>ML677363.1:9466408-9550838 GCA_007922305.1 Dermatemys mawii
GGAGTGCCGGGAAGTGGCAGGAGCCCTACTCTGAACACTGTTCCAACATTCTCCATAGGTGTTTGTCCTGGAAGATATCTCGTTGCTTCGAGTCACTGAGGAGCAAAGGGAAGGGATTTTATTAAGATGCGGCTTCCGCCCAGAGCCATATGCAGCTTGCCTATGTGCAGCAATGCTCCCCCCACGCATTGTAGCAAAGTGGCAGGGACTAGTGACCGGGACGGGGACCACGCTGGCTCTCCCGGGAAACCTGCGCAGGCGCATTGCAAGTGCTCTTATTGAGATCTTTGAAGAGATTACTGATGATGACTACCGCGAGGTGATAGACTACATCAATGCACTATTCCACATGTAGGCAAGCATGCAAGCATCCCCTTCCACCCCAAGCTGCCTGCCTTCCCCATAGAAAAGCAGCTTTACCTCTGCAATGCACTGCTGAGCTGGCCCCTGCAACCGCCGGACGCTGTGGCTGGCCGCCCTCCTCCTGGCTTTAGAGGAGAGCTCCTGGCTGCATGCCCCCCTGCCCTCCTCCTGGCTTGAACAGAGCACCAGGTGGAATGCCCCCCTCATCCCTTTCCACCCCAAGCTGCCAGCCTTCCCCACAGAAAAGCAGCTTTACCTCCGCAATCCGCTGCTGAGCTGGCCCCTGCAACTGCCGGACGCTCTGGCTGGCTGCCCTCCTGGATTGAGAAGAGCTCCTGGCTGCATGCGTCCAGGGACTCCTCCGTGCCCTGGATCGCTGCTGCCTCGTCCTCATCCTCCTCCTCTTCTTCATCCTCCTGCTCTTCGTCCTCCTTCTCCCCCCCCCCTTCACTGGTGGGCTGGGAAGTGTCCATGGTGGTCGATGGAGTGACCGTAGGATCACCACCAAGTATCGTGTGCAGCTCCTTATAAAATCTGCAAGTCACCGGGGCTGCCCCTGAGCGGCCGTTTGCTTCGCGGGCTTTGCGATACGCATTCCTAAGCTCCTTTACCTTAACACGGCACTGCAGAGTGTCCCGCTCATGGCCTCTTTCTGCCAAGGCCCGTGATATCTGCCCATAGGTGTCAAAATTCCTGCGGCTAGACCACAGCTGAGACTGAACAGCCTCTTCCCCCCAGCAGCTGATGAGGTCCAGCACCTCACTATTGCTCCATGCTGGAGATCGCCTATTGCGAGGAGGCATGGCACGTGGAGTCATGATGATCAATCAGAATGATCACCTGCAATGATTCCCTGAGACCACGCCACACAATCAATCAGATCAATGAGAATGATCACCTGCAAGGATTCCCTGAGAGCACGCCACGCTTGGCTGGAGCAAACAGGAAGGGGATTTTCAAATTTCCCTGGAACTTTAAAGGGCGGGTCTGACGTGTGGTCACCTGAGGACAGGACAAAAGAGTTTGCAAGTGATGACCAGAGTGGCTCGAACGGGAATTATGGGACAGGCTGGAGGCCAATTAATGCGCAGTGGGTGTCCACATTCTTCCTGTAGCGCTACAGCAGGTGCGCTACAGCCCTTATTCCCCATGAGGAGGTGGATTAATAATAGCGCTATAACTCCGCGGTTATAGCACTATTAGTGCCTTGCCAGTGTGGACGGAGAGTAGGTTATAGCGCTCGTGGGGGCTTTATAGCGCTATAAAGTGCCAGTGTAACCATGGCCTGGGTCTCTTTTGAGACTGAACTTGAAAGAGAAAACTTTGCTGCATGGGAGCATATTCTAAACAAAACTCATTCCCTTTTCTCCATAAGGAAATGAGCCTTATACCATATACAGAATTAATTTAATTCATATTGTTTTGGACTTGCAGCTTAGTAGTCAGAGAGTAGGAAAGGGAAAATTTAATGGCTGGGAAAAAGGAAAGGCTGGGGGACACTGATGACTGCCTACTACTACCAAACACCAACTTTTATCAACTGCTAGATTAATCTTTATCCTTGCTTATATTCAGACAGAAAAAAATATGGAGTCGGGCAAGGAACAGAAATTATTTTCAATTATTTGCATAGAGTTTTAATTTTTATGCCAGAAATAAGACCCTCTGACAAGGTTTCATTCATATCTTGCAAATGTAACCCTTCTGCCCATCAGAGTTGGCAGCAACAAGGGCCGGGTTCAGTATCCAGGGGTTCCATTCCAATAACGCAATACAAAACCGGCTCGAGCCCCCACCCAGTGACCTGGCACAACCATATAGCGCCCCTCTGGGCGCCTCTAAGAGACAATACTTCCCCTCTCGCAAGCACAGAGTCTGAATGTACCAAAAGTCTTTTAATAACAGAGAGAAACAATATGGCATTATATTGGGGAAACACCACAAACAAGGTTAATAAACCAAACCATGAATCAGAAGCCCCCCTCCCAGCAAATAGGCTGTGTCCTTCCCTTTGGCTCTTGAGTTCCACAACCCCAAAAAGTCACTCAATAGTCCCAAAAGTCCAACAGCCCAAGAGTCTCTGTTCCAGGTCAGTGCGGAGTTCAAAAGTCAACCTGCAGAGTCTTACCTCCCAGCCTGGATGGAAATGGAGGGCAGGTTAAGGGGCACCTTACGTGGTCCGAGGCTGACTCTCTCCATGGGGTTCTGCTGCAGCCCTCACCGCTCTGCTCTGCTCCGCCGGCCGTCCCATGAACTTCTCTGCTCTGCCAGCCGCTCTGTCAGCAGCTCGACTCCGCTCTACCAGCTGTCACACAAACTGCTCTGCTGCGCCAGCCACTCTGCCAGCAGCATGAACTGCTCCCCAGGAACTGCTTGGCTGAGTCTGCTGCTCTGCTCTGCCAGCCACACGAACTGCTTGGCACCACCAACTGCTCAGCAACATGCCTTTAGACCCCCCTACTTAACACAGTGCTCAGTGATTTCAGCTTTTAGTAGGGAGTGGACTTTGTGCAGGTGCACCACTAGACCCAAAGTGAATTCAGCTCAGCAGGCTGAATCTAAACTCCTAATGGAATCAAAAATTAGCTCTGACATTCCACAGTGGAGAGAGCCAAGGTGCAATAGGCCTGTAGGGCCCTTGGACAAAGCCCTCACCAAGAGATATAGGGACCTGTCCATGGCCTCTCTCAAATTCAGTGAGTTTTGATCCCCTGTCCCTCGCCCAGTGAGGGCTACCTAAATGACGGTGAGTCCCTCCATCATAACAAACAAGCACATAACAAGTACATGTCCACAGTCTTCAATTCACACAATCAGGGTGACAACACTTTATCATTTGTGCCCCAAACACAGCAGTCGAAGTGACCATTTGGGCTGCTGTGAGCTCAGGCTAGGTGTGGGGCGTGTGCCTATGCAAATGAGAAGCTCTTTTCCACAATTCACCGCAATTTCCGCAATTCACCACCAGATGTCAGGGTAGAGCTCATCCTGACACTGCTTACACAAACAAGTTGGAGGCCTCCACTCTGCATGATACTTAAGCTTATAACTAATTTTATGCAGGCTTGTGGTTCTATTACATTCAATGGGACCACTTTTGTGCTTAAACCGGCACATGCTTAGGTATGTTGCTGAACTAGAGCCTGAGTAACAAAGCATTTGAAAATGCTCAGCCTAATTCGCCACTGCTTTGCTCTAATGGAATTACTCTAGTATAAAACTAGAGTAATGTACTGGGGAATTAAGCCCATTATTTTTCAAGTTTCTTTCCTCAAAAGTGCCTCCCCAGATCTTTAAAATAATGCCACAATTTTTGAAGAAAATTTAAGATCATCACAGAAAGTCACACTTTTTCTAATTGTTTGTGAGTTTGCCCCTCAGATGAAGGTTAGAATATAATGCAGAAAAAATAATGGGAAAATATAGCATGAGAAAGAGAGAAGAGGAGAGAATGTAAGCAGCAGGGACCATCATGTTCTGCTTACTTAGAGTTCATTCCTGCAAGGTGCTTAGACATCCTCAGTTCCCACTGATTTCTTCCGCCTCTTTTATTATAAACTCTCCCTCTGGGACAGATTCATCAGTGTTTGAAACTAACTTTTCCTCTGTTGCATTCACATTCGCTTCAGCAGAAGTTGTCAGTAATAGCACAATCCTGGATGGTGTTGCCCAATCATCTCACATTTACATTTATTCCTAAATGGTAAAAATGAGCTGCTGTAGCGTTATTAGAAATAATTTACCTTGTGGCAGACAGATCAGTTTGCTTGTCCCTGAAGCATTTTAGTATTTGCCTCAATGTCAATATTCATTTTTTGTTAACAAGGAACTCCTCCATTAAGCAGCACCTATTGTACCCATGATGTTCTTGTATCCAGCTGTGGAGTGCTCTCAAAAGCTCTTGAATGTTTGAACTTGGTTTGATTTACAATGTTCTGAGATGCCAAGGAGAGTACTAGCTCTAGGTAATATTAGAACCAGCATGTTGAATTCATTCATTCACCCAGGAAAGCAGCACAAGAAAAAATCTGTCACCACTCATTCAGCTACAAAGATACCCTGTCTCTACTTGACAGTTTGGGTAAAGCATACCATTTTCTTGTGTGTCACTTCTGAGGTGACTTATCATCAAAAGGCAATGACTGACTTATGTGGATTACCCACTAAATCCATTGGCCTGTGGACAGAGTGCTGTTTAAGGGGGAACACTTTTTTTTTTTTCTGGATGTGATGCAACAAGCTGGTGTACAATTATGATTTTGGAAGGCTATACAAGTCTCTGACCCCAAATAGGGAAATGACAAGAAAGAAGGCAAGGATATATTTTGTTCAACATGGGGAAAGTATGATTCAGTTACTGCTATTAGCAGCATTGTAAGCCAGGCAAACTCTTAAGAGTGGCTTTGAATGTTTAATACTGAAGTCAATCCTTCTTTTATATGAGGTTTATTTTTAGTTACTCATAAATACACTTATCTCCTAACCTATATGAATCTATCAATCTGAAGTACTTATATAGCCCAATTACCATACTATCTTAGGACGTCACTGTTTTTAATGTATATATTGATCCTCACAACAAGTCTGTAAGGCAGGGAAGTGCTATTATACTCATTTTACAGATGGAGAACTCATCTGTAACTCATGTAACTTCACACCTGAGGTGCATAACTGTATCCCAGGGGTAGGCAACCTATGGCATGGGTGCCAAAAGTAGCATGTGAGCTGATTTTCAGTGGCACTCTCACTGCCTGGATCCTGGCCACCAATCTTTAAAGTGCAGCACTCTGCATTTTAATTTAATTTTAAATTTAGCTTCTTAAACATTTTTAAAACCTTATTTACTTTACATACAACAATAGTTTAGTTATATATTATAGACATATAGAAAGAGACCTTCTAAAAATGTTAAAATGTATTACTGGCACGCAAAACCCTAAATGAGAGTGAATAAATGAAGACTCGGCACACCACTTCTGAAAGGCTGCCAACCCCAGCTGTATCCAGTGAAATATAGGGGAATGAATTTATTGCAGACAAGTAGAGCAGATTCACTTCTAGCACCCACATAACCTACTTCAGACAATTTGCACAAGTAGAATATATTGCATGTACTGAAATGCATAAAATATTACTCTGTCATGTCATATGTCACAGTTCAATGATGATCATGAAAAATATTTTTAGCTCCAAATAATGTGCTAAGCTTTGTAACAATTGCCTTTAAACCCCATCATATATAGTGGCAGTCCTGGAATACACTCTCTAGTCACCAAGGAGTCCCATAAAATTCAGTAGGGTTACATCATAAGTATTGAACCTGTAGATATCAAGCGCTTGATCCTGCTCCCATTCAAGTCAATGGGAAAACTCTTATTGACTTTGTATAGTGCAAGATCAATCCCTAGGACATAAAGGATCCAGAACTTGCACTCAGGTACTCAGATGCAAACGTACTCCTGTGTGGAGTTGATTGCAGGACTGGGCCTATGTACACTGCATCAAAAGCTGTTCTTAAACACATTTTTTAAAAATCTAGTTAATTTTTCAGTTACAGGATAGTTCTAAAGGTGGAGGCAAGTATACTGTGTGCATTTCATGGTTTTTTTAAAAAAATATATGTTGGATGGAGCATTCATTTGCCTTAAAAGTAGTAAAATTGTTCAGAAATTTTATAAATGTGGCAAGAACATTAAGGGGGAATAATTTTCAAAAGCATCTAGGTTATTTAGATACACATATCCTATTGGTCTTCAATGGGATTTTTGTGCCTAAATCCCCTGTGCATTTCAAAATTTCCCCCAAATTGTGAACAAGAGGTAAAAATTTCAAAATTGACATAGGGGCCTAAGTCTCATCTTCAAGTGTGATATAGGCACTAACACCTTACATGCCATTTACTTTCTCTTAAGTGCCTACGTCACGTAAGAAAATTGGACTTAGGCTCCTAAATTACTTAGGTACCTTTGAAAATTTTACCCAAGTTACTAACAGCAGATTAGTTACAACTGACCTGCATACTTCATGACTTTATGATTCCGCCCACCTTTTTTTTAAAGTGTTTAGTTTTCTTAGTGTATTCTCTCATTTCCTAAAGCAACTGGTGGCTGTAGATCAAACCAAGGGTTATTTCCCAAGCTGTTAATGAAGTGTAATTCATTAAAAACTGAGAGATTCTTTTATTTCATCTCTTATTTGGATACATTCATTCCCACTGAGACAATATTTTAATACCTCATTTGAAAACCTTGTTAGCAGTCACAGATTAAATTTAATGCTGGTTCTATAAGGATTTGCTTAGCTGTGCACAATGACTCTTTTATTAATATGGCTCTATTTGCCCACTAAAATTAAGGAGCTTGGAGTTTCCATTATAGGACCATTTGCAGAGGTCTGCTGTGATCCATCTTCTAGTTGTGGCTGAAATGGTACTTCCATGCTGAACCTCCTTCTCCCCTCTCCTACCCAGGAGATCTTATTTGCTTTTAATAAAATGATCTTTCAGAGCTAAAATTTCTCATGCTTCTCTTCACCTGGTAAAGCATTTTTATGATATTTTAAAAAACAACTACACCTTTCCTCTTCAGTTAGCCAAACATGAAACAAACAGGGATTTTCAGCCATTTAAAAATGATACAGGCAATTTTAACTTGCACTGAGCAGCTTGGATTTAAAAGTCCATACTCTACACGTGCAGGTCCTTCCATGTGAAATGGATGCTCCTTCTCCCCATGAGGACAAAAATAGTTGAAAAATATAGTAGTAAATGAGCAATGTTAAAATAAATATGTTATGTTCCTTATTGATTTCAGCATGCACTATGATAGACACAATGAAATGCATGAGCCGATTAAGATGCTCTTCCAGTCTTCTTTACATAATTAGCTAGTTTGGCAACTCTAGACCTTCCCTGAACCTCACAAACCATTTGACCCCTTCAGGTGCCCTGAGGGGTGCTGGAAATAAGATAGCACCAAATGACTTGATATAACAACAATCAAATGATTTACACTTTTGTTCACTAGCTTTCAGCACACACACCCCTCCCCCAACACACATTATTCCAGTGTTCCTGTGCCCGTGAATCTCACTCACCTTAGAAGTGGATTAGTAGAGGCTTCATAGATGTCATAGCCTTTCCAATGGGATCTGGAGCTGCATCTTCAACGTTTGTTTGCTCAGGGTGCTCACTGCTGCACCTTAAAGGGCCTCAATTTTATCTGCTGTATAGAATTTCTAAAACTAAAAGCCTTTTTATTTATGTGAACTTACAGGATTCATTTGGAATGAAGCAAAAGACAAGAATGGTAAGAGGTACTTTAAAACTCTAAGTGATAGTCTCAGAAGGTTTCTGGAAGAACTAGATTTCACAGCCTATTAGTAAAGGGCTTGTCAGTACCAATTCATTAGGCACTGGTTTGGAGAGACAAGTTTTCCACTACATACAAAAACAGAGAAGCAGCTACCATTACCAGAACATTTGAATGACTTATTGTATAAGAAATAGTTCCTGATTAAGACAAACACCATTATTTCTCATGCCTATCAAGAACGGGGAAGAATAAATAGTAAATAATAAATAAATAATAGTAAATAGTAAATAATAAATAGTAAATAAATAGAATAAAATAAATTCATTGGGTTTTGAACTGAATGGATATTCTCCCCACTGTCTTGTCCTCCAATTATTGAACAATAATGGCTTCCCAGTAGCTTTAGCAGTTACAGGGAATAAAGATCCTAATGGATGTTCAAAACACTAAAAAGAAGAGCAACATCTGAGTACTAGCATCATGTCTGTTTAAAATGGACATTATTGGCTTAGTGCTTATGTTTCAAATGTTAATATTAATCCACTTCAATGACGTTATTCTAGGGTCACATGGGTGGAACTGAAATCAGAATCCGGCCCATTGCTTTTATCTCAGGAATAGGAGAAAATCATGGAAGAACTGAAGCTTTAGCAATTTTAGGGCCCTTGCCACTGTTTTCACTGAAGTCTGCAATACCCTATATGTTTTAAACATTCTTTTTTCTTTTCAGTTGGAAAAAAACAGGCACTTTGATGGAAACACACGTGCTGCTGCCCTCTTAGCCCAATCTGCAAAAGTGCCTCCAGCTAAACAGCAATGGTAGCAAAGGAACACACCCTTCCATCAGCATGCACAAGGAGCAAAGTCTAACTATGGTCTCTTCAATGCTAATATTGAGCATGAGCAATTTATTTTTTTTAAAAAAATGCAGGAAATTAAGCGCCCAGCCCCATTTCCTCCCCACTCTGTGACAATTGGTACCCCAGAAGAGGTGCTGGCTAGCTCAAGGGTTTACTGGGATTGCAGTTGTGCCTGATCCTTATGAAGAGGGAATGGAGGGAGAACATTCACAACATTCTCCAATAGACAGTATTCACCAATAGACTGTCACACCTAGCCACAACCAAACTTCAGACATTTTTTAGATGAAACAGGGAAACCATTGGAACAATGCTAGTACAGTATTTTCAATGCCTAGTTACCTGTACTGCCTATTGGCAAAATTTAAAATTTCTTGATGAATTACTTTTGTTCAGACGAGTTTAGTGTCTTATCTGATTGTTTTTCTGTTTTAGACAGTTCTCATTGTAGTTTTTTTTTTTTTTTAAAAAAAACTTGATTGAATTTTTATTCCACAGGCCAAATTCTATTCTGTGCCATGCCAGTGGAGTTAAAGGCATTGCACATGGCCTAAGTCAAAACTGAATTTGGCTCAGTTACTTTCAAATTTCCATAGATTAATAAAAAGAGGTTAAAAAGGTATTGTTTTGTATGGAACCCGCAATTGTGAGACACCTGCTTTCTCTGCAGTCAATCCACTATTTGAGTTAGGTGTGATATCTGCAAGCTGGAGAACCCCAACATTTTGAATTTTTTGAATGTGGGCTGCTAAGATAGTTTGAGAAAGAACCTACAGAGAACAATTCCTTTCAACATGGCCACTACCCAAGAAAGTGTTCTTCATAGGTAGTCCTTTTGGCTTGCTTAGATTAAATGAATTTGGAGGTTTGGGACCATATTGTATAATTTCTTGCTTAATCACGTACTTGATGCTGCAGTCCCCAAATCCCTAAGAATAAGGGGCAGGTCCTTTAAGAGAAGCTTATGAAATTCCTCACATCCAGTGAACATAACACTCTTAAAGAGTACTAAGCTGACAGCTTTTTTCATCTCACAAGGCATTAGTTTTTAATCGGGACTGCATGCCTTCTACCCAAATATTCAACCTTTCCCAAAGAGCATAGCTTTCTACAAAACAGTCACTAAATGGTATGGTAAATATCTCATCAGCAACACATTCCCACAAATAAACCAGTATCTTAAGAAATGATTAATTTTGGGGGGTTAATGTTAACGATGAATAAACAATTCATTGTTCCATCAGTTTATTTATGAAAGGTAAGCAAAATAATTTGCTAATTCATAATGCCATTGCTACTTTTCTTTCATTCTATTTATGTTCTTATTTAATATGTATTCCATGTATTATGTAAACTATAACTCTCACATTATTAGAATTTAAATGGCATAAGAACAAGACAAATGTTTATAGTAAGGTACATTATATTTGCATTGTATTTTGTATGTTTATTTTAATAGTAGCAATGCTGTTACCAAATGCTAAACTAAATTATGTAAGGATCTATCTCTCTGAGTTTGTGAATTTATTAAAATGGCTCATAAATATATATTAGCATATAAAAACAAATATAACATTTGTATTTCATGGGTCCAAGTAGATTGCCTTTTAAATAAGGTTTGGAGGTCATGCTTTCCTGCACTCACACTTTTTAAAGTCACCTTGAATTTCAATAGAATTTCCAGCTTGCCATCATTTGAAACAAATGATAAACTAAGGCTGAATAAAGTGAAAGTAATGCTAACATATTTATAGTCTAGACTCTACTACGGTCTTTGACCATCTCTTATTTCAGTGTAAATGCTACCTATCCTTGTTGAATAAAAAACATGCAAGGCTCTCTTCTTTGCACAACACCCACTCCAGCCACTGAGAACTCTGCTCGCTAAGCATAGGGCTCTGCTATACAATAGCATGGTATAGCACTTGGGTCTGTCTGTGTGACCTTGTGGAAGCCATTTAACCTCTCCGTATGTCCTTTCCCCATCTGTATAATGGAGGATAATACTTGACCACTTTGTTTTGAGATCTTCACAAGAAAAGCCCTAAGTGAGTACAAAGTACCACACTGTTTGTTTGGAATTTTAACAGCTACAAATGGTTTCATAATATTTAAAAACTGCTAGTTCAAAAAAAATGTTTCTCATCAACATTTTACCAATATGCTGAATTTTTCCTTGCAAGGTAAAAAATTGGCAACATCACTGTATACTTCCATATAATTATGACTCACCTGTAACTGCTCCTCACCCAGGGCAACTCTGCTCACTTCTGGGGATGAAAAACATAAAAATCTGGGAAAGAGCCCTGAAGCTGTTCCTCTGGGGAAAAATCTATTCCAGCTGATAGTATAAGCTTGCCAGGAAAGGAGTAACAAAATCAATATTGCTCACAGAGAATTTAAGGCAGCATGGGACAAATCAGTCCCAGCCTAAAGCTGTGGAGGGGCAGCTGGAGGATGGAGATTGCTGGGGTGGCAGGGAGCTAAAGGTCCATTTGAATCCCCAAGGGGGCTTTCAATAGTAGTTGACTATTACTGCCTACAGTCCACTACTTAGACCGCTATGCTATAGACAGCCTTCAAGACAAGGGTCAGGCCCACCTTAATTCCTACCTATTGTACCATCATGGGTGCTCAGCAGATCTGGGAAACTTTAATAAGCTGGCTTGCATGTGCAATTAGCAAGATTTCAGGAGTTCCTATTCCATCAGATCTCAGATTTCTTCCTCTTTCATTCATGGGATCTGTGCGGGTACTACCGCCACATCCAGGGCCATCCTTCAGATTTATGGGGCCCTACGCGGTATTATTAAACTGGTGCCCCTATGCCCGATGGAAGCCTGGGCTCCTAACCTTGGGGTGGGAGCGGAGAGAGACAAGGAAGCAAAGGATACCAAGCTGCCCTGCCCACCTCACAGTGGCGGAAAGTCACAGTTCCCCCACAAAGGCCCCCCGTATCCTCTCCCTCATACAGAATGCACGGCACAGGCACATTCAGCTCTGTGAATATGGCCCCTGCCTAAGCACACCACAGCACACGCTGTGTGTGTGGGAGTCAACCCGCTTTTACCTGTGGTCATGGGTGGTGGGTGAAGCTGCCATTTGGGAAGGCTAGCTTCCCAGCCCACCCCTTCTCCCTGTGGCCCCGCCCATACTCCATCCCTGCTCTGCCGCAGACCCTGCCCAGACCCGCCCCCTCTCCCCACTGTCTCCCTCCTCTCTTTCCTTCCCCTCCCTGACCATCCTCTTCCAGCCAAATCTCTGAACTCAAATGAAACAAATGACATTTGGAAAAACAAAAAACACACTCTTCTGCAATTTCTTTCTAAAGAAGATGGAGCATGATTTCCACCATATGCCAGAAGGTGAAGACTGGTTACGTAGAAGGTACCTAATTAAAAGCACTAAATTTGAGAATAAAAAATGTCAGTCACAGGGGGGTTTTTTTGATATACCCTGAAGTTTCTCAGAGATTTTTTTGCAGAAATTTTGTAGTAAGGCAAGTCAGCTATCCTGCTAAATACAATATTAATATTATGGAATACATAATATAACTCTTTTCTGTTTTACATTTTCTTAGTATTTCTAAGATGATTTTACATTTTAAATGTACTCTTAAGCCTTCATAAAATAATCATTCCAGATTACTACATATTTAACCCACTGAAACAAAGACATTATTTTAAATTAATCAATAACAAACATTTGGTGTGTTCATAACACTGTTCCTTGCTTTTAAAAAAAGGGAACACTAATTTACTTTGTATCATCTCTATAGCAATAGACATGTTAATGAAATTTAAAATATGCTTCCAAAGATTTTAGGTATAACAAAGGATTTTATATCTCACTAAGGTACTGATTTTGCTGGAGGGCAATTAGTTCATCAAATAGTCCGAAGTAAAGAAAGCCGGAAAAACACGGTTCCCGATCTGGAAGGAAGAGAGTGTTGTCTCTTTAAGGTCTCTCTTCAACAGGGTTGAAGGGAGAAAAGGATGGACAAAAAGGACAGGAAGACTTTGGAAGCAAGTTTTTTGTACTATAGTAATTAAAATTAAAAGCTGTATTTTAGAGAAGGGTGGTCTTTTGAAGGAGTTATTTAAAAAACTATGTCTCAAAATCCAAGTGTTTAACGCTAAAGGTGAATACTCAGATTGTGCATCTAAAAAAAATCTATGCAAGGATGTTTTAGAGATGTGATTTTAGAATCTTCAGCAACACACTAATGAAATATTGTTAAAGCAAATTTTAAACTAAGGTCCTGTAGACTAATATGTTCTGAGTAAATATTACAGTAATGCACAACTGGTTTTGTCAGTAAATTCAGAAACTGACAGTATATACCTGGGGGTTGGCAAATGCCTGTTAAATGGCTTCAGTACCCCTTGAATGGCTCTTTAACAGTTTCACTGTTGTGCTAAAAGGTCTGGCAGGCTTTTTCACTTTTAAGTTACTAGATTTCCTCCAAAGGAACACTCACCGGGCTGCATCAGCTAGCTGTGGGAGCCTGCAAAAAAAATCAGAACAAGGATAGGATGAGACAGGAAGGTAGACACTAAAACCCAGGGGTGCCCCAGATTTTTGGGAGACCTATGCAGCCACATATGCCTGAGGACATCCCTGTCCACATCCCATGGGTTCTGTTGCTCTGAACTAGGGGAACTCATAAGAATGGAAGATAACAGCAATTTAGAGACCTGAAACCTAGTGGAATAATAGGGGGACCCAGTTTTGTGTTGGAAAGAGTGACTGGATGGAAGGAAGGGTCCTAACATTATGAGCCTCACGAGGCCAATACAGGGGCACAGACATGTGACCATGAAGAAAAGGAGCAAATCTCCCTCTAAAACTCTGTTAGTGCTGCTTCTTAAATGGTAAAGCAAGTGCCTCCATGATATAGTCATAGGCCTCTCCTTCCCCTTCTTTTTCTGTGAATGCTTGAAACAAGATTATTTCAGCATGACACACAAATCATTCACCACTGGTAAGATACTGTTGATATGCTGCATAATAAATCATATTGGAAGATAATTAATTAAAAGTCAGGCTGTAAGGGCCAGATCCCCAGCTGGTGTAAATCAGCATAGTTCCATTGGCTCCAGGGGAGCTCTGCTGAGGATCTGGTCCATAGATTGTTTTGAGAGTGGGAAACAAAGGACTGTGTTTAGAGAGATTGAACCTTTGCAGTAAATAAAATATGCAAACAACATGTACTGTTGGTTTCTATAGATGTAAAGCCCATTCATTTCAAAGAAATTTCATGTGGTCTCCTCACCAAAATTGCCGCCCTTGAAGGTCAGAGTATAAACTGTGAACTCAACAAAAAGAGCTGCTTACTAACATCATGCTGTTGCGAGATAAACACTGCTTTCCTAGTGTGGTGCAAACAGGGAGGTTTTAATTCAGGCCACAGTGTGTTTGAATAATAGCAGCAACATAGTTTAATAATTTATGTGCACACATTCCTTGCAACCCTCCTTTAGTGTGGTTCTTGCTCCTAAAATATCCCTCCCTGCAGTTGGCTCCTGATTACAATTTGGCTCACTCCATGCCATGATTATAATTATTTTTCTATTATTTCCCTAAAAATAAATGTGGGATTTAGATGAATTTCTTTTAAACTGTGCTCTTCCAGAAACTTAGCAGCCTGGAGAGTTTTGTACAGCTGCTCCAGGCTCGTTTTTATCTTCTCCTGACTCCATATTTGACAGCTGGATCGTCTCTAACCAGACAAACATTTCAAGAGAACAGACATTGTTTGGAGCCAGGTGCACTGTGGCTACAGTCAGCGGGATGGAAGCGTAGGAAGCTTTATTGTTCAAATGTTCTCGTTCCACTGGTTTTGATTGACTGTGTTTTTCTGCTGTTCTTGGACTCCTGTTAGAAAAGTTTCTTAGCCTTGCATCAGCTATTCCCACACAGAGCTCTCTCACTGGAGTTTCAAATATTTATTCATCCTCCTCGCCCCTAGGGTTCCCAGACAGCAAATATGAAAAATAGGGACAGAGACTGGGGGGGCTATAGGCACTTGTTTAAGAAAAAGCACCAAATATTAGGACTGTCCCTATAAAATTGGGACATATGGTCACCCTCCCCATGCCCCTCTTTTAAATGAATGGTGTTGGTGGGCAGGGTAGAGGAGAGATATTATTGCCAATAAATAACAATTAGGGCTGTAATCAGCAGTTTACATGTGTAAAGTTAAGCATATTCATAAGCATTTGCAGAATTTGGGCCAATAGTGGGAAATATGTCATTTGTGTTAGAGCAGGGCCAAAACTTTTCATTGAAAAAATTTGCCCAGTTCTAATACAAATGACATAGTTCTCAATATAAGCCTCAATTCTGCAAATACAGCAGAATCAAGCTGAACAAAATATTTTGTCAACGTGTGTCAAAATGTGTTGGGTTGTGAAATGATAGTTTTGGTTGGGATTTTTTTTGCGGGGGTGGGGGGGAACTGCCAGTGAAATGAAAAATCAGATATTCAAACAACTCAAAATTTTATTTCAAATATCTTTAAAAATTATATGGACATGAAACAGTTTGGAATAATAGGTTTAATTTTCATTAACTTAGCTGGACAATTGGGGCGATCCTTCTGGGGTCAATTGCACTGGAATCTATGAGCAGAATTAGCCAACAGCGCAGTGCAGAGTATCCATGCTCTACCCTCTTGTAAAGGTACATCTACTCTGCAGCTGGAAGGTGTAATTTTGAACTTGGCTAGACATATATGTGCTAGCTCTGATTGATGTGTTGAGATAAAATAGAGGTGTGGCCACCATGGCACAAGCAGTGGCTTGGGCCAGCTGCCCGAGTAAAATCCCAACCTAGATCGTAGGTAGGTACTCAGGTAACTAGCCTATAACCGGGTCTCTGCAGGGCCCTCCTGGCTCCTGCACCTGCTGGGCTGAGAAAGTAACACAGAGACCTTGGTGCAGTGCTCATCTAGTGCATTTATTTACAGGTTGTGTTCCCACCACCTTCCCACCACACACACAGTCCCCTTCTTACAGTCTACAGCAAGAGAGAGGTGCAAGCTATTTTTCTCTGCTTCCCCTCACTGCCTTTCCTCTTCCACAGCTTCCCCTCTTTCCAGTTCCTTTCCCTGGCTTTCCTCACCTGAGGCTTTTATCCAGCCCCAGCCAGAAGAGGCAGCAGCTGTTCCAGCTTCCCCAATCAGGGGCAGGTGATCTACTCAGCTCCAATTCACCGCCCTTAATTGGAGCTGGAGTGACAGAGGGTTGACTAGGCAGTTTTCTGCTTAGCACCCTGTCACATAGCCCAACCTGCCACTTATGCTGCAGTGGTCACAATGCTATTTTTAGTGGGTAGCTCAAACAGAGCTAACACACGTCCATCTATCTGAGGCAGGATTTATACCTCCCAGCTATAGAGAATACTGCAAGCACTCTGGCAAAGTTACATGCCTAGCTAAGGCAAAATTGTGATGGTTTTAAGTATGACCACTGCAGCTAGCCCTACTTTTAAGTATATTAGTTATTTAAAATTCAAGTATTTAAAAATAGAGTGTCTATGTAAGATACAAACAACATCTAAAGCTTGCAGATTTGCTAATCACTACACTGCTTGCAGGTACATTTAAAAAAACACACTCGGTATATGGCTTTTAGAAAGCTGACATTTCAAAGGAAGAAGAGTCAGTGAGATAAACTTTAGAATTCAGCTAGCAAGAGAGAACAGACTCAGAACATCATACAAGTTCGATATGAACTATATAATCTCTCTCTCTCGATACATGGATCATGAATACATCAGACAGAAGAACAGCTCACCTTTACTGATTCAAAATTCACAGAAGATGTGAACTGTCAGATGTTACCTCTGGGCCCTTTCAGAGATCATCTCTCCAAGAAAAGGGTAAGCAAAAATGTCTCAGAAGAATTTGGGCTGTGATACAAGAGTACTCTGAGGTTCTCAGTCTGATCTGTGTGACCGAGGAGTAATTTCCCTGAAGTCAAAGGAGTTACACTGGCATATGTAAGATCAGAATTGAGATTTACGTATTTATCATGGGGAAAAAAATGAGTGACGTGTCCAGGTTTAAACCAAAGAGTAAAATTCAGGCTATACTGTAAACAAGGCTAAATATTCCCAGCATCCAGGGAAAAACTTACTCAAAAACTTCCCCAGGAAGCACAGCTTGTTGCTCCTATAAGGTTTTATCCAGATAGCAGCCCTAGGTCCACCTAGCTGTAGCAGGTACACAGGTAGCAGATCAAAGCAGAGAGAGAGACAGGAAGGAATTGGCTGAGACTTATAGAGTGGGATTGGGGAGGCAAGTGGGCCCAGGAAGTCATTACAGAGGAGCACTCCTGTATATTACAGACACATTCTCCCTCTGCTTCCTTTGGAATAAGTAAAGAATAAAATAAGAAAATAAATGGTGTGTGTGTGAATTTAGAACACCTGAAATGTGCTGAATTGAAAGTCCTGCAGACTGAATTCCTCTGCTTAATCCATTGAGCAGATAGAACAAAGATAGCAGCAGTGCGCGCTTCTCATACAACCCTGCCAATATACTTTAACCCTGACCTAGACCTCATAAGGAAGGATGCCCTTCTTTTGTGGAGGTGACCCACATGTACACAAAGTATAGCCAGTGGTGGTGGGCTTGGGGATGAAGACATCTGTCCACAGGAAGCTGGGCTGAGGACAAGCTCATTTCACATGGTAACTGATCAGCCATCAGAAGGTACTGTTGTTGGGCTAGATTTCAACTGGCTAAACAGAGGTGAAAGGCTCCAAATCTGATTACCAATCCTCTGCATTTGCTGTTGGTGGATCACCCAGACAAGATGCTGAGGATCTGCAATTACCTTTGATTTGTCTGTCTCAAGTACTTTACTGAGTGATGACTTTCTCGTTTGAAAAAGAGAGAGTGAGATGTGTAAAGGTCTGGAAACTACTCCTTGTGCCCTAAAATAAATTAATCCCAGGCACCTGATTTACTTGTACATTTTCAAATTTGTATCAGTCATTCATTAAGCACTGAAGGTGTGTTAGAGCTACAGCAATACCTTTTTTGATTGGCCTTACAATTCCAATAGTTGCAAATGCTTAAAAATTGAGGGAAGATAGCTGTAGTGACTTAGAAAATTGATGAATGGCAAAAATTAGCTAAAACTTTTATTTCATGAGTCCCTTAAATTAAACATGAACAGCCCAGCATGGACAGTTTCCGCCCTCCTCCCACTGCGTGGCTCTGATCAGGCCTCAGCCAAATGCGGACACCCCAGCGTGAACGGACACTTCTGATTGTTTCCTTAAATAAATTCCCCCCTTTCAACCAGTTGCCCATGAATGATATCACTCTCGTGAGGCTAACACAGACAAAGAACAAATGTTGCTTGAATGGGCCCAAAACCCAGGCGCTTTCATTGGTCTGCTCTGTGAAGTAATGATTCCCGACTACTTGCATCTGGCCTAGTGGGGTAAAGTGTCCTACCACAGAGGATGGAATAAGGCAGCCCTACCAGGAAAACTACTACAAAGGCTTGCACAGTACCCCCAGGAGAGCTTCATGGACATGTCCTTGGAGGACTGCTGCTCAATCCCCAGACACGTTAACAGACTTTTCCAGTAGCTGTACTGGAGGTGAATGCATCACAAGTCTTTAGAGCAAATGAATCATTAAACACTCTTGCTTTTAAACCCTGTATTGTACTTAAAAAGTACACTCACCAGAAATGCCTTCTCTGGCGTCATGGTCCGGGAGCCCACCTTGGGAGGGGGTGGAGGATATTGGCTCCAGGGTGATGAACAATTCCTGACTTCTGAGGAGAATGGATTCACCACTTGTCTCCTGTGCACTGTCCTCCTCCTCCTCTTCATCCTCTACAAACTCATTGTCCTCGCTTCATGCGATTCCCCTCTTGCAGGTGTCCATGGACAGTGGTGGGGTAGTGATGGCATCACCTCCCATAATTGCATGCAGCTCATCGTAGAACTGGCATGTATGGGGCTGTAACCCAGAGCATCTGTTTGCCTCCCTGGCTTTTTGGTAGGCTTGCCTGAGCTCCTTGATTTTCACACAATACTGCTCTGTCCCTGGAGTAGACTCTTTCCACCATGCCCCTGGAGATTTTTGCATATGTATTTGCATTTCTTTTTTTTTTTAACATAGTTCTGCCATAACAGATTCGTCTCCCCATACTGCGATGAGATCCAATATCTCCCGTTCAGACCATGCTGGAGCTCGTCTGCAAATCTGGGACTGCATGGTCACCTGTGATGGTGGACTCTGCATGGTCTCCTGTGCTGATGAACTCGCCACACTGTCCAAACAGGAAATGAAACTGAAAAGTTCCCGGGGCTTTTCCTGCCTACCGGGCCAGTGCATCAGAGTTGAAAGTGTTGTCCAGAGTGGGCAGAACAGTTGGACAAGACTAGGAGTAGGGCAGGCACAGGATAGATTGTAGCTGAGGGCACATGCATTGAGCAGCCAATCTTCAGCCAGCTGGGCCAATTCGGTGGCTAAACTGAGGCCCAGCTGCATTTGTTAGACAGTCTAACAAGGTTTATAAACATGAGATTTTAAGCTAGCAGGTAAGCAAGATAACTGTAGGCCTTACTCCTGACACTTTCTCTCTACACACTTATCTCCTGTAACAAACTGCTTAGCCTTATAAATTATTTACTATTGTAACCCTTCTGCCCATCAGAGTTGGCAGCAACAAGGGCCGGGTTCAGTATCCAGGGGTTCCATTCCAATAGCACAATACAAAAACCGGCTCGAGCCCCCACCCAGTGACCTGGGACAACCATATACCACTCCTCTGGGCGTCTGTAAGAGACAATACTTCCCCTCTCGCAAGCACTGAGTCTGAGCGTACCAAAGCCTTTTAATAACAGGGAGAAACAATGTGGCATTATATTGGGGAAACACTACATACAAGGTTAATAAACCAAACCATGAACCTGAAGCCCCCCTCCCAGCAAATAGGCCGTGGCCTTCCCTTTAGCTCTTGAGTTCCACAACCCCAAAAAGTCACTCAATAGTCCCAAAGTGCAGCAGCCCAAGAGTCTCTGTTCTGGGTCAGTGCAGAGTTCAAAAGTCACTCGGCAGAGTCTTACCTCCCAGCCTGGGTGGAAATGGAGGGTAGGGCACGGGGCACCTTACGTGGTCCGAGGCCGACTGCGCCGCCTCTCCGTGGGGTTCCGCTGCAGCCCTCACCGCACTCCGCTCTGCTCTGCTCGCTGACACTCGAACTGCTCTGCAGCGCCAGTCACTCCGCTAGCCGTCCTGCTAGCCGACACACTGACAGCTCTGCGGTGCCAGTCACTCCGCTAGCAGCACAAACGGCTCCGCTAGTCGATATATGGACTGCTCTGCTGTGCCAGCCACTCCGCCAGCCACACGAACTGCACCCAGGAACCGCTCGGCTGAGTCCGACGCCAGTCGCACAAACTGCACCCAGGAACTGCTCGGCTGAGTCTGCTGCTTTGCTCTGCTAACTGCACAAACTGCTTGGTGCCACCAACATGCCTTTAGGCCCGCCCCCACTTAACATAGTGCTCAGTGGTTTCAGCTCTTAAGTGATTTCAGCTCTTAGTGGCGGGGGGGGGGGAGCAGTCAGCACCTTAGCAGAGGTACACCAGCAGACTCAAAGTGAATTCAGCTTAGCAGGCTGAACCAAGACTCCTAAGGTAATCAAAATTAGCTCTAACATTCCACAGCGGAGAGAGGCGCAGTGCAATAGGCCTGGAGGACCCTTAGACAAGTCCCTCACCAAAAGGTATAGAGACCTGCCCATGCCCTCTCTCGATCTCAGAGTGTTCTGAAACGCATGGCCCTTGCCCAGTGAGTGCTACCTAGATGATGGCGAGTCCCTCCATCATAACAAGGGCCAAGTACGTGTCCATAGTCCTTCATTCACCAAATCAGGGTAACATCACTTTATGTTTCCTGCCCCAATAACATAGAAACTGGGGCTCCCACATCAGACGAAGTGGCCATGTGAGCTGCTGTGGGCTCAGGCTAGGCGCAGTGGGTGTGTCTACGCAAATTGATCAGCCCCAAAGTTATTTTCCAAAACTCACTGTAATTCCCATAGTTCGCCACCAGATGTCAGAATATATCTCATTCCTGACACTGCTTACATCATGAACTGTACCCAAGATGTGGTGTACGACCGAAATCAGATTGCTGCTCCAGCTTTGAAGTCCCTACTGGAATAGGTGGAACAGCTGGTCTGCCTATATAATTCATGTGGAAGTTGTAAGCATCAAGCTGTCCTGCAGTATGGGCTGTGAGTGAAGAACATGAGTACCAGCCTCAGGGCAGACTGTTAAGAAACAGGGTGTACACACCAAACTGGTTGAGAGTTCTGTAGCTCTGTTTCACCAATCAATTATCAAGTGTAAACTCCTCAGTCTTAACATGCAATCACAGACAGTCCCCTTGGGTACTCTGGTTTATCTTGCCACCCAGGTAAGTTTGCCTTTGTGATAGATGATCCTTTACAGCACAGAATCACAACAATATTCAGGTTATTCCCAGGCCCAAAGGAACACTCAGTTACATAAAGACAACTGCACCTTAAACCTCAAAGACAACAGTTGTAGCCAATCCCATAATAAACTATCTAAAAGTTTATTAACTAGGGAAAGAAAATAAGAATTATTTGCAAGGTTAAAGTAGTTAAAACCTAAATACACACAAATGAGTTCCAATCTTAAGTTTCAAAAAGAAATAGAAGCCTCCATAATAAGCAAGCTCTATATAACCCCTTAAGACTAACCCAGGCCAACCACAGGGGATCTTTTGCTTGTGCTTAGTAAATCTCTTGCCCCTCAGAATCCAAGCACATAAAAGATACATTTCCTTTTTATTAGGGCTTTTTATTCCCTTCCCCCTTCTACTTCGAGTTGCAAATTCACCTGTTGGGAGGGATTCACTTGAATATTTCCACTAGGCGGGGGGAGAAAGGAGGGAAATCAGCAAAGCCTTTTTTGTGCTTGGATATTCCTCAATAGTTTGTCTGGTGTTGATATTCCTCCTTTGATGGGCAGGGGAGGATATCTCTTGTTGGAACTAGTATTTCACAGTTGTTAATGATTCTCTGCTGTCTGTAAAGTTAGTTTCAGAGGAAACCCTTAAATACTACCTTATAACATGAGATACAGATATTATAAGTACGATTAATGCATGCAGCAATATACAAGTATTTCATAAAGTCTAAACATGGACCACTTTCTTATAATTCTAATATCTATTTGAACAATACTAACTGTGACAAAGCTCAGTCATTGCATTTCCTGGTGGATTTTGCTATCCTCAAAGGCTCACTGTTACCCTCCATGTAACCCTTCTCTCTCTAGAGGCAAGGGTCACAGCCTACTGAGCCATTTTCATCATAAAACAGCAAGCCTTCCTTGCATAGTCTCTGCTGTCTCCTCATCTCCTGGATTAATTGGCGGGGAAGGGTCAAAGGGGAGAGCCCGGGCCCATTCTCTACTCCAGGCTCCAGCTGAGGGACCGTAATAATATCAGCTATAGTAGCTGACTTTTCAGAAACCGAATACAATATAATTCCATGGGCGACTTCCCCACAGCAGCCCCCACTTCCTCAAGATCCACTTCACCCTTATCTCAGAGCCTCCTTCCTAGTGCCTGATATGGTTTGTACTGCTCAGTCTCTCCAACAGTGCAGCTTCCTCCTACAGCCTCTGAGATGCACACCCACCTGACTACCTGGGAGGCTTTTAACTAGTTTCAGCCAGCACCTTATTGGGACACCTGAAGCCAATCAACCTAGCTGTCCTCCCTGCCTTCTGGAAAGATCGAAATTGGCCCCAGATGTCTTAATTAACCTGGAGCAGCTACCATTTGCTTATCCTGGTAACAGGGATTTGTTTAGCCTGTGGCTAGTAGATTCGTCTCTCATTACTTTACTATAGCCATCTGGCCTTGCCCTGTCACATATCACATGTGAGCCAGATAGATTCCAGCAATGTGTTTGTCAGTGTTCAGTTGAGACCTAGGAGCCTTGGCATGGGCTGGCAGCTGCTCTGCCAGCATCACAGCAAGTTATTTGAGTTCATCTTCTCATTTTTCTGAATGGGACAGTGCTCTAAGGTTTCAGTAGCAGAAATACAATGGTTTCATTAACCAGCAGAAGATGGTCTAATAAAAGATATCGCCTCATATACCTAGTTTCTCTCAAATGTTTCTTGGGTCAGAATGCAATTATTTTGCCTCAAAATATACAACTAAATGTGATGTACCAAGGCTCATTTGAACTACTGGGGCTCAGCCAGTATATTCCAACACTGAATAAAACCCTAAAAACCAATCAGATGAATATTTGTGTTAGTAGGGGTTTTTGGCCATTAAAAAGGAGGATCTCAAAAGGACACAATTTCATTTACTACCGAGTGGCAGTGTAAGGGGAAAAAAGCAAGCGTGCTTTACTTCTACATCAATATGATCATAGAAATTATCAGAACATATACTAATGTGAGGGTTACCAGACAGCAAATGTGAAAAATCGAGACTTGGGTGGGAGGTAATAGGACCCTATATAAGAAAGAGACCCCAAAATCAGGATTGTCCCTATAAAATCAGATCATCTGGTCACCCTAATGTCCACATTATTAGATGAAATACTTATCCAAGAAACATTTTAAATTGCTTTTGTTTCATATAAATTATCTTATTTTATTTTGATCATGTGTTCTCTTTTGCTGTCCCAATTTTTTTTTTTTTTTTTAAGTATGGTAAGAAGTCTTTTACAATTTAATAAGTATGAAGCTAATAGGTTTCTACAGAAATTATTTTAAAACATCTAATGTGGAAGAGAGAATAATCTCTCTCCTATTGATTTTCATAGTATGAAAAAAATCTATAAAAAGCTGCTAGTTTTTCCTTTTAAGTTCTGTGGGATTTTTCCATAAGGGTTATAAATCAATGTAACAGCTTGATGTGCAGACTGTCATGAGGAAGAGTTGCACTTAGACATCAAATGAGTACTCCAATAATAAGGGGGTTAAAAGCTATGAGGAAATGTTTGAAATTGACAATGTGTAAACACATGAAATATATTATACAGTGATGACCTCCGAAAAAAAAATCCAATAATCTTGACATGGTGTCAGAATAATGAACAGTACACAGAAGAAAATGCTGCAGGAACTCTAGTATCACAGCACAATCATAGTTTCTTTCTTTTTTAAATTGCAATCAGTTTGTATGCCCTTTAACTTCTTAAGCAATTCAACCAGTTATATGATTATATATACAGCATTGTATACAAAGAGAAAGTATCCCTTGGCTGGCCATTTCTAGTCTTTACTTCTACCTGGACATTGGTTTCTAGAGCTGAGAAAACAACCCTGAAAGGAGAGAGTGTTAGGATGAATTATTCATTTATATAGCCTCATAATCTGGGGACTGATGAGGAAGAATGGCTGAGATGGGAAGGGACAGATACTCTGTATAAAGTAGTCTAAAGGCAGAGCAAATTTCAGAATGAACTATAAGGAGTAAAGAGGGAAATATTTATTGTAACAGAGGTGAGATGTAAGAAGTTGAAGAAGGTATTCACCTTTGGTCTGATTCATGTGCCAGAGTAGGACAAAGGACAAAAGGAAAACAAGATACATCTACATAGCCTGGTACTGAGTGCAATGGGTACTCAGACACCTACCAACCTTATTTAGTGGCAAACCAGCAAACGACATCCGTAAACTTTTCTTAGAAACATTATTGAATATTTGTTGTATTTTACTCATTGAGGATAATTAAGCAATAAGACATGATCAAACATTCATTATATTGTATTCATTTATACATAGTGCTGTGTTAAACATGAGGCCAAAGGCAGAAAGTCACAAACTAATTTGGCACAAACTAATATAACACAATTTATTATTAGCATCTTTTATTGAAATTATAAAATAGGGGGAGGGGCTGATGTCTGTTTGTTAATCCTAGGAACCAATCACAGTGAGCTGTGACAGGTTACTGGCACTGATGTTAGAATTTATAACAGCTAATGAGATTACTGGATTTCTCCTGTCTACTTTACATTAAATGATGACCTCGTGGCTTGTTGCCATACCTGTGACCACCATGGCTCTCAATAGCTAAACAGGTCAATTTGGATGAGGTTGGAATAATTTAAAATAAGTTCATGAATCTTATCAGAAAGCACATTTTGAAAAGTACTATGCAACATTGTCAGAGATGGACTCTCTCTCTCTCTCACACGCATTGGGATTTGGATGCATTAGCATGAATATTCATAATAGTGCTCAGGCCCTACAATAAGTCAGATCACCATCATTTGTCCCTTCAGCTCTATTGTTATCTACCATCAATCTTGGACATTGAGGAACCTGGACCACTGGACTCATTCATAGAATCACAGAATATCTGGGTTGGAAGGGACCTCAGGATTTCATCTAGTCCAACTACCTGCTCAAAGCGGGACCAATCTCCAACTAAGTCATCCCAGCCAGGGCTTTGTCAAGCCTGACCTTAAAAACCTCTAAAGAAGGAGATTCCACCACCCCCCTCAGTAACCCATTCCAGTGCTTCACCATCCTCCTAGGGAAAATAGCCTCCCAGTGAAAATAGTCCCATATACAATCTGATTTGGTCTTTGCGGCTCTCCATCGCAGGATTAATTTATTTATTTTTTGAGTTGCAGTGATGGCTGCCCCAGTATCAGTTTAATTTTAAGTTTTTGAACATTTAGATGTGTGCTTGTGTACAAAGATGTTGTTTGCTCTACAAGGAGATAGTCCATAGAAGTATGGACTTGTCATCTGATGATAACATTCCCTCTTGGATTATTTCCTCTACTCTTAGTGATATGCATGCTATTGAAAACTGTCACATTTTGTGTCATCTCCTAGACTGTATCCCAGGGTTGCCAGCAATATAAGGACTATATCCAGTAGAGAAACTGGAATGCATTAATATATAAGAGATGTATCCATGTATCTTCACAGGGCTATGAAAGCTTTGAAATAGGAACAGAGCTGCTCACTCAACTTGGTGGGACAATGAAGCTAATCTTAGAAGTTCAAACTGGAAAGAGGAAAGCTCTTTGAAAGATCTGAATTTTGGGCTTTTTATACAGATGACAAAAGATTGTAGGACAGTATCTTATCATTAGTGCCTATTCAGCACCAGTTATTTGACAATAAAAAAAATCCCCTGGTTTCCATTTGAGTGAGAGGCTGGGGATTCTGGAGTACCAACGAATGCACAAAATTTGGCTTTATAGTGCTTTTGTGTTTTCCAACTCAGATTTAGCAGGAAACTGAAGGTCATGGAGCTCAGACAGCCAGAAATGTCAGAACTGCACCTACACAGAGGTCAGTTTTTGTCTTTTTGTTAGAATGATTCCTGACATTTTGGACTGAAATAAGTCAGCAATATAACAGATATATTTAAGGAGATAAATTCCTGATTAGGGAAGTTGAATACTTGAGAGAAAAGATCCAAGTGGGTCTGTATTATTCCAATTGTCCCATTGGTTCTTGTAATATACTATGCCTTCCAAATTATTCCTGGGATGGCCCAAGGAATTTTGACCTCTTGAAATAGATTATTTGGTGGAACATTGCACATCCTATAGAGAAGACCCATAAAATTGAGCTTCCTCAATGTCAGAACATCCACATTGATCTTTCTCTTTAGTGAGAAGAATGTGGTAGAAGGGTCAGGAGGAATTGCATATAAAATACATATGGTAATATATGAAGTACAAAATGACTGCAATCACCTTCGTGTTGGGAAGACAGTACACTTAAGGCCAAAAAGCGAGTCCTGGCCAGAGGGGGGAGTGGCCAAGTCAGCAGAAATGAACAAATTCAGTACATCAATCTCATCAGGCTTTGCTGACTGGGATTTTAGGGAACGCCTAGCAGAGTTTAAAGAAATCCTGAGGGAAGGCAACAGTGGAAAGTCTCAGATTCACTTCCTATGGTGGGACAAGGTGGGAGAAGGGTCACTATCCCAGGTGAAGTTAATCTGGCCTAATATCTGCACACTTTGATTGCTGGATGTGTTCTGACAGCACGGCATGCAGATATCTAACATAACTGCAAACCTGTGCATAATTTTTATTAGTTTATTATTTATCTGCACGATAGTAGCACTTAAGAGGCCCAAACCAAGATCTGCAGTGATCTGCAAACAGCTGTTAAAGACAGTCCCTGCTTCTAACAGCTTATGATATGAACATATAAAACAGACAATAGGTCAGAGGGGAAAACAGGCACAGAGAGGTCAAGAGACATTAAGGCACACAGCAGGTCAATGGCAGGGCTGGGAATAAAATCCAGCTCTCCAGACGTCGTGTCTCACGCCCTATCCCCTGAAGCATGCTGCTTTTCACTTTTATTTATAATTTACTGATTTACTTTTCCATTATCTTCAAATATGTCCTTCCTTCTTGTTCCCTCTCATTATTCTGGAAAAGGTCTGAGAGGAATAAAGGTGCCTCTTATAGTATGTTGTAGAGATTGCCAAAATCTGGGCTGGGAAATGAGTGGCCAAGCCTGAGACCCTCACTATAAAACACCCTATTACCAGAAGGAAGAATCAGGTAAGATGGAATAATATTAGTAATTACCGCCCTGCCAGTCTAACATCTATGCTCAGTAAAATATCAGGAACAAATATTCAGAGGTAATTATCAGCCTGAGCATTAGCTTCCCTAGGCAAAAAGAAGCTCAATGATTTCTTTCCATCTGTCTTCCCCAGACAGGATGCTGGAGAGATTTTGAAGCCCAAGCTGCTCATTGCTGGGAATAAAGAGAAGGTCCTAGCTGAGATTGTGGTATTAGAAAAAGTAGTTCTAGGCCAAACTGATAATTTGAAACGCAGCATGTCACTAAATCCATCTTATATATAGCCAAGAGAAGACTAATGCTTCCATTTCTTCCCGTTTCTTCCCCATATTCTTTGCATTTGTGGATTGACATCTAAGCTTGTCTACACCACAGAGCCTACAGGGGCATATTTAAGGTGGGCACCTGTAGTGTAGACACTTGCTACAGTGATGGGACTCCTGCCCCATCCAAAACCCACTCTCCTTCCTAACGCCCCCCCGCCAGGACTCCTGCCCCATCCAACCACCCCCACCACCACCCCGTCCCCTGACCACCCCTTACTCCCCCATGCCACCCCATCTAGGGTGACCAGATGTCCCGATTTTATAGGGACAGTCTGGATTTTTGGGTCTTTTCTTATATAGGTTCTTATTACCCCCATCTTCTGCCTCGATTTTTCACATTTGCTGTCTGGTAACCCTAGCCCCATCCAACCCTTCCTCTCATTCCTGACTGCACCCCAGGGATCCCTGCCCTCATTCAATCCACCTGTTCCCTGCACTCTGACTGCCCCGACCACATCCACACCCCACCCCCTGACCACCAACCTTAAATCCCCTGCCCTCTATCCAACATCCCCCACACCTGCTCCCTGCCCTCTTATTGAACTGGCTGGAGCACAGGTGGCTGGCAGCACGGCTGCACCAGAACAGGCAGCCGCTCAGCACAGAGCACTGGGTCAGGCTGTGGCTCTGCAGCTGCATTGCCCTGGGGGTGGGAGTTGCAGCCCTGCCGCCCAGAACATTGCACCGGCGGTGCAACACACTGAGGCTGTGGTGGAGGGGGAACAGAAGGGGAGGGGCTGGGAGTAGCCTCCCCTGCAAGGAGTTCAAGGGCCGGGCAGGAGGGTCCCGCGGGCCATAGTTTGCCCACCCCTGCCCTAGTCCGTTTGCCAGAAGCTGGGTATGGGTGACAGGGGATGGATCACTTGATTATCTGATCTGTTCATTCCCTCTGGGACACTGTCAGAAGACAGTATACTGGGCTATGCGGACCTTTGGTCTGACCCAGTATGGCCATTTTTATGTACAGATTGGTTATTTATTGGTACATCATGAATATCCAGTCAGAATACTTCATAACAACATATTTGTGGAAGTGATATTAAACCTCCTGCTTCAGGGCTCAAGCCATTCTCAAATAATAAGAGAGAACGTTGAAACCTAATATGGGCAGCACATTATCCCACCTTCCCCTATTGTAATGTCCTTACCTTTTCCTCTTAAGCATCTGGTGCAGGGCCCTGTCACAGGCAGGATAGTGGACTAGATGATCTCTGGTCTGATCCACTCTGGCAATTCCTATGTTCTTATGGACTCACCATTGGTTCATACCTTTAACACTCAGGACAGTGATGACAGCCATAGAAGAACCTAGAGACATAGATGGAATTTCTTAGCACATGTTCCATTGGCACCAAAGGTTGTACAATTAATGCCATTGCATATATTTTACAGTTATTGTTATTTATATTACAGAAGTGTCCAGACATCCATGCAGAAATCATGACCACCTTAGGAAGAGACAGTCCCTGCCCCCAAAAGATTACAATTTAAATAGACTAAGCAAATGAAACAGACAATCCAAAGACTGTAGCTGGCATAGGTAGATACAAACAATGCAAGGACTCCTACACACTGGAGAGGAGGCTAAAACAGGGCTGAGGAAGGCTCATCTCTCCCTGGATCCAAAACTGTGTGGCAAAGAACTACTTCCACTCTAGGGATACTAGAACCAATTCACCCCTGGGGGAAAACTAGACAGATAACTTTGCCAGAGACTCCAGCCAGTAGGACCATCTGTGGAAGCAGCCAAAACATGAACCTTTCAGCCATTCAGAGCACTTTCTATAGTTTAGATTGGACTTTCTCTGCCCTGCTCTGTTTAGATGATAAGATCCTTGGAGCAGGGACCATCTACTATTCTGTTTTTGTACACTGACTAGCACAGTAGAGCCCCCTTTTGGTTGGCCCTTAACCATTACTATAATAAATGTGAACAAGAAGAACAAACAATAACAGGTGGGTGCAATACTGGCCTGATTTAACAGAAAGGGAACTGAGGCAGAGAGATTAAAAGACTCACCCAAGTTCACCCAGGAAGCCTGCGGCCAAGACAGAATTTGAACCCAGCTCTCCGGAGTCCCAGCTTAGCATCTAAAGGACAGATCAACAGATTCCTTTCATCAACAGATTCAAAAGAACGGTTTACTGACAGAAGCTAGAAAAGGAAGAAACTTCTTAGGTTGGTGATCTGATGACCTATGTATGCAAGATTATTTTTATGGTACACAATTCTGTTTTGTCCACAACAACTTTAAATCTCTCCCCTCACATCAAGGATTTAACATGAAAGGGGGGAGAGGAAAGACTTCTCACACAGGAAAAAAATGTCTGTGTGACAAAATTACTCCTACATTTTTATATTAGACTTCTTCATTGCAGGGAAATGAATGCAATTGGACAACAGCCTGTTGGAAATATTTTGTTAGCAGCAATATCTAATGCCATGGTAGGCTTTCCACAGGTAGTTTAATTTGTGGAAGTGTTTTTAAATTGTTTTTGTACAGACAGGTCCCTGACAGATTACTCTTCTCCTATTAATTCACAATAAATATGTGCAGTTTTAATTCATCTATAAATTAGACATCAATTCCAACCCCCAAGACAGCTTATGAAGGCATTTTTATTGTGTTTGAAAAGTCATTTCCAAATGCTTTTATTGAAATTCTGGCCACACGCCTGAAAGCTGTTCTCATTTTGTTATATGAGAAGCAATTCACTTGCCAAATTGATTTTCTTAATGAAGAATAAAAAGGCTGAAGCTGTCTTCCATTAAAAACAGGAGTTCATTTTCCCAGGTGTCTGTGCAGCTGGGTTATTTGTGTCTTTGTGAATAAAGCCCTAAGTGTAATAGGAGGAACAGTTTATTTCCAGAAAGAATGTTAATTTTTAGGTGAACTTGAAATGTTTAGTTTTTTTAATACATTCCCCATCCCTCCCGTTATTTTTTTTTTAAATAATGTTGGACTCAGGAAGATCATTGGACAGATGTTAATCTCATGTGAGTGCTTCTTTGATTATGACTCAAGAGAGGTCTTTGAAACTGACAATGGAATTCATTGTATATGAGAACCTTCAAAAACGTCAGCTCATTCTTAGAAATGTGGAAATAGCAACAGTACTCTAAAATGTAAGTATTCTATGGCCAGAGAGGGCAGTGTATTGAAATCATACAAGTTCTCCCCTTGGAGAAGACAAGGGATGTTATTCTCTTAAATATAGCACACTTTATGAAGTGTAAAAATTAAAAACATCACTTCTGCTTTTACCCTTAACTAGATTAAAGGCTATATATTAGTCTTGATCACAGGAATTTCAGAGAGATGAGAATGGAGCAATAAGTACAAGATGTTGATACTTTTACTCATGTCATTTGGGATTTACAGAGACCCCTAAAGAAATCAGACACCCAAATCACACTGAAATTCAGGCTCCTTTGAATATTTCATCCATTGATTAATACCTTACTCTGCAAATTCACCCATTAACTCTAATGAAATGACATGTTGAATAAAGTGCCCATATGAATATCAGATGTGAATAAAAAGAATCTGGACTGAAGTTTGCACTGCACAATTTCTTTAGACACTTGAAGTACATGCAGCAAATAAATAAATAAATAAAATTAAATAAATGCTGTGCTACTGCTTAAAATTTTACTTCCGAAATAAAGACGTGGTTTCCAAACAAGTCATGAAAATTGTTAATTTTTACTTTCTCTCCAGAATTTTAATTATATATTTCATTCTAAAAAAAATAAAAGATTTAAGATAATAGATCAATCTCTGACTAGTTGTTCAGTACTGTATTTATTCTAGGCTTTTGTAAACACTTAAAGCCATTTTGTGCTATTGATTTTTTTTCACCAGCACACCCCCATCCCACCAAATGGATTCAGACTCCTTACAACAATGATTTTAGTAAAGAATTCCACTTAACAATTGATGGCAGAGTATGGTTTGTTTTACATATGTTCAGCACAACATTCGCAAACTCTGAATTTAAAGAACTGCTGCCATCTCAGGAAAGCCACATGGAAACATTTCAGCTGGTATATGTTATCTGGTATTTCTCTCCATTCTGCGTACATGAAGAGCGTTTGCTCAGTGACAAGTTCCTCTTACCTGTACCTTTGCAACTCTAAGTCATCCCTCTGCGACATCCATCTGTTAAAAGAGGAGATGTGGGGGGGGGGGGCGGATTTTGATATTGCGAGATAAGCAGTAACAGATGAATTCAAATGAAGATCCTAAATTCACAAGTATTTTTTATTAAAATTCTGGGTGATGTTTTTAAATATTTACAAAATCAGATTTTTTTAAAAAAAATTGCTATTGAGGAGCCATTCATTCGAACTCTACCATTATATATCTACACCATTTCAAATAGAAACATTTTGTGGCTTAACTTTCTCAGTCTTCACCTAACTTCACTTGGCAGCATGTTTTGCCAAAAGCTTCTGTTGAAACAATCTGTCTGACATCGCTTACATATACATGAATCATGCCAATCAGTGTTTTGGAAATGTTTGGAGATCTTTACATGGGAACCAAAATCTGCAGTGCTAACCCAGGCACACCTCCCACTGACTGCAGTGGGGATTTTATGTGGAACTGCTGGAGTTGACTAAGGATTGCAGCTGAGTGATGTGGGAACACGTTAGTTTAGAAATATTAAGTTAAACAGGGACAAGAAGAGCACATTTGTGGCTTGCTGCTTCTTTAGAACTATGAGAAACACTCGAATGACTCATTTGTTTAAATCTGCTCCTACAGCATTTTTTCCAGATTCAACAGACTTCAGGATGAGATGCTACTAACACTGGAATAGAGTGAATCCATCAATGGAGATACAACTTGCACAGCAGACATATTAATTTGTGAGTACAGTACACTCTATATATAGGGGTCAAGTTTTAAGTCTTCTGATAAGTTTGTATTCTGAATTTTTTCTATTTAGCTGAAAATGCCAGAAGTTTGGTATACTGTACTTTGGACAGTTTGAAAACAGAAGCAAATTAAATTATGCTCTCGATTTTGCCTCCCCAGTTGGAAGGAAAATGTATATGAAAGTCAATTCAGCTACTTTAAAAAGCAACTAAGAAAAAAACATTGTAGAATTTAAAGTTCAGGTAAAAGTATTGGGCACACTTGTAGGGGTCATTCCTGTTCTCTCAGGTAGCGACCTCACTTTACTTATCACATTAGCTACTGTGCCTGCTCTGTAACTGGTTTTACTAAGTGTGCAGAAATCCAAGGCCATGTATTGTACGAAAGCAGACTGGAGACCACAGATTTTGCCTTGTGCTTTGCTTTTGCATTATAAATTTTAATGTCGATATCTTCATGTATTTACACATTCTGTAGAAGTCTTCAAAGGAAGTCCGGTCAAATTTGGTTCCCAGTTTAGGCTTTCTAATAACACATTTTTAAAGTCTAAAAGCCAGTAACTATTTCCATGAAACCATTTAGAAATATTTTCCCTTGCAGTGTGTGCTTCTCTGACACTGCACCACTGCTCTTCCCGAAAGTGAGTAACTAAATACTAAATGTATACAAAAAACTTTAACCCTCTACCCTGTTTTCATTGTTCAGCTGAGAAAAGTTGACAAACAACTCCATTTGTTTGGGAATTCTGCTAGCTGTTCTCTGGAAAAACATGGGTGGGTCATGCAAATATAGTCTGGTCATGCAAATATAGTCTCACTGACTCAAAGATTTCATTGCCATAGCAATGAAAGCCTACATCTATAGAAAGCAACTAATGGTGGATGGAAAAAGTCAAAGACCAATTAAATTAATCAAAAGCCAGGGAAGACATCTTCCAGGGAAGAAATACAAGGCTAAAGAGAAGCAGCATTAAAGTTAAGGAGTATCAGAGGGAAGCTGAGAGAGTTCAACCAGAATCTTCAATGTATCTGTCTGCAAGTTCCAGTGCATGGTGCTGACACAAGGGATCTTAAGCCCCTGTACACTTTCTGAGAGGACTTCATGGAAATGCCAGGAAAGAGGACCAGAGACCAAGAGAGGAGGAACAATCCTTCTTAGTGTAACCCATTCATCAGTTTGCACTGAGAGTCCCCCTCTGTGCCCAAACCATGAGTGAAAGTCTTTTACAGCTCTCAGCTACAGGGTTCCTCAGATCCAACAGGATCATGCTTTTAGCTATGGAGATCCCCAGTTTAATCCCAATGTGTCATACAATATGGTTGCCACCACATTAAGACAAAGGGAGACCTGACCCTTCCCTCTTAAGAAATACCTGGGCCCCTGCCTCATCCATGTGTTAGTAAACAGCACGTGATTGTTTATATTAGAGTAAGTGATCTGGACAACATCCAGCAGCAGTTTAGAGTAAATGTCACAGCTTCACCCTGACACAGGCTCAGTGGTTGCCAAGAGATCTTTTTATTACTGCTTTGAAGGCCCTCTCTACTATCCCATCACTGAAGTCCCTTAACCTATGGCAAGGCACTGGATGGTAAGCTTGCAAACTTTTGTGCATTTATGTCCAAGGCTGTGAGGGCAGGAGAAAGGGAAGAGAAGGTTCGAAGAGTATTTGCTAGTCCAAGTGAATAAATTAGGTGTATTAGGAAAGAACTGTTATTTATTCGTTAGTAACTGTGCTTCTTCACGAGGTTGTAGTCAGCATGGAGCTCCCTGTAGCAGTGCATGTGCCTCACATGTGAGAGATTACTGTCTTTCTGAACAGCAGTGTCTGTCAAGGCAGTACATGTGTGCTGTGCCACCTCATGCTCCCATGGAGGCAAGGGCAGAGACACTATGACCTTTCCTCAGTTCTCTGGCAATTCAAATTGCTGTGGTACCTAGGAACTCCAAAAAGTGGGGATGGAAGTGTATCACGGGATTCACACTCATTACAACATCTCAAAGAACCAGTTACTGCAGGGTAAAAGGAGGTTACTCACCCTGTGCAGTAACTGATGTTCTTTGAGATGGGTCTCCCTGTGGGTGTTCCACTTCAGGTCAAGGTGCATCCCAGCACCTTCAGTTGGAGATTTGTACAGCAGCAGCCCTCCAGACTGCACGCGTACTGTGCCTGCCTCTCAAGCCATCACTGTTTGAATAAAACATACACAGCCCAGGCTCCTCAGTTCCTTCTCTGCAATGGAGTGTGTTTCGAATTCTGAAGTAGAAGAGAGGAGGGTGGGTAGTGGAGGGTAGGGACACTCATCTCAAAGAATGTCAGTTACTGCACAGGGTAAGTAACCTTCTCTTCTTTGAGAGAGATGTCCCTGTGGGTGCTCCACTTCAGGTGGCTGAAAAGCAGTATTCCTTAGGATGCTGGGACTTCAGATGAGGCAAGAAAGCTGTTGACAAGACAGCTCCACCCAGTCTGGTGTAAGACGCTGCACTGTGAATGACAGCATAGTGCCGGGGTGGGCAAACTTTTTGGCCTGAGGTCATATCAGCATTGAGAAATTATATGGAGGGCCAGGTAGGGAAGTCTGTGCCTCTCCAAACAGCTTGGCCCCCAAACCTTTCCACCCACCTCCGACCCATCAACCCTCCTCCCTGCTCCTTGTCCCCTGACTACCCCCTTCCCAGCACACCCACCCCTGACCGTGACTCTGCCCCCTATCTAACCACCCCTCTCCCTGTCCCCTGACTGCCCCAATCCCTATCCACACCCCGCCCCTAAGAGCCCCCCTCCCAGGACTCTCATGCCCTATCCAACCTCCCCATTCCCTGAGATCTCTTGCCCTTTATCCAACCCCCACACTACCCACCCCCTTACCATGCTGCTCAGAACAGCAGGAGCATACAGCCCTGCCAGAGCTAGCCATGCTGACCGTGCTACCCAGGAGGAACAGCGGACCAGAGTCCTGGAGGCGCGGCAGGTTTCGGGGATAGCAGGGAGGGGCTAGGGGTAGCCTCCCCAGCTGGAAGCTCAGGGGCCAAGCTCATCTTCTGTCTTTACTGTCCACTTATATATGTGGGTGGTTTTGGCTTCTTACATTGTAAGCATCGATCTCAGCATTATAAATGGACTGTGCTTGTTTCCCTATAAAGTTTCCTGGAATGGGACAAAAGCCTGTTTTTGCAGTGTGAGGACAGGTGGAAGTACTTCACATTCATGAATCTGCTATAGGGCTTCTCTTTCTGAAGAGACCTCACAAGCTACCTGCAAACTCAGGTCTCCTGCAGGTAGCCTGAGAACTTCTTTGAAGATGCATCCTGGCCAGGGGTTGAATAAGAGCAGGAGAGGCTGTACCAAATGAGTAGAAGGCAAAAGGCTGCACTGCGAGGAAAATCATGCACTTCAATCAATGTGGTTTTAAAATATTTTATTACTTTAAAATATTAAAACAATTTTTTACATAATCGAATCTGCATTTTGATATGTGCTGTTGTAATACCTTCATGATTATTAACCTACACTTTCTCTTCCTGACAGTTTGGGGGAATGGTAATTGAACACTCCTCTACTGAATGTCCAAATCTAAGCTGTATAATAACTGGGTTTACGGATAGAGTGTAAGGGGAGATTTGCTATTGATTTGTTTCAGTTCTGCTCCCAATGGACATTAGTGTACGACACACACTAATAATTTTTGCATTCACAAAAGAAGATACAAGTATGGGTGATGGCACTGAAGGATATTGAAAAATAGCATCTGAAATGTAACCATTGCATGTTGGAACAGTCATTAAAAGGAATGTGAACAATGGGGCTAAAAGGACAAGGCACCGATTTTCTGAAGTGCTTACCTGAGATGTTCTTCAGTGCTGCACAAGGCCTTGGACTTCACTCTGTACCATTCTGAAGCTATTGTGTTTGCCTTGCATATGTCAGACTGACGAGCACATTTACATGTTGGCATTTCTGTGGTTTCTTATTTCCTCTCCTTGCTCCTCCCCACAGCATTTTAAAGGGTCCTGTGATTCTTGCAGTTTAAACTGGTTTAAAACACAAGAATAGTGCCTTAGACATGGTGGGATGGGCTATGGGAAGGGAAGGGTATTCTGTAGTGAACAATGGGAAGAAAAGTCACTGCTTTTTGAGAAGCATGATTTGCCATGGATCATTCATCAAAAGGGAGAAGTTTTTTGTTATAGTCTTTCACTTTGTATTATTTTGGGGGGAACTATGATTTCAAGGTTTCATGGAAGTTTTCTGTTTGAAGAGCGAAGTTGACTGGGGCACACAACTGAAAGACTTTTTCAAGAGCAATGAGCAGCAGTGGAAGAAGGCATTAAGATAAGAGCAAGAGAGGATAGAACAAAGGAATAGTTAGGCAAAAGGCTTGAGCAAAGCAAAAAGTGAGTGGAGTAGGAAAAACTGCGGGAAGATATATAACAAGTTTTGTAATTCACAGCCTCTCCCTCTGCAAGACGTAATGCAATATAGTATACAAGTGATCTCGGTGCTGACAACCCACAGCAACTAGGATGCGTCAGCAGCAGGGCATTGATACTGCTAAGAAAGATGAGTCCCTCTCCCTTTCTACCTCACTCACCCGCCCCACTGCCAGAGAAACACCACACAGAAGCAGCAGTGTAAGTGCTACAGAAACTGAACTTCAACTCAGGCTATATTGCTTCTGTTAAATATATCAAATAGTTAATGAAAGGAGACGCTGGTTACATTTTGGACAGTAGACTTTATTAGAAATTTTCTCCTCATTCATCAGTAAATTCACATTAAAATATGCTGAAAGCAGGTAAGTCTCAACAATCGACATCCTGCCATTACAACAACTTCCAGTTTAAAAACTAGATAACTGATCAGGCAGATAACTTGAAACATAAGAAATGCAAATAGAAAGCAGCATCTTTAAAATCAGGTTGAGCCTGAAAAACGAATACATCTTGAGGGTGGGGGAGAGGGTGTAAATCAGTCCTTCCAAGATGGAAACTGTTAAATGCGGACTCCACAGACGATAAACAGATAAATAGACAATATATCACACATACATTAAAAAGAGAGCAGAAGTATTTAGAGTTGGAATAACACAAAAATAATACATTTGTTCAAATAAAAAAGTGACAGGCTCCTTAACATGTGAATATCCTAAAATCTTAAGATAGTGAACAGCTTTGTTGTTATAAACTATGCAGAACTTTGGTTTGGAGGAATGAGATTTGCTCTTGAAAATATTGGACTTTATTATCATATTCAATTTAGTTGATATTTCACTCTTCAGGAACAATTTTTCTCATGTATCTTTTAATCCAGCAATGGTGTTCTACGTAATGACTTACTTCATATCTTTTAAACATGATAGGTCCTCTAACACACTAAGGGCTAAGTATTCAAGACTCCAGAGAAACTGTAATTACTCAGCACCTCTGATCATCATATCTTAAGTTAACAATAATGCCTAAATCTCAACACATTGTTATTTCTTTCACTAGTAACCACATTATTTAAAGGATGCTCTTCTGCATAAGGATAACTCTTAGGAGCCAGATTTTCAGCTGGTGTCTATCAGAAGTCAATGGAGCTTAACCAGTAAGTGCCAGCTTAGGATTTCACTGGGAGAAGTCAATCTTGGATACTGTCCTACAGGCACAGATCATTTGTGAATCTAGATCAAATTGATGTTTTTGCATTCTTTAGTATTCCCCAGATTGTTCTGCTTCAGTTGATTCAGAAAAAAAATATATTAAAAATTAAATAACACTCAAGTGTCCACCACAAAGATTTCTATTTTGATGTAAACAATTTCTGCCATTTGCATTGATTTAGTCCAACATGAGGCCAGAAAAAGGGTTCTAAGACTTTTTATTGATACTGTAAATAATTTTTCAGAGATTGGGGCAAAGGTAGAGATTCTATGTCATGCAGGCGATCTCTGCCAAGAGCAAAGCGAATTGATCTTCGGCACAAGTCCATTAAAGGCAGTGGTTCCGCTGAAAAATGGAAGAAAAAATAATATAGAATTAATGTTTTGAAATCTACATTTTATTCATTATTAAAGAAGAAAATGGACATCAACATTTTCAGGAGCAAAGACAGACGATGCTTGGCAAAGGGTAAAAATTTGTGGTAAAATTTTCACAAACTTGAAAAATATACACAAGTGATACTGATTTATGCAGCAGAAGAGTCAACATTTTATCACATTACATATATAGTAAAACAAGCATAACGTTTTCATCTCAGTATTTGACTCTATAAAATAGGAGCTAATAATCCAGTACTACCACAGTATTGCTAAAGTTATAGCAATAGTGGGAGTTAGTTTTATTACACAAGTGTTCAGGATTTCCAATAATAATACAAGATCTTATAATCTGTTAATAACACAAGTTTCTGCACAACTAAACTAATAGCTCCTGACCTTTAAATACCAACTCCCTTCCTGTTTTAGCAGTGATAAGGGGTCTCTTAAGGCTAATGGCACTTCTCTGCAAACCTAGCTTGGCCCTACAAATCACACCTAGCCTTCCTTTCTAGGGGTTACTGAAAGTAGAAACAGGAAATTTCATTGTTTTTATTATTTTTCCCCACAAATAAAAAAAAGTTTCTCTCAGTTGCCAGATTCTTATGAAAAATGTCTGTCTGGAAGGTTCTGATTTTACTTCTCTAAATCTGAATTATGTGCTTATGGAAAATGCCACATTGTCAATTTGGCAGCACTGAAAACTCAAAATCTAAGAGCAATGATATACAAGCTCCCCAAGACATCCCATCAGCACACTTTATCCTGACCTACAAGAATCACATGGATACGCAAGATCATAATTCAGCCTGTATATCCTTTCAAACCATGAACACCTCTGCCTACACTGACAACATAGATACCTGTTGTGATGGTAGCCCTCCTGATAAGTATATTGATCTGATAGAAACTGGATTAAGACCACCAATGAGTTTCACAGAGGCCACCAAATCTCTTCCAAGAGTTGTGACTACACAATAACTATAGCAACTGCACCTGAATGGATTTAGATGCTTGAAAAAACACTCCTAAATTCTTAAATCTACATGAAGTTCTTCAATCCTATTGAACAAAAACAGCAACAACAGTCTTTTAAAACCACATCTGCCTGGAAATGTGAACTACTTTAAAACACTTCCACAGAGGAACAAAATGAGTTATAGAAGAACTCAGGAATGTTCGTAATTCTGAAATATTTGTAACTCTGAACAAAACATGTGGTTGTTCTTTCAAAAGTTTACACCTTAACATTGACTTAATACAGCTTTGAAACTTTACAATCAAGAAGAAAAATGCTTTTTTTAAAGTAGTTACGTTTAACACAGTACTGCACTCTGTACTAGAATCTTTTTTAGTAACTGGTGATTCTACTGTATCTTCTCTAGAAACCAGACTGGTGACGTCATTCAGCCTACAAGCATTTGTTACTGTACAACATCAAATTCTTTTTAGTACGGTTTTTATATCTATTATGTGTGTAATATACTATTTAAACCAGTGTTACTCAACCTTTTTTATACCAATGAGCAGTTTGTTACCTTCCTAAACTGTGTCGGAGATGTAGGGACCGGCGCCAGTCCACGGACTGGTCATTGAGAAATACTGATTTAAACCACTGAACTGCAGCATGGTTTGTAAAAGTTTCCTACATTCAGAAAAATCAATTAAAAAGCAGAAGATACACAAGTGTTCAGCATTAGTTAATATACTCAGTGGGTCAAATTCACTGCTGGTGCAGGTCCATTTACACCATAGAGTTTCACTCATTTAGACCAGCAGAGAATATGGCCCATAAAGTCCAATGAATCCAGTCTCTTTGTCTAGTGTGTGCAGTGGTGAAACTTTTTGAAATAAACACTCTCAGGAAACACTGTTCAAAAGATTTTAAAGATTTTTCATCCCTACCATTACCTCAACAACACTGGACAGGTTATGACTGGCAGCCATTACAGAAAAACATATACACACTCCCCAATTCAGCAATGCAGCTAAAACTTCTGCAAATCTGTGATAACCTTACTATCAAGAAGATTCTATAAATATATTAGAAACAAGAGGAAGACCAAGGACAGAGTACAGAATAGGCCTGTTACTCAGTGAGAGGGGAAAGACAATAACAGAAAATGTGGAAATGGCAGATGTGCTTAATGACTTTTTTGTTTCAGTTTTCACCAAGAAGGTTGGTGGCGACTGGACATCTAACATAGTGAATGCCAGTGAAAATGAGGTAGGATTGGAGTCTAAAATAGGGAAAGAACAAGTCAAAAATCACTTAGACAAGTCAAATGTCTTCAAAGCACCCGGGCCTGATGAAATGCATCCTAGAATACTCAAAGAGCTGACTGAGGAGATATCTGAGCCATTAGCAATTATCTTTTAAAAAGTCATGGAAGACGAGAGACATTCCAGAAGACTGGAAAAGAGCAAATATAGTGCCCATCTATAAAAAGGGAAATAAGGACAACTCAGGGAATTACAGACCAGTCAGCTTAACTTCTGTATGTGGAAAGATAATGGAGAAAATAATTAAGCAATCAATTTGCAAACTCCCAAAAGATAATAAGGTGATAAACAACAGTCAGCATGGATTTGTCAGGAACAAATCATGTCAAAACCAACTGATAGCTTTCTTTGACAGAGTAACAAGCCTTGTGAATAGGGGAAAGCAGTAGATGTAGTCTATCTATCTTGACTTTAGTAGGGCTTTTGTTACTATCTTGTGATAACCTTCTCGTAAACAAATAGGGAAATACAACCTAGATGAAGCTACTATAAGATGGGTGCAAAACTGGTTGGAAAATCATTTCCAGAAAGTAGTTATCAGTTGTTCACAGTCATGCTGGAAGGGCATAATGAGTGGAATCCTGCAAGGATCAGTTCTGGGTCTGGTTTTGTTCAATATCTTCATCAATTATTTAAATAAGGGCACAGAGAGTACACTTACAAAGTTTGCAGACAATACCAAGGTGGGAGAGGTGGCAAGTGCTTTGGAGGATAGGATTAAAATTCAAAATGATCTGGACAAACAGGAAAAATGGTCTGAAGTAAACAGGATGAAATTCAATAAGGGCAAATGCAAAATGCAAAGTACTCCACTTAGGAAGGATCAGTTGTACACATGCAAAATGGGAAATTACCGCCTAGAAAGAAGTACTGCAGAAAGGGATCTGGGGGTCATAGTTGATCAGAAGCTAAATATGAATCAATAATGTAACCCTGTTGCAAACAAAACCAAAAATCATTCTGGGATGTATTAGCAGGAGTACTGTAAGCAAGACAGGAGAAGTAATTCTTCTGTTCTACTCCATGCTGATTAAGCCTCAACTGGAGTATTGTGTCTAGTTCAGGGTGTCACATTTCTGGAAAGATATGGGCAAACTGGAGAAAGGCCAGAGAAGAGCAACAAAGATGATTAAAGGTCTAGAAAACATGACCTATGAGGGAAGACTGAAAAAACTGGGTTTGTTTAGTCTGGAGAAGGAAAACAGAGAGGGGACATGATAACAGTTTTCAAGTATATAAAAGGTTGTTACAAGGAGGAGGGAGAAAAATTGTTCTTAACCTCTAAGGCTAGGACAAGAAGCAATGGGCTTAAATTGCAGCAAGGGAGGTTTAGATTGGACATTAAGGAAAACTTCTTAATTGTCAGAGTAATTAAGCACTGGAATAAATTGCCTAGGGATGTTTTGGAATCTCCATCATTGGGTTTTTTAAAGAGCAGATTGGACAAACACCTGTCAGGGATGGTCTAGATCAGTGGTTCCCAAACTTTAACAACCTGTGAACCCCTTTCACTAAAATGTCAAGTCTCACGAACCCCCTCCTAAAAATGAATATTTAAATTAGAAAAGCAGTGATCTTGAAAATATAAAATTTGTTTTTATGACATACTTATTGCACACTATTATCAGTTATCATGACAGTATTTTTATTGCAGTATGAAAATGGCAACACTCTTCCAAGATCTCACTTTCATAGCTTGTATCACTTTGAGTAAGCCTGTTATAAGACAAGGCTCCTATGTTTCATCAAGGAGTATTAGATGTGAAACAACATGAAGATATTTAAGAAGCCACCTCAAAGAGTTCAACACATTTAGGTCTTGAGCAGTCCAGGCAAACAATGCACGTTACAACAAAGCTTAAACTTGTTCTTCATAATAAATTTTAAAAACAATACTAGCTGCCTGTTTAATTTTAAAAACAACTCTGTCTGCCATTGGGGATTCCCCCCCCCCCCCGCCCCCAAGAACCTCCTGTAACATTTTGCAAACCCACAGGGGTTCATGACCTCCATTTGGGAACCACTGGTCTAGATAATACTTAGTGCCTGAGTGCAGGTGACTGGACTAGATGATCTTTCAAGGTCCCTTCCAGTTCTATGATTCTGTATCTCCTCTCTCACTAAATCCTACATGGGCTCTAAAAGTTCAATTACTAAACAGTAATAAGAAAATGCCCTCAAGTGTTTGCAGCAGTTGCCAAACTTCTAATATTAAACATGTTCGTATAACTTGAGATCTGAAATATTTTGTCTCCTCCCTTACGTCCTACACTAGTTCTGAAACTTACAGATATATAAAGGGCAGATTAAGTCTAAAATATTTTAAAGCAGTTTACTTTTTTTTTTTTTTTTTTTTTTTAAGTTTAGAGCAATTTAAAGAAAAAAATGAGAACACATGGAAATTTTCCAGCTGTGCAATGGCCCTAAAAAAATCATAAATTATTATTTTTTAAAAAGCCTCTTAAAGGCTTTTAAAGCACTTTTAAATATTGTAAATGTAAAGATGCTTAGAACTAGGAATGATGGTAAAAAAAAATCGGCAACATCATGAGGCTCAGAGGATGAGAGCTAGCTTTAAACGTGTGAGCACTGCATATTACAAGACAAGAACTTGGTCTCATTCAATAAATATCTGCCTCATTTATTGCCCAAACTGTACACTGAATGACACAAGCATCCCTTGGCAAAATAATACTATATAATCATGCAATTAAGGACTGTGGACTAGATTCTTGGATCTGGCTGAGCAACATGTGGTGCATCCTTGAGTGTTAGTTAGTATATTACTGTATTATATATAAAAGGTAGCATATAGCTTATCTTTGCATGCCTATGATCCATAGCCAAGTTTCCAGCTGTAAATCAGGGGTGCCGTTGGGAAGCTCTAATGTACGACAACTGCCAATATCCCAAAGAAGCCAAAAAGGCAGCCAGGATCTTGCAAGGCATAAGAAAGTTCCATTTCTGGCATTCTTCTTGAATCCATGCCTCTTATATTGGCATCACAGAAGGAAATGGTGTAGGAACCTGAATCCCAAACCACTGAATTGCTAGAGCTGTTCAAAACTGCCAGTCATGATAATGACAAAAGGGTTTCCTCCACACCACCTCCCCCCTCCCATTCTTTTCATATTCAAGACATGACCATACAGTTTTTCATGAAATTTACTTCAAAAAATCACCAATGGGCAAGGAGTAAACATAGAAACTTCAACCAGAAAGGTAATAGTTAAGCAACATAGTCTCTTTAGAAGAAGAATACTTGACATCCCTTAACTGCATGTGTTGCTATGTGCTTCTCCTATAAAATACACTGACCCAAAATATCTAAGATTTTAAAAATAAGATTTCAGTTAGCACTATGCAGACCTTTGGGGTGGTACAAATAATACAAATAGGGACTCTTTGAATACTGAAGGAGACAGCAGGAAAGTGGTATTCTGAATATTTGAGAACTCAAGTATGAATTTTACTTTTAGAACATTCAGCATTTGTCACTGAAAAGAGAAGAGTGTTATTCCGAGGGTAGAAACTAATTGTGATTCCCCCACAACCCTGTGTACTTAATTAGAGCATCGTGGTAGCTAGAATATAAATGTATTTTGTGGGCCTACCACAATCACTAATTTTCCATTTTTGTTTATAACTTTTTTGTGTTTTTTCTGCATCTGAAGTGGCCAACTGTGGTAGTGAATATAAGCCCTATGGGCATCAGTTGTACTGAAGGTTTATGAACTTTAGTAATGTCCCATCAATTAAAAAACAAATTGCTAAGCTGAAATATAAAATTGTAAAGAAATCATGATTCACAAGAATAGCTCTTCCAGTTTATAGGCTGGTAAGGAATTTAATACAAAGTGCTATATTTGCAATGTGGCAAATTTTTCACAGGAAACCTAAGGTTTCCTTCCAGGCTCCAGCAGCTTATTCCAGTAATTTGTGATGGTGAGCCTGCTTCCAAAGCTCTGTCATGTTTCTAAATGTGTTTTTGGGCATCTCCTCCTCATATTACGGTTTACTATGAAAGCTCTCCACTTCAGCATCATTTCAGCAGCTGCCAGATGGGGGAAAGCTGTATTTTTCAGGAAGACAGAGCACTTGTCCCTTTTCTTTCTGTCTTCTCAGTTCCATGTCCCAGCTCAAATTAGACAGCTCCAATTTTGCAACAGCATTCAAAAAGGAGGCTAATGTAATGATGCCACAAAGTAAAATAAATAAAAATAAGATATTACTTTCACTCTTCCTCCCAAAGCATTAAGTGTATCTACAATATACTCATCCTACGCAATAAAACCTACAAGCCAGTTTATAAGCCTTTCCTTCAATGATCTCATTACAAACTGCTATATATCAACCAGCAAGTGACACCCTAAGATAGGAGAGAGTAATCATTATGCCACTCATTCAGTGCCCTAGATTTGTACACACAAGTGGGGAAGATATCATCCTTATTTAAACTGTAATTTAATGTGATGTGGCAACAGGTACAAGGCTATCCACACACACAGATGCCTATTTAACACCTCTTCTCACATCACATGTATATACACAGTGGAGATTGACAAGCTTATTTATTCTTGGCGACTTGTAGTCAATTAAATGGCACAATAATAGGAATTCCTTATACCAACAAACATGCTATTTAAGAATGAAGACTGCACTCCTGAGTCATAGAATACCAAAAAAATACTACTATTCACAGAAGTTCTGGGGGAAACCAGAAAGAGTGAACCACATTTAGTGCGTGCAATTAACCTACCAAATGAAACCATTTATTTGATGAAGAGTTTTGCAAGATGTAATAATATGAAACATTTCTTAAAATACACAGTGTGTCTACTCTTGTATGACTGTGTTAGAAAAAAGTAATCATTCATTTATGAAGGACCTTTTTATTTTAAGCTGCAATTCTCACCTTGCCACAGAAGTCAACACACAAGTAAAGCTGGCTGAAAAATTGGATTTTTCATACAAAAAATTCAAAATTATAAAATTTTCCAACAAGTCAACTCAGAAGAGAGAAAGGAAATAGCTCAATGCAAAACTAATGAAAGTTTGATGCACAAAGTCTTGAAAACTAGGAAAATATCTGGTTTCCTTTTTTAGATCTTAGCTTTTCTACATGGATTTCTATACTGTGCTTTCAATACTTGATGCATGTAATTAATTCTCCCTGTTGCCCCAGCCCTGCTAAATACTTGTCAGCCTTCCTGAGGCATCTGTCCTCATCCTCTTCTTCCTCCTCAGATGTTACCTGAAATGCCATCATGATTAACCTCCACCTTTATATATGGACGAAGTCAAAATGTTTTGACCTCAGTCCATCCACATTTTTTTTTAAAGTTGTCAGACTACCATAAGGAAATGAAAAAAAGGGGGGACACACCCAATTATATCCGCAAGTCACCTTTAAAACAAAATTTAAGGCCAGAAGGTACGATTAGATCAGTCTGACCCAATGTATATCACAGGCAATTAAATTGTACCTAGTTACATCATATTGAGCTCAATAACTTGGGTTTCGGTAAAGCAAATCTTCCAGAAAAGAATCCCATATTGATTTGAGGACATCAAAAGATGGAGAATCCATCACTTCCCTTAGAAGTTTGTTCCAATGGTTAATTACCCTCACTGTTACAACTTTGTGCCTTATTTCTAATTTGAATTTGTCTGGCTTAAGATTCCAGCCACTGGTTCTTATGTCTTTCTCCACTATATTAAAGAGCCTGTTAATATCAATATTTTTGTCCCATGCACTGTAATCAAGTCAAGTCTCTTACTACCAGGCCTCTTCTCCATCCCGCAAATCCTTTTTGTGGCCATTTTCTGTACCCTGTCCAATTTTTCAACATCCTTTTTGAAGTGCGGACAACAGAAGTTGACACTGTATCTCAGTATCAGTCTTACCAATATGATACACAGAGATAAAATCACCTTCCTACTCTTGCTCACTATTCCTTTGTTTATACCTCCCAGCCTTCTTGCCATATCATCATACTGGGAGCTCATGTTCAGTTGCTTGCCCACTATGCCCCCTAAAATCCTTTTCCGAGACATTGTTTTCCCGGAAATATTCCCCCATTCTGCAGATACGGTCTGCATTCTTTATTCCTATATGTCAGGGGTGGGCAAAATATGGCCCATGGGCTGGATCTGGCCCTTCAGGGCTTTGAATCCAGCTCATGGGATTATCACCCCCATGGTGCCACAAGCTCCGTTCCTCTCCAGGAAGCAGTCGGCACCACATCCCTGAAGCCCCTGTGGGAGGAGGGAACAGAAGACTCTGCGTGCTGCTCATGCCTGTGGGTACCTCCCCCAAAGCTCCCATTGGCTGGGAACAGGGAACCGTGGCCAATGGGAGCTTTGGGGGAGGTACTCACAGGCTAGGGCATTGCGCTCAGCCCTCTGCCCCCCCCCCCTTCCCTGGGGGCTGCAAGGACATGGTGCCGGCCGCTTCCAGGAGTGGGAGTGGGAGGTGGGGCCAGGGCCAGCAGGGAGCCTGTCTTGGCCCCAGAGCACCTCTCTGCTACCTCAGAGCTGCTCCAGGTAAGAGGCGCCGGGTCAGAGCCCGAACACTTCCTGCACCCCACACTCCAACTCCCTGCACTGAGCCCCCTGCTGCACTCCGAACTCCCTTCCCAGAGCAGCCTCCCATACCCTTCACCCTCCTCTGCCCTAACCCCTTGCCCTGAGCCCCTTCCTGCACACCGTATCCCCTCCCACAGCCCACATTCCCTCCTGCACCCTAATCTCCTGTCCCAGCCCTGCATGCAATTTTCCCACCCAGATGTCGCCCTCTGGCTAAAAAATTTGCCCATACTTGCTGTACACACACTTCTGCATTTGGCTTTATGCAAATATTTTGTTCACACACATTTCAGCTACCACTCAACTATAAAATTAAATATATGTACACAAGACAGAAGCATCCCTCTTAACCCTTCCTTCTCAAGATTAACTACTGCTTTATTTCCACATAGCCATATAGCACCGAATTTGTCTGCCAGTTACATTGGTACAACCCCACTGAATCAATTAGAGTTGCACTGATGTAACTGAGGGGGAAAAGTGGCCCACTGCATTCTATAAATTGCTTGTTATTAAGGCGGTGCAGATTCTCCATTATAAAGAAAGGAAATTGCAAATACATTTTTAAAGAATGCAGATTATGATCAGTCATAAAAACAGAATATGACTCTACCAACTAACAGAATTCAGATGTTAGCAGTGTGTGCCAGGACAAGGGCAGTCAAATATTTATTCTGCAGAAGTGAGTAAGCTAGGTAGTTGGTAACCACATGTACCTCATTTCTAAAATAGTTAGCCATATAAAATACTGCAACCCTACATTTTTATACAATTTGGGTAAGTGTTCTAGAAAAATTTTATCTGTCAATGTGTGTCCAATTTAAACAACACACCAGTGTAAACATTTCTTCTACGCATGCTTTTGCATATCTGACCTTGGTTCTTTAAAGTATTCTGCTCCTAGTATTCTATTATCCCCTTCCTAACACAGGTGATCTTCAAAAGTCATGCACTATAACCCATTCAACACTTGTAACATGAACTTAACTCTGTTACTGCTCAGAACACACATGCATACTCCTGCATCCCCACCCCATCCCACTCTCCCCAACCTGTCTCTTCACATACAAGCAGCTGGGAGCTATAAGTAGCGTAGTCCAGCTCTAAGTATTATCTAGGCCATCCTTTACAGGTGTTTGTCTAACCTGTTCTTAAAAACTTGCAGTGACAGAGATTTCACAACTTCCCTAAATAATTTGTTCTAGGGCTTAGGAAACACTTCCTAGAGTAAAGTAGCTAGCATCTATCCTAAGCCTCCCTTGCTGCAATTTAAATACTGAAGGAGAACAATTTATCACCCTTCCAATTGCAGGACAACAGAAGAAAGACATTAAGAATTATATAATTTTTCAATTGAATTATTATAAGGAAACCCTAAATGCGTTTGTTTTTCCAAGGGACCCATTGGACTTTTGGGATAACTGTTATTGTATTAAATACCAAACTAGAACAGTACCTTAGCCTCACGTGACTATCTGCCATTGAGAGCCACCTAAATTAAAGCAGTTAAGAATGAATTATTTTAGCAGGTCAGTTGCCTCAAAAGACTAAATGGGTTCTCAGTGCCAATTACAAGCAGCAAAATATATCATGTACATATATGATTCCCAGAAAGATGATGGGGAGAGAGGAGAGACTTGGAAAGGTTTTGTTTTCTGATGGAAAGGTTTTAGTTGTGTTTCTCTCATTATTAACTTTCGAATATTAAAGGCTATATTTGGTGTCCTTAATGTGCTATTGGACATTATACAAAGTTTGAGTAGAGACATTTTGTTGCAGTAAACCTCAATGCTTGATGGTTTCAAACATGAGAAATATGAAACAACAAACACTGGAGATCAATGTAAACCACAAATACTCCAGACTCAAACTTTTCCAAAGTTTAAGGGGGTTGGACTCAGAGTTTTTGCTTGGGCCCATCTCTAATATATACTTCTTGGATTTTATAGTCACAGCCATGCTTAACACCACTAAATCTAATCTGTATTCTTCCAGGCCATGACAAAGGGAGGTACCAATATATAGGTACATATATATACGGGGGTGAGAGTTTGTATCAGTATTTCAACAGATAGAGTTCAAGGGCAATGTTATGCAGTGTGTAACAGGCAAATTTACAAACATACAGTAATAGATATGGAAGTTAGGTATTTACATTGTTTCATCCCTTATTACAACAGAAGTCATACTGGACAAACAGCACACAAATTTGCTTATTCTAAGCCTGAGAATGAGAATGCAATAAAATCTTTATTTGCCTTTCCCCTCCTCATTAACTCAGCATGTTTTAACCCTTTTAAATATGTAAGTAACAGTGAGAAGGCATAACACCACTAAACTTTTTGAATATATGAAACAGCATACAAAGAGTTATTGTAACTCTATAAACAATCTGACAGACAATATGAACTTACATTATCAAGCTGGTGAAGGAGTTCAGGAAAGAGCTTTTGGTCTCCGTTCCAGAGACAGGAAGGAAGAGACAATATGCTAATAGAAATGGGGATCAAGTCTACAGCTTTAATAAGAGATTGACATAATTACACAGTGGATCATGTTTAGCTAAAGCCTATGTAGTCTCTGACCTTGAGGTGGCTGGGTTTAAAGAACAGACAATGACTAGACCAATACACCAGTGAAAAGTCTCATATTGCAATATTTTTCAGAGAAACAGAAATAGAATTTGCACATTTTATGACATAAGGCACAAATTATTCATCTAAAAATTCACTACAATTTAATTTCACAGGAACTGTACAAAAGTGGAAACCTGCATTTCTGATGCTCTACTTTATTTATTTTTAAAGGTATGCTTGGTTGCTTATTTGTCAGAGTTCTTGAAGAAAAAAATAACTGAAGAGTGAAATATACTTTTGCAGTACAGCCGTGCTTATCTGCCACAGCAGAGAAGCCCTGGTGGCTTACAGCATGAAAGACTATTAAAATTTGTATTAAATTCAGTTTCCTTTGATCTATTAAAGTTCAAGGCAACTTTTAGGTCTAACAAACAAATTCTCTTGCATCTCAGGGGTGCAATTTTGTCAAGCATTCTAGCGCCATAAAATAAAGTCAGGTTATTTCATGTTTCCTCAAAGGTTCAATACACATAATGCTAAATACAGACATTGTAGTACCTTCTTATACAGGTTCTCCCTTGTGGCAGGACTTTTAAGACTATATGGAGTTCACTGAAGGATTTGGAGTTTACTCGAACAGTCACTCAGAACTTTTAGTTGGTTTTAGAAGGATCTTATGATATTTAAACATTGTTGTGATTTGTTATAACAGACTAGGGTGACCAGAAGTCCCAATTTTATATGGACAGTCCTGATTTTGGGGTGTTTTTCTTATATAGGCTCCTATTAACCTTCAGCCCCCTGTCCCGATTTTTCACACTTGCTGTCCTGTCACCCTAACATAGACAGACAAGTGGTATGAAATGTAGACAACTGGTAGCTAGATGGGAAGAAAGGAGGATAGATTGTTTAGTTGGTTTTTAAAAGAAATTCTCAGAAGTTGTTTTCAGAGATCACTCTTTCAGGATCTCCATTCCTTGAAGGGAGCCAGTGAGGACTGCCTTCTTAATAATACAGCATTATGCTTCTCAAAAGGAGGCCCACTCTCATAAGACAGAGGAGCAATGGTAAAATTCAGGTCAAAATTATAAATGTTTCAAAGTTGGTTTAAAGATCATTCTATTATTTTTGTTAAACCAACCATCAAATTAAACAATTAAAAACAAAAAAACAACCACCCTGTTTACCTTAGCCATTTTCCAGCCAAACGTTTCTCATTTTATGTCATGTCACCCTTTCACCAGGTCCCCTTTTCATGTATCTATCTATTTTGTCCAGCTGTTACATATCGAGATTATGAATATCTCTGGGGCAGGGACTGTCATCTTTGTCTCTACAGGGCATAGCACAATAAGGACCTGATTCTTCACTAAAGTTCGTAAGTGCTACCATACTAGAAATAAACATCTGCTTGCATATTATATGCAGCACTGGTACTACAGCTTTTAGTCAAGGTTGCCCAACTCATTCAATTGTAATTTCCTGTTTTCAGTTGCTTATAACTATGCCAAATTAACAATTTAGACTGAGATTTCACATGCTGGATATATGCCTTTGGCTCATTTTGGGGGGAATTTTTCAGCAAAAATGGTTCAGCCATTTCCTCGAGTGAGATTAAGAAAAAGAAAATCTTACAAATATCTATTTTTTTAGAAGTTCTAGCACCTCATTGCTTAGGATCAGGGACATGCTGTCACAGATGTGCTGTCAGGGAATGGCCTTTTGCTATTAAAGATAAAGAGCAAAGAGCAAGCTGCAACCCAGGACTGTCCAACATAGGGTGACCAGATAGCAACAGTGAAAAAATGGGACAAGGGATTGGGGTGGGGGGAAGATAGTGCCTATATAAGAAAAAGTCCCCAAAATGGGTCAGTCCCTTTAAAAACAGGACATCTGGTCACCCTAGTCCAAGAGGACTTTCTGTGCAATTGCTGCTTCTGGCTGCTGTGACTTGGGCTGAGTACTAGAACTGAGAGCAAGGAGCCTATTTCTCCTGTACTCTCAATGTTGCCCCTGCTGAAACTCAGGAAGCATGGAGGATGATGCAGCCTGTCTTAAATGCGGAAGAGATAAGAGATGGACTTGGTGTAAGAGATTGGTCCTGGCTGGGCAGGGCTGTGATTCTGCTCAGTACAGGAGGGACTGTCAGGGCCCAGTTACAGCTCCTTGATTCTCTAGAGTTGACCTGTATGTGGAGACAGTTCTGACCTAAGTAACTTGGTTACAGTGACTCCCACAGGATGTAAGCTAGCTGAGTACGGCTGGAGCATGGCACTATGTTCCATCTCTTCCTCTTCAACCCTCCCAACACACTTCCTGTTCAGAGGCTAGGTAGGGTAGTTTGCACCAGCTAGGAGACCTTCACTCCACCATGGGAAATTCACAGTGGGCCAGATCTGGCTACTTTATGTCCCCTTTGCACCTCTCAGACTGCACAAAAGGGCCAGAACACAAACAGGAATCTGGCCTCTGATGAGCTGGGCCAGCTACAGCTATTCTAGTGATTTCCAGAAGCACTATATGCCTCTGATCACAGGTTTTAACAATGTTAGAGGACTGATATCTTTTAGCCTGAGACTTTTTTCTAAAGGTGGGGTCATGTCTTTTTACTAGTCATCCACCTCTGTATTTATGAACATCTTGTCCACAGAAAATAGATTTGATGCAGGATGAGCAGAAAAAACTATAGCTGAACTGTTACAGTGCAGTTTCATTCTAAAATACTACCATGGGGTCTGAATTTATTGTCTCACCGATTCATTATCAAATGAGCTCAGTCTACAAATGACTTTTATTCCAGCTGCCAGCTGGTTAATGAAGTTGCATGGGTGTAAATGAAAGCATCATTTGGCCTGCAGTAACTTTATTACTGGCAATGATGTACAAGCAGGAAAAAATCCAGCTTGATTTCAGATCCCAAAGTGAGTTTTCAGGGCTGACCATTAGAAGAGTATTATTATGTGAGACATTACATTATCTGTAAATTGAGCAAATTTAACCATTCCATTAGTATGTCTAGGTACTTACATGTCCCTTCACTGCTGTAGTATCTGATCTGGAATCAGTGAGAAATAAATACACACAGAAACCCCACAATCATATTTGTATGGTCAGTTTTCAGAGTACAACGAAATACAGCATGTTTTCATCCAAATGTCCTTATTATTAAGAATAAAGGGAAGAGAATCAGAGAATATGCACTACATTAATAGAATAGTTTCTTAAAAAATCATGTTTTTCTTATTTTGCTAAGAGGGACCAGCAAGTAACTAAGTAATTAAACTTTGTGTCTTTTTTTGATGACCAAGGCGTGTTCGGAAGTTTGGTGCCCAAATCCTACTGAAATTCAGTGGGAGTTGGTAACTTAACTCCTTTATGAGAACTTGAAAAATTCTAGTTGACAATGAAATGTGGGGTGTGATTAGATGTAACATTGTCCAAATTTTTTAAAAAGTAGGAGTAAAAATGAAGACTACTAAACATATACGGAGGCAAAAAAAAAGTCTCTATCAACTGAGCTGCAGGCTGCTCAGCACTGCAAAGCTTCAAATGACTTATTTCAAAGAATAAATACAGACTTAAAAACTTCAATTTAAGCACCTGGTTTTGAAAATCTTGATCTGTGTGCATATTAATGCCTGGATATCAATGTATTTTTTCTCTGGAGATGAAAAACATTTTACCATCGCCTTTAATGCGTGTGTTGCATATTTCATAATACCTAAGAAAGTCATTTGTATTTGAATAAGTTTTATGTCTCGGTGTCTCTCTTTGTACATCTTTTCCGGTGTGTTTTTTACTCTAAATTTTCTATAATGTTAATTACTTCTTTTCTCTCATCATCATCATCATCTTTCTTCCCTACCTTATGTTCCCTCTCTCAAGCAGAGTGATTAAAGTGCCAGTTGGTATACACAGCTTTGGGAATGTAAAGTTTCATCAATTTCTATTTGCTGCTCCATAAATATCAGGGACTGTGCCGTATTACACCAGCTCATGTTAAAAGGTGGGTGATAATGATGTGGTAGAAAAAACATGACACTATTAATATGTGATTAAAACAACAGCCTGGAGATATATTGAAGGAGGGAAATTCTGTCAAACGCATAATACTGTAACTGCAGAATCAAAAATGCATTCAGAATTAGGAACAGGCCAGAAGAATCATTATTCGTGTTAAATTCCTTTTAATTATAGCCTCTCTTTAGCCCTTCTTTCTCCAACAGACCGAAGCCAATGGTAAGGGTGCTAAATGTGACCTAAAGCATTCAAGGGTGAGGATAAGCCTTGTTTGCCACCACAGCTTTTAGGATGACTGGTTTGCCTATTGCAGAAAATGAATATATTTTGCCAAATCTCTGAAGTTCTAAGACAAATACTGAACCCTCAGGCTGAGAATACACTTGTGCCATTTTAAATTTCCAAGTATTTTAAAGCCAATTAAGCATTGAAAGGTCTGATTCAATTAAAAACAAAATAAACCTGTTCAATTTCCATACTTCAATAAGAAACATAAGACCTTAAAATCATTCTTGCCAGGGTTTGGGTGACCAGCCATCCTAGTCCCATGAAAGGGCTTTATTTAACCCTCATTGATTTGTATAAACCAGTGTGGATAATTTGAATGGTTATGGCCTGTACCACACTGACAAGAAAGAATGTTCAAGATCTTTCTGTATCACTTACTGTTTTAATTGTCCTTGCAACAGAATATAGAATCAAAATCTTAAACCAGGATAAACACTTGGTTTTCAATTTAATGTCAGAAGTGAAATTCCTAACTTCCTAAGACAGTCCTCCAACCCCATAATTCATCATTACAGATGAGCAGGCCTGGTGAACTTCAACCTCTTCTACTGGCCATTCACACATTGTATTTCTTATGAATAACTGATACAGATAGACTGCTCTCTTCCCTCCACTTTCCAAAGCCAGCACATAAGGTTCTTCAAAGGGAAGTTCAGAAAGAATCCTAGGACCCTTTCCTGTCCTGTTGCTCAGCAAAGATTCTAGGTGGATTTTCGGGGACATGTACTTTCAGAAATTTTTTTGGGGGGGGACAGTGTGAGAGAGGTGGCCAACTGGTCAAGCCTTGAAGATTCTATGTGAACAGGAGCATGGGAGGCAGAAAGAGACCAGCTGAGTCCTTCCAGAAACACTAACAGTTGGAAACTTCCTGGCTCACTTAGACTTTCACAGGAGTGCAAGTCTCAGAGTAAACAACCACAGGGCATAAAACCCACACTACCCAAAATCCTTTGGTTTTAGTTTCCTGAAGCCATGCAAATCAAACAGATTAATTTTTTAATAGAACTAATTTTAAGTACCCTTCAAGTCAGTAACTATTTCCAGTAACTAAAGAATCCTAAATTACCATAACCTCTGTTATTAAAATGAACAAAAGCCCCATGAACCAAGATGACAATAAATAAGCCTGTGCTTTTTGCCTGGATCCCAATATATTTCTCTTTAAAAATTATAGATATATATCCATGATTTCTGATGTGTTAGGAATTGTATATATAGGTGGATGTAACAGTAACAACTGAATCTATTTGAATGAGAACCTCTAGCCAAGCAGGCCCTAATTCAGCAAGACACTTACGCCAGGTCTAAACTGGAGGGCAGAGGTCGACCTAAGATACGCAACTTCAGCTATGTGAATAGCGTAGCTGAAGCTGATGCATCTTAGGTCGATTTACCTCAGCATCCTCACGGTGCCAAGTTGACCGCTGCCACTCCCCTATTGACTCCACTTGCACCTCTAAAGGGCAGTGGAGTTCCGGAGTTGATAGGGAGAGCACTTGGGGATTGATCATGACCGCCGATCCGGCGGGTAATGTAGACCTGGTCTTAGAGTGCATCTACACAGCCCATCATAGTGAGCTACCCAGACCAGACTGACAGGCTTCGGCTTGTACTTGCCCTCTAAAGATAGCTGTGCAGACAGCTCTTTGAAATTTCAGCTCAGTCTGGTGCTCAGGCTCTGAAGCCCGCCCTGTAACAGATCCTTCTTGGCCCTGCTTCTGTTTCAGTCGATAAACGACGCAGAGGACCTTGTGCTGGTTCTACACCCGGTGCAGTTTATTTATAATTGAGTACTACCACCTTCACAGAACACCTAGCACCTTTACAAACAGGAATCTCTCTCCCCCTCTCACTGCCTGCTTTGTCCCCTCTTCATCTCCTTACTGTCTATTGGTGGGGTCTGCTTAAGGGCTTAATGAGCCTTTCTGCCCTGCCCCACCCACAAATTAGGCACAGGTCTGTCTTGTCAGCTCCAATTTGCTATGCCTGTTGTAAACAGAGTGCTGACTCAGGGTTTCATACCTAGCGCTCTGTCACACACACCCTTCCCTGATGTTCAGAGGCCAAGCCCCAGCCCAAGACACAACTTCAAAAGAGCTATCTACACAGCTATTTTGGAAGTGGTAGCACCAGCCCTGCAAACCTAAGTCTGTTGACCAGGGTTGGAAGGCTCATTGCAATTGGCAGTATAAATGTATCCTTAAGCGTATGCCTCATTTTAATCATATAAATAGTCTCATTCACAGCAACAAGACTACTCATATATGTACCTTACTGAATCAAGGCCTTAGCTCACCCCTCCTGCACCCAGCTCTGGGCTCTAGAAAAGGCAGGAGTGCAGAAACAACTCTACAGAAAGACAAAGGACAGATCAGTGAGCTCAAAGTGAAAAACCTAATACTTCAAATCGGACATTATCAACCAAGGGTTAAAGAAAGATTGTGAATGGCTTTGTCATTACACTAATTGAATGCATTTCCCTAGTTAAGTTCCCTTCAAAAGGTTCTTATCACCTGTCAGACACAGATCCACGACAAAAGGTTTTTTTCTCTTGCTGATAATGGCCCATCCAAATTAAACAGCCCCTTAGAATTGATATGGTAATGTACAACTGTTTTTTTGCTTTCTGTGTCTATAAATGCATTTTACTTCCCTGTGTTCCATTTTATGCATCCGACGAAGTGGGCTATAGCCCATGAAAGCTTATGCTGAAATGAACTGGTTAGTTTCTAAGGTGCCACAAGTATTCCTTGTTTTATTTATGGATACAGACTAACACAGCTCCTAATCTTAAACCTAATACTTCCAGTGACAACAGCTCCCTTCCAAAAGTGTAAAGAAGGAAGGAAAAATGATGAGGGTTTACAAAGATTGGCTCTGAGATGGCAACAACTACGTTCAGATCCATCAACTTATCATATCACCAGCCTGGTTGTTTGCACTAAATGGGGAACTAAAGGTTCTCTGAGGCCTGTAATACATTTTCTAGTTGCACTACATTTTTAGGTCTTTTTCACCATTCCCACTGTTTGATGTTTTACTACCATTGTCATGATAAAATAATAGTTCTAACAATAAATCCTTAAGTGTGCTCATAAATCAATATCTGGCCTCTAATACTAAACAATGGGACATTTATGAAGCATAATGATGACAGGCCAGTTAGCAAAATCACTTCTGAAGCTGGAAACATACTGCTTGTAATATTTTATATATATATATTGTGACGGAGTCAGACCAGAAGGATATAAGAGAGTGCTGGAAGGCAGGTATATTAGTCTCAGGATGTGCAGGTCCCTGTTCCCTGGATAGCCAAACAAAGGCTATTCCAGGCCAATCAAGACACCTGGGGCCAATTAAGAACCTTCTAGAAAGGGAGTAGAAACAGCTCGCCTGATTGGCTTCAGGTGTCCCAATCAGGGACTGGCTGAAACCACATAAAAACCTCCCAGTTAGTCAGGTGGGCTGTGGGTGTCAGGAGCTGTGAGAGGAAGTTGTACTGTTGGACAACATATCATACAGAAGGAATGAGGCCCTGAGGTAAGGGTGAAGTGGAGTTTGAAGAAGCGGGGACAGCTATGGGGAAATAGCCCAGGGAATTGTATTGGGTTTTGTGGATAAAAGGTCAGCCATCTTAGCTGATACTATTAGGGTCCCTGGGCTGGAGCCCGGAGTAGAGGGCGGGCCCGGGCTCCCCCCTTTTTCCATCTTCCATATTGGCCTGTGATGAAGGTAACTCACTAGGTGGTGACTCTTGCCAATTATACTGAGAAAGGGAGGTCACTCTGGGGCCTAGATGAGTTTCTGAGGCCCCTAAATCTGCCAGGAAGTGCAGGACCCACAAGTACAAACTTGGAGCTTTGTCTCAATATATTTTATATATATATAAAAAACTGTGACGGAGTCAGACCAGAACGTATAGGAGAGTGCTGCAAGGCAGGTATTTCAGCCTCAGGATGTGTAGGTCCCTGTTCCCTGAATAGCCAAACAAAGGCCATTCCAGGCCAATTAAGAACCTTCTAGAAAGGAGTAGAAACAGCTAGCCTGATTGGGACACCTGAAGCCAATCAGGGACTGGCTGAAATCACATAAAAACCTCCTAGTCAGTCAGGTGGGCTGTGGGTGTCAGGAGCTGTGGAAGAAAATTATGCTGTTGGTGAGACTGAGTGTTGGACAACATATCATACAGAAGGAAGGAGGCCCTGAGGTAAGGATGAAGTGGAGTTTGAAGAAGCGGAGACTGCTGTGGGGAAGTAGCCCAGGGAATTGTATTGTGTTTTGTGCCTAAAAGGCCAGCCATCTTAGCTGATACTATTAGGGTCCCTGGGCTGGAGTCTGGAGTAGAGGACGGGCCCGGGCTCCCCCCTTTCTGTCTCCCCTAATTACTTACTGAGAAAGGGAGGTCACTCTGGGGCCTGGATGAGTTTGAGGCTCGTAAGTCTGCCAGGAAGCGCAGGACCCACAAATACAGACTCGGAACTTTGTCACAAAACGTAATATGTGATGTCATATAAACACACATATACACACATACCTACACATGCAACCCTTAGAAAAATCTGCTAATGTTGTTTAAGTGTTCTCTGAGACAACTCTTATTTTTGAGATATATTTCAACAACATATTTACTACTGCATAATCTGAACTGAGGTTTATGCTTTCAGGATCTTGGTGCAGTTTAAATTATTCATTTGATTGTTCCTAAGGTAACCTCTATTCTTAGAAAGGTTATTCTTATTGTTTTCTTACAATTTGCTTTATTGATGCTTTTTTCAACATACAAAAGTAGGACTATACATTATTTATCATGGCCTTTCAGTTGTTTGAGAACTTCAGTTAAAACTAGTTTTCCAATAACTTTTTTTTGAAAGAGTTAATGATCAAAGTTGCCCTATAATCAGTAAAATGATACAACTAGATTTAAGATATAAAACTTTTGCCCCTCTGTCATAGACCACTTTGGAAGTGTTCTCCAGCACTTAAGCAGATGCAGGTCATGACAAACTTCAAAACAAGAAAATTAAGCTTGCCACTTGAAGATTCTACATAGGAACAGAAGTTGCCCCTTGAAGACTCTAATTGCAGTACTTACATTTCTTTTTCACTGTCCCATGTCATAATCTTGGACATAAAAAATGGCAAAATATACTACATTTGTAAACCTATCAATGACATTCCAAATAATTGTCCTGTACCTAAAGGACTCCTCTTGGAAATGTGTTACATACGAAGATTGTCTGCAATGTTTCTTGCTTTATCAAAACTAGTGTGCTGGTCCCTCCATAAACATTTTGTAATTGCTACAGAGAGTAAAACTGTTAAATTCCTTGTGTTTCCAACCCCACACCCTTCCCTTTCTATTCTTTGTTCACATCAGAAACGTGTCTCTTCTTACTGAACATTTAACAAGCAAAAACCCAGATCATGCTGGATTTTATTTCCTGCTTCTCTCACAGATTTCAGAGTCAGCACCGACAGGGTTATAGGAGGTCGAAGGGATCTCCTTGTTTAGTTCAATCATGTATGCTCTGCAAGAAAACACCTCTACATTTTCTTCTAAATGAAATGTTGCTGAAATCTGCTATTTTGTAAAAGTGGAAATGTTTTGTGGAGAAGTATCAGTTTCAACAAAGTTTTCATTGGGAATTATATGGTTTTTGTCAAGAGGGAATGTAATTCCTGGGCCCAAAAGAACTCTCCAAATCAAAATGCTCAGGTTTCAATCCAAAACCAGACATTTAGGCAATTCCGTTTTTGCAAAACACAACATTTGAAAGGTTTGGTTTACATTCCAATGTTGCTGTGAACTGGAATTGTCTTCTGGACATTTCTAATCTGTACAGTCCTATACTTGCCATGAAGGCCTCTTCTGTAAAAACTATTTCTAACTTGCTAGACAAACCTTATGCACCTTATCATCATTTCCTGTAATCCACATCACAATTACAAGGTTAGCTGCACCTCTGTCCTTTTTATGGTCTCTCTGAGGGCTCCTCACCTTGGGCTAGGGTGACCAGATGTCTTGATTTTATAGAGACAGTGCTGATTTTTGGGTCATTTTCTTATATAGGCTCCTATCCCCCTCCCCTCCAATTTTTCACACTTGCTATCTGGTCATCCTATCTGTGGTAGAATTTCAAAAATCTCCAACCCATCATCCAGGCCCAGGTGATAGTACTCTGTGTATCCACCATTCTTAGGGCTGGTCTTCACTAGGGCAGGGGATCGACTGCAGATACGCAACTTCAGCTACGTGAATCACATAGCTGAAGTTTGCGTATCTGCAGACGACTTACCTCCCATCCTCACGGTAAGGGCAGTCGGCGGCGCGCTCCCCCGTCGACTCCGGCTTACTCCTTTGGGGGAGCTGGAGTTCCGGAGTCAACGGGGGCAGCGCTGGCGATTGATTTATCACGTCCCCACAAGATGCGATAAATCGATCGCCGTAAAATCGATCTTTCCCTGCGGTAGTGAAGACAAGCCCTTAGACTGCAGGTCTGCCTGAACTCAGGCATCTGCAGTGTCTTTCTTTCGGGAGTCTGTACCCAGTGGTGAACATAGTTACCAGATAGCCTCTTAAAACCACAGTATTGTTTTTTTAGGAGTAGGAACACAGCATTAGAGCAAAAGGATTTTAAAACAAACAGTCTACACATATCTAATCTTACCTAAAGCCCTAAAATCCCGGGATTGAAATAACCAGACCAATATACATAGTCATAAAGATTACACAGCCTCTCCCTATCCATGATAATCCAAATTAATCATATCTCTAATAAACCTATAATTATCACTCATTTTAGTACTAGTGTCCAAACAAATGATTGTTATTATTTTGAAAACAAGAGAACCCCAAGCATCAGAAACAGGGAATTCAAAGTACTGACCCTGAAGTTAATGGTAAGGAATGGAATACAAAGAGCTGATATTGGGCTGTAGAACCTTTTTCCTATTAGGAGCCAGTAACACACAGAAAAAAGCAGTCGCAGGCCACAAACAGCCCCTCAGGGGGGGACAGAGGCTCAGGGCTTCCCCTAGGCTCTGGGGTGGGGCCAGAAATGAGGGGTTCAGGGTGCAGGAGTGGGGGCAGGGAGTTGCGGTGTGATCTCCAGTCAGGCAACGATTACCTGAAGCGGCTCCTGGTCAGTGGTACAGCAGAGCTAACGCAGGCGGAGTTCCGCACTGCTTCTGGTAGCAGCTGGCATGTCCAGCCCATAAGCGGAGAGGCCTGGGGGCTGCCCAGCAGTGGCTGAAGGCCTGGGCCCTTTCACATCTATAGAGAGACTATATAGTGACTGAAGAGTAACGGACATATGATCACAACATTCTCTATTACTGATTAAATTTATTGTAGCATTCAGGCTCAATTACAGCACATTTTTGTCAAATGGCAAGATAGAAACCAAAAGAAAAACATGTAATGAAAAAGATGGGAACAAACAGCAATATCAGCTGCTGATAGATTCTTTCATCTGGAAGCATCTCTCAAATTACAGGTTTTTCGATACCTTCATGTGTGACTCACATATCCAATAGGAGTTTCAATTTCCTGTTGGTGCTGACAGGAACTAGGAAATCAGCATTTAAAATATAGGAAATTTGGGAATACATCTTCAAATTCATTTAATTCCAGTAAGAATTTATTAATCCTGTTTTATTAATGTTTTTGCCATATTTAGATATCTAGACATGCATATTACACATGCATTGAAATAGCACGGAGAGGTTATTGTTCTGGTCTGTAGGGAAAGAAAAATAAATTGAAGCATCATCAGTATAAGAACACACACCTAGATGGTAATGGAAATGTACAGAAATCTACATTGGAAATAAAGACATCTTGTTGTCTTGCAAAATACTTAAGGCTATGAGTATCTCGAATAACCACACATGTCAGGACTGGTTAGCCAGATGCTACAAATGTTGCAAACAACATTTTTTTTTCTGTAACACTAGGAACTGGAGTCTAGCTATCATTGTTTCTTGGGATCTGAAGGCACTGGGCTCTCACACAAGAGGCTTGAGCATACAAAGCATGCCAGAATCATGGTAGCTATATTCCTCACTCTCCAACATATTTCCTGTATGATGTTAGGCAAATCATTTAACCTCTCTGAGTAGATCTTCACTGCAAAGTTAACCTGGCTCTGGCCATACAAATTAGCCTAGCCCCTGGGGTGAATGTCCATACTTCAAGTCCACTGTTGAGCTGAATTTGAGTTGCCACTTCTATATCAGTACAGCACTCACCATGGGAGGAGCTAGGACTTCTTTGGGCACATCTCCTGGTTCTCAATACTGCTCTAAACTGCACTGCTCTCTATTTTGTTTGCAGTGTACTCTGGAAAAACATGCTGCCCTTCCTGCCCTCCACTCCCAGCAGAAGTGTTCTTAGCCCACCAACTCAGCTCTAGACATCTATGCATGACTTCCATTACAACTTGTGCAAGACATTGACCAGCTCCAGGACAATGATCTATCCCAAATACTGGCATTAATGAAATTCATTTAAGCAACAAGAGAGACAATGAATGGCATGAGCCACAGCAGAGGGTATTTTTGCAGTGGGTTGTCATCCTGAGAAATCACCAGTGGGTTTTGGTGAAGAGATCAAAGAATGCCTGCCCTCCCAGAGCAGTGGAGACACCTGATCAGGCTCTAACAGCTGTACAACTTCCCCTGCGCTGCCTGGTGTTCCTGGAGCAGGACCACAAGCACAGAGCAGTGGGACTACATCATCATATGGACCTGGGAGGATTGGTAGTAGATCCAGAAGGGGCACATGAGGAAGGCCACTTTCACACCGATGTATAAGTAGCTTGCCCTGGTCTTTCAGTACCAGGACACACAGACGAAAGGCTGCACCAGTCCAATACAGGTTGCTATTGCCATCTGGAAGCTGGCTACCCCAAAACTGCAACAGGTTGGTGGTTAACCAGTTTGGCATTTGGCAAGTCAACACTTGGTGTCTCAATCTCCCCATCAGCAGAATGGAAATAATACTTCTCTACCTCACTTGGGTGTTGTGGAGCCTATTTCACTAATGGTTGTAGAGCATGGAGGTCCTTGGAGAAAAGGCATTACATAAACAGCATTATTGGTCTTTACATTCTGGAATTTACATTTTTACTAAAACAATATTTTTACTGCACAAAATTATACTTAAAAATAAAAAAAAAACTTGCCCACTTCCCTTCAATAGGATTTTGAAAAGTCATAATGTGATGCAGCAATATGGAATAACAGGTACAAGAACAAAGTACTCACAGGTGCATCTATTCTCCTTGGAAAAGTTCAATAATTTGCCATTATCTGCTTTCCCTGCTTAAAAAATATTACTTTCAAAAACCCATATTTTAAAGTATAACATCTGAAGATCTTTAGTTTCTCATATTGCACTATTTCTATTACTGAGTGAAGTAAAAGCAAGAAATTAAAGAAGGTGACCTTTATGCTAGAGTAATTTCCATTAAAGCTGTTTTCGCAAGGTGAGAAAATCTTAAAAGGATAGGCATTTATAGTTTCTCCAAATGAAATGAAATTTGTTCATTAAAAAATGAAAATCAGTGGATGAGCTCTAGAAGGAGTCCAGCTGCAGCAGTTAAAAGGAATGTTCAGTGCAGTCAAAGCACATGCTTTGGATACCTTTTATCCAATCAAACTGGTGGCTTAGAACAGAACTGGGCATTAAATAAAAATCTTGTACCCCCCTGATTTTTTCCAGTAAAGGGAGAAAGAAAAAAATGGAGAGGTAAAAGATGAAAAACATATTATGACAAGTTATTTTGCGAGGATGTAGAACATATACGTTACAGTTGTACTAGATAAGTGAACTGTAATGTCGGATTTGTGATGGAGAAGATACAGGTTGTAGGGTGCTTACACTCCATAGCAATTCCTGCAGATTATGTATTACTAGTACAATAGTCATATAGCTACTTAAGGGCTAGATTATGGTGGTTAATCACCCACCTGTCACAGGTGCAATGGAAAAGCACATTGTCCTAGTGAGGTACAGGGGCTCTGGCATGCAGGAGTCAGCCCTTCAGAATGTGCTCCCTCCTTTGCCAGCCAGCAGGCTGGTACAGGGTAGAGGCAAGGCCCTACCTGATGAATAGCTCTTGTGTTCTCCTGTGTACTGGGGCTGCAACTGTGGCAGGCCCCTGTGGGGGTGGGGGAATATGGAGGGAGAGGGCTCTTTGGATCCTTGCAAAACTCACCACAGGCTCAAAATGTGACTCTAAAGTCTTTAAAGCCATTTTGTGCAGTTCTACCTTAAACCATTCGTGCCCCCTGATCTAAATTTGCCCTTCACAAAAATGAGGAGCACATAATACTTCCTAATGCCAAGAATACAGTGGGCACAGGCACTTTGCTAATCACTCCCCACAGCTCTGTCTCAATCTGATACCCAGGGAATGGACCCTACACAAACACTGTCCCTGTCATGACATAAGTTGTGGTTGAGTTACAATGACAGAATTTCACTAAAGACCAAGGAGACTAAACTAATTCACACTTGACATCTTCAAATTATTTTTACTATAGTCTTCAGGTAGCCTCTAGCATTTTAAGTTGTTTGTGTACTTTAACTGAAAATGTGTAATCTTGTCTGTAAAGCTGGACAAAAATCACTTCATCTGATTCTTACCTCAATCAGATTTAGACAGATTTTATTTGTACATCATAGCATCTATGAGGCCCAGTTATGGATCAGGACCTAATTGTGCTGGGTACCGTACGAACTCCGCACAAACATATGGATGTTTTCCCCCCAAAAAGAGCTAATAAGCTAATATATTAAACTAAGAAAAGAAGAGTTCATGCAGATAATAATAAAAAGCATTTTAAGTGCTTTTGTGAATAGAAAAAAATGGTTATGTCAAAGGGAAAGCCAGGGGAACTTGTGGCAAAATGGCTAGAGATATCCAGAGACAGGGTTACTTACTTACCAACACCAAATGCTACACTCATTCTTACCATTATTTCACTTCTACAAAAGCATAAAATCAATGGAATTTTGGAGCTAACTTAACAGTGCAAATGTCTGTCAGATTCATTTTTGACATGGAGAATGTTCTCAGGTTTGCTAAACTTATGACAAGCTGAAAAGAATCGCTCTGGTTCTTGACATAGACAAGACAAAAATTAGAGCTGTCATGTTGTGACTGGAATAATTCTAGTATTAAGCTGTTTGGTTTGGAAAAGTGAAGCTAGATATCAGTCATTTCATAACTTAGGACTTGTCCTCACGCACAGTGCTACAGTGCCACCAATGGCACAATAAATCCACCTCTGCAAGAAGCGTTAACAAGAGAAGCTCTTCCATCAACATAGCACTGTCTACACTGGGGGTTAGGTCAGTATAACTATGTCACTTAGGGATGTGGATTTTTCATGCCCCTGAGAGACTCAGTTATACGATAAATGTCTGTAGTGTAGACCTGGCCTTAGACTTTTCCATTTACAGATTGAAAAACTGAGGCATGTAATGGTTAAATAGCAAACTAGAAATTGAACGTAAGAATTCTGAAGTTCCTGATACTAACCACCACTTCATCCCTGCCTTTAACACAATTACACAAAAACTAGAATGTGGGGAATCATGTTTGCATATTTTTCTGTCAGTAATAACAGGAATATATTTGCTTAAAAGGATATTTAATTAATTTTAACTGTTGGATATATACCCTTAGAAGCTTGCAGTTAACATTTATTATGCTGGCCTTTTCAATTTACCATTTCAGGGTGGGGTGGGAACATGTGCTGTATTCAAATTACAGTAAAGTGAATGGGAATATCATTTTAATGAACTTAAGCCAGAGACGGGTGCATACATCAATGAACTAAGCCTGGTCAGAATTCATACTTGGATCTGGTCCCATTCTTCATAAGGGGCTGAATACAAGTCCTGGATCTAAGCACACTCAAACTTTAGGAAGTTCAAAATTTGTATTTACATTCAAATTTTGCAGCCTGGATCCAGGTCTAATTTCAACCTATCAGACAAGATTTATCATCTCACATGCATAGGAATAGTGCTTGCTATTTAGAAGGAAACATACTGACAATAGTTAATGTGTTTAAAATCCAGATAACTTTTGCCATCAAACTATAAATCCATAAAGATAAAATTTTTGGTAAGTGAATGAGTCAAAAAAAAGCAGAGCGGCATGAAAGTAAATAAGCCTATTTTTAAACAAATCAGCTCCCAATGTAACAGAAGAAAAATCAAAACTGAACTAGGGAATATTTAATTCATTACTATTACTGATAGCGGAAAACAGCACCAGATATGCAGGGAGGGACGTACAAAAAGAATGGGTGAAAAAAGATTACAGCATCATCTTTTATTTTTGTAATGAGCTTCATGAAATATTTTATTGACTGGTGTTAGCGAAAACTTGATCTTTAGTTTTTAACAGTGAAAACCCCTTCTTCCCCTTCCAGAGCAAACTGGGAAAGAATACTATCAGTCTGTGGGAATTATGCGTCTATGTCACCTTTTTGATCCTGGGTCAATGCTTTTCCTTGATTTCCATTAGCTTCAAACAGAAGCTATACACAAAGTGAAAGAATCTACTTTCATTAAAGCAAAAAAGCCCAGAGTCGAGGCAGAATAGCAGAAAAATTCTCCCATGAAAAATGCACCACCATCTAATTTAATATTCTGAAACAGAAGTGTGTTTAAGAAGTTCTTGCATATTTAACTTGTGGATAAACTGGAAGGAAGTCAGAGACAGGCAATAAAAATGATTAAGAGGTTGAGAAATTTGACTTAGGAGAAAAGATTAAAAGAATTGAATGTAGCGCTTGGCAAAATGATAACAAAGGAGGAGGTAAGATAGGATAACTTGATACACAGCATAAATGGTTTTAACTCCAAGGATGTAGAGTAACTGTTTAGCAGAAGCAGTTTTAAGTTTAAGAACATTTAGAAAGGAAAGTTTAGGTTGAGTATCAGAAAATAGACTATGGAATAGCTTCCCAGTTGAAGTGGTGGAAGCCCAACTGCTTGGACCTTTAAAAAGTGAAATAAGTACTAGAAAGTATCCTGCAGGGAACAATGCTGCTTTGGCAAGTAAACAGAAAAGTCATTTAGTCCATCTCTAATTTCTGTAACTATGATTTTCATAACCAAGCAAATAAAGCTGTCAAATTTTAAAAACATATAATCCACTATTAGTCATAAAGCTGTATTTGGTATCCTTTGTTACTACTTCAACTGAAATTGCAGTGAGTCTCTATAAATAGAAAACTAAAGTATTACATTCCAAAGTAAACAGAAATATTATCCAAGATATAAAAAAATCAAATCCTTAACATTTTTGTACAGATTATAAAGTAGTGATGATTATCAATGTTTGGGGTTTTTTCCAATTTTCCTCCCTTTTTTTTTAATAACAATCTATTTTTAAAATAAACAAATGACCTAAAAAAGCCCTATGTTTCAAAAATTTTAACCTATTCTTATTATAAGGATGCCATGAGATTACTATATTTGAAAGTGTGTGTGTATGTGTGTATATATACATACTTTAAAAAGATGTGTGTGTATCTTTACCTTTTGCATTTAATTAAAATTTGTATATGGTCAGTTTCCCTCTTTTTCCTGTTTGTGTGGGTCTTTTATACAGGAATAGGGAAGATAAAAATAATCTTAATACATGCAAGAAAATCTAACTCTAAAACCACAAAACTAGCAGGGGGTACAAGGTCAGGTATAGTATCTAAACAACTCAATTATAAAGTTTCAAAACTGACTAGATTTCAAACTGATAATGTCTAAGTGTTTGTTTCTTGTGGTTGCCATAAAAAAAAATAAACAAACTAGCTGGGTAGAATACTGTAAAATTTAAAATGTTTGTTAGATTGCTTAAGTTATTGATTTGTAGCTGCTAGCACTCAGCGTTGTGTGAATCACTGTTGATGTAAGAGTGTGTGCGTGTGTGTGTGTAAATAAACTGGATCCATAAGTAATTAGTCTTCTCAAAAAAAAATCAATGAATCTTTGTGAGGAAGAAAAACAGCTACTGATTTTATATATATATATATAATATATATATAAAACACGCATACACCTCCTGGGATTGGTGTTCTGTCCCATTTAGTGGCACTGAGACCACTTAGAGGGAGTTAGAGTTTGCTCTACAGCCTTAGCTACCAGTCAGTTGGCTTTTAGCTCATGAAATTGAGGCTCACTTATAAAGCAGACAGACCCCGGTTGCTGATGGGCATGATTAAACTAGGGACCTCTGGAGCTTCATGCATGAGCCTCTACTGCATGAGCTAAAAGTCAACTCACTGTTAACTAAGGCTGTAGAGCAAACACATTTAACTCTCTTTAAGTGGTCTCAGTGCCTCTAGATGGCATAGAACAGCACACCCAGAAGGTGTGTAGGTTATTTATATATATAAATAACCCACACGCCTTCTGGTATGTATGAATGAATGTACGTGTGCATACACACACTCCCAGAGCAACTGACAATTTTCTACCCTGGGCAACTGTCAATACTGCTTAGAGTCAAAACCCAACTGAACCTAGTTCTCTCATGCCATGGAATATTAAAGGTTACAATGTTCTGTCAAACATTAGCGCTCTCATTTCACAGTTTAATAAAACATCAGCTAACAAAGGCATAGCAAATAGTGAGTAATTATGTCTTCCTAAATTACGGCTCCTACCACTCAATTTCTTTTCAACATCACTCCTGGTCTTCTGTCTAATTAAAAAAAAGGGAGACAAATGTTTAGAGTCTGTCTTTTGATTTTACCAATGGTATGTTTTATTAAAATGAATCAGACCTCAAAGGAAAAAACCTAGTAAGAAATATTGACATTTATATTACATTAATCGTGCTGCACATCTTAATTTTTATCAGAAAAGCTATATATTTTGTGATGCCCTTTGTGATATTAAAAGGGACTGAATTACACAGAATGAGATTTCCAAACTCTGTAATCTCACATAAAATGCCACCTAAAAATCAGGAGTTATTTTGAGGAATACATAAATGGCACACTGGCTTAATCTCATCCCTTTTCATAAATAAATTAACTTGGATGACTCTTAGATAATGAAGCAGAAAAAACTGACACACGTGGGCAGTATAAAAATAGTGCTTAAATAGGGAGCTACATGTGAAATAGCCATAAAAAATGCAACCATCTTTCCACATTTGGATTTGAAAAATAGCAAAATTAAAAAAAACCCTTTTTATCTGAAAAATAATTCTAATTTAATCTTAAAAATTACACTCATTTGATCTAGGATTGAACTGAGACACAGAAAAGCAAAGGGTATGTCTTCCCCAGCAATGTTAAAGCGCTGCCATGGCAGCGCTTCAGCATGGCTGTGTAGTCATGGCACCAGCGCTGGGAGAGAGCTTTCTGAGCGATATAAAAAAATCCACCTTCATGACAGGAGCAGCTCCCAGTGAACGTCTTAATGAAATAACAACAAGGAATACTTATGGCACCTTTAGAGACTAATGAATTTATTTGGGCATAAGCTTTTGTGGGCTAAGACCCACTTCATCATGAAATAAGAGGCTCACCTTTGACACATGGTGAGAAAGTTGTCAGATCTTCACCACCACCAGTGAAAAGCTGCATTGTATGGACAGTACATCCAGGGGGACAGACTGGATGATTCAACTGAATGATGATTCAATTTTCTAGTTCTAACATCTGTGGCTTTACTAAAGAAATATGATCAAGGCCAGAACTATGCTGATTTACATCAGATGAGGATCCAGTCCTCCAGCTGTAGCAGGACAATAAGTAAATAAATAATAATAATAAAAAAAATAGACATAATATACTATCTAATGTATAATGCTTCAGAGCTAGTATTGAGCTATTAACATGGTATAATAGCTGAGAGTTTTGGCCATTCTCAATTGCTCTTGCACTCTTCCTTTATGTCACTAGACGATATAAAAAACAATTTTAACAACCCTGTTTTCTAATCTTGCTACAGGTGTAATCAAGCTAGGTTACTAGGTGAGATGCAATAAAAAACTGAGGCCAGTTCTAGGCCAGCCCTGGCTTTGATGTAGATTACAGCCGCTCTAATATACACGAGCTATAGCCCTATGACCTCACCAGGTGTAGTTATGGCACAAAAGTGCTCTGGGTAAACCCCTTCCCATCTCACAATATGCTCCTTGCACCCGAGGCTACAGTGAATGATACAAGAGTGTATGCCAGCTGTGTGTTCACAGCATACCTTCCTCCCCTCATGCTGAGAAAAAGCCCATCTGCTTTCTGGACTCTGTGCAACCATAACACTACAGAGATTGGACTGCAGTGGAAAATCTGATTCCAGAAGCCACATGTTTGTAAAGAAACATTAATACTAATTGTGCTCTAAAAATAATGCTCTATATTCCTATCTGCTTTACAAATCCTTTAAAACACAACTATATGATCCCTTGGGGAAAATATTTAGAGCTCACTTAGACAGTCTCAATATCTTTGCATGTTCACTATTTAACAGCAATGGTTGGCCCTCTTCATCCCCATTATGAAGACTGACATCAAGCTATAGAATTCCCCATGAGTCAATATTACACCTCAGTTTAGAAATTCAGTGCAACATATACAGGTGACAAAATACTGTACGCTTCCTGGAGACTAGGCTTTTAGATCCTTTATCAAATTACAACTTTAAAGTTAAGACCCTCAAGACAAAAATGTACAAATAGATGGTTTTGCTGCTTATGAAAGATCGTGCAGCACTGAAGTCATGAAGTCACATCCAAGCCTTTTACAGAAACTTCCAACCATTTAAAGGGAGCACCAGTAGGGGGGAGAAAGCGCAAGTAGATTTGCCATAGCACAGGACAACAGTGGGGAAGGGAAATACCTACTTGAGATTCCCAAGTCCAGCAGCAATAGGGAAAATTTATTTAAGCTCGCAAGAACAAAATGTTGACTAACTTATAAGCACAGTTTTTATATTTCTAATTCATTGTACTTTAATTCTTCTGCATGCATCTGTGTGTCTCATATATTATTAGGGCCAGGAGATTTTTCACAAACATCCTTAAGGAACATCTTTGCTCCCTTTGTTGAAGACTGGACTGATGAATTACTACTTCATCATGAAGCCACTATAAACCTTACTTTTCTTTCACAAATTCCTTGTGTCCTCCCAAGAGGATATAGACACTATAATCCCATGACAAAGCTCTTTGAACTCATTACTATGAGTTACTACAGCAAGTATAGTATTCGACTGAAGTATCTTTTGTACATTTTTCCACAAATCTTCCATGAAGCCAACAGCTTTTATCATACACCTTCAAACTGCAATCCCAAACAGTTGTATTTAATTCTCAACTCTGGGTTTGCAATATTATCCAAGAAAAATATTTTTAAAATGTACATTCAACATGCACATAACTTTTTTCTAAAGGTTGAAAAACCATGTATAAGGTTCAAAAGAATAAATTAAATACATTTTAGAAAATTTAGCTACAAAAAATCACTTGTTAATAAATTATCTGAAAAGATTAAGTCTGCTGTGTATGGACTCATAGTAATACTTTAGGTGGGAAACAGTTTAAAATACCTGTGGAATCAGATTATTTCTCATTTTCATACTTCATTTAAATATGAAAATCATCCCCTCTTTATATAAAGATTAAACAGAATACACATTCTTCTTTAGCAATTCTTCCCTCAACTCCACAATGACTGTTCCCACAAGAGAATACACCAGTCATTTCTCAGGAAATTCTGTTTCTTATTTTATGAACCAGAAAAAGGCTTTCACATTAAAGGACTCTCTACCACCATTCACCCTGCTGAGGCATGAATTGCACTTCAAGAGAAAGTTCAGTGAGCATGTCAACTACATAGAAATACAGCAGTACAGATTACAACTTCTCATCTTCAGTTCTTGAACATACTGTATGTGGTGTTACTGTGGCTTTAAGAGAATGAAAAGATTCTCCATGGTGAGCATGCTGACAGCAGAGAAGCTGGTTTGAAGTTAGACTGATGGATTGATGTGATTTAAGATGGAGTCTTCGTTAACTATGTATCTAATAAAGACTGCAAAGTTACTAGCAATAAATTATTACTAAAACAAGTGGATTATTTGAATATAAAACATCTGGTATCACAAGTGAAGGAAGTGATTAAAAGAACTGGAGCAAGTTAAAACAGAAAACCCTGAAGTAATAGCTGTTCAGAAGTGAAAAACAAGTATGAAGTGAAGGGACCGATTAATTAGGAGTGCCCACATTTCTTAAAATATTGAGAAATGCTGCAGAAAATTGGAAAAGGTTTAAACAAGAACTGGACTGATCTACTAATAAGGAAGGTGAACAAAATGTTGCCACCTTTTTGAATATTGTGGGTACACAAACAATTTCATAATATAATTCATTTGAGTTTAACATTAGAGAAAGAGTTTTGAGTTTGTCTGAAAAAAATATGAGGAATAGTTTAGCAAAAAAAATAAATGAAACAGTTGAAAGCTTTCTGTTTCGTTTAAGAATTCAAATGGGGGAAGAGACTGAACTTTTTTTTTTTTTTTTTTTACAGGATCTAAAGATAAGAAGTCAGACATGCAATTTCTGGAATCTGAGTCAACGATAAGAGATCAGATTGTGATGGGTATAAAAGATGTCAGTAGAAAAGGAAAACAACAATTTGAAAGCCAGATCTAAATCTGGAAACGTGAGTGACAATTTGCCAAATTGCTGAACTTAATCAACAACTACAGAGTTTAGAAAAGAGCCCTCAACTCAGACACACTGCAAATAGACACAATTGCTATCAAAAGACCACTTTAATGGTCAGAAAGTAATGAGACACCTGCACAAGTAGTTTGAATGGAGGGCTTGTAATGGCCTTGTAAACCAGGTAAGAGCCCATAAAAAGACCTGATGCACATCAAGAGAATGTAGAAGAGATGTTGCTCTCATAAGAAAAATGTTTGACATCTGGGTAAGATGAAATCCATTATTTGTCTGCTGCACTAAGAATGCTACACAAAGCAGTAACTTGATCTTGACCTCTATGATTCTATGACCTTTGAGAGTCCATCTTTAAGAAATCTGAGAATCTGTGGTACCAATACAGGTGTTGGGAGTGGGAAGGAGAAACCCTTGGCTTGGCATCAATAGTTAAAACTGAAACGGGCCCTTGAATAAGCCAAATCAGCAGATTTATTTCTGGAAGTTAAAAATGTAGCTATAGCTCTCTGAATAAGTTCTTTGACTCAAGAGGCTCTTGTTTGAGAACTAAGTAGCTAGGCTCAGAATGTTTGGATTCTGATGCATGCTTGGCCATGGTAATATCATATCCCTTTTTCTGCAACAAGCAGACCAGAAATAAGCTGAGACTTTTAACTGACTTTCACAAAACTGCTGCACCCTTATTGCTTTGGTGGTAGCCGATGACTGACTCTGGATGAAGCTCCCTTCCTGATACTGGATATTAACACTATCAGTGTGCGACAGTGCAATGACTCACCCCTGAGACGCCTCCTGCTGGCTGTCTGGGAATTAGCTCTTTTCCAGTCGGAGCAGCCTCTGCAGGCCAGTGTCTTGCTGTCTGCTGGCCCCCATGGGGCCATGTCTGCTTCACTTCCACTACCCTGTCTGCAGATAGCCAGGCCCTGTTCCCTCCAAGACTGGAGAGCGCTTTTCTGATCACCTGCTCCCAGCCTTTTTATACAGGCCAGCTGTGGCTGACTGGGGTGTGGCCGCAGCTGTGGTTGTTTCCCCAGTCAGCCAACACCTGCTGCTTTCCTAGCAGCAGCTCTCAGCAGTCTCAGCCCTCTCCCAGGTCTGATTTCAAGCTCTTCAGGGCAAGAGCAGGTGACCACCTGCTACATGGTGCCTTTGTAAACACTTACAGTCCTGTCTCAGAGGGGCAACCATGTTACTCTGGATCTGCAAAAGTGACAGAGTCCTGTGGCACCTTATAGACTAACAGACGTATTGGAGCATAAGCTTTTGTGGGTGAATACCCACTTCATCAGATGAATGCAGTGGAAATTTCCAGAGGCAGGTATACATATGCAGGCAAGAATCAGGCTGGAGATAATGAGGTTAGTTCAACCAGGGAGGATGAGGCCTTCTTCTAGCAGTTGATCTGGGAATGCGACCTGCAACAGAAGCTGGGAGCACAGTAGGGTGACCAGATGTCCTGATTTTATAGGGACAGTCCTGATTTTTGGGTCTTTTTTTCATACAGGCTTCTATTACTCCCCACTCCATCCCGATTTTTCACACTTGCTGTCTGGTCACCCAAGAGCACAGTGACCCACAGCAGCAGATGGGAATGACAGCACAATAATTAAGACTTGATGACCGCAGCGGAAGCTGAGGATGTCAGGCTGCTACGTTTCCAGTCTTTTAGGTGCGGACGGAAATCCCTGTCCCATTACTAGACACTCAGCATATGAGGCGGCATATATAGCATTAGCTTGTCAGTGGCATCTACAGACTTTGTTACTGTAGTTCACAATACTCCGTTTCCTTTTGCCTGAAAGGCTAATGTTGTGTGAGAGTGTGTGTGTGGTTTGCAATATTTAATTATTTGAGTCTTTAGCTCTGATTTGAAGCCTTGGCTTCCGCCCCTAAGTGGAGACTGTCTCCTTTGCAAGGGTTGTGTATATATCATGCCTCCAGGAAATAGCAAATAACCGCGTTTTCCTGCATTGATTTGCCTCTGTGAGGGTGAGTAGCGGAAACCAGCACCGATAATTATGTTCCATGCTGCACTCCATGAAGGTGAGCATGGGATCTGATACGCTATGTTGAGGATTTCTACCCTGCTGTGCACTCTGCAAACCTCTGAACTTTGAGGGAAACAGTTTTCACTTTACGTTTCTTAGAGTACATCCTAGCAGTTTCCTGGGAGTTCACCTGAACAGGCAGGGAGGCTGTTGGGAAACCTGCCTATCTGAGAACTTGAGATGCCTGGGTTTCCACAGAACAGGCACAGATCTCCAGGCAGGCACTTAATCAGCAGGGGAGGTAGGTCTGGTTTTCTCTCTCAGCCTTCTCTATCACGCTGCACTCCGGTTGGGTGGGTATGGGGCACAGAGTGTCCCAGTTTCTGAGGAGGAAGGGAACCTTCTCTGTTGCTAAAGGCAGAGCCCGATAACTTGAAGATTTTAAGCTTCTGTCCTCCCCCCACCTCTTCACTATTCCTCTTCAGGTTTCCTCTCCAGTAGGAGATGCACATAATCTGGAGAGTTCTCCGAGTTGGAGTCACACACTGCCTGCCTCTGATTGACAAGTTTTGTCAGCCTCCAAGGCAGCAGAAAGCAGAGTACCTCCATGTCATAGAGCACTGGGCCTCATCACTAATAAGAAATGCTTTATCTTGGACAATTTATAGGCACATTCTCCTACCCCACAGGGATAGGTCAGCCAGAAGAATTTCCCAAGTTGGAGAGAAAGAAATATCTTCCACATGAAGTAGGTGAGCTTCCTCATTTCCTGACTAGTCTAAACTATACCAGTGTGCTGATAAAGCCTTCCAAACCTTACTTTTATTTTTACAAGTATTTAAATGCATTCTTCTTGGGTGTCAGAGAAATCACGGCCTTTGGGTTAAAGAAAGTCCCTTGGGAGATGGCATAACAATGTTCCACCATCTTAACATACATTAATGACTAATGCTATTCCAAGATCTATGGTACTTGGCAACTGTTGCTGGGTACAACAGGGCCAATTATGCAGGGTACAGCTTCTAGCTAATGGTTTAAACAATTTAAAAGTGTTCTGGGTTGACTCCCAATAATTTGTCCAATTTCAGAAGCAAATATTTCAATTCACTCTGCAGAAAAGTAGTCTGATTTCTTTGAATATCTATTTAATCATGATTCTTATTGTACCAGAGAACCATCAATATTAAACATGCTTAATGTTTGGTTTCAAATTTTACTTTTTCCTATACAATGGCACATGGCAATACACACTGCTAATGAGGGAAGAGCTATAAAACTACCAATTATCTGCAGTATTGCCATGTTTCATTTTAATAAGACAATCTGCTCTGAGATAATCAATGGGAGAAGGGAAAGAAAGAAGAAAATTATATTTCCTTGACTTCTACAATGTATGAATAATCTTTCTCTTCAGTACATAAAACATATGAGCAGGAACTGAACTTAAACAGGAATAACTAATGTCTCTGTGCTAAGCATTTTTCAATACAATTTAACATTATTTCTTCCTTTAAAATGAAAAAGGAACTTTGACAGAAATGTAAGCACAGCACAATCAATAGAGTATACTTAAGAGGATCAGGAGCAGCATTTGAGTGTTTTTCTAATATTAGACTTCACTTAACTCGTGTTAGCAGTTCTATGAAATGTCAGGGACTCCGGCTCTCACAGCATAATAGTTGTTTCACAGTAGAACACTCTCTTCTCACCCACGATTCCAGCAAATAGAAAATAGCAATTCAGTATGGAAGAGCCAGTAATTCCATCAACATGTGTAAGTCTTAACAGTTAGACTAGAATGAATTATTCATGATGTTGTCTTAAAATCTACTTGTCAGAAATTGATCAGGATAAATACAGCTGTAGGAAATTGTCATTTAAAAATATTAACGGAGCAGGGTTTTATTCCTGCAGTTGGTATTTACTTCTTAGCTGTTACAGGAACATTTCTATGGTATTGTTTCTGGCATGTGCATCTGATGCATGCCAGCCAAGTCTATGAATTAAAAGTATCATTTTAATTTTCAAAGCAATCTAGGAACTTCAACACATTTCTTCCATTAATTTTAATGGAAGGTGGTGTATCTAAATCCCCTAGACAGGTTTGAAAAAAATCACAACCAGTACAATTATATGGCCTAGAAAGATTTTTCCCTTTCCAAGTGATTAAGTCCAAATGAAGTCCAAAGTGAAATCAATACAACGATGATGTCACTTTCTTATATAAAGATCACAGCAAGTAAATCAGTTCAATTGATAGACTATATGCATTATCTTTCTGTAAATACCTTAATTAAGTTCTGTCATCATCATCATATATTATACCTTAACTAACAAAAATGGAAAGTTGACCTACATTACATTGAGTTATCCAAATCATACCAATTTTACTCTATTTGGCTAAGCTTCTTTGCTGGGACCCAGGAGCCACTGCACAGAGGTCTAATATTAAAGTCTGCTAATGGATCTATCATGTTTATTTGACCTAGCTAGATTATACCTTAAATTAAGAGAGCCAGAAGAAAGGATATTGATTTATTTTCTCAGCAGGGAAAAGATGATGCAATCATAGATGCGTGGCCATTTCAAGAAGCAGGAAAACCACAATATAGTTTATAGGCATTTAAAAGGTAGACTTCACCCTACCCTAAGATATACTGTGAAACACGCAGATAAAACCAGAGTACTTCCAACGTGTTGGAAGTACATTTTCCTTACAGTGAATATCTTGTCCATGTGTTGTGTCATTTCATAAGATTCTTCCTATTTCAAAACATATAAAAGACACTTGAAATTAATCACTCCTATCCTGCATCACTATGAAGACTATGACAGAATCAGAGAACTTAGAGCAGGGGTGGGCAAACCTTTTGGCCAGAGGGCCACATTGGGATTGGAAAATTGTATGGAAGGCCAGTTAGGGAAGGCTGTGCCTCCCCAAACAGCCTGGCCCCCTCAAACAGCCTGGCTCCACCCCCTATCCAACCTCCTCCCACTTCCCACAACCCTGCCTATTCCTTGTCCTTGACTGCTTCCTCCAGAGACCCCCACACAATAACTGCTCCCCAGAACCCCCCGCATACCCAACATCCCCGTCCCCTGACTGCCCAACCCCTATCCACATCCCCACCCCGTGACTGCCCACCAGGATCCCCTACCCCTTATCTAACCCCCCAGCCCCCTTACCATGCCACTCAGATCAGCGTGTCTGGCAGCCTGGCTGGAGCCAGACATGCTGCCCCACTCTCCCACAGGAGAATGCAGCCCTGCCCCGCAGAGTGCTGCTGATGCGGCATGGCTCCAGGGGAAGGAGGAAAGGCGTGGGGGGGGGCCTCCCCCAGCTGGGAGCTCAGGGGCCAGGCAGGATGGTCCCGCAAGCCGGATGTGACCCGCGGGCCATTGTTTGCCCACCCCTGACTTAGAGGTTACAAAAATCGCTTTTCTATGTATTAGCTTCATTTCAAATTAATATTGCAAGCTTTGGGATCCTGCAATAACTGAAATGGCCACAGCCCTTGTAATCATGTCTGCTTCCTTGCGAGCTGTGCTAGGCAGACCTTCTGAAAATAAAGGAACATCTCTTTTCTGCTGGCATCACAGAAGAATGCTGTACTCTTCAGACCTGAGTCAAACTTTTAAGTCTACTGAACCCAATTCCTATCAGGAGACAGCAGAAGTAGGCTGAAATGCAGGCACTCTGGATTAGACCTAATACTCTCAAATCTCACTGACTGCAAACACACATATCTTCTTGATGAGGCTCCACGCATACAGTTATTGGGATTTTGGAGGACTGTAATATTTAGTTTTAATAATTTTCTTAATGTATCTCTGTACTTTCTAATAAGGTTTGCATAGACAGGGCATTGCTGCACAGACATAGGAGGGAAATATTCAGAAGTGCTGTCTTACACTGGAAAATTTGAGAATATCTAGGTGTGATGAGGTGGACTGCCTGTTAAGGTACCTAGTGGTAAGTCCGCCGCATTCATGTGGCATGTCCCTTTAAGATTTTGAAAGCTCACACCTAACCATGGACCTAGGAAATATTGATAGAGAGGCAGCAGTCCCCACAAAAGTTGTGCTCGTATGGAACTCGCATCACTATGTCCTTAAGGCCCTGGAGCTGTCCAAAGTGGGCACGGTAAGGCTCCCTTCTCACTTAACCAACAAGGAATAAGCTGGGATAAGAGGAATCAGCATAAACGCTGCCTCCTCCCTCATTGCAGGGCAGACACCAGCAAGAGAAGGCTGCCTGATAAACCCTCTGAGCCTGAGGACTAACTGGGGGAAAAGGGGCCAGCCAAAGGAGAAGTAGGCTGAGGACATATTGTTATGTGGCTCCAGTTAACCTTTTACATCCCCAATGTGTATAGTTTGTACATATGAACTCTCGGCTGCTGGGAGGGAAGACTCCAAATGGCTTGTGCAATAAGATACAGCCTTAGCCAGACAACCTGTATGGCTTGCTCTGCAACCCAACCTTGGTGCTGAACACAAAGCACAACCTCACTCACTGCCTCCCTCCCCTTATACAGGGGGACTGCAGAGTAAAACTGATTGGCTCCTGGTGCACTGTGGCTCCTTTAAGGCCTCTAAACAAACACCAAAGTATAGGAGCCAGTAGAGGAGTCAGAATCCAGCCCATCATATTCACACACACCTGACCCACCACAGAATATGCACACCTAATATTAACAAGTCTAGGAGTCCCTTTCTATACGGTGATCACACCCATGCAATTCTCTATACATCAAGGATTTTCGAATTCTGCTATCTTTCAATTCTCCGAGGGTTGTGTAGTTCAGTTGTAGACTATCGTGGATACTTTCAAATATTTGTAAGAATTTCATTAATTACTTGATCAATTTCATTGGCACATTTTAAATGACACTGTTCAGAAAATTGATTCAGTCACCCATCGCTTCTACAGCTGGCTTGGGGCATAAGAATTCCCCACATGCAGGTGGGTACCAGAACTCTGTTGAACCATTCAGCACATTCCTACATACAATTATCCTACGTGTACTGATTTCTTCCAATAAGTTGGTTTGCACAGTTAGGCAGCATAGTATTAATGTTTTAACTTTATTCTTTAAGCTTCATTCTATAAACTGGGGTCACTTTCATTTGCTGTATTAGCATACAATACACAACTGAACAGTAGCTCCTATACACACATAGGAGGAAAAAATCTGTTTAGAACAGGAATGGGCAAAACTACAGCCCACATCCACCCTGTCAGACCTTTTATTCCAGCCCTTGAGCGCCTGTTGAGGAGCAGGATCAGAGGCTTGCCTTGCTCTGGAACTCCAGCCAGGGAGCAGGGTTGGGGGCTTGCCCCGCCCCACTCATGCTGTGGCTCTGAGAGTAGCGGCATGTCCCCCCTTCCACTCCTATAAATAGGGACAGCCAGAGGTCTCCACGCCCTACCCCTACCCTAAGTGCTGGCTCTGCAGCTCCCATTAGCCTGGAACCACAGCCAATGGGAGCTGCAGAGGCGATGCCTGTAGATGGGGCAGTGCACAGAGCCACCTGGCCGCACCTCTGCATAGGAGCCAGAGTGGGGACATGACACTGCTTCCAGGAGCTGTTTCAGGTAAGGCCGCCTGAAGCCTGCACCCCCGAGCTCCTCCCATGCCCCAACCTCCTGCCCCAGCCCTGATACCCCCGTCCCATCCTCCAAAACCGTCAGGCCCAGCACACTCCTGTATCCCAAACCTCTCATCCCCAGCCCCACCCCAGAGCACACCCCACAGCTGGAGTCATCACTCCCCCATCCCAAACCCGTCAGCCCCAGCCTGGAGCCCCCACACCACAACTCCCTGCCCCAGCCCAGAGCCCTCTCCCACACCTTGAACCCCCCATTTCTGGCTCCGTCCTGAAACCTGCATTCCCAGCCCAGAGCCCATACCCCACCCCAAACCCCAACTCTCTGCTTCAGCCCAGAGCCCGCTCCCATACCAGAGAGAAGCAGTCCTGCTGATTCTTTAGGATTATTGCTAATGATAAGAGATTGCTGCTGTAAAAGTTCATATACATGACATTAGTGATAATGGACACAAACCTGCTATAAAAGAGTTACATCCAGAGGATGTTATCTTCATGTAATATAGGAAACAGTTGGCAAATGGATATCAAAAAAACATGAAAAAGCACTTTAATTTTAAATGTGTTCCCCATGATTGAACACATGCCAGTCGTGGTTGCTTAACCAGGTCTCTCAAAGAAAATTTAATATCTTAGAAAAAATATTTTAATTTGCTAATTCCATTTTGCATATAAAAATGATAATCAGATTTGCATTTGAGAGAAGGGAAGGGAAAAGGTATGACCCGTGAAGACCAAGTTTTCCAGTCTCTGCTGGGGTTTATTCGAAAAATAGTTTTAAAAAAAGTTATCACTGCTACCAGGCTTCCAGCCCACTGTGCTAAATAGGACCTCCTGAAGTATTAAGTTTTGGCAAGTGCCAGTTCAACCTATTAGAGAGAGCTGCATGAATGGCAAGAGCAGGATGCCTTTTTAATTTTTGCAATTATCCAGTGCCCTGGGGTTCCAATGATCAGAATCAAGCCAAGCTCTCCAGTATCTGAGATTAAAAGCACTGGCCAGCATAACACTTCTCATCAGGGCCTTCCTAAGACTTATGTGAAAGGGTAGGCAATGATAAATAGTTTTATAGGGGAAACAGGACCACTACATCTATGTTAAGGAATAACCTAAAGGTACAATTGAGACAGTAAACTTTTAAAAATCCCAAAGTAACCTTGGTGGTTTGAAAGTTCTTAAACTACCACAGAAAATCTTTCATATAATTAATTGAAAAGGAATTGCACACGCATTTCCAAGCCAAACTGAAGACTAGCATTCGTTATCAAATATAATTCAGTGTAATGTAGACATTGTGAACATTTACCACATTACAAAACATATTCTGCTACTCTGATGGCAGAAAAGGGATGGAACTGGCCTTTGCGGAGAATTCCTCAGAGGAAGACCTTCAACCTTTGCGGCATGTAGTGGAAGGGGCATGTCAAAGTATGTTATAGCATGCTGTCCTCCACCTGGCAGATTAGGGGATATTGCCAGGTGGCAACCCTAAGGACTGCTCTAACCTGTACTCGGGCTGATGCTTGGCTTGATCTTAGAATAAAGTAGGCCAGTTACTGACTGACCCCCCTTCCCCATCTTGCCATATCAACTGGAGCTCTGGCACAGCTAAGAATCTAGATTATAGTTTTTTGTTTTACTAATTGTGGTTTTATATATTAAAGTGTTGAAGTAAACACCACTTACTGTATGACAAATACACAAATTAATATACCCTAAAAATACTGTAGGTATTAATCTTTTAGAGTACAAGTGCAGCTCATCACCACCTTTTTGTTATACCGTTTGAACTTTTCACTTTGCCGTCTTTACATCCTATTGAAGGTTTTCTCGTTTATAGTAATGCAAAGATACCAGTGCTTCCCAGGATTAATACATTATGAGTTTCACACCATATAATAAGTGATAAAACAGTAACTGTATAACTGAATGCACATGATCTTACTAGGTCTAATAAACAATTTCTCTAGGTACGTAGCTTGTCTGTGATATCAAAAAAAGCAACAGGTGCTATTTTATAAACACGATGTATTGTATTTTATGAATTTCTGGGGGAGGAGGGTGCTGTTCCAAGTTGTGTAGAAGCCTTGGATTTAATTCCTTCTCATTCTCTCGCTCCTGGGGATTCAGCAAAAAGCCCATGAGCCTGTAACCATATGCCAATGGGCTTTTATTGTCTTACATCTCAATTTAAACAAGGATGGGCCTAGTCAGTATTTGGATCAGAGCCCATCAAGGAACAAAGGCCTCTATGGAAACATGCATATGTTTTGTGCACTAGACTGCACCTGCTATTTTATCTGCTACAGCTGGTCTTTTTAAAATTAAATTTATTCTTAAAATATCTGTGAAAATATACTTCATTATCATCAAATTACATTAATGCATTACTGTAGTTGGGATTTTAATTGAAAACTTCCGAACATTCAGAATTAAACCTGTTGTGACAATTCTGCTCTCTTGTACATATGCTTTACAGCACAACAGGGACTCTCTTTACATGACCATACACCACTGAGCATCGTGATGTAATATTCACACACACAAAAAAGGCCAAAGACAGCAACACATTTTGCTTCATTCTTAGGCAAACCTCCTGTGAGCTACTCTATGCAGGTGCGTCCTGCACCTATGCAGAGTACCGTTTGCTTCAGCAGGATAACAGCCTAAGATACAAAAATGCTATATACACTGTGTGCATTATTGGGGGAAAAAAGAATCTTTAAAAATAAATTTTTGTTTTAAAAAAATGAAATTTTAAGTGGCAATAACAAAATTGCATATATTACAAAACCTAGGACACAAATGCAAGAAAATGAATAGTTAAGGGCAATGAAACTTTTATGCTAGTAACATAATAAATGAATAGAATATTCTTATGAAGTATAAGGAAATGTTGAATTTAGAAAGCGTTCTAGTCATCACTGAGGTAACCCTAAGCTGAAGAAGCTTTTTTTTTAAAAAAAGTCTATAAAGGGAAATCAAATAAACTTGATTTCCAGGGATCCATGGTTACAACCTTAACTATTATAGTGGCGTGGCAATTTTCCATAATAGAGAAAAAACACCTACAGAGCTAGAACGTGAAGCCTGATCCCACTACTCCAAACACAGAAGCCTCCAATATGTAAACTAAAAGAAAAGGTCATCGATATAAAAACCCCTAAGTTCTTTCCAAGCTGCAACCAGCAAAGAAGGCAACACACTCTCAAATACATAGACAAGTGATGCAAAGCCCATTAGAGTTAACAGAATTACTATATTTCAGTTGACTTTAGACCATGTTAATAATGCCCAATCCTGCTACCACTAACACTGATGAGAGTAGGATTAGGCCCCAAATCTAACCAGGTATAGAACTTTGCTTAATTTTAACCACCCCTCATTTCCATATACAACTGGCATACAAATGATGCAACGAGACAAATATTTTAGAGCTAGAGGGAGACAAAGAAACGTGAGACAAAAGGTGAAATTTCAAATCAGGATCAATTTTGATTACAGGCATGTCGCGTCTTGCGCAAGGGTTCCGTTCTGCAGTTACCGCATAAAGCGGAAACCGCGTATAGCCAAAACCCCATTGACTTCAATGGGAGGTGAAATTGCGCCCCCTGCAGGAAGTTAAAAAAAAAATCTCTTTTCTTTTTTTGTTTTTGCGAACCACGTAAAGTGGAAATCGCGTAAGTAGAATAAGCGTAAGATGAGATGCCTGTATTTGCTTCTCAGAAGAGAAAGACATTTTCTTCAGAAACTTTAGATACATTTTCTATTACCTTCAGAGCAAATGTGGCAATATTCAGGCCAGTTTTCCTAATTACAATTATAGAGAGATGTAATAGGTTTTATGAAAGTTGACAGGAATCTTGACTATTATGCATATGGCACACACCAGTGAAAGTATTAAGATTGTTGTATGAATTGTACTGTAACAGTTTCCTGACTGTCTAATTAAGACATATATATATATATATATATATATAT
>ML677363.1:9550938-9690270 GCA_007922305.1 Dermatemys mawii
ATATATATATATATATATATATATATGACAAAGCTCTGTCCTTATCTTTGTGGCTCTTGCATTTCCTGGCGGATTTTTACTAGCCTCAGCGGCTCACTGTGACCCTCCATGGAGCCCTTCTCTCTCTGGAGACAAGGTCACAGCCTATTGAGCCATTTTCATCACAAGCCAGTGAGAAGAAGCTATCCTTTCTGGCACAGTCTGTTTTGTCTCCCAATCTCAGAGACTAATTAGGGGAGGCAGAAAGGGGAGAGCCCAGGCCCGCCCTCTACTCTGGGCTCCAGCCCAGGGACCCTAATAGTATCAGCTAAGATGGCTGACCTTTTATCCACAAAACACAATACAATTCCCTGGGCTACTTCCCCACAGCAGTCCCCGCTTCTTCAAACTCCACTTCACCCCTACCTCAGGGCCTCCTTCCTTCTGGATATGTTGTCCACCACTCAGTCTCACCAACAGCATAACTTCCTTCCACAGCTCCTGACACCCACAGCCCACTTGACTAACTGGGAGGTTTTTATCTGGTTTCAGCCAGTCCCTGATTGGCTTCTGGTGTCCCAATCAGGCTAGCTGTTTCTACTCCTTTCTAGAAGGTTCTTAATTGGCCCCAGGTATCTTGATTGGCCTGGGGTAGCCTTTGTTTGGCTATCCAGGGAACAGGGACCTGCACACCCTGAGACTAATGTACCTGCCTTCCAGCACTCTCCTATATCCTTCTGGTCTGACTCTATCACTATTATATATATATATCACACACACGCACACAACCCAACTGAAGTTTTCTTGGTAAGAAAGTACATGAAACACTTTCCCCTCACCTCCACCCCTCACTGACAATGCTTCATTAATATCTTTACTACTACTTTTTTTCTTTTTGGTAATAAAAAATGGGCAACAAATACAAGCTACTTTCTAAAAATTCTTCTTCCTACATTTGGTTTCTTATACTAACCAAGGAGCACAGTCTTATTCATCCAGGAGAGTTTTGGAACTCTTAGATGGAGGTTACTAAAGCTTAAGACATCTCTGCACATCAACTAAGAATTTGTTTTGGATAAGCAGTAAAGATGGCAGGCTTTCAAGTCCTTAGGAAAAAATGTAGGTGGCTGCAGAGAGGGTTAACTTCATACAGCTTTGCAATACAGACCTCCTCTGGAAAAATAACATGCATTTCTCAGATTATAATTCCAAAAGTAAACTGACAACCGTCATTTGTTTATAAAAACTAAAATTACTCAAATGTAACCATCCAAAGTAATTAATGCTAAATATTACTCCCCAAGAGATCATATTTGTGCTAGTTCATACAGAAAACCAGTATATTCACTTATCTTCAGATATGGTCAACAAATTTCAAGGGCTCAGAATATCTTGACAGGGTAATTCAGCAAATAAGCATCTTTTCCTCCACACATCATTAAATTTATACATCTCTCACCACAGATCACTCCCTATTGCCCTTATTTATTTATTTTTTAAAATATTTGAAGCATCCAATGATGAGCTGTACTAGTCATCCTGTGTGTCTTATACACATTGCACAGGGCTGGTGCTGTGGAAAGCAGTGTTCTTGGAGATGATTAAAGATAATCAAACTACCACTTTTATAACTCAGTGCGCCAGGTCTAGGCACTTATCACACAAAGATTCCTGAAGCTTTCAGGGCCTCTGGTAATTTGCACTATCCCAGATACAGTACCTTGGTATTGTGTGTTACCCCAGAACTGCTTTCATTTTTAGTACAAAGGTAGTAGCTGCCTACTGTCTGTAACAATGACACATGCTATCACTTTAGCAACATGTCCTGTGGAGTAGCATTGTACTTCAGTGGTGCAGTTATTTTACATCAATGATATTTTTCAAAATAAGAAAATGTGAAAAAATGGAAAGTGGAATAATTGAATCTCCCATCCACATACTGATTATTTCTAGAGCAGTAGCTCTCACCCTTTCCATACTACTAGACCCCTTTCAGGAGTCTGATTGGTCTTGTGTACCCCCATTTCACATCTCTTAAAAACTATTTGCATACAAAAGCAGATACAAAAATACAAAAAAAGTCACAGCATACTGTTACTGAAAAACTGTTTAGTTTCTAATTTTACCATATAATTATAAAACAAATCAATTGGAATATAAATACTGTATTTGCATTTCAACATATAGGATATAGAGTGGTATAAACAAGTCACTGTGTGTATGAAATTTTAGTTTGTACTGACGTAACTGGTGCTTTTTATGTAGCTTGTTGTAAAACTAGGCAAATATCTAGAGGACCCCTTTGTACTCCCACAAGTACATGTACTTCTGATCAAGAACCACTGTTCTGGAGCACTGACCATTTAACAACCCCCTTCTAGCTTCCATGACCACTTGTTTTTCTTTAAAATAAAAACATCCTTTAGGGCCTAACCCAAAACCACTGAAGTCTTTCCAGGGACTCCAATGGGCTTTGGATCAGGCCTTTAATAGCTAATACTAAGGGCCTTCTATAATAGTGAAAGATTCTCTACCAACCATGGGACTTTTTTTAAAAAACTACACTACAGATATTTCTAATTAACTTGCAGATTTCATGGATTATATATTTTTCCTATAGTTCTTAACTATATGGTTTACTAGAATTAAAGGACTCTGTGTAATTTGGGAGATATATTTCTTAAGAGAAATTATGTTAATCCTTGCTAAATGTATATACTTGGCTAATACTGGATGGACAATTGTGAAAGTGAACAGCATCAAGTATTTTTTTTCATGTCTTATATTTTCCCTAGGCGGCACTAACAGGCCTATCACGAACCCACATGAAAACATCTTTGTTGTTCAACCAATTTCCATTTCAAAGCAGCAGAACTAGACATTACTGTTTGAATTATTTCTTAAGTCTCATTTCCATATGCCAAGCAGAACAGAAAGTCTGTCTCCCTCATTCTGTACTTTGAAAGCCTTCAAGCTACAGATTTATTTGATAAAGATATGAAAACAAAATATACACTGCTCCCCAAGGCTGTATGCCAAGAACTTGACTCGTATGAGCTAGTACAAATTGGTCTTTTTAAAATAAACCCCAAAACGTTAGTTTACCCAGTAGAAATATTTAACAACACACATATATTGTAATAGTGGAAAACAGTAAATAAATGTAACTTACTATAACTGATGTTTTAGAAAGAAAAGGGTTTACAAGAACCACAACCATCTGCTGAGCCATTGTTCTGAGGAGAACTTCCACATTAGGCTACAGTTTTGTTGTTGTTGAAGCTACAGAGTTACTCCAAAGTGACTCTAGTCGTCACAGAACATATTCTAAAGTCTGAGAAAATATAAGGAAGAGCTTGTCTACCTTTTGCTTTTTAACACTGTACAACTGTACTGATGTAAATGATTGTGGGAACTATAGTGCTGCTGCTTTGAATCTGCCTTTGGAAACCAGATATTTTGCTTCAATAGCTCTACAAGGTCTAAACATTCAAAGTAACTAATTAAAAATATTCAGGAGATATGGATTGACTGAACACCAACATACCCTTTAAAATAAGAACTGCAATTAGGTGCCCAATAGTTTTGATTCAGATGTAATGCTGAGGCCCATTCACATCCCTACACATGTAAAGCTACAAATTACAACAGCAGCAAGAAATTTTGGATTCCTCAAAGGACAGAAGAGAGAAAGATCATTAAAATTCTGGCCATATCAACAATCAAACAGTAATTAGCTATCTGTCTGTTGCCAAACTTCAGCATTTTGTTTCCTGCAATGTAAAATGTCATTTTTTTTCCTCCACTCTCTTTTTTAGGCTTGGTCTACACCAGCGTTTCTCAAAGTTTTCCCTCCGCAGCCCCTTTCCACTTTCCTGCATCCTCTCGCGGCTCGAAGGTATGTTTGCCAAAATGCCGCTGAATAGAATGCTTCTGCTTTTGGCGGCATTTCAGCAGGACACAAATAGAATGCTTCCGATTTTGATGGTGTCCCGGGGCCGATCTCGCTCCGGGCCACCGCAGCCCCCCCAGTGGGGGTTCTCGCACACCCCACTTTAATGACCACTGGTCTACACTAGAGGGAGGGGTCAACCTAAGATACACAACTTCAGCTACGTGAATAACGTAGCTGAAGTTGGCACATCGTAGGCTGACTTACCTGTCTTCCTCATGGTGGCAGCGGACTCCCTCGTCGACTCCAGTTTGTGCCTTTTGGTGAGCTGGAGTTCTGGAGTCGACACGAGTGCCTTCACTACCCAATCCGATGGGTAGTGAAGACATACCCTTAGAGTCAGAGTTTAAGGCCAGAAGGGACCACCAGATCTAGTCCAACTTCATGTGTACCACAGTCCATCAACACCACGCAGCACCCACATAGTAACCCAACAACTGAAAGTAGACACCACAGGCAGAGAATAAGAGGGACTGAGGTAAACTGATGTCAGGGAATTAAGTGAGATATACCCAGAAGATCCCACAAAGCAACTAGCAGTCCACACTGCAGAGAAAGGTAACCCCCTCCCCCTCACAGATCACTGCCAACCTGACTTCAGCAAAAACTCCTTTCTAAGCCCACATAACAATTTGTTAGATTCTTTTAGACAAATAAATATCAAGCTCCATATCTCCTCTCACTCACTTAAAGAGATTCTGTCCAAACACCCCCTTGTCTCCAGTCTTACAGAGCTCATCATTAGGAGGATTGAAATTTAGTTTACATGCCTTCAACCTTAGACATATTAAAACGACACAAACTAAAGCAGAACATGTATTCCATGTTAGCCACATAACTCTGAACTTTCAAGGGCAGAACTAGAGGTCTCATCTTACATTTACACCTAAATCTTTATAGCTAAGGAAACACAATAAGAAAGGCATTCTCTGTACCATCATACAACTCCAATAAGTCCAGCGAATTCTTTGACCTATACTTAGTTTCTTCTATTAAAAAGAGTTCAGTCTTTATTCCAGTGCAATGTTAAAACTATTTTGGGCCCAACTTTTAAAAATGATTTAACTGCACCACCTTTTAAAGTAGCATCAGAATGTAACTGCTGTAAATAAGAGTGAAAGGCCAACAGTAAATTCCGGAGAATTTAACAATTTTAAAACTGAAGTTTAATGGAAACACTTAAAAAAGTCATCTAAACCCTCAAGAAACTCAGCTAGCACAAGTCTAAACAGTAGAGCAAACAGTGAGGGATGGTTTAGGGGAATAAAGTGTCCTAAATGCCTGAACCCTAGGGTATGTACCTGAAATAGCTCTTTACACATCCAAGTCAGGACCCCCACGTCTACACTGTGATTTTAAGCAGTGGAGAGTCCTGGAGCCTCCTCCCTGACAGAGCCTTTTCCTGACGTAGTGAAAGACTCCATCATCAAGGAAAGACTCTGGCAGAACTTGCTGTTAGTGAAAGGCTCTGGCAGTGGGGAAATGCTCTGTCACATGTAGCTTCACACCACGGTGTGTAGCTGCATGTATCCTACCGGCTGTTGAACATGTAGACAAGATCTTAAGCATGTGTTTAACTTTAAGGGTATGCCTAAGTTTCATTGAGTTCAGTGGGACATAGCCCATTCTGAATTACTTTCCTAACAGGGTTGCTTTCCTGAATCAAGGTCTCTGGACTCAGCATTCAATGGATATGGTCCATTTTCAGCAACTTTGAAATTATGGCATTATTTGTTTCTTGTGGAATGTACTTGACTGAATTAGCCAGTATTGCTGAAATTTGGCTTTCACTTAGTATTCTAACCCCTAATAATTGGCATGAATAATGTACGAGTAAAATGTGAAAGTAATTTATACTGTTTTCACCTTCCTGTTTAAGAGGCTGAACTGTAACGTACTGAATTTAACAATTTTATAACTGAAGTTTTAAATATTGTCTACAATGTAACCAGTTGAATAAAGGGGAATACAGTATTGTTTATACATGATCTAAAAGAGATTAGTGTTGATCACATAGTTCCTAACAAACTATGAAGCCTGCTTTCTTGTGGTAAAAGCACTGATCTGATGTCTGAGTAAAACCAACTGAGCTACCTTACAAACACCCTCCCTCCCACCCAAACCCACCCCTCAGACTACAGAAACTTTGCTAAAGATGAAAATATATTTGAGCTCCATGATTGCTTCTCTCATCCACTAGTCCAAGTTATTGCTGAGCAAACTTCAGACTATAAAATGCAAGAGATTACAATTATAGTGAAATGGGTAAATAGGTTAATTTTTTTTTTTTTTTTGTGAAGAAGAGAGGGCTTTCAACCTTTCAAACCCAGACCAAATCCTCAGGTCAAACAAACCCTATTTTTCCACCTTTAGATGCAAAAGTGTATTGAAATGGCAGATTCACTGACATTTTCAGTGATAACTAGGAAAAAAAAAATGACCAAAGTACTAGATCTGATCTCACATCAATAGTGCTAAGTCCCTTAAGAGTTATACCAGCACAAAATTGGTGAGATCAAACGACTCAGTATTTAGTATGTGTATATGTAGCTAGTGTATCTCCTCCTTACCCTTATCTTAATATAAACCACACTGTTTTCCTTTGTGGAGATTGGAGAGTCTTAGTTTTAAAGCAATATGGAGAGAGAGGGAGAAAAACACATTTTTAGACATATTATTAACATCTGGAGGGAAAACTTAGGCCAAAAAACAGGCTTCTTTTTGGAAGCTTCAGGTGATGCTAATGCTCAATAAAAACATTACCCAACCACTCTGTGTTAAGAATATTCACACTCAGGCCAATCTGCTTTGAAAACACAAGTGAAAACAAACCTTGAAATAATATCTTTTGGAGGAAAGTACCATATTTGCATAGCATGTAGTAAAGAAAGTTGTATCTGTTTTTATTAAGCTTTCAACATCCTGGTGATAAAACATACCCTAGTAGCTCAATTTCAAATGTATTATAGATAAACATCTACAGCCTGGCCTCCACAAGTGCATTTGTTTAAGTGCTTTTGTTTAAGTGCTTGAACATAAATTGTGCGTGACATCACAAATATCACCTAGAAACAACCCAATGCTGCTTCACACCCAAGATAAACAGGTGCACATGTGCCATTATATCATGCATAAAAAAATTCAGGCTTCTGAAATTTTTCCTTGCGTAGTTACCTGTGTACACATTGCCTCCAGGGCAACCAAAATTTTGCTTTGCCAACCAAAATTTTAGTTGTAGTTCACTATTTGCTTATCCATAAAAGGCAAATGTACATATTTTACTTTCTACGGGGCTATAGGAATCCTAGGTTCTGTTTCATACAATGCCTTGAATTATTTTTGCTAAATCCTGCTATTTCCTTGGAATCTGAAGGGGGAAAATCAGGGTAAACCTTTATCACTTCTTTGAGAAGGCAGATCAGTAGAATTCATTAAACTTCCTTTTAGAAGACCCAGTTACCAAGTTTGCCAACCAGATGAGAAGTCCTACTATAGAAGTGTGCACAAATTTCTGTGACCGTGCACAAGAACATTGGGCAGTGTTGGTTGATTTGAAGTCGGATGACACACTCAAGAATTAGTAAGTTTATTAATAAATACCCCAGAAAAAGTAGTAATTTTCCAAAAGTTTTAAAAGATTGGCAGGAGGTCCACTCATGATGAGTGGTGCCTCCTTCTGGGCATCCTGGGGATTAGCTCTGCCAGCTTGCACTCTCCCTCCAGGTGTTGTCTTCTCCCTCATCTCACTCTGCTGCCCCGCTCACTCCCAGATCTGCAGCTTCCTCTCAGGGGCTTGGCCAGTGGCCAGGTCACTGAAGTCCTCCCTTTCCTGGGAATTAAGTGTCTTTCCAGACCTGCTGTCTCCCTAGTGCCTCTAATGCCCTTGCTACTCCCCAGTGGCTGGTAGGGGAACGCAGGCCCACCCTCTACACTGGGTTCCAGCCCAAGGACCCTATAACAAGCAGCCATAGTCGCTGTACAGTACCTCTTGCTTTGTTTCCCTGGGCTTCTTCCTTCATATCAGGCTCCCCCACTCTTTGCATTTGCAAGCCTCCATCTCCCTCCACTCAGGGAGTGACTGCAGCCTACTTTCCCTGCAGCAGTTGCAGTCCCCTTCACTGCAGCCAGATACTTGACTTTGTGCAGGCCATGGCCTGTCCCTGCACAAGTGAGCCTGTGTCCAGCCTAAATCTCCCCTTCATGCAGCCTAATTAGCTGACTGAGTCCATCTGGCCTAATTCAGCTCTTGCAGGACTAGCATGGGAGAGTCCACCTCATCAGAAAGATTAACTGTTAAACATTCGCAATTTAACATATTTGTAGCTACACTCTTGTCTTTGTAGTACAGGTTACTTTGTTCCAGGGGATATTTTTAGTATTGCATAGCCATATCTTGGGGAATAACCCCCAGTGCTTATAAAAGCTGTCTAATTAGCCTTCTTGCTTCTGTTACAAGGTCACAATTAGAATCCTTGAATTATCAGCACAAATCTCTTGTGGCCAAAGACTTACATTCTGTTTCTTGCTACTCTCCCTGAACAGAAAAAAAATAAATCAAATTCTTCAAATGGCTCACACTGCATTATTGATGTGGATATGGCATAGACTATCCATAATCCCATTAGCAGACCTCTAAAAGAAATGTTTGCAAGTGTATGATATTTAATGACAAATACAAATCCTATAGTGCCCTTCCTACAGTCATTGCTTGGTCAGACAGCTAAAGGCATATTCTTGACAAACTACTTATTAAAACAGCTGTCAGTCAGCCATTCATGAATTATTCAAAAGACTTGATCGGGGAGGATTTGGGATCACAAAGCCTGTCTCTTTTGTGCATTATCTAGTCAACCATGCAAAATCATTCAGCATTCGAGTTACTGTGCTACATATGTTACTGAAAACCTTTTACTTCCATACCTCATTCCGAGGGAAAAACTAGCAGATGCTTGGTTGTGTCAGGAATTCAAGTGCAGAATGCTGGGCCCATTGGTGTGTCACTCGTCAAAGTTACAAACTTGTTTCACATAATTAGTGGCAAGTAACTTGCCCTTATGGCTACAAAACTGCATTAGCAATTATGAGTGGGGGTTTCAAACGCACTCAGCGCTGCCCTAACAGTGCCCCTATTGAAATCTGCATTACAACTCCCATTTTCAAACTATCATAGACTTTCTGATTCACATATTTTAAGGCCAGATATGGAGTTTACAATCATCTAAGTCTGACCTCCTGCCTAACAAAGGCCACAGAGGGATTTCACTTAGCAGCTGCTGCATCTAGCACAATAAATTGTGGTTAAACTAGAGCACACCCCTTTTAGGAAGACAGCCTTCCCTGAATTAAAGAATCCAAGTGATACTGAAATACTACATCCTTTTGGTACGCTGTCCCAATGGATAATTACCCTCACAGCTGAAAACTTGAACCTTATCTTCAATTTCTGACATCACCATCTAGTCACTGGATCTTTTGGGCCTTTGTCTGCTAACTTGAACAGCCCTTAGTATCAGGTGGTCTCTTTTTGTGTAGGCAAACCTCCTAGACAGCAACCAAGTCACCTCTTAACCTGCTCCTTGAAGAAACATTTTTGTTGCTACTGAAGTAGCATTTGGCTCAGAGAGCTCACATGGAAAAGAAAAGGAGCCTGACTTTCAGAGCTACATTTTATAGAGCTCCTACTTCCAGTAAGCAGTGGTACACAGACAGGAATTACAAACTGCAGGCTGCAGCTGTAAAGGGAGCAGAGTGGTGGGTCAGGATGAGAGCTATTTGAGGATTTTCCAATAGAGTGTTTTTCCAATCACAAATGCCAACTCAGCAAAAGCAAAATATTTTGCATACATGCCTCAATTTTGCGGAAATTACATTTAGGAAAAAAAAGAATGCCTTTCAATAATATCAAAACGTTGTTTTGACACTTTCAGAATAGAACGTTCTGACTTTTGATTTTCAAATGACTGCCTCAAAAATTTTATGGTGTTAGTATAGTTTAAACAATGTTAAATTCTGACAAACATTTTATCAAAACAAAAATGCTTCAATTGACAATTTTTTCCATAGAACTTTGTTTTGAGTGAAATTTCAAGATTTTTGGTTTTGTTTCATTCCAGAGATAAGTTTAGATCATGTAATACTGCAGTCCCACAGGAATCCTTTGATCAATAAAAAACAGCAAAAGAATCTCCACAGCTGAAAACAGAGGCATAAGAATCATAAAATCAAGGTACATTTTGTTTAGTTTGGTCACATCCCAACACATGCCTTTTATAGTTTAAAAAGTGCCATCATTTTTTCCCTTGTTGAATATTTTAGGAATACCTGGTGAGTTAATTTGATGGTAATTCTAACTGGCTAAATTAAACAAGGCTGAAAATAATAATTCCCACAAAAAAAGTGTGTGGGTAACAATGTCAGTAGAGTGGAATACATTAACAGTAATCCAAAAGGTTTTTTTGGGTGGAAGATTAAGGGAGGAGGTGGTGGAAGGAGAGTTACATTGTAGAAATAAAAAAAGCAGTATCTTCTAAATATCAATTAGATGAAAATTCCTTTGTCTAATTCATGGTTTTGTAATAAACAAAAAGGTGTTTTCTCCAAACTCTCTCTCTATTTGAAATTAAGTTTAACACTAGTATAAAGCTCAACTTTTTCCCCCTCAAATAAAAAACATGTTTCATATTCCTGCTAATATGTGAAGACTGAATACAACTCTTAGTTCAGCTTCCTTTGGTGTTTGTGCCCATAATCCATCACATGGTAAGTACTAATGTACTATGCATCACCAAGCCATTTAGGCACTTTTACCCCAAGATCCCTAACTGTAAGGCACAGATTAACTTGTGCACATTACATGCCACTCTTTATCCTGAAGCTTACTTAGTATTCTCAACACAGCACCATTAGCTCTTCCTGTAAACAATACATAGTAATATTGTATGACATGTAATGCTTATTGACTAACTCGTTATCTTTATTCAGTTGGCTGCTACACTGGCAGAGATATTATTTGCTTGCTTTATATATTTTTCATTTATTCTGATTTTAAACAAAGTTAGTGCCTGTGAAAGGTGACTTAAAACAGCACTTCAGCTTGGAGTTCTTGATTTATCCCAAAAAGAAAGATAACAGAGGCAGCAGTTGCGGCAAGTTTCTTCACATTGTAATACTGACATGCTTAAGTACTTCAAGCAGATTACAGATAAGAAGTGCTCTCAAATTTTATGTCTATTCAGAATGCTTGGCTGATTTGCTGCAACTGCCACCAAGATGATAGTTTCGGTGGTTATATTTCTCCCTCTGTCATGCACACATATACTAGGAATATCTTTTTGCACTGACCATCAGCTTAATTATTCAGTACTACTGGAAACTGACAGTTTTTATGCTAAAGCCTACTTTATATGGTGGCCAAGATATCAGTTTATTAAGTATTCTTCCTATGAAATGTGAAAGCAAAACAGTACTATAAAATTCAAGAAAAGGAATTTGTATGTTTCCACCATCTTAATACAAACAATCTCACCTTCTGATCTGTCATGAGGGAGTATTAAATATTCCAATGCCAATCATCTGCTCACAAAGTTGTTGTACTATAACTGTTATAACATTAAAAAGTTCCACCATTTATTCTCTCACTAAACTAGGTAAATGCAAACAAACAGAAAGGATTGTGGGGATTGGGATATATGTGATATTGAAAAAAATTTAATTTTCACATTTGAAATTTCACTTTGCAATATGTAATATTTCTTGTCTTGGAATGTTAACAGCAGAAAAATGAACGTAAGCAGAGCTATAATATTTCAACAGATGTGAAGAGGGAAAGATTAACAGAGGACTCTCTCACACTGATAGTAAGCAACCTCTTTTCAAACCATCTCATGGTTGGAGTGTTTCATGAATGTATGGCTAACCTTAATCAAGGACACAGAGCTGAAAAGGAAAAACACTATACACAGGAGAAGCCACAATACACCTCACAAAGTGTTTGCAGAAAAAGAGGTGGTTTGTGAAGTAAAAAAATAAGTTAAATAAATAAAGTTTAGGTAAAATGTGCCTGCTTTTGAAGTGCATATATTTGGATCTAAAAAAGGGTATTTTAATGCTATTACAGCCAATGCTGAAAATAAGATTTTCTTTTATGAACATTAACCAAACCAATTGAAAAGCAGGAGGGGCAAGAGAGATACCAGAATTAACATATCCTTAGATATTTTCTTGTTATACAACTCAATATTTTGAGGCTGATTTATCATATCATTCCAATAGCTAGCATACGGACTATTTTTAAAATGGCTGATATTCTAAATCTTTTCTTGGATATTACTTTAATTTTCTTCATCATTGAAGAAAGTCAAATTTAAGTTTTTTTACAATAATTTATTATCTGGTGCCAGTGACATAGAAACTGCAGCAGTAAAATGTTAATGATTTTTCTGTTCAAATCTTTCAGAAACCCACAAATCAGACTGGCAATAAACAGTCTGAGGGACTTAGCCTTGATCAATGGAAGCCTTAAGCCTACTCTTCCAAGGGCCAAATACTCCCCATCACCAGCAGGTTCAGCCAGGCTGCCATCCTGGAGTTCTTATCTGTAATCTCATCCAATTGATATCTGCAAGTTGGGAGGAAGAGACACTTGTCGTTTGGTATCATTTTCAGACCTTTGGCACCTCTGGGTGAGGGAGCTGTCAAACCTTAAAAGCAAGTTGTGGAGGAGCAGTTATTGACATCCTCTCCCATCGCCAGATATCAGAGCTCAAGTGAGAATGTCTGCACTGCTGTTTTTTAGCCCCACAGCCCAGCCCCATGAGCCCAAGTCAACTAACTCAGGTTCTGAGACTCTGTGCCATGGACTTTTCTTTAGCGAGTAGACATACCCTAGGACAGCAGCTGTCAGTGTAAAGAATGCAAGAGGCGTTATCAGATCAGGCACTGCAAAGTACAGTATTTTAAGTGATTTTTTTCTTCTTCATAACTTGGAAGAGAGAAGCAGACAGAATAACTACTGTTGCTGCTCAGAAATGAAGGTACTTTTATAGATGAGACATACTAGTGATTAATGATCCTGCATGCATGATCAATCTGGCTATGAGAGCACCTGAGAACAATATGTTCATCCTATTTTAGTTTGAGAGATTAGAACTAAATATGAATGGATGTCCATATTCAATTCAATGAAAGCAGTAGAATCAATTCACCATTACTGTTTACCAGGTGGAATTCTGCCATCTGCCTACAGTTACTGAAAGCTTCAGTTTGCAGGCATACCAACAAATATTTTTGATTTTAAAACAGATTTGATATAGATGTAGAAATAACCAGATAAAGATGGTCATTTTAAAGCTGATGATTCATATTTTAGAAAATATGGATAATTCAAAACTTTGTTATTCATCTTCTGAAAATAAACTTTAAACTCGTATTTTATTTAGAAGATATCCAGTTTATGACGTGTTATACAATAATTCTAAATATTAGTATTTAATGTTTTTCTTTTATTCTTAATTATGGGTGTGTGAAGTAGAATTAAAATACTTCTTATAAATACATGCCCATACCAAATGAGTCCTATCACCTCTGGTGCATTTTCATCATCAGACATCTTCAGAGTGCAGCTCTCCAGAATACTTGACATTTCAGAACACGAGAGTCATGCCACTCATTCTATCAAAGACTAACATATGTAACAGGAACCCAATTCACTTTTGTTACCCTAAGGCAATCGTTGCACTTTCATTTTTAATATACATATTGCTAAACCAAGTGCTGTATTTATTTTAATGTATGGTAAAGCAACAGTCAAAATTTCCTTTTGGGGAGGAGGCTGGAGCTACTGATACCTGCACTCTGTTTTTTGTAGGCTATAATCTTCTGTGAAGTGGTTTTCTAGACTACTAATGTTCAGTATCAGAGGGGTAGCCCTGTTCGTCACTTTTGCAGATCCAGACTAAGAGTCCTGTGGCACCTTATAGACTAACAGATGTATTATTAGAGCATAAGCTTTCGTGGGTGAACACCCACTTCATTGGATGCAATACTAATGTAACTCCTTTGGGGTTTAGAGAGAGCATGGCCCCTTGAAATATTTTTACTAAGGAGGTGTGTGTGTGGGTGGGGGGAGGGAAGGGTTGATTGTTTCAGAAGGAGAAAGTGCTATTGGTGAGAGGGAGGAGCAGAGAGAGAGGGGAGAGAACAGCAGGGTGTGTGTCTAGAGCTCCAGAGAGAAGGACTGCAGCAAAGCAAGCAGGCCCTTACAGAGTGAAGCAGCCAAGAACCTCCCTGAAGCCTGTGAAGGACAGGGCAGCTGATCAGGGACACCCCAGGACAGGAGCCAGGAGGAGCACTGTGCCAGGGAGGAATTGCCCTAGAAGGACAGGCCGGAGCTGGACCCATTATCACTGTTGCCCAGAGTTACATGGGGCTGAGTACTAGGGCTTGCAACTTGCATTGGCAATAAGAAGGGAGACCGTTAGCTGGTTAAGTGGGGAGGTTGTCACACTGTGTGGCTTTGCAGAGAGCCGAAAAGAAGGCACCTGAGGGGCTTGTGGGGGGAAGTTTACTGTTGCTGAAAACTACCAGAAGTACCTAAAATCTACCACTGGATTGGAACTTTGCCCAGGACTCCTGAACTCCCTTGCAGACTTTGGTGGCACTAGACCTGTAGAACCTTGAGTTGAACGCAACCCTGTTTTACTGCTCCCCGTATATTTCCCCCTGTTGTTTTTCTCCTCTCATCTCTCTGTAAATAAACATTTCCCTTTCCTATATTCATTGTATTTTCCAGTGTATTTTCCAGCTCAAGCTCTTTTATTGGAATAACCACTGCTGTGAGAGAGACAAGCTGTGCAACTTACACATAATTCTTGTTCAGGTGAGAAGAGGTCCACGTGAGTTAAACACTTAAGGAAATTGGGTAACTTACCCACCTCTACACTGGAAATTCCACTAGGTGCCTATTGGCAGCTTAGGTTCCTAAACAGCTTCGTAAAGCTGGCCATTGGTGTCTAGCTGGTATCTAAACCTCGAACCAAAGATCTAACCATAATCCAGATCTGCCTAGCACCTGCACAGTCCAATCCAATGAAAATTCAAATCTAAAGCACATTTTACTGTTGTAATGGAGACCCATTGTATGCAGTGATAGCTGGACATTTTACCCCAACTGGGGCTTCACATAAATTGAAAAGTACAGTGCAAGTAGTCCTGAGATTTCAATGGGAGTAACAAGAATGTGTTCAGAGTATGAGCTCAGCAAATCACTGTTAAAATGCTGTAAAGTCACCACTCCAATGGCAGGTTTTCCCCCCTTTGACTTCATAGATGCAAAGTAGTTCTGAAAAAGGGACTGCTACTGCAAATGAGTGTTTAAAATGATACACCATGACAAAAATGGTGTCCTCTATGTGATTACTCTAGAGAAAGAGAGAGATTATTCATATTACTATGAATACATATTACTGGAGACCTCCCCACCCTTCAGCCATTACTTTACATTCAGGGGTTCTTCGGGACAAATCTCTCAACGAGTTTCTCAAAAACACATCTTGATGCTTCTATGCATACCATTGGCACTCAGCTGCAAATGAATTCATGCAGTATTTCCATATTGCACATACAGGCACTGAAAACATGGTGACTGGCTTGACAAACATAGCAAACATGTTTCTTGCATGTCTTTTATCAGAAACACCACCACAGAAAGCACACATATTGGCACCACCTTCTTAGGCACTTCAAGGTATGCATTTTTGTCCACCTAATTGAAATCAGAAGTCATTTACTATTAGTTTTCCTCAAGAAGCAGAGAACAACAGGAAACTGATAGGAGAAGTGGCCCAGGGAACATTAAAAAAATCCCTATTGCAATTATCTAACAGATGAGTAGTAATAATGCCATTAGAGACTACTGTTTGCAATAGGCACACAATAATGTGTTTAACCCATCAACTGATTTAGCTTCTTTGGAAACTATTGGAGTACATTAACTTTAGCAAGTAATTTCAAGACAACCCCTATATGTAAGCAAATAAAGAAAGAATATCAGAATTGACTGCAATATTATTGAATGATTATGGTGGTTGTCTACTACTGGATATTCTGTTATTAATTATTCTTCTGACTAATGTGGCAAATACACTGCATACTTTGTATTAGATAGATCAATGATAAGTAAAAATAGATAAGCACTGACAACTTGCAAACCTATTTCTATGTAGTCCACAGCATTCTTTTTTCTTCAAAAGTACAATGTATGATTGAAATCAGGACTTCTATGAAGAGTTATTGCGTTTGTTTATAGTTGTATAGAAGTTTGAAAATGGAATATTTATTCATTCAAAGGTATACCCATCCATCCAACAGATAATTCTAGGGCTCCTCTCTCCGCTAAAGCCTTGAGAGTGACATCGCCCTGTCTACTTTGAAATAGAACTAGAAGAGAGATCTGGCACCAGCTGTACTGGTAGTAAGCAGCTCATAGAAGTTATTTTCTGATTTCCTGACTAGTGAATTAGTCTAGTGAAGAGATTTTTATTTGACATTTTCTCTACCTGCAAGGTGAAGAGTATGCATTTTGACTGCACCCTTTTTCACTTTGATTTTTAACAACAATAAATAATGAGCATTAAAGAAATTACCTGGCTATTTAGGGGGCTATATCAAAATGCCAATTGGATATGCGCTCATCTTTTTAGCAGAATTTGCACAATTGTATTTTATATACATGCCTTTTTATGATGGAATTAATTAGCTCACCCAGAATTCTTCAAATATAATATCTAGATTTGTCCTAAAACCATTTTTTTTTCTTAATGCTTACTAAGCTCCTGCAAAGTAACCAGCAAAAAGGACAGAGTCAATTTTTTAAGCATGCAGCAACACAGGAAATGTGACTATACATTAACAAAAAATGCTAATAATGTTTTACAGCCCACTTCTGTTGAGTCAGAACAGCATTGCATTTTGTCTCTTCTTTCATGGAAAACTCGCCATTTTCAAACATTCAGTGTAGACATGCTAAAACAAACTGAGTTATCCATATTCCTCCTCCTTGGTTGAAGATATTAGTCTATCACTGCTTAAAACATCATTCAGTATTCTCCACAGAACACTTTTGCATGAGGAGAGAGATTACTGTTAATGACAATCTGTGGTATTCAAGACAAATACTTAGTGTTAGCCTGCTTCACAGAGGATCATGGTATTATAGTCAAATTAGCATTTGGAAATGGATTTGCCATCTGCCTTTTTGGCATGAAATCTCAGGAAACATGACTTTATATACCTTTAGAAAAAAACTCATTGAAAACACAAACATAAGTCATTTGTATAACCATTCACTGTGTTGTTCAATATTGAACACACTCCTTGAACAGAAAAAACAATTGCCGTTAACAGCACTGTCTTAAAAATGGATCATTTGCTATTAAATATTTAGCTTCAAAACTTATTTCAAATACCAACCATAAAATGTGTATAGTAGCTGAAAGCTCTATTATAAAGCAACATTCTCTTTCCGAGGAAAGCAACACAGCAGAGGCAGTGGTGCACCAAGGAGAGATAATAGATAATAAAGAGGTAAGTTATAATAGGTTTAGGGTCCTACAGCTTATCCTAGTTATTAAGGGTGCCTAAACATAGAATGCAACAAGAATGATAGGAAAGGACATTTGTCATTTCAAGTAATTGCTAATGAGGGAAGAAAATAGTTGTGCATAGTGCTAATTAGACTATTCCTGTGTGGAGATATTAATATTCAGATCCAAACTGTCTCCTGTACAGAAGCCTCTCTCAAACTTTGATGGGTTTCCACCTGAAACAGATCTTTTAAACTGAAATATTACCAATGGCCCATATGGATATAATGCACTTAGTATTTATATTCGTATGTTCACACTTCCCATCAAGGTCTTTGTGGAATAGAACTCACGTCAATCAGTTAGCAATGGACATTTCAAAATGAGTTGGTGTGTATGATTTATACAGATATGCCAAGGGGATTTTTGGTACTATTTCTCAATTCAGGAAAACTGAACTTTTATTTATTGCATCAGATGTAATTTATTATGATTTATTGAGATGTAGCTAGTCTTATTTACAGTATATTAATAAATAAAATAGGTTTCAGTTACATCATAAGATTGACTCACACATTAGAGCAGTAGAGATATTAATGGTTTGTTTGAAATGGATATGTAGATTCTCCTTGATCATGTTTTGTTTAAAAAACAGGTGATGACAGTTTGTTGTTTCTTCTTTCTAGGTGTCTACATTTTTAATATAATCAATCATCAGAAATTTGAAACCAAAAAAATGCAAGCTGTAGGTTTGGCTCATTCGTTTATTGCAAAAAGGTCACTCAGAGCCAGTTAAGGATTCGGAGATTGTCTGGGTACAGTCATTCAAATACTTTAACAGCAATTTATCCCATTCTCAAATAGTAATGTTTCTTGGTCCAAATCCCATCCTCCCTTCCAGGGAGCTAGTTTGGAGGGGAAATTTTAATCAGACAAGACCATGCCTATCTGTAATCCTTCCTGTTCAAAGTGGGGCAGGCAAAGATTAAAAATTAGTACTGTATAGAAAAAGCTGACCTATTTCAGCAATATTCTCTCCTATGAAAGAGAAAACTTCTGCTATGATTGCAGTAGGAGTTCTCTCAGATTGGATGTAGATCTCTGTTTAATAGTTCATTAAGCTGACAACATGGTACAGTAGAGCTGTAGACATAAAAATGTTGGAAGGGACCATCTCCTCTGACAGCTTGGAGTCTAAAAAATTGAGAGATTTTATCCCATTTTAAAAGCTGGCAATCAAATGGGTGTCAAGAACTTCGGTACCGTCACAAGACTGCCAATGATGGACAAATTGACTATACAACCAGATCTCCTCAAGCATCTTACCAGGGATCAATCCTGGTGGCAGTCAGTTTGCAGTCAGGCCTTTAAAACCTGCCATGATGGAGGAGGATGATCCCATGAATGTAAAGTATTTTTTCCTCAGATGCATTTTTAAAATAGAAAGGATACTTGTATATACACAACAGGATTCAAGTGAGGCTCCAATGGTTGCATTTTCATTTTTTAAAATAGTTTTTCCTCTTGCACAAAGTTAATGGAAAGTACATTCTGGGTATGACGGCAGTATTTGTACTGCTTACATGATGTTTGTTTCTAGTGCCCCTCTTTGAAACACAGACCAGAATCTCTCTGGTAGTACATAAGAAATAATGAGGCTGTCCACTTGCACCTTTTTTTTTTTTTAATGATTTTGAACAAACTTTTAATGTAGAAAATGCATAGGGATGAAAGAATCTTCACTGTCCAAGACAACGGAGCAGGGGTGGCCAACCTGTGGCTCCAGAGCCACATGCCTCTCTTCAGAAGTTGATATTCGGCTCCTTGTCTAGGCCCCAACTCCAGGAATGGAGCTACGGGTGCTAAATTTCCAATGTGCTGGGGTGTGCTCACTGCTCAACCCCTGGCTCTGCCACAGGCCCTGTCCCACTCCATCCCTTCCTGCCCCCTCCCCGATCCTGCCATGCCTTCGCTCCTTCCCCCTTCCTCCCCAAAAGCCTCCTGCATGCCACGAAAGAGGTGATCAGGAGGCAGGAGGAGAGAAGAAGAGATGCTGATTGGAGGGTCTTCCGGTGGGTGGGAGGCCCTGGGAGTGGAGGGAGCTGATGGGAGCACTGATGCCTTATTATTGTGTCTCTTTGGCAATGTACATTGGTAAATTCTGTCTCCTGCTCAGGTTGGCTACGCCTGCAATAGAGAAATGATATCTTACTGGTTTCTCCCAACTTGTTGCTATAGGTATGGAAGATACGCTGTCTAACATTCCTAGATTATTCTGTTGGATAATGAGGGAATCAATACTTTGAAACAATTTTGCACCACTCTGAGCTCTAACTGCCAAACCACAGATGAATTGTGTTGGTGGATGAGATTACCCAAGAGATAAGGGGGAGAAGAGAAGGGAACCAAGGTGAGAACCCTGTGCACCCCTCATATAAAGCTGAGTGGGCTTGAGGAAGAGGAGGATCCTCCAAAGGACAGACTGAAGGAGTAACCAGAAGTGGGGGAACAAGGAGAGGAGTGTGTCATGGAAGCAAAGAAGAAGAGCATGTCTGACTGCTGAAAGCAGCTGACAGATCAAGGAGAATGAGGATGATATATTGACTCTGAACTTTGGCTAGGAAAATGTCATTGGAGACTTTGGGGATAAGCAGCATCAGTGGAATGCAACGGATGGAAGCTGGATTAGAGAGCATCTAGAAAGGAACTGGAGAGGAGCTTACAGTGATTGTAAGCAGCGCGTTCAGTGAGTTCAGAAATGAAAGGGAGAAGGGGGTAGTTGGAGGCAGCGAGTGAGCTCAAGGGTGGGGTTTTTAAAGATGGGAAACCTTAAAACATGTTTGTATTGTGAGAGGAAAGAGACAGATGAGAGTGGGATGTTATGGAGAAGAATAAGGGAGGGGATGAAAGTGAGCATGAGAAAGATCAGGACACAGGATGTGATAGGGCTAGGGGGGGCAAGTGGAGGAATTACATAGGAGAGCAGCCGAGAAGCTTCTGCATGACAGGGGGGAAAAAGAGTTGTAAGAGGAAAAGCAGGGAGAAAGGTGGGCCAAGAGGAGAGGGAAGGTCATACTGTATTTTGTCAGTTTCAACTTGGAAGAAATCAGCAAGATCCTGTGAGGAGGCAGAAATGGACAAAGGAGGTTTTCAGGACTTAGTCACAGATGGTGAACAGGGGGCTGTGATTTTGGGTGTGGGATTCAATTAAAATGAAGTAGAACTGATCAGCTAGGAAGATGGCAGGAATGAAGGAGGAGAGAATGAATTTGCAGGGCTGGAGGTAGTGGGAGGACCTTGCAACAGGAGAGATGAGCTGAAAAGTTGAGGAAGGGGAAGAGTGAAGAACGATCCTAAATTTTTGCTGCTGGGAGGAGGAGGAGGAAAAGGAACAGAGGCGGTGGGAACTGTAAAGGGGTTAGGGGAATCAGGATGGGGAAACAGAACCCACGCCGCTTCCTGTGGCCCCCATTGGCCTGGAGTAGTGAAGTGCAGCCAGTGGGAGCTGTGATCAGCCGAACCTGGGGACGTGGCAGGTAAACAAACCAGCCCGCTGATCTCTGATATAAGACATGGATCAGCAGAGCTGCAGGTACCCAGATCCTCCGTAGATATGATTAACTGTGCTCTGAGAATTGAGTGTATCAGTTTGTACTCTCAGAGTAGAGCTCTGTACAGTACATATGCACATTATGTAAAAACATGCAGGCTATTTGAATGACAGTCATATTCAAGAAAGTGTTCAGTTATGATCATGCTGATAAAAGAATGTTATTCCAACATTTGAAATGCACTTAATTACCCATAATGTTCTTGAAAGCATTTGCATAATAGAAAACTAAGCAGCAAATATTTTAGCTATGTGTATAAATTGTCTTTCAGTCCTCAAGAGCTGAAATGGAGAAAAATCAGCATTTTACAGAACATAAGAATGGCTGTACTGGGCCATACCAAAGGTCCATCCAGCCCAGTATCCTGTCTCCCGACAGTGGCCGATGCCAAGTGCCCTGGAATTAGTCAACCTAACAGTAATGATCAAGTGAGCTCTCTCCTGCCATCCATCTCCACCCTCTGACAACAGAGGCTAGGGACACCATTCCTTACCCATCTGGCTAATAGCCATTAATGGACTTCACCTCCATGAATTTATCCAGTTCTTTTTAAAATCCTGTTATAGTCCTAGCCTTCACAACCTCCTCAGGCAAGGAGTTCCACAAGTTCACTGTGTGCTCTGTGAAGAACTTCCTTTTATTTCAGAGGGGTAGCCATGACACCTGCAAAAGTGACAAAGTCCTGTGGCACCTTATAGACTAACAGATGTGTTAGACTAGAGCATAAGCTTTCGTAGATGAATACCCACTTCGTCGGATGCATCTGACAAAGTGGGAATTCACTCACGAAAGCTTATGCTCTAATACATCTGTTAGTCTACAAGGTGCCCCAAGACACTCTGTCGCTTTTCCTTTTATTTGTTTTAAACCGACTGGCCATTAGTTTCATTTGGTGATTAAGATGTAGTTAGTTTGTATTGTTAGTATGTATTTATTCCATAAACTCTCTTTTTGCCAATGAACTGCCTAGAAATGACATTTATTATGGAAGTTACTTTTCTGAAGGGAATTTTATAAAGAAATCATATTCAAAATACGTGTTAAATTAAGAAAATTAATCTACCAGTGTTTCTATTAGAACAACTGCAGGGTCACTGTAAGCTACCCAGCAGTCACTGGGACCCAGAACTATTAGCAGCTCACTTTTTGAAATCCTAATAGGAAAAAAAATCAGTTATATGTAATATAAATGAAAGGACACCCACTTAGATTCCAATAGCGCTACAGTAACTACTGTGAGCTCTCTTATGAAGTGTCTCTCTAAGCAACATATGCTTGAGACACAGCAAATTTAGTAAACGTGTCAACAACCAGTTGCCAGCATGTGTGTAAATGCAAAAGCAAACCTCCAGTTAAAAACTGATTAACACCACGGCAATTTACTTAAATAGTACTAAGACCCACCTGTGCTCCCTTCCCCTCTTCTTCCACCTAGCGCCTTGAGGAAAAATTGCAGAAAAGGAACCAGACTCCAACCGGCAGGAGCAGTTGCAGAAACAGCTAAAGCAAGGACAGCTGCCCTGGAAGGGAGAGGGCGTAAAATGGGGCCCAGTCGGGGCCACTCCTGTCCATGTATCCGCTGGACTCAGAATTGTACAGGGGACACCCACGCACCACTAGAGCCCAGTAGTGTCTCCCTTTTAAAAATCCAGGTCCAGTCATTTTCTAACTCATTCATGCAGGGCCATTTGACCTTCCTGTTTCACTCAACTCCATCTATGCTTCGGTAAAGGAAAAATATCCTTCCCTACTCACTCCAACGAAAGAGCCAACCTACAAATTAAAGATTCAAAAAACAACTGGCCAATTCTTTGTAAGCTTCATTGGGATGGGTGGATCCACTTCTGAGTTTCTTGAGCTCTATAATTAGGAGGCATTTTACACAAGCCTGAGAGGAGGGATTTTCTTGAGGTTACTCATTAAAGATATTGGACAAGATAGTGGTGATGTTTCCTCGAGGTACCGATGGTTGGGACATAGGTGCTACTTTAGAATCAGAAAATCTTGCCCATGTCTGCTGGGGGTTAGCTCCCTGACTCCACCAGCCACGTTCCACACAAGCATTCTTATTCCAGCCCCAAGAACTCAGATTTCCCCTAGTGTGTCCAGCCCCTTATCCACTGGGCACTCACAGAAATTCCATATTACGTAACTTAGGCCATGTCTATGCTACCACTTATGTCGGCAAAACTTATGTTGTTCAGGAGTGTGGAAACACACACACACACCCCTAGTGACACAACTTTTGCTGGTATAAGTGGTAGTACGCATAGTGCTATGTTGGTGGGAGAGCTTCTTCTACCTACACTGCTACTGCCGCTCGTGCAAGTGGTTTTATTATGTGGACAGGACAGCATCTTCCTTTTAGCATAGAGTAGCTACAAGAGCGATCTTACAGTGGTACAGCTGTACCACTGTAAGCTCGCTAGTGTAGACATGGTCTTATTTATCATCTTCGGGTGACTAGCTCCAACTCACAGGCTTTAAGAACATAATTTTCAGTATACACACACACATAGCTGCTTACATATGATTCATATGTACATTTTGCAATGATTGTATTGACCAGTAATGCACAGGCTTTCAGTAGAGATCTTACCTGACACCCTTTGGTGAACTATTACATAGATACCAGACTCAGGAGATCCCATAACCCTTATGCACCCCCTTCGCCCTCTGCCAGTTGCCACCAAGAGATCCCTGGATCAGGTAGCTAGTAATAATTTGAGCCCAAAGCGATTCAAGTAGATTTGGTCTTGCTGTACAGGTCTGTGGTTTTGTTGGCTCTCTAGTGATGTGAGTGAAAGGTAGCATTATGGATTTTTACAAGCCATTTTGAAGATGTATATTAATGGGGCGGAGGGGGACTGGAGCATTGTAAATTAAACAAACACTTTGCACAGAGGAATGAGACATGGGATATTTTTGGCACATAGGTAAAACACAGGTAAAACAAAAAGTAGGAGCCATCAAGGTGTAATTTAGAGCACAAGAAATTAGGAGTTCCCAGAGAAGCTACATTATTGTATTGGCATAAGCAAAATGAGTGGTACTGTATACCAAAAAGAAGGTTTAAATTTTAATGAGAATACAATGCGTGAACCCACAAATTCAATCTTGTCCTAACAGTGTGAGAACTTATACTTTCTGGTAAAAGTTGTAATACATCTTCTCACAAAATACGCAGTGAAAACAAAATCCAAAAGATCCTTTTTAGTCAGAGTCCCTTATCAGTGGTAGATTCAGCTTCAAAAAACTGAGCCATGGCAGATTGTGAACAGATGACAACATGACCCTTTTGAAAATGGAGGAAGTTGAGAAACCAAACACAATCTAACACAAAAGATTTCAGAAACATGATCCCACAGCTGGCTTTAATACAAATTGTTTTTTAAGCCAACATACTTTATCACTTTAAAGAAGCGATACTCTACTACTTTTGTGGTCTTTCCACACCAGTGAGTCACTATGAGAAGTCCTATACACTAGCCAGTTAGGAAACTGTATTTAGAAAAAGGAACTAAGTGAAATTAAAAGAAAGGCCAAATAATTAAACTTAGCCATTAAAAGGACATTGAACTTGAACTATAAAGGAAACAGGGAAACCAACTGCACAAACGTCCTGATTCAGAAAAGTAATAAGCACATGTTGGAATCCATCCCTCTTCAACAGAGCACTCAAATACATGCTTATTCCAAGGACCACCACAGTGCTATGAAATACAAACGCGACATTGAAAAGAATTTTTTCTCCTCTCTAATCTTTCAGTAGCAGTAATATTTAGTTGTTACTCATAACTATATTCAACCTATAAAAAAAAAAATCACACACTTGTCTGGAGTCCCTTTATTTAAAGCAGAACCTATTAACTGATGGAACAGAAAATAGTTATCTGCTTCAACAATGTCATTAACAAAAAATATTTGGAGATTGGTTACAAAGTAAGCTTTATGACCAAACACTAAAACTAAACGATAGTTAATGGACATTACATCTTGCAAGATGTTTAGAAATTCTTCCTCTGATCTCTTCAACCTTTAAACCTTCACTTGTTTTTACAAGCAGAAGCCAAAAGGCCATAACTCTAAAATCAGCAAATTATTTACACACATGGCAGCATATATCAAAATCAAACAGAAATGCATCCAAGGCTGCAACCATAAATGAAACATTAAAGCTACTGATTGAACACAATATGTGCTGTTGAAAAGTTTGCAGCACAACAGAATCAAGTTGAACGAATGGTGCAATTACTAGGTTATATTTTCTAGGACAAACATAAGCTCACATCCAATCTACTCACTAAAGGAAAAAAAAATCACTTGATATGTTTAATGCTTGTTTCATAAAGTGGCAGCTTTCACAGATGATCAGATACTGTGTTGTAGGGGGCTTTCACAGATCCTAATTTATCTAAACCTGGTAGTGTTGTGATTGGTTAATGTTTGTGAAGTGCTCTGAAGAGAAAAATGATAAGCATTATTTACAAAATTTACTGGGGGAGGGGAAATGTGAGTGTGGGGGAAGACCTTCATTTCATCTGTTTGTTTTTTAAAAAAACATTTGTATATCATATTGGTGGCTAGATCATGCATATTTTATTGGGTTCAGCTGGTTAGAAAGATACTTTATATCCTGTAGAAAATATTCACTACTTACAGTAGGACTCAGGTTGAATACTAAAACGTTCATTTTGTTTACAACACAGCAGTCTTGGAAAAAACATTGTAAGCAAAATATCTATTTAACAGACTGTGTGCTAAAGCGAAGTTTTAAATTTTTCAATGTTTGTTGGAAAGTTCCTCTGAAAAGACCATTTAACTTGAACATAAGAACAATCATTTGTAAAATAAAAACCATGAAATTGATACCATTGCCTGTGTATATATTAATGGATTCATGAAAAATGCGAAAAACATTAATTCATTGGTTTTGGAAAATTTATATACATATTCATTCTAAAACCGTCTTTTATCATCTATTTTTTTATGCAGTTCTGATGTGCACAGGAATGTATTTTTGAACTGAAGTAGAGACTGAGGTAGCCAGAATAAAACAAAACTGACAAGGAAAAACCACCAGGCTATAAGTGAAACTCACAACTGGTCTCTGCTAAATGTATTTGAGATGTTCATTTGTGAAGCTATGCAAAGAGAGAGCAGTTTATTTTCTCCTCCATGATGCTTTGCCAAGAATTTGAAGAATTCAGAATGAACTGAACCAGTGAAATATGTAGGGACAGCATTATCAAATATGTATAGCTACATTAAAAATATGCTGGAAGCAGAAGGCAGGCTTCTTTTATTAGATTTACCAAGCTATACATGCAAATATGAATACACAAAGTAAATGAAAGTATAACATGATAAATAACCCGTTTGCCACAGAATACACTGGTCTACAATTTTAGAAGTCGTCTGCTTCAGAGATAAAATGTGATATTTATTATGTATTTTGATGTGCTGAATTCAAATATGACAAAACAACTGATTGGCTACTGTTTCTAAGATATTTAAGTTTTTACATTTTATGTCTATGTATATTGTGTAGATAGTAGAGTTTTAATCAAATTGTAAACCTAAGTCTTTTCATGTGTTTATGGTTGCTTTACATGATAATATTTCACCTGTCCTGTTTACGTAACACTTTAAAAATCAGCAAAAGGGTTATATAAATAAAATATATTATGAAAAAGGCAAAACACTATTATGTACATAATTTAGTCCTATTCAGTGTCTACTCGGCGCTTCTTGGCTTGTCTCTTGTATTCATTAAATGGAGCATCTCTTGTCACTGTCCAGCAATAGTCTGCAAGCATTGATGGGCTCCATTTGCCCTTATAGCGTTTCTCCATTGTTGCAATGTCCTGGTGAAATCGCTCGCCGTGCTTGTCGCTCACTGCTCCGCAGTTCAGTGGAAAAAAAAATCTAGATAAGAGTGCAAAAAATGTATCTTTAGTGACATGTTGCAACCAAGGCTTTTGTATGCTTTGAGGAGGTTTTCCACCAACAACCTGTAGTTGTCTGCCTTGTTGTTTCCGAGAAAATGTATTGCCACTGACTGGAAGGCTTTCCATGCCGTCTTTTCCTTGCCACGCAGTGCATAGTCAAATACATCATCTCGAAGAAGTTCACGAATCTGAGGACCACCAAAGACACCTTCCTTTATCTTAGCTTCACTTAACCTTGGAAATTTTCCATGGAGGTACTTGAAAGCTGCTTGTGTTTTGTCAATGGCCTTGACAAAGTTCTTCATCAGACCCAGCTTGATGTGTAAGGGTGGTAACAAAATCTTCCTTGATTCAACTAGTGGGGGATGCTAAACACTTTTCCTCCCAGGCTCCGATGACTGTCAGAGTGGCCAATCTTTCTTGATGTACTGGGAATCTCTTGCACGACTATCCCATTCGCAGAGAAAACAGCGGTACTTGTGTATCCAGTCTGCAGACCAAGCAAGAGATCAACAACCTTCAAATCGCCACAAAGCTGCCACTGATGTTGGTCATAGTTTATGCACCTCAAAAGTTCTCTCGTGTTGTCATAGGTTTCCTTCATATGGACTGCATGACCCACTGGAATTGATGGCAAAACATTGCCATTATGCAGTGTGATGGAGTCAGACCAGAAGGATATAGGAGAGTGCTGGAAGGCAGGTACATCAGCCTCAGGATGTGCAGGTCCTTGTTCCCTGGATAGCCAAACAAAGGCTACTCCAGACCAATCAAGACACCTGGGGCCAATTAAGAACCTTCTAGAAAGGAGTAGAAACAGCTAGCCTGCTTGGGACACCTGAAGCCAATCAGGGACTGGCTGAATCCAGATAAAAACCTCCCAGTTAGTCAGGTGGGCTGTGGGTGTCAGGAGCTGTGGAAGGAGGTTGTGCTGTTGGTGAGAGAGAGTGTTGGACAACATATCATCCAGAAGGAAGGAGGCCCTGAGATAAGGGTGAAGTGGAATTTGAAGAAGCAGGGACTGCTGTGGGGAAGTAGCCCAGGGAATTGAATTGTGCTTTGTGCATAAAAGGTCATCCATCTTAGCTGATAGTATTAGGGTTCCTGGGCTGGAACCCGGATTAGAGGGCGGGCCCGGGCTCCCCCCCCTTTTTTCCACCTTCCATACCGGCCTGTGATGAAGGTAACTCACTAGGCGGTGACTCTTGCCAATTATACTGTGAAAGGGAGGTCACTCTGGGGCCTAGATGAGTTTCTGAGGCCCCTAAATCTGCCAGGAAGCGCAGGACCCACAACTACAAACTTGGAGCTTTGTCACAGCAGCAAAACAGCTTTAAGACTCGTCTTCGATGAATCAATGAAGAGTCTCCACTCATCTGGATCGTGAACGATGTTGAGGGCTGCCATCACACCATCGATGTTGTTGCAGGCTACAAGATCACCGTCCATGAAGAAGAATGGGACAAGATCCTTTTGACGGTCACGGAACATGGAAACCCTAGCATCACCTGCCAGGAGATTTCACTGCTGTAGTCTGAAGCCCAACAGCTCTGCCTTACTCTTGGGTAGTTCCAAATCCCTGACAAGGTCATTCAGTTCAGCTTGTGTTATGAGGTGTGGTTCAGAGGAGGAGGATGGGAGAAAATGTGGGTCCTGTGACATTCATGTTTCAGGACCAGAAGTTTCATCCTCTTCCTCTTCCTCATCTGACTCAAGTGAGAATGATTCTGGTGCATCAGGAACCGGCAGTCCTTCTCCATGGGGTATTGGGCATATAGCTGATGGAATGTTTGGATAATGCACAGTCTACTTTTTCTTCTTTGACACACCTTTCCCAACTGGAGGCACCATGCAGAAGTAACAATTGCTGGTATGATCTGTTGGCTCTCTCCAAATCATTGGCACTACAAAAGGCATAGATTTCCTTTTCCTGTTCAACCACTGGCGAAGATTTGTTGCACAAGTGTTGCAGCATATGCGTGGGGCCCACCTCTTGTCCTGATCTCCAATTTTGCAGCCAAAATAAAGGTGATAGGCTTTCTTAACCATAGTGGTTATACTGCGCTTTTGTAATGCAAAAAAGTCACTTCACCACAAACATAGCAGAAGTTATCTGCACTGTTCACACAAGTACGAGGCATCTCTGCTCACTTTGGCTAAACAGAAATGTGTCCCTTTGCAAAATCAAACACTGACAAATAAGAGGGCACGACACTGTAGGATTTCTAGAGCTGATATAGGTCAATTTGTTCAGCAGAGTGATGGAAGCTTCATTATGATTGCATCATCCATGACTTCTAGGAATAACATGATGCAATTCATATCATGTATGATGCAATACCAGCTTCAGATTGCATCATTCATTGTTTTGCCTAAAAAGCAAGTACTGTCCAAACCCAGTCACAGATTTATTCATAGATCCAGTCAAAGATGTATTTTAGTCATTTCTGATTTAAATTGAGATCCCTTCCCTTTATAACTCACTTATCCTCCGCCATTCCCATGTCAAGGGTCGTATATACTGACCCAATAGCATATCATGAAAACTAGAGCCAATCAACAATTTTAAGCATCATTTTCGTTCTCAGTGACCCAGAATTAGTAAAGTTTGACTACATTTATTTCAGAAGCATTTTGGCTGTAGAGCAGTGATATAGATGTAAAACTGAACAGTATAACTTTGTGGGTATAGAGTACTGTTTCATTTTCACCTGAATTTGCCTAATCAAAGATTTTTTTATTTCAGAAAATAAAAGATACCAAGAAATCACCAAGTTACTGTGCTGTATACCACCAAGGAAATTGGTACATCCTAGTGGGATATGAAATATTACACATCTTCCGAAGTACCTGATCCTGCACAGACTTGTGCATGTGCTTAACTAAGCGTGTACATAATCCCAATGGGACTACTCACACACTTAAAAATTAAGCATGCACCTAAGCTTTGTGGGATCATTACCTTTGTTAGCAAGGGTCTATCATGGGATCTAACACAATGATACTTGCAGGAAAGGCACCTGTGCATACTGTTATCTGTCCATGCAATAATCACCAGATTAGGAAAACGTGCGTGTGACTTGAAAATGTCCTTTCTTGGATTTGAGGGCCACAAACTCATTGGTTTCTGTTGTCTGCTGCCTTAGATCAGCCCTATCAATCAGCGCACATTCACCTCTGGAAGCCATCAGCTGAGACACTTGAATAGTTTAGGAATTCTCTATCCACTCTAAGGCTAAGGAGAATTAAGTATTAAGACTCCATAGAACAATCCTCCTGCACAACAAGGAACAACAAACTGCTCCAATTAATAATCTCATATTTTGCTACAATTAACAGACTGGGTGGGTGGGTGGGATTTGCAGACTTCATTACTCGAAGAAAGTAAAGCACAGATCAATTTTCCTCTATAATGAGGACCACAGATATAAAACATTGGGACTTTTTGTAGCACTGTCTACTTGGTATGGAATATTATAACAGTTATATACAGATGCAAAAGGGGATAACCCTTTCCTAATAGTTATTGGGAGTATAAGTCTTGTTAGGATTGCCTCCCCACTCTGAACTCTAGGGTACAGATGTGGGGACCCGCATGAAAAAAGAAATAACCCCCTCCAAGCCTATTTTACCAGCTTGGGTTAAAATGTTTTTCCCCAGAACACAAATTCTTCTGTATCTGGACCTGGTACGCTGCCACCACCAAACTAGGTCTAGGGTAGTTCGGGACCCTTCTTTCCCTTTCCACTAACCCCCCAAACTTCTTCCTTCCCTGGAAAGCTTGAGAGAATAAAAAACCAAACCTCGCCTGATCCTGCGAGACGTGCCCGATCCAAAACCAGGATCTTACACAATGAAAAACAAGCAGTCAGCTTCTTCAAAGAAAGATTTTAACAAAAAAGAAAAAAAGAAAGAAAGGAATACATCTCTTATAACCATCAATAGAACAGCATCTACCATAATCAACAAAAGGATTCAGAAACCAAACCTCTCCCCCAAGGCAATTTTCTCCCACAGTTGATATCTCTGCTGAAGCTTACAATATCAAGAAGCACCCAGCCAACACTCGCCACTGAGGACCCTCCAAGTGATAAAAAGAAGGTAAACTTACTGACTACAATACTTAATAGACTCTAGTTACAGTGAAAGACACAGCTGTGTTCATCCCATAGCCGAGGTGAACAGAGGGAGACCCGGAGAGAAACTGAAACTTAAAACCCTTTGTCTCCTGAGGAATTTCTCATTGGTCAGTTGTCCACCTCTCAGGTTACCTTTAGCTTAACCCTTTACAGGTAAACACTAATTCTAGGCTACTTCGCACTTATGACAAGTCTAATGAAGACAATATCAGATGATGACTGGATGTCCATCTTATAGAATCTAAGGAAGGTATGAACAGATGACTGGGTGGCTACTTTATAGATTTTCTTGAATAAGGCATATGATCTGTCTGCTCATGAAGTTGCCACAGTTCTGAGGTAGTGAGCTCTGATTTTGGAAGATGGAGTTATATATTTTTTTTACCTGCATATTCGGAGATCTATTATGCTAGCCATCTAGAAATGGAAAAAATTTTGAGGCCTTCTTCCCCTTGGAAACCAGATGATAAAACACAAACAAAGCATTTACTTTTCTGAACAGTGAGATAAACAGATAATTGAGAGCTCTGTGGGCATCCAAAGTATATCACAATTTCTCTCTGAGGCACAATGGAGGTGAGCAAAAGGATGGAAGGACAATTTCTTACACTCTATAGAGCCTGGAGTTGATCTCTGGTAAGAAGGAAGGGTCGGTTTCAAGTACAGCTTTAGTGTACTTGGTCTAGTACTTAGACTCCAGGAAAAGAGCTAACTTATTTAAGACACCATGTGAACTGATGGGATTGCAATAAAAAAAGGCCACTTTAAGTAACAAAGTAATGAGACCCTTTCATGAGTGGTTCAAATGAAAGGCCTGTAAGGGCACTGAGAACTAGTTTAAACATTTAAAATATTTCATCTGTTATTCTCAGGATATATCTTCCATGACTGTATTTTGAAGACATAGAATTGGAAACCAAGATACACAGTATTGGTGAATTTTCATAAAACCATGTTTAATGGTCAGTATGCTCTAAAGAATTAATAAGCAACTTGGTATTATGCCACAACCTGCTGTGACTGAACACTAGCTTTTCAAGACAGAACTTCTGCACTTCATGATGCTAGACGATTACACTATATGATAGAACTTCCAGGTTTTATCTATATCTCAACTCCAACACAATCATTTCTAGTGTAACCTTGTTATGGCAATTATTTAAAACAAGGGAAACAGTGAAATCAAATTAAATATAATATGTGCAAAAGGCATAAAAAACTATCAACTTTACCTGTTGAAATATATTGATCTTCAAATTGGGATTATAATTTACAAATAAAAAGTGTTAAAATTGCTACTTCTGGGGGGAATTCTGCACCAGTGCATGTATGCGGAATTCATGTCCCACACAAATTTCTTCTCCTGTTTCCGTGGAGAAAAAAGGAGTGTGTCGCAGAAGCCAAGGGAGTATAAGATTGCAAGAAGAGGATGTCTTACTGTGATGAAGGCACAGAATTCCCTCGGGAGTAAATTTCCTAGTCATGTTTGATAGTATATATGATACAATAGTGAGATTTTTATAAAAAAGCCTTCATGTAATGCTTCGTTGATGGCTCACTGGCTTTAGTTCAACCCACAGTTCTGCAGCTTTCCCAGTTACAATACAACATAACGTGTCAGTGAATAAATGAGGCCCATTAGAATAACTAAGTAATGAAATCAAGAGAGATGTTAGACAGCCCTTAGATATAATTAATTCCAATGACTTGAAGAAATAACCTTGTTAATTTCAACTCTAGAGAACTGTTAGCCATCCTTTCCCCTGCAAAAAACAACAAACCCCATCACTATGTAACCATCTCTGACAGCACACACTTAAGCAGTTTGAACTCCTCTACTGATACTCATGTGCCCTCGTCCTCTTGAATCCTGAAATTTGAAATGAGCCATTTCACACTTTTCATACTGAAGGATAATGGTCTTTCAGATCAATCAAATTCTATTTAGTTAACTGGGCAGGAAGATAGACACAATTAACCTCTCTGATACGACAGCAAAGGTTTGCCAGCCACATTCCAATCATCTAGTCTCTCTCTTTATGAAAAGGATTAGACCACAAGTCCAAAATAATTTTCAACTAGATGCCAATATGTTAATGTAAAGCCACATTCAATTTTCTTTAAAACACAGAAGCTAGAGCTTGATGCACTGTTTTATGCCAGATGAATTTTTCCAATTCCCCATTCTTTTAGTGATCCCCTCCCCCTGTTTCCGTTTCAAGGCTACCTTAAAATGCTTTTTTCTTCTATTTTGCTATAAAGATGGAAAAACAAAACTAACTTCCAATTTGTTCATAATGTCTAGTGTAATACAAGACTAGCTTATAATGTGTCACATTCCTTTGCAGAATCCAGGCGCACAATGAAATATGTAATTGTATAAATCTTTAGGCTTGGTCTACACTTAAGTTATATTGGCATAGCTACATCAGTCCGGGGTGTGAAAAACCACACTCCTGACCCACACAGCTACGCCAACAATGACCCCAGGGTAGATGGTAGCAGATGTGGGCTTCTGCCAATGTAGCTAACCCCGTTCAGGAAAGTGGTGTTCCTGAAACTACAGAAAAACTCCTTCTGATGGTATAGGTTGTGTCTATACTACGGGGCAATGCTAGCATTGCTATGCCAAAACAGGCTCTGTAGTGTATACACAGGGTATGGTTACACTTACAAGATGATAGCGCTATTGGTTATAGCAGTCCCCTTATACAGTAATATGTATAGCGCTATTGTATGTCCACACTCAGACGCACCAGCGGTATAGCATGGCCACATTTGGGGAACTTAATGCAGCATTAAGAGCAGCGCATTAGGGCAGGTATCCCAGCATTCAGCTGGGTGCAACGTGCTTTTTAAACGAGGAGGGTGGGGGGGGGACGCGTTGTGTGTATGTGGAGGGAGAGAGCCAGTGATTTTTCCATTCTTCTGAAAGCCTGTCAGCAAGCCTTCATTCACAGAAGGCTTTGTTTTTACACAGGCTCCCTCCTTAAATATTTGCATTGCTTATCTGCGGAGTTAAGAGAGAAACTCTAAAGAGGTACTTCCGCATTCCTCCAGCCGAGTTCAAAACAAAGGGAAGAGACGTCAATTGCCTTAAATGGCTCTAGGCATCTCAAGAGATCACTTGTAGTGCAGTGGGTGTCCACATTCTTGCTGTAGCGCTACAGCCCTTATTCCCCATGCGGAGGTGGATTACCAGGAGCGCTATAACTCCGCGGTTATAGCGCTCTACATGCCTTGCCAGTGTGGACGGGGAGGAGGTTATAGCGCTCGTGGGGGCTTTATAGCGCTATAAATGCCAGTGTAACCAAGCCCATACTTGGCAGGGCTAAGAGTAAGTGTAGAACTGCAACCAAATTAAAGAAGAATTTCTCCATGTTAAAACTGCTCCTTTCTTCCATAGGGCATCAACCTAGTATTAGTAAAATACTGTAGATAGTAGCCGAACACAGAGCAAGAGAAATTTTGACAAGTCACTTGTTTAAAATCTGGAAGTAGTCTAATAATAATAATCATCTAATGGCTGTTCTAGTGTAAGAGGTTTAACTTAATTGTTTAACTATTAGAAATTGCATGAAGTGGAAAATTAACGTGCTTATTGATGGAGAAGGGTAAATAGTGGGGTTCCCCCGGGGTCTGTTTTGGGACCAGTCCTATTCAACATATTCATAAATGATCTGGAAAAAAAGGTAAACTGTGAGGTGGCAAAATTTGAAAAGGATACAAAATTACTAAAGACAGTTAAGACCTAAGCAGACTATGAAGAGCTTCAAAAGGATCTCTCAAAACTGGGTCACTGGACAGCAAAATGGCAGATGAAATGTAATGTTGATAAATGCAAAGTTATGCCTCTCAATGTGCATTATCCAAACTATACATATAAAATGATAGGGTCTAAATTAGCTGTTACCACTCAAGAAAGATCTTGGAGTCATTGTGGATAGTTCTCTGAAAACATCCACTCAATGTGCAGTGGCAGTCAAAATAGTGAACAAAATGTTGGGAATACTTAAGAAAGAGATAGATAATAGGACAGAAAATATCTTGTTGCCTCTATATAAATCTATGGTATGCCCACAACTTGAATACTGTGAGTAGATGTGGTCACCACATCTCAAAAAGGTATATTGGAATTGAAAAAGGTTCAGAAACAAAAATTATTAGGGGTATAGAACAGCTTCCGTATAAGGAGAGATTAATAAAACTGGAACTTTTCAGCTTGGAAAAGAGACAGCTAAGGGAAGATGTGATTGAGGTCTATAAAATCATGACTGGTGTAGAGAAAGTAGCTAAGGAAGTGTTATTTACTTCTTCTCATAACACAAGAACTAGGGGTCACCAAATGAAATTTGATAGGCAGCCGGTTTAAAACAAATAAAAGGAAGTTCTTCTTCACACAACGCACAGTCAACCTGTGGAACTCTTTGCCAGAGAATGTTGTGAAGGCCAAGACCAGAACATGGTTCAAAAAAAAGAACTAGATAAATTCATGGACGATAGATCCATTAACGGATATTAACCAGGATGGGCAGGAATGGTGTCGCTACCCTCTGTTTGCCAGAAGCTGTGAGTGAGAGACAGGGGATGGATCACTTGATGATTGATTACCTGTTCTGTTCATTCCCCCTGCAGCATGTGGCACTGGCCACTGTTGGAAGATTGGATACTGGGTTAGATAGATCTTTGGTCTGAGCCAGTAGGGCCATTCTTATGTTATTAGTTTTTAAATAGTGCAGAGACAACATTGTTGTCTAAGTCACATCTACATAGAATATATACAACCACGTGGCAGAAATCTCAAGTTCCACTATAGTCTATCAAATGCTTCCTCTGCATCAAGTGATAACAAGAGAAATGGATTTTCTCTCTAAAATCTGGGATTATGAAGTTTGTGAAGATTACGAAAACACATAACAGTCTGTAATTACATGATCACATACTATTTTTATCCAGCAGGATTCCTTCCTCATTCAGGACACAGAACAGTACTCACTGAATGTGGTGCTAGTCATTACTTTGTTTTAATCCTCATTTTGCAGAATGATCCATGCCTTATTTACTGCACACTACTGAAATGCTGTTCTGAAGATTGAACTATTAAATTTCCTCTCAAGCTTTTCTAGAACACTCTCCAGGACAGTATTCGACTGCTTCATTGCTATTAAATGTATTTTCCCAATGCCTCTGTGCAGTGAGGGAGTTTGTAGTGTTAATTTTGTTGGAATAAATAGGCCCAGAGAGTGAAAGTTGTCACTGTACAACACTAACCAGTTAAACGCAACTCCAGGTTTTGAGCAGAGTCAGTCTGGCAAGTACACCATTAAAAATCTTCATAATGTCATAAGATATGGAAAAACAGTTAAAGCATCTGAAACATAAAGTAAGGTTCGTTTTAACCATATCCCTTTCCCTTTCGCTGTAGGGATGTTCTGTAGGAAAAACTGACAGTTTCCATTAACTGTCCATAGGGTGTGGGGCGGGGGGAAGAGAGAGGCGGAGAACGTTAACTGATGGCTTGTCTAAATATACAATTAGACTGTAGCAAGCAAGAGAGTGTTAATCTAGCCATTAGCCTGCTGAGATCAAACTGCTCATGTGCACCCTGCTGATGCCCAGTAACAGTTCTTCAGAGTACTTTGAACTAGCCCTCTTTGAAAAGGGACCAGCCCAAAGCACTTTAATGAACTATTAACATTCATCAGTAGGGTGCACGAGCTGTTAGACCGTTGCAGGCTCAAGTGGGGTAGATTCTAACTCCCTACTTCCTGCGGTCTAGTTGGTAGGGTCGACAAGCCCTGAGATGTTGTGGAGACGGTGTTGCTTTTATTGTGAAAGTTCAGATATGCTTCCTTTAAGACAAAACAAGAGAAGCACACACAAAATGGGACAGCAAAGAGAGAATGTAGCTTCTGTCTCTGGGTGACTGACTTGGAACTGCGCTGTTGGAGAAACACAGGTATAGCAGAGTCTTTTCAACTATTCCAGGACCTGTCAAACTTCTACCAGCAGTGGGCTGTTCAGGGCATTGCTTTTATCTGCCTCTCTAATGACAGGAGCTATGAAAGAGATTGGTTTAGCCAGCAAAGCCAAACTCTCATTAAGAAGGTGCACATGCACACAAAAAATGAGAATAACCTGAGGGAAGGACACGTGAAGGTGGGTTGGGGAGGTGCCAATAGGGACCAAAGTCTCCCATCTTAGGTGATATTCAGGATCTAGCCAGAGCTGGTACAGGTGGCAAGGTCATTTGGGTCCCTCTCTGGCCTACTCCAGACAGGCCATCTCTCAGGACAAGGACAATTAAAAGTACAACACTGTCATAATGGAACCTGGGGTCCCAAGAGATGGGATCGGCAGCCATAATGGAGAAGCTGGCTCCTTCCAGTTCATCCATTTTTCAAATACATTTTTTCTTTAAAAGGACACCAAAAAGAGAGTGGTGAGCAGAATAGCCCATCCCCTTATTTTGCCCACCAAATTAGGCCTAATTTCCAACACACCAGTTTTGGTCCATTGATTTTTTAAATTTTATCCAAAAAACTGGAGACAGCTTCTTCACAGTGCTAGCTAGTTAATTACTGCCACTTCATTCTCCAATTGCCTGTGAAAAATGCCTTTGCTAAGAAAAAGCTAGCAAAATGGGATTGTATTCTATGTATGTTTTTAAAGTACTCTTCTCCTCACACAGTTCAGAGTATTCAAATACCACCAAAAAACAGGTTTATGTTAACAAAAAGGACACATCATTAAAAAGTCAGTCTTGCTGAAGATCATTTAGAAGGGGGAAAAAAAAATCTCAGTAAGTGAAGACACTACCATAATTCTTTCTGCCCATAGACAATTTTGCATTTTGGCTTGGATACCTTTGTAACATTCTATATTTAGTATTCATGCTGCATAATCTGACAGTGTTTTCAGTTAAAACAAACTAAAAATTAAAATAACTAAAAGATTAGGTGCAGTCATAATAAACCACTGCTGGTTATTATTAGGTGTTCTTCAGGGCAAACGTGTAAAGGGGGAATTTGCATTTGATTGGGAACTGAAGGTTTTATCCTCAAGAATACACACATGGCAAATTTTAAAATTGAAATGTTTGAATCTGCCCCATTGCTAAGAGATAGCAGTGGACTGCCTCCCATGGGTTTGCCCCCAAACCCTGGAACAGTTCTGGGGGGAGCTGGAAGCACTGTGAGCAGCTGTTCCATTGCCTCCTTTCTGGTTGGGCACTGAAAGGACGAAGATAGCAGAACAACTCCTCTAATAGTTATATCTGAACTAGGGTAAACCATAGCAAAGAGTGGCTTCCCTTACCACAGCCAACCATGGCAGCTCTGAATGAGATGGGGGAAAGATGATGAGAACCAATCAACAAATTGCAGGTCCCTGATTTTCTGCCCTTTTCCCCTCCAGAGTAACCTGGGAGCTGCTTTAATGTGCAGCATCTGGCTGTGGTCGTTCAAAACACTAACTACTAATCTTTATGCTTGCTCTGATTCATAGCAACCTCGTTGGAGAGCTGTAGCTATAGAAGACTGACTCAAGGAACAGATCATTAAGCAATTGTTTTTATTTCACCTGTTCAGTCACAGCAGTTGTTGAGTTTGAAGCATGCACAAATGTTTATTAATAGCTTTGTTTCATTTTGGGAGTGAACCAATGAAGGAAGAGGTAGCTATGCCCCACTTTATATATCGAATAGTGTCTATCAATTATGAGACTTATCAAGAACATTAGCATATTTTCTGAGAAGCACAAAAGACACTATTAGAGACCTTAAAAAAGATCAATGCCCCCTCAGAGTTTACCCACAAGTGTTTTGGAAACGTAAGTATTTCAGAGGGGTTTTTTGAATAAAACACTAGAGGCTTTCTATATTTACAAAACACGTCGCACCAAATATGTGTATTTATTGGTGTAGATGTCTGAATTCCAGTACTTATGACAACCATTACAACCTGTACAAGGTAAATCAATGGCGACTCTCCCGCATAAAAAACAGAAGAGCCAAATATTCATACTATCACCACATCAAGGGCATACTCTATAACATTTCAAAGTCATTGTGTTCCTTGAACTCTGGCAGCAGAAATTCCAATTAAGCTATTTCAAATAAATTATCCCAAACTAAATGCATGAGATTCAACCCTAAATCAAGAAACATCACAGAAGTCTTTAGAATTTCTATCCCTAAAATTTATTTGTAGTTAGATTACAAAGTTTTAACTACAAACTTCATCTACTTTTTCTTCAGCAAAGAAAAAATATGTATAAAGCCCTGCTCAGAACAGCTGACCACCACATCACATAGCAACTTTGCCTATTAAGCCATGTTCTAACATTTGAAAATAGCATGGGTGTGTCTGTGTGTGTATATATCTCTCTCACACAGGTAAGGCACCCTATGTATCAACAGTACAGGAAAAAATATATAACTGAATGAAAAATGCATTATACAAGAGACCAAAGACTGAATAAATCTGCATTCCTAATAAAACAGCTCTGTTTGATGAAGTGGTGAGAAGAAATCATCATGTGCAAGATCCTATGTTGCACTCAGCACCCACTCAGTGTAATGGGAGTGGGGGGGACTGAATCAGGGAGTATTATGTTTCCTTTAGTCTCTTCCCAGTCTGAGGCTAGAGCAGCTTAATGGGTGTTCTAATATGCAACAGCTGACAATCAGCATCAGCTTGCAACTGTCCTCCAGGTAAAGATGGCCGAAGAGTAGCATGCTCCTACACGCACTCCTCTCACCCCCCTTTCCCATGCCAAGATCCTGGGGCAGGGAGACAGGCATTCAAGGCTTGCTGGTGCTCCCCAGCAGAGAAAACAAGGCCAGATTTCATTCCTTTTGTGCTGCCAGCAGGGTGCAGAAGCAGAGAATCTTTGTCCTTTATTTTTATGAAATACTATCAGATAGGGACAGGGAGAGAAGAACAATGCTTTAGACCTACAGTACTATGTTCCATATCCAAAGAGGACAGCAAGATAAACACTACAATCAGAGAGAGTGCTGTTATATTCAAAGATTCACAGAGCAGAGAGTTGTCTTCTCTGTGTATGACACATCACTATCAGAATAATGATGTATAAAGCCCAAGGCCCATATCAAATTTGTGCCACTCTGATAAGAACAGAAGTTTAATCACAAATACATAATACCATCACTTAATCGGTCATCTTAATTCCTTTTCCTTCTTTCATTCTTTGCTGAGCAATTGTGCTATATGGGCATTGGAGGATTCTAAAATCCTCATTGGAACCACAAGTATTCAGAGCACTTTTGTGACCAGGACACTTCAGAAGATAAACAAATAAAAACGTAAAAATTGACTTTACCATAAAGCCAGGTGATTTGTGTATCTAGTGGGTGCATGTCACCACACCCAGGAGATCTGCCTGTTTGAATCCTGAGAATATGAAAAGATTATTAAACAAACAACAAAATCTAGCTCTATAAAAAGGGATGGAACTATGAACCTGTCATCAAAAACACCCTGATGGCAGAGTGGCTTTAAACTTCATCACCCCAGTCAAATTGTTGGGCCTAGATAAATATACTCCTAATCCACTCTATTTTAAAAGTTAGCCTTAACTGTGCAGACCCACATTAAAGGTCTGAAAATCCACCCACTGACTTCCTAAAACCTAAAAGAGCTCTCCCATGCCACCGAGAAGACTAAAGCTTTTCTCGTTAAGTGACTGGAAGTCAAGAAGATTATCCCTCAAGAAACAGGATGGAGGATTATTTCTTCTCTTCTACCATTTTATAGACCACAATTATCACCTAGCATGGTGTAATGGTATTACCTCTTCTCCGCTGTGACATTGCACCCCATATTCTTCATAGTGATATTATACATATGATTATGACATAATTATGATGCATTTTGTACAAGATGAACATAGAAAGGGGTCATTGGAAGAGTTATGATTTGCTGAATCAATTCTTATTTGTATGTATGTATCATTTATGTATCTGAAGTTATGAATATTGACTATGTATCTGTATTTCAAATGTACTTGCAGCACTCACTAGGCAAAATGCTTCTGGTCTAGCTAGCTAGCTGTGAAAGCCCTATTCAAAGAAGTGGGCAATTAGGGAAAACAACAGGCTTAGGACGGGGTGGGCAAACTTTATGGCCCTAGGGCCACATCGGGTATAGTAACTGTATGGAGGGCTATGCCTCCTTAAACAGGGAGGCATGGCCGCCCCCCCACCCCCCGAACCAGCCCCCCTGGAACCCCCACTCCCTTCACCCCCCCGCTCCCTGCTCCTGACTGCTCCCTGTCTAATGTTGGTTCATTCAGTGGCTGGACAGAGACCCTGCATGTAACTGCAGCTGGGTGTGTCCCTACCTGTGTGAATGCTGGTGGAAGTGTAGAATCAGGAGTGGGTCTGTAGCTTGTCAGAGCAGCACAAGTGAGAAGTGAGAGAGGGAGCCCAGGCTGGTGAGGCAGAGGGCTTGGTGGTACCCCAGTTCCAGGTGTCACTCCAGAGAAACTTATCACACCTGCTACTTATCCATTTTGTACCTTCTCTTTTTCTCTCCCTTCTCCCTACTTGTGGACATTCTCCCCCTCCTTTCTATTTTAAATTGAGTAACCCACAAAACAGCTAAAATGCGCACAATGGAACGTAACTGACTTTAACACAACAGACACTGACCTTTTGCTTATCTGTGTGAATTCCCAACATGCAAAACAAGTTGTATGTTTGCACTGAATTTGTATTTATTTGGCATCCAAAAAGAAAAAGAAAAAAGCCACGTTGTTATAGCACACTGTCAAAAAGAACTCTTTCCAGGTTTCAAATTAATGGTTACAGAACTTTTGATCTTTTAATCTTCCTCCTTTTAAGGCACTAGAAGGTTTAATTTGATTTTTAGCTGCAATATGCTTGTAAGGGTTTTGCTGATAAGTTTTTCTCCCCAATGAGAGTGCTATGTATATGTGTTAAAAGGTAATCTTAAACAGGGTCAAGTTCTTTAATTATGATTTTAGAGCAGCTCACACATCAAATTAAGGCTAATGAGCAGAGAATTACTTTTGGTGGAGAGAATTTAGACTATCCCATTAGAAGCTAAGAGGAGAAACACAAATCTAAAGGGATATGTCCTTCCCAGAACTATTAAGAGACAGAGACAGAGAGATTGTGCATTTTCTATTAAATTCTTCTTTAGAAGAAATAGCCAGTAGTCTAACTCACAGCGTAAAGTTCCAGGACCAACCAACCTTTATCTAGCTAGCTATTTCAGTCACACACACTATGAATTTACATTCATGGTTTAGGGCCAGATTGCAGCCATGCGAACCAGTAAGAAGAAAGTGTCCCTTACCACCTTGAGTGGCCTGTGTTCCAACCCTCACAGTACAGGAGTGAAGCAGGCTCCAAAGAACAGCTGCATATACCCTCTAAACCACCATGCACGCTCGTCCCTCACAGTACCCAAGCAGCAGAGCTGTGTCAGCACATCAGTAGATGCTTGCTAAATTGGGTAAGGCTTATTCTGCTTTCGGAGCTGTAAGGAAACCCTTGCTGTAATTCACAAGCCAATCTCTCTTGCATTGCCACCGGAGGAGCCTACATCATGCTGCCCCTTGTTCTGGATATTTGTTAATTCATGATCAAACCACAAAATCAGAGCTAAAAAAAATATTAAACCTCATTTTCAGAAAGGGTAACATCTTCTGCCATAATCTGTCAATAATTTAAGGAAAGCGGTTCACTTTCAAAATCATTTAAATTTCAAATCTCTTAATATATTAACCTCAAATAAACTAGAACTTTACAATGAAAATGCATTAAAAGCTTTCTGAATATTTTCCCACCCTTCCCATTTTACTGAAATAAAGTGACTTTTGCAAAACAGATTTCCAGACACACACTCTGTCAGAAGACCAAGAATATGTTAAAGACACAGTAATTTGTGCTACAGGATTCAAAAAAAGCTCTTAGGACTTGGGTTGATATTTTGACACAATCCACAGCCACACATTGCCATCTGTGGAACATAAGTTAATGAGAAGGAGTTTTATCAGGTTGGATAGATTTACAGAGGGTATTTACTAACAGCAACCAGGGATCCTCTGTCCAGCATTCTCCATTTGCAATATGAGAGGAGGTTAAGAAGAAAGTTAAATAAAAATAAATAATTTAGAAAAAGTTGAGATATTATAATGCATATGTTTAATAAAACTTACGATCAAGTCCATTGATGTATCTCATTGTAATTTCACAGTGCCCCCAAACTGCACTGACTACAGGGTACAGTTTTTTCCCTTTCAGTCCTCGGAAGGCCACTCCAAGATACTGTCCATCTACAATGAAGCTAAGCGTTCCTTCATCCATATCCAAAACTACCAATAAGGAGTCCGGGAGTACAAAAGACTCATCTGGTTCCAAAAACACAGGATACGTTACCCCAGGTTGGTTTTTGCAATTGTGATAAAGTTTGTTACGTCCCAGATCCCAGCCCCATGATTCACTATTGCTACCAACCAATGATGTATATCCTACAGAATGTAATGGAGCTTCTGCTGTTGATACACCCACCACTGCATGTGTTCCTCGTTGCCTAGCAGGCCAGTGAATTTGCCAGACATGTAGGCCTCTTGTGTAGCCAACTTTGCCCCGGATGCAATCTGTACTTTGGGCAACTGGGTGCCTATGAAAAGTTAGTTTGTCATCTTCCTTTACAAATATATTTAAAGATCGATCTTCGTTGTTCCAAGCATGTTTATACTGGACTTCCAGTTGGGAAGGGGGCATATCCAGCAGCATGTCCAGGCGAGCAGGCTTGCAAAAATCTGGTCCCCTCAGATCTCGTTTAACAGGTCTATAAGGGGGCTCCCTCACATCCACAGACTTTATGCTCCCTGAGATTTTCTGGCCCATTTCTTGGCTGCAGATTCAGAAAGCAGAAAGAAAGGTTGACTTTGGCCCAGTGTTACCTCATGAAAGCACTTTCACGCTGAGCCTGGGACTCGACAAGCAGACTGGATTTATTTCTCCCGTTTGGAGCCCGTTAGCTGCAATGGTTTCAGAAAAAACACACTCCTGAAAGAAAACCGAGAATTTTCAGTTAATTAAAGAAAGCCAGTTTATTCTCTCAAACATTTTTGAAAACTACTTCTGATCCCAGCTAGGTTACTTTAAACAACAAGCACTAACATTTCTCTGCTTTTTGTTCTCTGTCCTGCAGTACTAACCAGACTGCCAGCAGGATATTCTGAGCCCACCAGCATACAGAATACAGACAGTAATTTCCTCCAATTCATAATAGGATACAGACATTCTCCACCTTTTGCCCTTCCACCCTTTTAGTCTAGCCAGGGCCATAGTGTCTTGTACAAGGCATATATTATTCCCCAGGAATAGGGATTAACTTTATATTCAACTGCATAACGATTTTCACTTACTAGTTTTGTTTCATTTTCTCACAACTAGGTCCTATGTCAGAGCCTACTTCTTTCTAACTGTTCCTGTCTTTATATGCCCTTACAATCCAAGGCTTTATCTTGTAACAGCAACAAACAGTGCTAATAACAAACAGCTGTGAAACTTGACTGCTTACCTTTAACATACCCTGCCTTAAATAAGAAGAGCACAAAACTGTCAAGCTTTATTTTCATGGAGTTTGGCAGGAGAGGAAAGAGGGAAGGAGAACAGAAGGATATAAATGCAGTAATGGAGTTCTCCAAGCTATTGAAACTAAAATATTGCAATTTTAGCTCTCTACCAGCCACCCCCAATGGGGATATCGAGCTCAGAATGCAAGCACTTGTGCTGAGTGTGTGGTAGTGTGTGTAACCCACATGTTGCACACTGCAGCATTTCATTGTTTATAGCACAAATAAAGGATAAGAAGCACTGGGAAGTACACATGGACTTTAGTATTCTATGCACAGAGCAGGGCAACTGAGCTAGAAGAGCCCAAATATATTTAAAAGAGGGTGTCGAGGTTAATGGACATGCTCAGTAGCTGTTTCTCAAGATGCATAAGGATGTTTCATTGTAGGCAAGAAGATTGCCAGATCACATCACTCTGCAGACATGAGCCAATCAGAGGACTAAGAGATGGTTTATAAATACAGGAGTAGAAGGCAGCCAATTAAGTGGCTAACTGATGCAGTGCCAAGAGATGTGTCTACTATGAGGTCTGAGTCCAAATTGCTGTACCACTTTGTATACAGACTCAAGATTTCTGTTTCACCAACAGCTGTGGATCAGTCAACCAATAACCCAAGGACTGGAATGCTGCTATATTGTGAAGATCCTGAGAGTTGGTGTTTGCTGCCAGAAGGTGGGAAGGAGATTGATTTTCTCCCTTTTCTAGGGGATGAAAATGGAACCAGTGTAGTTTCTGTTGTGACTGGTTATGAATGGGGGCCAAAAGAATTTTTTTTAAAAAAAAATCCAGTTAATTTCCCTCACTTATTGGAGCAGCCAGTCTGTAACATTCACAATAGCAGAAATATTTCACTTACAAGTCTATTTTCAAAGATATACCAAACCGCTTCCTACAGCACCTTCATTGCTGTGCTGGCACTCACTTGTAAACTTTCTGAAATTAGTGAATAAAATAAAGAGAACTCTCATGGCTAATGAAAATATGATGGGGAAAAGCATCCTCCTCTTTTTTCTTGTATGGAGCTCTGTATTTTTCAGTGAATGCAATGAAGACTGACACCAGACCCAAAATGTCAACTCCAGTGCTAGAAAGCTTACTTCCTGAGCCAAAGAAAACCAAAAAACGACCACAAAGATTTGTGGAATCTGCAAATACTGAAGTGCAAGACCATAAAGAGGAGGTGGGAAAATTAAAAACTACCTTTCCAGACAGTAAGCCAAATCCACATACATTTACACTTCAACTTTTGTATGAATTGACCATGCTTGTGAGAGGGCAGAAGTTGGACCAGCGAGAATGTTTTTATACTTCAAATCTGTATTAATGTACAGGGAGATAAAATATTGACAAAAACACAGAACATTAGTATTAAAGAGCAAATACTGTCAGTTAAGTGTTTACCTAGGAGGTCTGCTGAGCAGATCAAATTCTGCTTAGATTGTTTATAAAATGTGTCTTGTTACAAGAATTTAAAAGATGTATACAATCTGAAATAAGGAGGAGAATATAAGAAGACATAAAGGGCAGTCAGTAGTCCCATTGACTTTTCTATGGTTGATAGGTACCTATGTCCCAGATCTGAAAGTCTCCCCCACAAAACACAGGGCTATTGTAATTTTTTGTGGGTGAGAGGGGGGAATTTCTCACCAATGCAGTGCATATACAATACTGATGCTTGGACTCCCTGAAGCAAAGGGGCAGGGTTTAACCTGCTAGTGCAGGGGTGGGCAAACTATGGCCCATGGGCCACATTCAGCCTGCGGAACCCTCCTGCCCGGCCCCCAAGCTCCCAGCCAGGGAGCTGCCCCCAGCCCCTCCCCTACCTTCCCCTCTCCCCCAGAGCCACGTCACAGTGTGGGCAGTGCTCTGGAGGACAGGGCTGCATGTTAGCGCATCTAGCTCCATCTGGGCTGCTGCTCTGAGCAGCATGGAAAGGGGGTTCGGGGGGGTTAGATAAAGGGCAGAGAATCCCAGGGGGCAGTCAGGAAGTGGGGGGGTTGGATGGGGTGGAGATTCTAGGGGGCAGCGGACAGAAAACAGGGGGTGGGGTTATGGATAAGGGTCAGGGCAGTCAGGAGACAGGGAGCAGGACAGGGGGTAGTTAGGGTGGGGTGGTCAGGGGACAAGGACCGGGGAGGGGGAGCTTAGATAGGGGATGAAGTTCAGGGGTGGCAGTTAGGGGCAAGGGATCTCTGGAGGGAGTGGTCAGGGGACAAGGGGGGCTTGGAAAACTAGAAACCCCAGAGGTGACATACCTGGGTAGATCACAGCCATCTCTCCCTCCCAATGCACCAAGAATTATATCATACCAATGTCAAGCATTGTTATACCAGAATCACTGCCTAAACTAGAAATTGTAACAATTTACCTGTTTAAATTTCAAACCAATATAGTTAAAGGGGTACAGTTATTAGGTTATACAAGTTTAGTATTTACTTAGTTTTGTGCAAAATTAACAAGAGTAACATTGGGCTAATACAATGCTTTTTTGTAACCTCATACTGGACACTAAATAATTTGATCATACCCTGCCACATTTTACCATTGGGGTAAAAAAGGACACAGGATTGAACCATGTAACAATCTTGCTGTTACTGATGCTCCAAAGATTGTGAAGGGCACTAACTTGGTGATTCTGCTCAAATTTATCCTTCCAGCAATTCCCTACTCTCACCAGCCTTAATGTGTTACCTCTGCTCTGTTTCACAACTCTGCATATCTACACAGTCATTCCCTTTATTACTACTGCAAGGCAGACCAAGTCACGGGGCAAAATTATATAGGCATTTTGTCCCCATGGATGGAGTTATAGGGAGGAAGAAGGGATCAAACTGGGCAAGTTGGTTTTGTTACTTATTTCATTGTCCCCAATTCTCTAACTCTCTCGGGGTGTAAAAAACCTTTACATCAGCTACTGTACTTGTACCATACTGTACTTACCTTCATAGGGCACCACCCTACCAAGTCCTTCAAATGTCCACATTCTTAATCTGTACTTAACCACTAAAACAATTTTTATATGTAAACTTGCATACTTACTGATGTATGTATCCTTAAATATTTTTTAAAAACCCTATCCAAGTTTAGTTTTTATTTTGAATGCTTTTTCTATTTTGCTACTGCAGAAACCTCAGCATATTAGAGAATTAGAGAATCTTGTCAAGGTATTGAGGTCTGACAGCACAATATAAATAAAACCCTGATTATATCCATCTAATAAAGCCATGATCTCTTTCATTTGCTATACTTTAACCATAACATTAAACTTCATCAACAGTTACTTTGCTGAGAACTTTTCCAAGTGCCAGTATCTGAAAAAAAATATCCTTTTCATGAAAACCTAAGCACAAGGGGGTGGAGGTGGGGAGGAAGAGAAGGAATATGTTAAGAATACATTTTCAGTGCATTTATTGAGAAATTGGAGATAGTGTTGAGAAAGACGCATCTAATTCCTACAGCCTAAAAATATCTCATTCACAATTTCACATTCATTCCACACTTTGTCAGGAAATTATTAGATTAAGAATACTGCACACAGCTGAGAACAAGCCAAATCCACAAGGAAAGTGTCAATTTCACTTTTCAGTGCCCTCATGGAGTCTGCCAAGGTATTTAGGGATATTATTCACATCAATAGTTTAAAAGAGGCTTGACAATGCTTCTTAACTGTTAAAAATGACACACTGATTTGCACAGTGAAGTATTTCAGAATCAGTATAATTGCAAATGCTACTAAAATAAAAGGGATTTTCTTTTTGAAGTTTTAGTTCCAGCATTTACAATTACACTTCCCCATTCTTCCAGACTATAAGGAACTTTAGCTAAACACACAGCAAACTTGAACACACATATTGTTGTGACACCATAGCTGAAAATGAAAGTATGAAGATGTTGTAATATATGTTAATCCCACTACACTGTCACTTGCTTAGAAAAAAAGGAAGAAACATGAGTCCAGCCCAACAGCATTGATAAATGGAAGCACGTGTCAGTATGAACAATTGGAATGCAAACTTCCCACAATGCCCTACCAGGGGTTCTTTAGGAAGACCCCTCTAGGAGGGAGAGGATATTTCACTATGTGTGTTCAGTCACTGCTTGATCTTCAGGGAGGCTATCAACAAAAGTCACAAGCATTTGCCCAGACCATTAAATCATTATAAAGGCATGCAAATGGAAACACTTTTCAATGACTAAATGGTACATGCCAAGAGGCTGTATCCCATTACTTGTGTCCTGAACGTTTCCCCAAAAGCCTCCGATTACTGTGTTTAACTTGCATCACCACCGGATCACTCACTCCTACTATCTATTCACTTAACCATATTGATGATATTGGTCTAGGGCGGCTCTCTTAGACCATTACCCCATACATTTCTGGGTTTACCTCAGGGAAATAAAATTAAATTATCTTGAGTTTAAAAACGTACATATTTACATTAAATGTCTCCATAGATATCTTTATAACCTCTGCCACAGACACACAAGAGACACATGTATATTAACAGTATTGAGCAGACACCCAAGATCAATATCTATTTTTGATGTTGTTCTTTACAGATATGAGTTTGGAGGGCTGTACCCTATTCAATAAATACTTAGAAAAAGTATAAATTAACAGCAGCTGTCATTCCTCTCACTGATTAAGGAATAACATAATGAGGCTCCTTTGGGAGCCCACTAAAGTCCTTTTTAGTTGAAATAGCAAGTAGAGGTGAAAACAGGGTGAGAAATTTAACAGGAGTGGAGCAGTCCACAGGTATTCTTTTTGTAGCTGTGATGTACTTAACAATTAAGGCAAGTCCCACTGTAATTTAGCTACCTGGTCACATATTTTTCAGCAGCTTCTCTCAGCTACTTCTCCCATCCCATATAAAAAAAAACTAGCATTTTGTTTTGTAGAAGTAAGTGTTACTGAGTTTTAGCTAGAAATTACGGTTGTAGTCTTTGCTGCAAAACCTCCCCACCTCCAACAGCAGTGAGTCTCAGAGCCTAAGCCTACAGATAAAATGAGGAATACTTGTGGCACCTTAGAGACTAACCAGTTTATTTCAGCATAAGCTTTCGTGGGCTACAGCCCACTTCATCTGATGCATAGAATGTAACACACAGAAGTAAGATGCATTTATAGACACAGAAAGCAAAAAAAGTTGTACATTATCATACCAATTCTCAGAGACTGTTTAATTTGGATGAGCCATTATCAGCAGGAGAAAAAACCTTTTGTAGTGGATCTGTGTCTGACAGGTGACAAGAACCTTTGAAGGGAACTTAACTAGGGAAATGCATTCAATTAGTGTAATGACATAAGCCTACAGATTCATGCTTGCGCTACAGAGTTAAAAATGGCCTTGTAGACATTCCAGTTCAGGCTCTGAAACTCAGGGAAGGGTGGGCTTGATTACAGCCTGAGCCAGAACGTCTACATGGCTATTTTTAGCACCATAGCACGAGCCCCACAAGTTGAAGGCTGTAGACCCAGCCTCTGAGACGTACCGCCACGGATTATTTTTTGCAGTGCAGACGTGCCCTACACGGTCAAAGATTTAAACTAAACCCATCAATGTTCATGAGCCACAAAAAAGTTACTTCCAGCAATTTCTTCCAGCCTATTGCAATAAGACAGACAGATATTAATTGGTACTATTTTTTTGGCTCAGTATCAACATGCAGAGAAATGCACAGTAGGGAAGTACAATTAGTATTTAGATGTGTTTTTCAAATCTTTTCTTCAGAATTCCTTAAACATATAAACCATCTAGTTCTTCCCAGTACTAGAACACTCCACCTCAATAGGAAACACCTGTGACACAAGCACTGTGGTGTTGTTAAGAGCAGTATTGTCGTTCCCAGAAGAGGAGTATGCTGAAAAGGAAAGCAGAAGTTCACTGTAATTAATGCCTGATTTCTACTGCAGCTGCTACGAATTCTTTGGATTTGAAGAAGATCCAGAATAGGGATGTAAGAGTTTAACCAGTTAACCAATAATCTTGATGCTTATTGGCTGAATTCTGCCCAGGGTCCCGCCTGCTGGCCCCGCTGCCTGAAGTCTCTCCAGGGCTCTGCTGCCGCCCACCCATCTCTTCGCACCCGGCATCTTTGGCTGCTGCCCCGTGCTGAGGCTCTGCTGCCTCCAGGGTTGCCGGTCCCATGGCTGGGATCCATCCTGGGCTGCTGTTACCTGGGGCACACCAGGATGCTGGGTGGCAGTGGGGACCCATATAAGACGTGGGGGTGCAGCATCACCTCCCTCACCCCTAGTTCCTGTGGTAAACGTTTAACTGTGCAACCCACAGAATTTTAATCAGTTACATGGTTACTGTTTACACACGTTATTTACATCTCTAATCCAGAACTTGACATTTCTGCATAAATGTAGGTGGATGTCAAGAAAATCTGAACCCACACGCTGCACACCAATGATGCTCAGTAAACACAACAGAATGATCAGACTAAGACTACCAGACTTGCGAGACCACTGTGGCAGCAAAAGCCATGATAGAGCTGACCTTGCCAACCTCTTGGAAATTCCCACTACTACAAAGGAATCCTGGACTGTAGGAACAATGCCACAGCAGCTGCTGCATCACCCCTTCATAACCACTGGTGCAGGGGATGTGCCATGGGGCATCCCCATTCCACAGTTATCCTCAGCTGACTGAAACTCTGCCCAGTCATCCAAGAGTCAAAGTTAGTGCCAAATCAATGCTACCCTAACTTAAACTGAGGGTCCAGGCCAGAGTAGACAATGCCCAGGATCTGGAGGTTGTAAAGCTTATTATAGCAGGGCACAGGCTGGCCATGTGGGGGAACTGGCCTTCAATGATTAATAATTCCAAGAGGTTTTACGGTTTCTCTCCCCTGCTCCAAGATAAAAAGCCAGGTTAGATTTTCATTTATACACATTTGATTGAAATTTACAATTCCCATTAAACAGTATATTGTTTTCAATTTATAATTAAAAAACGTATACAAAAGCTCAGAGACCAGCCAGAGCCAGACTACAAAGCAACTTTTAATACCATCAGCTAGTAACACAAACCAAACACCACATTCTCTCCTCCACCTCGCCTTAAAGTCTGGGAAAAAGAGTTCCTTCAGGAACACAGGCTTCACAGTCGAAGGGGCTAGTCTACACTACATTGGTGCAGCTGCACCGCCGTAGCATGTCTGGTGCAGAGACACTGTGCTGATGGGAGTGTGCTCTCCCCTCAGCATTACCCCACCACAGTGAGAGGCTGAAGCTATGGCAGGAGAGAACCTCCTGCCAACCGAGAGCTGATGTGGACAGTGTTTAGGTCAATATAACTTGTGTTGCTGCGGGGGGGGCCCGCCGCCCCCGCGCCGGAGGAGGAGGAAAGTGGCTTTTTCACAACGAGTGACATAAGTTACATCAAACTTCAGTGGTAGTGTAGACCCTTACACAGGAGTAGCAATGTGATGATGATTCTTTATATAACATAATGCATGGAAAAACTTTTAAAAGGGAAATGGGTCATGTAAAAACAGCCTCAAAGTAGGGCCATAGGTGCTGATGGCTGTCTTTCATAATAATTTTGAACGGGGATTAAAATGTCAGTAGGGGAAGAGCAGGCAGGTCCCAGCACATGTGCTGAAAGAAAAAGACTTTGGCTGGATTTAAAGACTTAGCTCTGTCCCTTGACAACAGAGAAGAGAGACTTCATGGGACAGACTGATAAACCAGACCCCTATATTCTGTGGGTCTGAATAAGACAGAGACCTAGGTATGAAACTTGAGATAAACCTTTTGTTGTATTTAAAATCCTTCTTTCTTGTTATGTTTTATTCCTACTGTTCAGAATAACAATGTTTTGTTTTAAGGAGGATGTTTCAGGTAACTGTATTCACCCCTGGTTACAAGGTCCCAAAATGAGGAGGCAGGGGGACCCACAGATACCACATTCAGTCAGACTCACTGGGAAAGCATAGTTGATGCACAGGGTTCCATAGCCTAGGACTTGACTTAAGATTGGGAGACTTGTGGGATTCCACCCTGGAAAAGTTAAGGGCTTGAGGCCTAACACCTACAGGGTTTACTCAGAGGCCAGAGAAGGGGTTAGAGAGCAGCTAGCATAGGAACCATGATAGAACTGTTTGAGGTGTACAGCGAACTAAGCATGTTCTTAGAGCACTAGAAAAACTGACCAACTTAATTTTGACCACAGACACTGTTTTACAATTATACTGATTTACTGCATATTTTAAACAATGTTTGGCCCATTTGCCAAACTGGGAGTAAGATGATGACAGAAATACTGTAATCCTTGGGACATTTTAAATTTCATTGTGCTGTAGATAAAATGTTAAACTGTTTACACAATCAGAGAAATAACATTTAACAAGAGTGGGATGAATACTGTGGGAAAGATACTAACAGTCATGTCTTGCTCAATTCCTAAAGGAATGCAAGTCACAAAAACCCTAAGGATGTTCTTCCATAAAGGCTACATTCCTGTAGCATTACAGAACAAGCTAACTCCTTAGAATTCAAGATAAACATGTTAACTTAAACATGTCATTAAAATAGAGTGTATACTTAGCTGCTCTGTATTAGGAGAATATGAAATACAATGTGACACCAAATGTAGATTATAGTTATATGAAGAATTCACAAGAAAAGGTGAGTAAGCTATAAATACAGTGTTGTGTACATTTTTAAATACTTCCATCTACTGTATCTGAGAACTGTAGACATTAGACTAATTATCTGTTTTTAAATCTTGTTTCCCTCTTCTGCTGACCTTTCAGGCAATTTCACATCTAGCACTGCAAACTAATTTTTGATGCACATAAGGCTTTAACCTGGTGAGTGGGAGGAGGTGGGGATGCGGGGGACCTGACACAATGTTGCAATAAAAGGAACATTTCCCAAATGATCTGTTGCAAGTCATTTGGATTAGAGCTACAGTAATTTGAATCAGAAGGAAAAATCAGGTCTAGTTTTACGATGATACAGAATATCAGTCATATTTTGAGCACACAAATACTAGTTTTAAAATGTGCAGCTCTTTTGAGATGAAGCTGTTTCCTTTTAGGGTAATTAATCAGTTTAAGTTATCCAAAGTTAATTTTCACCCTCCCTGAAATGCAAGTATTCCAATCCCTATACTTTACACACATGCATTACTTTATTATTCTTTGTTCCAGCTCTAAGAGCTGGAACAAAGAATAAATAATTATAATATTAAAATAATTATAATAATATTATTCTTTGTTCCAGCTCTAAGAGCTGGAGAACCCCATCTATAAATCAGAATTACATAAACCTAATTGTCGCATTTTTGTGGAAGACTGAAGTTGAAATTCATTTATACTTTTTCCCCTATGCTATTCTCAAAATCATGTGCTGAATAGTAACAAAAAAAAAAATAATCCCTTTTGCTGCTATAACATTGGAAACATTTTTTTTTACTTGCAATTTAACAGCATTTTGTAACCAACACCAATTGAAAGTCCAGAATCTGTTTTTTTCACTTTTCTGCCTTTCTGAAACTGCAAAGAAGAATGTTGGCTTTTTCCTGAAGTCCCCAGTTACATTTTCTATATCCATGGGCAACAAAATTTTATTTCTTATCCTCCAAGCATCTCTCTCGTAAGTACTGTCCTTTCCTCTCGCTCTCCAAAGTAACCACCTGAATTTTAAAATGTCAGGTTTACAGTGAAATGAGGCTACAGAAAGCAAACCAATACATGAAAGGTTTAGTGTTAAACTTAAAATGATGTTTTCATCCCATACTTGTAACTTTTACAGAGTATTTCCATTTTGGATTTCAATCTGAACTACTGATTTTTAATGAAGACGGGTATCAGAAAAACACAAGATATTCTCATCTCTAATTAAATGAGAACATAAAGCTTCTTAATTTCTCTCTGGACATAGTCTACCAGAGTATCTAACACTTCCTTAAGATTTCAGTTTTACATTTCCTGCTGTCGTATTTTTTTTTCCAATAGACTTCTTCCCACTATGATTCAAAAAGAAAAAAAATGTTCAAAACTTTAAAAATTTAGCCTGATTTTCATATAAAAAAAGGTCTCCATTTGGTGGGAGGTAGTTTTTACTTCTTTTCCCAAGCCATTCACTGTGAGCACAAAATTATGAGTTTCATTTTTTACATGCACAAATGGACGACCAGTTTGAAAAATCAGGGTCACACATTTGACTTGCTAAATATTCTTAAAGCAATTTGCATGCAGGTTCACAAGACTGCAGGTTACATATTTCTAAAATGGGCACTATTCATTAGAATCTGGTTAGCTAACAATGGCAAGAGTGAAAAAGCTCTGACTGCATTCTAGGAAGAGGACTGGAAACAAAGGCCAGGAGACACCAGGCAGCCTGATTAGGGAAGGGACTCTAGACACCTCTCTTAGTTTGAGCACTTACCAGATAAAAGCGTACTGAGAGTTTGGCTTGAAGGAGTGTGTGCATTCAACTCTCAATCATCCTGGTGGTAGTGTAGGCACTACTGCCACAAAATCAGTGACCGAGGCTCTTTCCCACCCATTCTATGGCATCTCAAGACCTTGGGAAGAGGAATGCAAGAAAGAATGGCCAAGTTAATTCTCCTTTTTCCTCTCTTGAAGTATAGTGATTAGTCTTTTAGGTCCCACATTAATATTGAATGATCACTATGGATTATCAGATCGAAGGTGTATGTACCACTCAAGATATTTGGGTTTCCTCTAGTGCAAACTTTAAAATTGTAGGATGGGCTGGAAAGTAATGCAGAAGGGAAAGGCAGCTATGTGATAGTAACATTCCTCAGTAGAGGTACCTGCAAACCCTCAGAAGGAATGTGGGAGATAACCTCCAATCAGAGAGAGGAGTGCAGAATGAAGGTGGGAGAGAAGTCAGTCAAGAGATGCTCTATTAGGCACTAACTTAGCACCAGATCCTCAGTAAGCGATTTCAGCAGAGCTACATAGAACAACAATGGAAGTAAATGAATCTAAACCAGCTGAGGCTCTGGCTCTTAGTGCAAAATTCTAACGGTACATCACTATGTCTCATAAATAGGACCCTACTAAATTCCCCGTCCATTTTGGTCAATTTCATGGCCAGAGTGTTTTTTAATTGGCCAAGTTCACATTTTCAGGTGTTTAGCTCTGAAATTTCATGGTGGTGTAACTGCAAGGGTTCAGACACAAAAGAGGTTGTGGGGGTTGCAAAGCTACTGAAAGGGGCTGCAGGAGTGCCACCCTCACTTCTGTGCTGCCTTCAGAGCTCTGCTGTGAAGGCAGCACAACCGTGGAGCTTCCTGTAGCCAGGGGAGGTACCCAGAGGTAGGTCTGATCTCCCACAAGAGTGGCCATTCAGGCGAAGAGGACGTCCTGTCCCTCCCTAGCCTGGCAGACTAGCACCTGGAGCCCAATGCACAGTACTAGCCCAGGCCCCAGCCCTGCCTCTCCCCTCCAATAGCTAAATTTCACTGGGGAGGTCTGATTTCATGGTCCGTGATGTGTTTTTCACGACCACGAATTTGGTAGGCCCCTAATCAAAAATTGGTGCTATTAGGGCCCCTCTACACTTTTTTATAAACCATGGAGGGTATGGGCCTGTATCTGGGTTGTGGGAGATGGATGGAAAAGGAAGGAGTTAAGAGGGGCACCCCAAGAGCATCATGGCAGAGTCATTTGCTACATATCAAAGGTTCTTCAGGCTGACCAAAGTTCCACAAGAGTTAGCTCTATTCCCACAGATCTTTACTGTCTGCAGCAGCCATGTTGATTTTAAAATTTGGTTAAGAAATTTCTTTAAACTTCTCTCACTTTCCAACAGAATCAGAAATTAATCTGGCAGAATTAGCTACTGCTGATTTACAATTTTGAAGGCCTAGAATTTTGTGATTTTCATGGAATGTCGAGAACATCCTGCCCTTTGGATTTTTTAGATCTTGGATGACTTTTCACAATTGAAATCAAAACACAGCATATGACTGATGCCTATCACAGGGTATCTCAGTTGGTGGGCCAGGAGCAAAGACGTCTGATACACAAATTGAAGAGAACCCTTAAGAGACGGCTCTTAACAGATTTAAGAAGGATGCCTTTAATAGCATGTGATGGATTAAACAAGTCTTTAATTAATGGTACATGTGGTATACCATGCAGTTTTGTCATGAGCTTTGCTTCACTTTTCTCTCTGTGAACACTGGGTGGAACAATATTGCAGAGAACTGGTAACCATGGTAGAGGAGTAGATTTAAGTGTGCCTGAAATAATATGCATAGTGGAATTAAGTTATACATCAATCATCGTGTGAGATGAGGGAGCCCATACTCAAGTGCAATACTCCGCTGCTGAATAACAGAGTGCCAAGGCTGAAGTGTGCAACATTTGGGCATTGGCACCCATGTTGTTCAGGCCAGTTTTCCAAGCAGGGTGTTCCACATTTTAGCTTTAGTCACTGTCTTTGTAAGATGGTCACAATATGTGAGAGTTCTATCCAACATGACACCATAATTCACACCAGACCAGATGTGAATTATGCTTTATTTGATGATCATTGAGAACCATGTTCAGTTCTTTGCCCATTTCTGCATGATGTAGGTGGAAGACACCTGACAGTCTTACTTACACTTGATATCAAGCACCACTGAAACAGGCGCAGATGCATGCTCATCTCTGTTAGGATATTATGACATGATACTTTTCACAAATGTAAACAACTGAACAGAGATCTCTTATGCAACTCAATAAAACCCCCGATTGCAGAGACATTCAAGAGACACTTGGGTTTCATCCGAGAACGGGCCGGGCCAGGCCAGGCAGGATTTTTAACTGCACGCTGCCCGCCTGCCAGGCAGCAGCATGCTATTAAAAATCCGCTTGCGTGCCAGCTTTGGCACACGTGCCATACGTTGCCAACCCCTGCTTTAGACCATAAAAGACCTAAACAGAAGAAGTCAGTTATATTAAAATAATAAAAAGCTACCCATACACCACAGCATCAGTACGATAAAGTTAATGGCCTGAATTAAATTTGTAAAACAGCAATGGACTATCACTACTGCCGGGTTCAGCTTTAATTCAGCCATCTCACCTGTTACATTTTACAGAAGCAAAGTTGCTGTTTACATCTGAATTTCCTCATTTTGTGAGTTGCAGAATTTTAATGCATTAAGTCACTAACTCCCTTTCTTCAACAAAATATCTAAGTTAACCGTATGGGAAGCCTCCATAAAAGACTGACCTTGGGAGACACTGAAGTCTACCATAAACTCTGTATAGTGACTTTGTAAAACTTACACATAGTCTTCATGGTGTCCAGATATAATTATTCCATTACAGTATTCAGGCAACAGTGTTAAAGGCCCTGTGCTCAGAAATATTTATAAGATGGAAAAAAACCCGCACAAAATAGACCTCACAGTAGACTTACAGAAGCTTTTTTTTCTTTTGTTCTCCTTGTGTAATGCTGACAGACCACAATCATCAGCAGGCAGGAAAGAACCAGGGACCTCTGGAGCTTAAAGCAGGAGCCGCTATCACATAGTCAATTACCTATTAGCTAAGGCTGTAGAGCACGCTCATTTTCTCTCTCTCTCTAGTGGTGCAGCAAATGGGAGAGACCACTACACCCAGCAGGTGTGGGAGTTACACTTTTATTAGTTAACTAAACTCTATCCTAAGTGCTACATTGACATCAATAACACTTCTTTTCCTTCAACATATATGCAGTATAAATTAAAATAATCATCATTTTTACAGCACCAGTCCACCAAAGCATTTGGTGCTTTATAAAGTAAAACCCTGATCTTGCAAAAACTTACACATGGGTAAATTGTATACACATGCATAATCTCATTGCATTCTATATTCATGTGCCTAAAGTCACATTTACAGGACTGGTGTCAAATATCTAAAAACCCACATCAAAAAGTGAAATACATATATCAAAGGTGGTGGTAAAGGAAAAGGGAAAGGATAATAGGTAGAGGCACAAGAATAGGTGCAAGAAATACCATGATTAAATTAAGAGATGTTTTAGAGTACAGAGAGATAGGTGTGGAGACAGACTAGGTCATCCCATCACAAAAGCAAGTTTAGTTGCCAATGCACAATACAATGGAGGAGAGCCTTACAACATAATCACTGGGCAGATGCTAGTCAGGACAAGACAGCACAAACTTCAAAATATCAGTCTACTCTGTGCAGGCCACCCACACAGAGAATCTAGGATGGACATCATAGGATTACAATTCCTCAAAGATGTCATTGCTTTCTGAGCAACCTGCAAGCAGAAGAGCTGCCACACAGGGACGGGATTACAGCAACAGAACCTCATGGCTATGAAGACGTTCTGCTGTTGCCACAGGGTTAGAGGATAAACAGTGCAGTCTGCACAGATTTTTATACTACGTCTAACACCCAACAGATTGTGATCAAAAGTGACTTCTGTGTTCCTCATCTGATCTTTTACCTCTGTGCATTGCCACAAGCAGGAGCACAGAGAAGGAAGACTTGGCATTCCGTAAGAACTGCAAAAGTAGATCAGACCAACATGCGCTGTCGTTTCAGATGAATGCTTCAAACACCAATAATAATTCTGCTCATGGCCCAGAAGAATCTTCCTAACTCCAGGCATTCAGTGTTTGGGAATATGTTCATAACCATGTGGGTTTATATCCTTTACACATCCAATGTCTTTGTATCTTCTTACCACTCGTCTTAATGTATAAAAATATCAGCAGTTATACAGAAACAAAAACTTGCTTTTTTCCCCTCCCAAGGATGGGAAAAGGGTAGCTCTACAGCATGCAAGAGGAAATACCCTTCAAGCTTTCTTCAAAAGGACAGGTCAACGATACATTACACGTATTAGAGGGGTTACAGATACCATACCGAAAAACCACTAAATATGGCATACACCTAAAGCCAACCAAAATGAAGAAGGCAAGATGGGGGCGGGGGAAGAGGGAAGGAACTCCCACCTACTTACTGTTCATTACACAAATTTGATTTTCCTTGGGAAGTATACACCATTCTTCTTATGTGCCGCATTTGGCTCAACCAGTGAGCACATACAATTTGTAGAAGCATGAGAATAAAGGGTAATGGGAGATTCCCATACCACTGCAACAATATTTTATTCCTGAGATAAGGCTATGTATTTTCTTTTTATTGTCATTTAGATTATCTTTTTATTGTATATCATGATCACGAGCTCACATTTTTCCTTGTCTTCAAGAAGGTCTTATAATAGGACATTTCCAAACTACCATATATATTTTCTCAAGTCCTCTCCTCATTGCACTGTCTCCAGCCCTGTTTGCTCTTTATCACACCCATATTAAATGGCATCACTGGGATGAAATAAAGGCTGTAGAAATTTTGCACTGCACCTTCATAAGATTGCAGAACATCAGCATCACTATTTTGACAAGACAAGGTATTTTGTAATTAGCTGGTGAGAAATGCAGCCATACTAATTAATGCTGACTCCATGCAAGGAACAGGGGAAAAAAATGTGTCGGTATTAACCAGATTGTATAGAGTAAGGAAAAAAAAGGGTATTCCAAGCTTCTGAAGAGGCCATAGCAGAATTAAGCATATTTTTATAGCAATATCCTTGCTTTCAGTATCCATTCATGAAGAAGATTAATATTAACATATTCAAACAGCAGTTGTAATCAAGGGTTTATTTTCATTTGTCTATAATTAGATTTTGGGAGAAGAGAAAAATCTTTGTTTAGGCTTTCAAATGGGAAATCTCCAAGCCGTGGGCAGGAACCATTGTTTCTGAATCACTTTGATTATCCATCCAGTCAGACACCTCCACATCAATTACTGGGAGTGGGCCACATTCACCCTGACTGTATTGGCCTGGTCCACTTGTAACGTAACTCCTTTCTCTTCATATGTCAGTACATTTATGCCAGCATCTGTAATTTTCACTCCATACATCCGAAGAAGGGGGGTTTTTACCCACAAAAGCTTATGCCCAAATAAATCTGTTAGTCTCTAAGGTGCCACCAGACTCCTCGCTGTTTTTGTGGATATAGACTAACTCGGCTACCCCTCTGATTCTTGAATGTGTGTTTCTTTCAGCTCCAATCACAAAAGCATCTGCACATGAAATAAATAGGGTATGTCTATGCTGTAATAAAAACTCCAAGGCACCAAGCCTCAGAGCTGGGGTCTCAAAAGCTTTAAGACTAGAAGGAACCATTGTGATCCATTGACTCTGGCTTGCAGGGTTAATAATAGCTGCATAGATGTTTGGGCTCAGGCTCTTAGATATGTATACAATGCAATTTTTAGCCTCACAGCTCAAACTTCAAAAGCCCAAGTCAGATGACCCACGCCAGTCACGGATCTTTTGTTGCAGTATAGATGAACCCTTAGCTTTTCTTCATTTCTTTTACTTCATTCCTCTTTTCTCTGAGTCTCTTTCCCTCTCCATCTGAGATTTCATGCAGTTCCCTCAGCCATCAGTCATCTCATCCATTCCTTCCCCAAGCGTTTGTCCTGAGCATCTCTTGGTCTCTTTTCGAGGGTGACGTAATGGATGTTCTCCATCACTACGCTGCAGCTGCACTCTCCTCAGCCAGGACAGTTAGACATAGTTCTCTCCCTGTTTACGAGCTTTGTTCCTTTAATCACTCAGAAGAGACAGACATGAAGTAATAGGAGGCACTTGCTCCCCTCCTCCCAACAGGTGGTTATGCTTTATCTACAGGGCTTCTAACCTTCGCTGTCCTAAAGAGAAAGGGCTGTTCCAGCCAAAAATGTGATGCCTCTGCACTCTAGAAAAACCTGCCCTCCATTCCATCAGTCTTTTCCTTTCTCTCTGTCTATCATTCTTCACTATGTTCACTCTGGTTTTATGTTCGCTTTCGTTTTCCCATCTAGCCCAGGTAGCTCGGATAACTTTTGCTCACCGATCACCTGAGAACAGTTTAACTGACTTTACATACACCTGTAGGAAAAGAAAGAGCCCCAGGCTGACTTTTAGTTACTCATCTAAACCCATGTCTCTCTCTTGGTTAATTCCTAATCAGGAACAACAAGAAGAAAAGCAAGCTGGCATACACATATGGGCCAAAACATTTTGGGTTTCCTTGATGTAAGAGTTCAACCGTGATATGGAACAATCATGTGAGTTAAAGTATTCTGAGCACTGTCATGAAAGTGATCCTGCCAGGTATCCCATGCAGCAGTCAGATGGGCATATCCATAGACTTCCCTTTGCTCACAGAGCTAGAGCCATGTCTCGTTAGCTCCCCCATTTCCGAACTATTTTACAGAAATATCTGTAGCCAAAATCTAGGAATAAAAGACATAGATGGCTTGTGCAGACAGATTTTTTTCTAGCACTATCCTTTGAAGACAATTGTGAAAAGCTCCTTCGACTTAGCCTCATCATCTTAGAGCATAGATTTAGAATAGAAATATTGATAGTTCATTGATGATAGGGATGTCACTGGAATATAACTGTAATTTAGCTCGATTTTTCTTTATGCACCAACCTCCACCAGCCAAACTTGGCTTTCCTGCATATTACATAAAAAATGAACTAATAATTTTTAAAAACTATCGGCAATCATTTACCGTTGCTAGAGAGGGATGCATCTAAGCAGACATAATTAAACTGTTGATTCCTTCTAGGGGGTTTAAGGTAGGAAATGCAAGCCAATTATTGATGCTGTAAATGGCTCACTGAAAGAAAAAATAAAAAGACTGCAGCATCCTAGGGCTTTAATTCAAGATAGCAATTTCAAGTGCTTCCTCCCATACCACTGAATCTATAGTAACACAGTTGCTATACAAAATAAAGATAATGGGAAAGATTGTTACCATGTCAATAATAACTGCTATCAAATAACAAGAATATGTATTCAGCATTATAGCAAGTACCAGACAGAAACTGCTAAAATTAAGGTTGCATCATTTCCATTATAACCTTATTCTCAGCCCCAGGTTTTTACAAAAAATTGCTGAAAAATATATGCTACATATGTCTGGCAGCTAAATTTACCTTTGTAGTTAATCTGTTTCCTCCCCAGATTTGCACCCATGGATTGATTTGCTGCTGGTTGAAAAGAAAAAAAATTATAGGACATGTCTACTGACAAAATTATTAAAACATATTTTGAGAATTTTTCATATATGAAGTCTAAGATGGTCCTCTGTATACATGTAAAAATGTCTTGTTTAAAAAGATATATTAGTTAGGAAAAGTGCTTGCGTAGCTAAGCATTTTATAAAAATCTCTTGCATTTAAACCTCATTGGATAGGAGACAAAGTATAAAAGGCTATGCACAGTCTTGGTAGATTTCCCACATACTTGCTGAACTGTCTTTCCATCTTAACATGTAATTTTGCTTTTCAGAGATTACTGCAAAATTTTTAGTAGGAACACTTCAACTTGAGTGGGATTTTCAAAAAAAAGTGTTTAGCGTTGGCCTAACTGCTCCCACTGAAAGCAATGGGAGTTTTCTTATTTTAAGTTTTAAAATTTAAATTGTAATAATTTTAAACATCAGGAACTGCATCTAAGCTGCCTGCTCTCAGCAGGAAAAGCTGCAAGCTCTTAAAGCTGCAGAAAACCAGCCTTCTTTACGTTGTTTAGATGTTGCAATGCTCTTTGGTAACAAGGACAGTTTTTATTAGTGCATGATCAATATTCTCATTCAAATGAAAGACTGTCAAATTAAATATTTCCCAAATGTTGATTTGTATCAGAAATTAAGGGACTATTGTATCCCCTAGAGAAGGCAATAGCTGGTACTGTATGGGTGAAGTATGGTAGTGCAGCAGTGCACTCAAGCTGAGGTTGATTAGAAGGGTCAGAGTTATAAAAAGTTAAAAACCATATCCCACTGAGACCATGTATTCTTTTTATTCAATGAACTTCCATTACCTGTTATTTTTGTCAACAGCATTCAACAGTACAATGGCTGTAAGACTTTTTGGCTTCTTTAAGCCCACATGGTTATGCTGGAAGTATTAAAAAAGAAGAGTGGGTTCTGAACACTAAAACATCCTGAAACTCATAAAATATACTGGTGTCATGCTTCAATGAAGTATTACATTGAAGATTCAGATTCGGGCATTTCTAGAAATGAGACTACCACATTTTTTGTGCAAGTTTAATGAATGTATCCAGGAATGAACCATAATGGGTACTGAAGTGCCCACTATGTACATACATTAACTCTTCGCTTAATGTTCTAGTTATGTTCCTGAAAAATGTGACTTTAATTCTTATTGGGAAATTAGATTTGCTTAACATCATTTTGCTTAATGTAAATGGGGGGTGGGAGAGTTAGGTTCCAGGGAATTTTTTTCACCAAAGACTATATTATATACATTATATATACAGAGTACAAGTTTTAAACAATTTAATACAAAGCGATGGTTGTGAAGCTTGGTTGAGGTCGTGAACTCAGAGGGTGGGATATTTCCCAGGGAATACCTTACTGCTAAATGATGAACCAGCAATTGGCTGAGCCCTCCAGGGTTAACTCCTTGTTGTTAATGTAGCCTCACACTCTACAAGGCAACACTAATGGAGAGAGGGGAAAGAGCATGGCGAACAGAGAGATACACCGTGAGAGAGAGAGAGAGAGGGGCACATTTCCACTTTAAGTAGGTTGACCCCACTCTAACGCACACTACCTTGTTAATCAGTGCTGACACACTGCCTTGTTAAGCAGATCAGCAAGCTGAGAAGGCAGCTGCTGCCAGGAAGTTCCCTCCACTGAGTCCTGTCTTGCATCTGTCCCCACAATCCCCAGCTCTATGGAAGATGGGGTAAGTGAGGTGCAGGAGTGGGTGAGGGAGACACCCTGACATTAGCTCCCCACTTCTACTTGTCCCCTCCCCCCTCACAACAAGCAGGAGGCTCCTGGGAGCAGCTCCAAGGCAGAAGGCAGGAGCAGCACATGGCAGTGGGGGAGGGACAGTTGAACAGCAGGCAATTGATAGCCTGCTGGGCACCTCCTGCATAGGGAATTTAGGGGAGCTGATAGGAGGGCAGACTGTCCACCCTGGTTCCAAGCCCCCACCAGCTCGCTGCAATGGGCTGTTCTTCCTGCAAGCAGTGGACAAAGCAGGCGGCTGCCAACCAATGTTGCACAACTTTAAACGAGCATGTTCCCTGATTGATCAGCAATAGAACAATGAAACAATTCTAACCAGGATGACTGTGAGGAGTCACTGTACAAGATTCAGCTGAATATAAAGAATGGCTACCCACCCAGAACTAGATTAGTCAAGACAAAGAAATTGCTAACACTCCCACTAAGGCTTACATCTGCAGCTATTATAGTCAAAGGCAAGACTTCTAGTGATGTCAACCAAATAATGAGACTGAGCACTTCAACAAGTGCTGAGCACCCAGCAATCTCTCTCAAGAGTAAGTCAGAGTAAATTCTAGTTGCTAAATTCATCAGATAGATTTTCAATTCCACGATGCAACACATCTATGTTTTTCCCTGCATAGAGGGAAAGAAAGCAACAAGTAAATTTCTTTCCAGACTAAATCTCAATAAAAATGCTGAAGACAAAACTATCAAGCAGATGGTGACATTAATATTTAACACAGTTTTCACTTGGGTTAAAGTCTTTTTTCAGCATGGGAGCAAATAAATTGCAACACCTGGACAATGCCACTGAGAGTTAAGGATTCAGTTTCAACCTTAACTCCTAAGCCTTGACCCCATATTAAGTACATTAGGCTTAGGTAACACCCTTAAGACTACTTTAACAAATTCACATAACATCTTCACAGTATACAAGCTATTTTTTAATTAAAACTAACATATATAAGGGTGTCACCTAGAGTACAGCATATTAGTCTGAATTAACAGATGCTTATTGAAATGGGCACAATATTGTTGTTAACTGCCACAGTTCTCCTGGCAAAAAACAAAAACAAAACAAAAAACAAATCACAAAAAGTCATGACTGTATGGGAGGCAGGAATTACCCGTAAAATATTTTAACCTGGAAAATTAAACACAAATTCATTCCCAGGAGATTTATACTTTAATCCAGTGATTTGAAAAGAATGAATAAATATTCAAAAAGTAAAAACAAAGTTTACTTCTTAGGAAACCTGTTTTAGATTTTTTGACACCATTGTAGCCCCAAAAAAGCAGACAAAGCTTATGTTCTCCTCTGCTTCACTGTTTGAATCCTCCCACTCTTCACACAGTTGATTTGTAGGCTATACATTGATAGGACTTCCACATTATTCTCCTGATACAGTGGTGCATTTATTGCATTTTACTGTTTATGGGGTTGCTGCCATATAAGATTATTCCCAATAAAAGTAACAGCAAACAGTAAGCTTCTAGGAACTCTTGGGGAACCCTAAATGCTTTTTCACCCTGAGGGGAGTCTTCCTTCCCTCCAGTCACCTCTCTCGTCCACTTTGGCTGCTCTGTTGCTGCTTTTGCAGGGCAGACTCATAAGCTGAAAATTCTGCTCTGCACATCCTTAAATGAAGGTTCCAAAGCAGAACCTTCATATGCAACAATATTTGCAGGTTTTGGATGGCATCCAGCTTCAAGATGCCAGACACTTGGGAAGAATGCACCACAAAGGACTAGTCCACACTAGAAGTGCTACAGCTGCGCAGCTGTTCCACTATAGTACATCCAGTGAAGATGCTCTGTACGAACAAGGGAGAATTCTCCTGTTAGCATAATAAACCAGTTACCACCTCCGGTAACTATGTTGGTGGGAGACTCTACCCGACCAACATAACGCTATTTCACTGGTGCTTAGATTGGTATAATTTATGTCACTCATGCAGGTGGCTTATTTACACCTCTCAGTGACATAAGTTGTATCAACTTGAGTGGTAGTATAGACTGGCCTAACAGTTTTTAGCATTACATCACATGGAAGAGTCACTGTGACACAGTCAAAAATATAGTAAAAGGGTACATATGAGCACAGGTGCATTTAAGCCAACATAACACCCAGTTTACACTATCGTAATAATCCTTTGACCACTCCAAACTGGAAAGAGTCTGCCACTCAACGTGCTAAAAAGTCTCAAACCTTTGACCTCTTCGTTGTCAGTGATGTCTGTACTAATATGGCCAGTCCTCATTTGTTGATTGAAGATGCCATGTAAGATTTATCAAATTACTTCTGAATTTAATATGAGAAATTTAAGAATGCTAGCAACATGAAAACTATCCATTATAATTTACATATTTTGGATGTTTGGCCTAAAGTGATCGAATGGATTGCAGCAGTCAATTTGCCTGCTAGAATTTCAAGTCGTGCACTTATGAAAGCATAATTCAAGAAGTCAGCCAGAAGCCAAATATAATCTTTTGTAAACTCAGCAACACACTTCTTGGAGTGTAGCGAGGATAACTATATGCATACTTCCTGAATGAATATGCAACGTCAGCTATGAGAATAATGTCACTGGGTGTCAGACCAATGGTCCTTCTATCCCAGTATCCTGCCTTCCAACTGTGGCCAGTGCCAGATGTTTCAGAGGGAATAAATGTGACAGGGAATGGTGATTGCCCTGTTCTATCTAGCCACAGCTTTAAGCAGTCAGTCAGAGGTCCAGAGATATCCAGAACACAGGGTTGTGTCCCTCACCATCTTGCTAATAGCCATTGATAGAAATATCCTTCATGAACTTAACTATTTCTTTTAATTCAGTTATATTTTTGGCCTCTACAACAATCCCTGGCAGAAGTTCTACAGATTGACTGTGCATTCTGTGAAGAAATACTTCCTCTTTTGTTTGTTTTAAATCTGTTGCCTATTACACTAATTTCACTGGATGATCCCGATTCTCATATTATGTGAAAGGTAGATAAAACTTCCTTATTTACTTTTCTCCACAGCATTCATGATTTTATAGATGTCTATCCTATCCCCCCTTACTCATCTCTTTTCTAAACTGAACAGTTGCAGTCTTTAGAATCTCTCCTGATATGGAAGTTGTTCCATACTCTTAATCATTATTATTACGCTTCTCTGTACATTTTGTTAACTTTGTTAGTCATTGACATTGAGCACACAACTCAAGCTTCAGCTTCTAATGCTCAACCTCAAGCCACTACACATCTCAAACCTTGTCTCCCAAAAAGCCACCAATGCTCCACAACACCAATCTTGTCTCCTCCCTCATTCCAGTTTATGCATTTTTCCATTCTACCATCTGCAGGTGCAACATCCCTTCTATCCTGCATAGTTCTCTTCCTCAATGGTGCCCATATGAAGCGAGATCATAATAATCAGGTTCCACTCCTCCCCAAGTCTAAATGGTACCATGGACCTCTGAAATTCCCAGTGCATCCTGTTTGCTTTTAAGTCTGGCTTTGAAAATGAAAGCACTTAGGCAGGGATTCTATTTTTGGATAGCATACATCACTGAACACATTGTGTCAGCTCTAAAAAATAATAAACACGCTATTCAAGCTTAAGGAGAAAGGATTGCTGTAATTGCAAAGTCATTCCTCGGTGCCCCACCAGGTAGTATTCTAAGAGTTTCTTCGTCTGGCAGACAGTGAGTCTATGCCTCCCCAAGTAGTACCTATAATCCTACACTGCAACAGGGCCAGCCAATGAGTACATCACTCCCTATCTCCAAATGACGAGTGAGTCCTTAGGGTGCAATGGAGAGGTTTCCTCAACTAGAAGTGATCTTCTGTTATTCATTTTTATTAGCAAGCTGTGAATGCAGAGCTGTACTGGTTCTCAAGCTGCATGGTAGAATCCAGTCAACATGTTTTACCAACAATCCATATGAAATAAGATTGCATCTTCCAAAAGAAGTTAGCAAGAAAGATGCATTTTATGCTCTATCTCAGAGGTGGGCAAACTTTTTGCCCTGTAAGCCATATCGCTGTACAGAAATTGCAGGCCATGACTGCTCATGAAATTGGGGGTTCCTGGCCAATGGGAGCTGTGTGCAGAGTCTCTTGGCTCTGGCCACTCCTACCCATAAAACGGGGAGGGGAGACATGCCACTACTTCCAGGAACTGCACGGAAAGCCCCCAGCCCTGCTACCCAGTGGAAGCTTTCGGGCCGGATTAAAAGGTCTGATGGGCTAGACATGGCCCGTGGGCCATAGTCTGCCCACCCCTGCTCTATCTGAAAGACAATTGAATACTGTGGCTTCTAGGAAAAAAAGCATCTGGCTGTGGCATCTTTTCCTAAAACAGTATGTACATCAGCTAATATCAATATCCTGTTTGAGCTCCTTAAAATTAAACACACTCCAAAAATAGTGGGGATGGGGTGGCAAACAGTGTGACGTGGATTTATAGTTAACAAAAGTACAAGAAAAATCGGTGTATGTGACGCAAGTCATAGGCGAGTGGCAAACAACAGAAATTTGACCAAATTTAATGTACCCTCTCTACACACATACCTCATAAATCATTTGAGAGCTTATTATGTCTACTTTAAGATGAGGTATGATGTGGAACTATCAAGTGGTACCATTCCCACAGAGAGGAGGATAAAAAATAAATGTCAAACACATCAGAAGTGAATAAAAATATTTCAAAGTGGTCATTGTTAGTTTAACAATGTATTATTTCAAAACACAAAATTGGATTTTTGTGACCTCAAAGCACAGCAATCTAAAAGTATAACAAATCCAATACATTTCAACGATACCTAGAAATGCCAATATCATCATCTTGTTCATCGTTATGATCTCTATGAATGTGCGCTTATTGTTGGGACAGTGCCAAATTGTTATGAATTACTGTGGCTGATATGAATGAAGTGTGGTAAGCATGAGTTTGATACATCTGAATTTGCTAGAGGATTCTAGGAACAGGATTCTCTTCGCATCAGACAGTTGATGAAAGTGCTGAAATTGCACTTGAATGATTAATAAAAAGCTCGATTTGTGTGTAAGTTTCATCATCAAACTTCCTAATGTATCAGCTGCGAGGGGGGCGGAAACCATCTCACCAGATAAAGAAAATGTAAAAAAGTGCAATCATTGAGCTTGGTACAGGCTGACCCAGGTCAAAATGACCCTCTGGATGGCATTACACTAAGAGCTCAAATGAATGATTGATAGGAGGGTAAACTAGTCATTGTCATGTTGCAGTGCTTCTAGAATGATAAAAGAAGATCACACTGTTTTGGGTACCTTTGTTCAACTTCACCTGCAAGCTTATGGCACCACTTGACATTTCCACGTTGTACATAGTCTGAACATACATGAAATAACCTTTCAAATTATATGACATAGGTGTGTGTAGTGTGGATACATTAAACTCTCAAAATAGGATCCTTTGTGGAGAATTGCTGCATGCCTGCCTATCTAGAAAGTTTTAACTCAGACCAGATGTTTACATTTTAAATGATAAACCTTCAGGTATGGTATTCTATGGAAATATTAGCAAACATTTAATTGTGTGCACGCAAACAGCACTTTTACATTAAATTCTGATAAGATAATATTGATTTAGTTCCACCCAGCCAATCTTAACACAGTTTTTATAATGGAAACCAGAAAAAAAAAACCTGCCTCACTACATATTTACCTAGTACAATATACCTGATCTTTTCTTTCCATTATACTCTAGTAGTGTACTTTATTTATGTGGCTCAGCAAGAGAAATCTAACTTAGCACTGTCAGTCTAAAGAGGGTTTTGTCAGCATGGCTCCTTTACAATTCAAGGTGTCTTAGATCACACAATAAAGCAAGGCATCTCCACAGAATACCAGTCATTGCTGCTCCATGTTGTAACTTTTCCTTGGCCTGAAGCCAGGATTTCCAAGTTTCACTAAACTTTATGTCAAAGTACCAGCTTGGGAAACTTGGTTATAACTAAAATACCCTTACATTTCCCTTGTATTCATTTTCTGTTAAGAGAAACAGCATACCAACATTACCATTGTTTGAACTGGAATTTACAGTTCTTGGAATTCCTTTAAAGCCCTCTTAAATTTGCGCTGAAGCAATGTTGCCATAGCGCAAAGGGATTGTAAGTGAAGGATGTCAGCATTGCTGTAGAGAGCAGCCAAGCAAGCTAAGTAAAAGAGACAGCTAAAAATTCACTATGATTTATAAGACTCGAACCTGATAAAAATATGCCCTTATTTTAAGCCAAGAGGAATTTGGTAGAAATGTTTTTAACATGAGGTTGCTAATCATTCTGATCAGGGTCTTGTAACAGGGGAAGACTAGTCAGAACCCCACATTCTGATTTTAACCCTACCAGGTGCATTACTGCAGCAGTCTAAGAACAAGCAAACTAGTCATAGGGGCTAGTCACAAGGTCAGTAAAATTCAAGAGCATCTCATCATCAAGATAACCATCACATGCAACCCCCTGTACAATCCATGAAACAGCACCAAGCTCCTTTGTAACCCTTTCCTCCCTTGTAGGAGGACAACGACGGAGCATTAGTGACCTACACAAAGAAGTGGAATGAGCAGTGTCTGTGGAGGAAGACAAGCCAGAAATAGTTTGCTCAGTTTTGGTATTTTTAGTACATGGAAAATCCATTACACTAAGTTTACAAAGCAACAATGAAATCTGACAAGGTAGTGAGTTGCTTCAGGTGGACTAGCATGAGAGATCATTTATCACTCAGCAATTCTTAGGCTACAGGAAACTTAATGTAAGAGACAGTCGTAACAGCCTCACCAAAATTTAGTAAGTTTAGTTTGCTCTAGTAAATGTATATTTCTGAGTTAGTGTTGTATCTTCAGCTGGGCACCTCTGTGCAAGTGATCTCAGCATGACCATTATAAAATGTATTTCCCCAAAAGGGAACCTCATATCGCTGTACTATACCAAAGCATTGAAGAATACTGAGCAAGACGACTGATGATATCAAATGAATTTAAGTGAGGTCTGCAAAGAAAGAAGGTCAGGAAAACACATGCATTGGGGGCTGCCAAACTATTGTTCCTGGATCCCCCTAAACAGTTAAATGTGGAAGTTCAGCTCTTAGTTTCATGAACTGGCAGTGTATAAAGGTACTTACAGTATGATCCATCTGAAGACCTTCAAGTGCTTCAAAGGAATTAATAAATTAAGCCTTAGCACCACTGTGATGTAGGGAAGTGCAGATGGAGAAATGGAGACACAGAGAGATTGCCCAAGGTCACACAATAAATCAATGGCAGAGACAAGAATATAAGCCAGGTCCCCCACCTCCCAGCTTTGTGCTTTAGCTACTAGAACACACTTCAGATAATGAAACACTGTACAAATGTTATAAAACCATTTCCCAATAGTTTTAAAAATGAATTCACAATGTTTGACTTTATTCTGTCATCAGCACAAAATAAGTTTAACTGCAACTCATGTTCCTGACAGACTGCTTTTGTTACAGAAAGGACATTAAAAATGCATTGTGCCTTGACATGCACTGCACAAACCAAACAAACATTAGGAATAGCCCTGGGAGGGGAGATGTTTTTCTAAGGATAAATTCTTTCACAATGCAGTGTTATCTTGTTATGGATATTTTCTGTCACCAAGAGCAATAGAAGCACTGTGAAAAATCAGTTTTGACTAAGCACTGTGAGCTGCAGCCAATATCAAATTGGCGACCAAAGAAATAACTGATCAAGTCTGCATTCAGAACACTTCTCACCCCATAGCACTGTGTAATGTATATTTTACAAAACACAAGGGAGGAAAAAACAAAGTTAAATTAACGCACCAAATGTCACATCAACTTTACAGATTGGTCTTCCTACTCCTACTCCTCCAGGATGAATGGGATTCTATGTTTGAAGAATTCAATAGGAAACAGTGTGGCACATTATTCAACAGCCTTTATGCCTTCAAAAAGTATTACTATTCCAAATGAGGATCAGACCAATTTCGAAAAACATCCTTGCCTGAAGTTTTTAGAAGTAGCAACAGGGCAAACTGATTGAATATATTTCTTCACTGGAACTCACACATAGCATAAAAACTTAGGTTGGTTACTGACAAAGTGATAAATTGTGTTATTTGTGCCAAAGAGATGTTTAATATTTCAAATTTTTTAAGTAGCTCAGCTGGTCTCTTCTTTTGCCTCCAAGAATCATTTTCTAAATGTCTAAACATATTGCACAGATAGATGCACCCCAGTTTGCCCTATACAGATTTTTGTTTACACTAGGATTGATTGAGCCCCACCAACATCTAAGTTTATAGCCAGGCAGCACAAACCTATGGGGTTTTTTGTTTTGTTTTCGCGTTTTTGGTGGTGGTTGTGAAAATCAAGACCACAATTAAAAATGAATTTTGCAAGCATTTCTGAAAGGCAGGAGACTGTCTATTCATATTATTTCAACCACAGATACAGGAGTTTGTTGTTTGTTTTTAAATACTAGTTTCTAAACTTGTAGCTACTGTTTCAAAAATGTACATCACTAAATATATCCCGGAATAAAACAACATTCGTAATCAGTGGGAAACATTCACCGTCCAAGAACTTACCATAAAAATATTAAAGCACCTCTGAGGCTGGTCCGTTACGGGAATACAAAAATCCAGAGGAAAAGGTCGAACCACAAGTAACCAAAGAAAACAAAGAAGGGAGCTTGTGACTCGAGAAAGTATTTCCTTAAACAATATTTTCCTCTCGGACGGCAACCGATCTAAGCTTCCAAACTCCGGCCGCTGAAGCTTAGCACAAGCAAATCCTCCCGAAGAGGCAGGTTTAAAAGCAAAGCTATAGTTGAAGGCTGCTTAACGAAGTGTGAGAAAGCCACATCTGTGTGGTGTGTGCTGGGGCTCCAAACGTGCAAGCCAGAGGAAGGGGGTGGGGGGGACCACTTCCTTACTCTGTAGGACACACGCTTGTAACAGAAAATCGAAGCAACCCAGCCAGGCTCCCAGCACAGCCAGGAAACACTTCACAACTGTTCCCGCAGAAAAAGTGCCGTCGCTCCCCACAGAAGAAGCCTGGCCTCTCAACACCCTTCTGCCCCTTGCAGACTGGGGTTTGTTCCTCCTTCAAAGGCGAGTTTACTTCATGCCTCAGATTCCTCTTTCTGTCTCTCCCCTCCAGAGAGCCGGCCCAGATGGGAAGAGCCTGCAGCTGAAGCGAGCGCAGTGCCCCATCGGGAAAGCTGATCCTGCTGATCTCATCACTAAGGGCTACTAATCCAATGACCAGGGAATTAAGAACAGATGGTGACGCCCCTTCCCCCAACACCAGCATTACCACACTGACGTCGAAACGCACATAAGCCTGAGCCTACCAACTGGGTAACAACAGAGCTCCCCTTGCTATTGCACTAACTGCAATTCCTCGCCCGCTTTCCTGTGCCGGTCTGTCTGGAGCGCACCAAGAGCACTCTTAGTTCACTGAGCCAGCCCAGCGCTGCATTATTTAACCCCTTGGGTCACAAGGATGCATGGGATCCTCCTGTGCAACCAGGATGCTGGAATTAGAGTTGCTGTTGCACCCTTTGCTTGAAGTAGTCATAACCAGAGCCTAAATTCAGCCAGAGCCCACGGGAGTGGAGCACCCACAAATATTTCCAAACCTGCATAGGGGATCGAGGCTTCAGCCCCAGGGGAGGTGCCACCCAGGGCTGACATCCTGAGCCCCAGCACACCTCCCTCTCTCACCTGTGGGGCTGAAGCCCAGAACCCCAGGGAACCGCTCCCCTCTGGATGGGAGATGGCTCCAGATAGGGTGACCAGATGTCCCAATTTTATAGGGACAGTCCTAATTTGGGGGTCTTTTTTAATATAGGCTCTATGACCCCCCAGACCCTGTCCCAATTTTTTACATTTGCTGTCTGGTCACCCTAGGTCCAGGAAATTATCATTACAAATTTAAGCAGTGGTAATAACAAACACCAAATACATGGCTTCCATCAGCAGCACCCCTACTATAAAAATTGTTCCAGCATCCTGTGTGCAACTTCTCCTTTGGCACCTGAAGATTTCTGTTTGTTTAAACACACACACAGCTCGCCTGGACCAGAACATATTGCTGACATGAACTTTAGAGGTTCTGAGTGCCCCTTGCCAATGCTCCTGCAAAAGTCAATGGAAGCAAAGGTTGCCCAGCACCTCTGAAAAATTACCCTACCAATGTACTGGTGTGGAGTGTAATAAAGAGTAGGAACAGGAGGGAAATCTTGCAAATCTAGCCATCCTTACATCCCATCCTTTTTGTCTGTAAGCAGTCTGATTAGGTCATGATCCTGGAAAGACAAAGTGTGTTTAGCTTTACTGCTAAGTTGTCCGGGGGAAAATCTAAAGGAACTATTCACATGGGGTAAAGTTAAGTACATGTGATATGTACATTTTGGTAGGATCGTGGCTTCAAGTTTCAAGCTGTTGGAACAGAGACCAGTCTTTTCATAGGCCTGTATAGCTCCCAGCAACCTGTTTGATGCTAAATAAACAAACAGCTCATAAATATGGCCCCGATCCTGCACTGTGATCTGCTTAAGCAAATTGTGTCACTGACTTAGAATCCACTGCTGTGCATGTGCAAATTACAGTGCGAGATCTGGGTCTCCCCCGCCCCCACCCCGAACACTGTTTTTATTAATTCCATTATTTAGTTAAAATGAAACCCCATGTTTTGTGATGCTAATAATGGCTTTGATTCAAAACCCCATTCAATAATTTGCATACAGTATGTGCTTTTTTCCCCACACTTGTACCTGACTAGCATGTTGAAACTTTTTCTTTCAGATGCTGACTTCACTACTATTATCCAAATATTTGTCACCTCAAGACCAGGTGATGGACTAAGGAACCCTTAAATATAGAAAAAAAGTCTTTGAAATAATACACATCTTAAGATTTAAAAGAACTCTTCCTTGTATGCAGGGACAATAGAAATTCAAAGGGGTCAGGACATATGGTCTTTTTGTGGATTTTGCTGTATTCTCTGGGATCTAAGATTTCTTTTTTAAAAAAAAGAAATAAGTGACATTTTTAACCCTACTGGTGATAGCTTTCCCCATGTAAACTAATGCGCTTTTTTCTACTGGAATCTCCCACCAGACAATCTGAAACAAAAGCAGTAAGACATGAATTTTCACTTTCATCTGAACTCAGTGTTAAACTTTAAAGCCTAGACTGAACCAATTATCTACCAAACTACTCCTCTGAAAGGATGTTTCAGGGCAGCAGGGGTGCAGGTTCTGCACATGCAAACAGTTGAATGTTCCTTAAAATCACGGTTAAAGTGAAGTTTACGACATCATCAATTATAAAATCATTGGGGTTAGTAATTTGACTTGCATGAATATGAGTTTTCCATAAAATTTGGTCCAACAACATTGAAGGCTGTTTGGTTTAAAATAAACTTGTATTTTACAATAACTCTCCCAGTGTGTTAGTAAAAAATTAGTGAAAGCCCATCATCTTGTTGGAAGGGGGTGGCAACTGAGCCAGTAATCTACCCTCTACGAAATCTCTCTCATACAACCAATTCAAGGTTGCACGAAAATTAGCTGAATGGAAAGGGTGGTAGTTAGTTGAGTTACCTCTCATAGTAGTGTAGCATAGATGTGTACATCGTTGTCACACAAGTATAATTCATGAAATCAAAATGTCTGGGAACTTAAAACTTGGACAGTAACAGACTGCATATCTCAGCGATGACTGAACCTGGGGATATTCTGCACAAAAAGATTTCTCACCCTTGCTTGTAGCTGTTTCCATCGCGTCACATGAATTCAGACATTCTAGGCTTCAGAGTGACACACAGTGACAATCCAGAAATCTTATTCTGGAGATGAGTCACACCATAAACAGGGGGGAATTGTGAAACAGTTGCAATGTACTCTGTGGGATAGAGGAACAGTCTTGGAACAAATGTTCTGGAACTCCCACAGATGTTTTTAAAAAGCATACAGTGAGAGTTATAGTAACCCTATATCTCCCCTCTTCCAAAATATCTCTCTCCACCACTTAGGTAACCAATAGAGATGGATTAAACAGATTATATAAAAACCAATCAGAACTTTAACTTTCTTCTAGGTTTGAAAAAGTTTGGGTGAGTATTTCCATTGCTTCCCACTCAAAAACCAGCAATAGGCCTTTGTGAGGCATGCTAGGACCCTGAGATGCTGTTTTTAAAAGGGTAGGGGTTTAGTGTTTTCTAAAAATAGGCCCTTTCAGGGTTCTTAAATTGGGTACCCAAAATCATTAATCTCTTTTGAAAATCTTGGTTCCAGAATTCAATACATAGTTCATATCCAATAACATAACCAATTACCCCTCCTATACACACAACCAGTTTCTCAAAATATCTGCATACACTATCCATGGTAAGAGGAAAATTTGTCTTTTAAACCCTTTTGTATTTCACTCATATCCCATCTTCATCAATGTTCATGGTCTCATGGGTTATGCTAGTTTCAACTGTGAGAACTAAATTGATTTCTCTATGGTTTTGGTATCCAAGAGTGACTTTTCTTGATGCAAGATTGGAAATAGCAGCCACGTCACCACATTATGATCAACAGAAGAAAGTCATCTCAACTATTTTATTTAGATTTACACAAAACAAACATAACTTTCAAATAAATATTTTAATTGACCACTTGCCCTACTCCATCAGTAAACAAAATAAATATGTCCCAGAAGACATAATAAGATAAAAATCCTTCCACAGCAGTAATGATACTTGTGAGAAAGCCTAATTCATGCTAAAAAGCCTATCCAACTATTTAGGGTTCTGGAAGCCCAAGGTGCTCAATGCCAAAGCAAAGATCCCTCTCATGGAAAATGATCTGTTAGCAGCTGTTTACTGTTCAAATGAGGGAGCTCTGCACGAATGCCTCTGCTGACCTCAACTGCAGCAGTCTGGCATTGGGGGGCAGGGTGGCCTTTCAAATAAGCGTCTCCCAATTATTCAGATCTTTTTAAGGCATTACAATGCTATGAATTCCGCCTGGACAAGTTAGACAGCTATTGTAGATCCTGGAGCTTTGTATAATATGCTCTTGACTTGAAACGTCATTGATGCAGCCAGAAATCATTCTGTACTAGCTTTCAGTACGGGGCTGACTGTGGTGTGCATTATAGCAATCTGATCTCAAATGAACAAAATCAAGGGTAACTATGACAAGATCAACCTCTGAGAAACAAAGTCAAAATCTTTTTACCAGCAGCAGGTGAGTGTAAGTGTCCTTAACTAGTCCTGGTTACACTAACACTACACTGACTGGTGCAATACATTGTGCACCCATATTACAAAAAATAGTTACTCTCCTTCAGTTAGTGGGGTCAGTGTAATCCTCATCAGCTCATCCAGGTGCTTTGCCCAACACATCAACATTATCTCAGCCTTATCTGGATTGACTCAAAACCAGCTAGTTCGCATCGGAGCCCTAAAATCATCTGGACATTTCACTACCCATACCAAAACATATGTGAGAGAGACTTACAGCTGGGTAACAGCACACTGAGTAAGTCACAGCCCATTTCTCCTTTCTTAACCTTCTCCTGCTTCATACATTTATTGTGCCAGCGAGCTGACAAAACATAACCATGTAGACTCCTCATGAGTAAGGCTTTGGGACTGAAGTTAGTACCATGTTACTGCTATGGTGTCTGCTTTTTAACATGTATACAATGACTCAAAGCAATTACTCCTGGAAACTCCTCAATCCCTTAAATTGGGTCATATCTATGTTTAGAAATAGAGATTGTAACGTATGTGCACACACAGACATAAACCCTACTTCTCTTGTGCCTCAAACCAAGAACACTTCCAATTATAATGCCCCTGACAAATAATTTAGTCAGTTATTTAGCTATTATTGCAAATTCTGCATGATACTCTGTTAATTTGGACAGAAATGTCACCCAAATGTAAACACATTATCTGTTTAAGAAAATCCAGAGAATATATGCACTGCCGTGCTTTATCATATGTCATACCTTATGAAAATGTAACAAACTAGTTACAGGTTTTTGCTTCATCAGGGTCTCCTAAATCTACCCTAACTTCCATTATATTTCTAAATATAAATGTCAAGCAGATGGAAATATAGATCCAAAATGAGCATTTCTCCTTCAACGTTTCTTTCTTGCAAAACAGAATCTCTTTACTTAAAGGTAACTCCAGACTAGTCCCTTGTTTTCTCAGTAAAAATCCAATCTTCTGCAAGACAGAGCTTTAATAATACCAAGGACTAAAGATGTATTCATTCAGAAAAACAGACACACTATCACTGTCACTCAACATGTTCCAGCTGTTCAACCTCATCAAAACATTTGATAGTCAATTAATATTGCAGTAATTTTACTATTTCAAGCTCTCATCTTTCATTATATTTTATAATATTACTACTACTTTAAGTAGAAGAATAACTCTGTTTACCATTTTCACATTATATCTTGGAGAACTGAGGAAATAACCCACATCAGTACTTTACTCAGTATGTTTAGACTCTTTCTGCTCCCAAAATATTTGTCAGCAGATCACTTTTAAGCCATTATTTGAATTTGACGGATATCTTTTTTTTTCTTAATTCTTTAAGAATTAAAGAATCAGATTGATTGCCAGTATTTCAGGCTGGAGTCTTAGAAGTCTCAGTTAAACCACAGGTTATTGTTTCTGTTCCCTGACTGGATGAGCACACAAGAATATTTGCAATTGTAAACTCCTGTGAATACGCACCCTTGCAACTTTTAAATTTGCTTCTTGATAGTGTTTTTCCAATACAATTATGTCACTCAAATGTTTGTCGGTAAAGAACATGGCCTAAGTGGTTTTATTTAAAAATGGGAATGTTTTCATTGTTTTCCCAGTCTAACCTCTAGCTATAAATATTTGATTTTTATCCTAATCATTTTATATTTTTGCCTTCAATCTTCAGTTTCTGTACTCCTTTGTTTTTCAGTGCACCCAATAAATAATTTTTAAGTAATGTTATCAATTCTTTAAATATTCCACTACGATTTGCAGTAATCTGCATTTTTGGCAATTTCCCTCCAGAGCCTGTTTGTTAAACTTGGAAATGTTCATTTACTTCAAAAGCCCAGTAAATATAGCTTATTTTCCATTACACAATTTGTGTATGATTCTTCTGCAAAAGGCCTGCGGCTGCAGGCAACCATCTGGGGTCTGGACACACAAAAGGCTGCTGTAAGGGTGCAAACACAAAAGGGCCTTGGGGATATAGAAGTGTGCACCATACAAAGAGTCCCTATTATCTTTTGTTGTGTGGAGTTTTTTTTAAGGGTGCCATGAGCATCTAATCAGAAAGCTAAGCATCAGGGAGGCAGACCTCAGATGGCAGACATCAGTTTCAGCCAGGACAGATGGTGAACAAAGGTGAAAAGCACACAATACACATGGACCAATTTATACAAAAAAGCAATTCTACCCTTCAATTCAAATTTGTTACCATTCTTGTGACAACATATGTTTTGAAGTGAAATGTATCATTTTCTTTATGGAACTGTCACAACTGCAGTTCCCATTTCCAGTAACCTACAGTTACCTAAAGATTCTTCATTAATATTGTCTGTAAAATGGTATAGACATAGACATTTGATTTGTGGGATAATGGGACGGAGTCTACAAGAGGACCAGTAAGGTCTGGTAAGAAGAGAAAAGAATAAATATTGTTGTAGAGGAACTGGTCCAGCATAATTGACTGCCAAGGTAAATATGTCTTACTGACTTACGTAAAGAAACTCAAGATCTGTAAAGGTAGAGATTGATAATTAAATGAAGCTGTTTAATTGGCATAAGAAAAACTGATCCCTACAAACATTTTTTATTCCTAAAATGTAATGACTGGTTTTAGTTAAGGTTTATTAAGAAATAGGTTGCTGGGGAAAGTGTTTTTTCTTACAGTAAAGTGTGTTCTGTTAGATGGCATCAAATACAATATAGAAGGTATCCATCCAGTAAGAAAGGAGCAAAAAAGGATTTGATTTCTCTCTTTTTTTAAAAAAGGAACTATGGGGAAAATTGTAATGGTCTGAAATACATAAGTCAAATAACTTTTTGATTCACTTAAACACAAGTATGTACTAAATGTCTAATAGTAAAGCACAATTACAGTGTTCAGTGAAAAGCAACACTGCTTCAACTGGAACATGAAAAATGAAAGCTTTCTAACCTTCACGCTCCTCCTGGTTATGGGAGGATGCAAAACCAAAAACCAAATGTCACTTTTATTATGCCACAGTACATGCTGTATCCAGGAAGACTTTTTGTTGTTGTTTGGTAGGGGAAGGAAGAGTGAGTGGAAGTTCTCGAAGCATGTACTGTTTCACAAAAAGTGTTACAAAGGAATAAGGTAATAAATGTAAGTGTTCTTAGCACGTGGGCCACACATCATCAATTTCTTAGTTTACATTTTTCCACCGTTTCAATATTTATATGTAGTAAAAGACAGTGGAAGACCTCTCTGGTTTTGTGGCACATAGCTCAAGAACAGACACATTCAGAATCTTTGCAAAGATTGTCAACTGTTAAATTTAGCCCCGTCTAGGAACTGATCTATGAAACAAATATTGGCTGTTTATGGATTAGTCCATCTGTCCTTCCAGACAGGAAAAAGGTGGTGTAATAGCAGCAGCTGTTCAGCCAAGGATAGCAGGCCACAGCAGAGTAAGCAGGAAGAGTAAAAAGAGCAGAGCTGACACCCAAGATGTGTATGAACTTTGAATGAGAACAAAAAGTAGAGTAAGCAATACAACCCCACATTCATGTTGTCAGCACACTGAAGACTACTTCACAGAGAAGTTGTATTAATCAGAGACGAAAGCAGTTTTAAAGCACGTGTAGAAAGAGAGGAAACACTATATAGGACTACAGCATAGAATACTTTGCAATGCACAGCTTGAGTTAAAGGGTCACAAAAACTTGATAGTCAAAATCTCTGTTGTACTATATATCCTTTCACGTACAGCATCAGCTCTCAAACTGAATAGCATATCTCTGTGTGTAGCTAGATACTTTCTCACTAATAACTCATCTTCTCCACCTTTGGAGTCTTAAAGCCCAACTATAGAGTGGTGCTGTTTGTGTTACCACATTTAAGGGTCTACCAGAGTTTCCTGTATATCAGCCTATGTTTCTTAGGAATTCTACTAACACTTTGCCCTTAAGAAATCTCCTTGCAACGCGGGAGTGAGGGGCAGGCTCTAGGCACCCAGCCACTCCACTCCAGAGGATGGCCCCAGCAACAGAAGGCTGGCATTCAATAAGTTTTGATTTGTAGTGTGGCTACAATAAGCCATGTGGTCTTGTCCTTCCCTCCTTCCCCACCCGACCCAGGCTCTCTCTTTTTTAAAAAAATAAATAAAGAATGCATGGGTTTAACACAATAGGGACTTTATTTCCTTTGCCAGGTGTGATCAAAGTGGGGAGAGAGATTGGCTTACAGGGAAGTAAATTCAACAAAGGGGATGGTTTTGCATCAAGGAGAAACATACACAACTGTCACACCATAGCCTGGTCAGTCACAAAACTGTTTTTCAAAGCCTCTCTAAAGGGCAGAGTGCCTGGCAGTGCTCTTCTAATCACCGTGGTGTCTAGCTACTCAAAATTGGCCACCAGGAGATTTGCCTCAACCTCCCACCCTGCCATAAATATCTCCCCCTTACTCTCACAGATATTATGGAGCACACAGCAAGCAGAAATAACAATGGGAATATTGGTTGCACTGAGGTCTAACGTAGTTAGCAAACAGCGCCAGCAAGCTTTTAAACATCCAAAGGCACATTCTATCACCACTCTGCACTTGCTCAGCATATAGCTGATCTGCTCCTTATTACTGTTCAGTCTGCCTGTGCACAGCTTCATGAGCTATGGGAGTAAGGGGTAGGCGGGTCTCCAAGGATAACTACTAGCATTTCAACATCCCCAACCATAGTTTTTTGGTCAGGGAAGTAAGTCCCTCTTGCAGCTGTTCAAATAGCCTGGAGTTTCTAAAGATGCAAGCGTCATGCATCTTTCCTGGCGATCCCACACTGATTAGGTGAAACATCCCTTGCGATCCACCAGTGCTTGCAGCACCATTGAGAAGTACCCCTTGCGGTTTACATACTGGTTGGTAAAGTGGTCCAGTACGAACATAGATGGAAAACATATCCCTATCGCCCCACCATAGTTAGAGAACCCTATTGCAGCAAAGTCATCCACTATGACCTGCACATTTCCTAGAGTCACTACCCTTGTTAGCAGGAGGTCACTGATTACACTGGCTACTTGGATCACAGCAGCCCCCACAGTAGATTTGCCCACTCCAAATTGATTCCCCACTGACCGGTAGCAGTCAGGCATTGCAAGCTTCCTTAGGGCTATTGCCATTCGCTTCAACTGTCAGGACAGCTCTCATCTTGGTATTCCTGCATTTCAGGGTGGGGGAAAGCAACTCAAAGTTCCATGAAAGTGGCCTTATATGCGAAAGTTTCGCAGCCACTGGGAATCATCCCATACCTGTAACACTATGCGATCCCACCAGTCTGTTCTTGTTTGCTAGGCCCAGAATAAGCATGCCACTGTATCGACCTGCCCCACTGCTCCCATGATGTCCCAACTGGCACATCCCGTGCTTTCAGGAACATCTGTGTCAATGTCTTCCTCGCAATTGTCCTTGTGCTGGCATCTCCAAACCAGGTTCTGCACATACTGCAGGAGAATGCGCAAGGTGTTTACAAAGCTCACAACAGCAGTGCTGAGCTGAGCGGGCTCCATGCTTGCCATGCTGTGGCTTCTGCACAGGTAACTCAGGAAAAGAGGTGCAAAATGATTGTCTGCCATTGCTTTCACGGAGGGAGGGAGAGAGTAAAGGAAGGAGGTGAGACTGACGACATGTACAAAAAACCACCCGCGACAATGTTTTTGCCTCATCAAGCATTGGGCATTCCAATGGGCAACGGAAACCCACAGTGCACCACTCTGTGAGTCGATGCTAGCTACTGTATTGAGGACACACTCCGCTGACCTACTGCACTTAGTGAGGACATACACAATCAACTGTATAAAATCGCTTTGTAAAGATCAACTTCTGTCATAAGTGTGAAGTAGCCTAGAATTAGTGTTTACCTGTAAGGGGTTAAGCTAAAGGTAACCTGAGAGGTGGACAACTGACCAATGAGAAATTCCTCAGGAGACAAAGGATTTTAAGTTTCAGTTTCTCTCTGGGTCTCTCTCTGCTTGGAATTTGGCTAATTCCAAATCCTTTTGGCCCTTACGACCTGTCATTTTAATCTTTCTGTGTTCTAACTTACTCACTAAAAATTAAACAAAAATTTCTTATACCACTTGGAAATTCTCAGCAGGGTTTTAATCTTACCAGCAGAGGGAGAAAGACCCCCTACACTGTTTCTCAGAAAACTGACCTGACCAGTTCCCCCCCTGCACTCCAGGGATGGTTGCCTAGCACTTAACGAGCCTATTAACTCTTAGCTGTAAACCTGGGCTACTCTCTGCTATCCAGCAGGAGAAAACCCTCTCAAAAAAAAAAAAACAACCAAAAAATCTTCAGTTCCCTGCCCTCAGGCAACTGAAAAAGACAAAGCTTCAAGCCCTGCAAAACAAGTTTTTCCAGAGTGACTCCCTGTAGTGTTTAACTTAACACTGTTACCTGCTTTGTACTTGCTGAGGTCTCCCTTAGAGAAAACTGCTTCTGCAAAATTCTGTTTTTTAGACTTACAAAATTTCATCCCACTTCTCCCACCATGTTAGGATTGCCTCCCCACTCTGAACTCTAGGGTACAGATGTGGGGACCTGCATGAAAAAAGAAATAACCCCCACAAGCTTATTTTACCAGCTTGGGTTAAAATGTTTTTCCCCAGAACACAAATTCTTTTGTATTTGGACCTGGTACGCTGCCACCACCAAACTAGGTCTAGGATAGTTTGGGGACCCTTCTTTCCCTTTCCACTAACCCCCCAAACTTCTTCCTTCCCTGGGAAGCTTGAGAGAAAAAAAAAACCAAACCTCGCCTGATCCTGCGAGACGTGCCCGATCCAAAACCAGGATCTTACACAATGAAAAACAAGCAGTCAGTTTCTTAAAAGAAAGATTTTAATAAAAGAAAAAAGAAAGGAATAAATCCCTTATAACCATCAATAGAACAGCATCTACCATAATCAATAAAAGGATTCAGAAACCAAACCTCTTCCGCGAGGCAATTTTCTCCCACAGTTGATATCTCTGCTGAAGCTTACAATATCAAGAAGCACCCAGCCAACACTCACCACTGAGAACTCTCCAAGTGATAAAGAGAAGGTAAACTTACTGACTACAATACTTAATAGAATCTTATAGTTATAGTGAAAGACATAGCTGTGTTCCCCCCATAGCTGAGGTGAAGAGAGAGAGACCCAGAGAGAAACTGAAACTTAAAATCCTTTGTCTCTTGAGGAATTTCTCATTGGTCAGTTGTCCACCTCTCAGGTTACCTTTAGCTTAACCCCTTACAGGTAAACACTAATTCTAGGCTACTTCACACTTATGACAACTTCTATAAAATCGATCTAATTTCATAGTGTAGACATACCCTTAGTACATGCAAGAAAAAAATCAAAACCTTTCTGTGGTGGGGCTGAAGGCCTAGAACTTCCAAGGTACTTAGAGGACTAAATACTTTGGAGGCTCAGGGCCTAAATGATTAATTCCTTCTTAGAGAGACAAGTGGGTGAGGTAGCTTTTGTTGGACCAACTTCTGTTGGTGAAAGAGAAGCATTCGAGCTAACACAGAGCTCTTCTTCAGTCTCAGAGAGTAACTCAAAGCGTCACTGCTAAATACAAGATTTGAACAGATTGTTTTACATAAGTAGTTAACACATTTCAAGGGACCACTCAAGGTAAACACTCCTCCAGTCTTTGGGAAGAAAGGAATGGGGGCAGAGGCGGGAGAGTGGAAGGAAAGGGGAGGGAGGGGTTAATAGTGTCTCTGTTCAGTCTAACAAAGTTATGAATTTAAGCTCCCAGTCTCAGGCTCATGGGCAGCAGGTAAACAACCTGCTTTGGGGATGCTAGCCTGCCAGCCCACCCCTTCCACTGAAGGTCCTGCCCCGCCGGCCCCCCGGGGCCCCCGGGACCGCCGCGCCCGCCCCAGCACAGGGCTGCCAGCCCGCCCCCCCCCCCCCCACCCCAACCAGAGGAGCCCTGGCCTGCCAGACCACCCACCCCCTTCCCCAGCACCAAGCCTCTGCCCCTGCCCCGAGTGCCGGTCTGGACCCAATGCCAGGCAAAGCCATAAGCCTCTCCAAGCACTGGGGCAGTCCCACTGCTGCCAGAGTTGGCACGGTCGCAACCCCAGAGTGAGCCAGTAGCCTCCACGAGCGCCTAGCTGGCCCCAGTGCTGGGCCGAGACACCCCCTTGATCGCTGGGCTGGCCACAGCTCTGAGCTGCCAGCCCTCCCCGGCCCCAACCACAGTGAAGCCGGGCCAAGCAGTCTCCCTGAGTGCCAGCTCCTCCCGCCTCTGAAGGCTTCCCCTCCCCAAGCAGCGCCAGGCTGAGCCACCTCACTCTGCTGGCCATTGGCTCTCCGTGTCGCTCCTCATTCCCCTTCCTTAGGAGGAGGGATGCAAGGAGCAGCGGGAAACTTGGGCTTTGGATCTTGGGAAAGGGGAGGCTTTTCCTGGCCTATTATACCTGCCGCCCATGCCCAGTCTCATCTTTTGAAAGTGTGCAGATTTTCTTTGAGGATGAGGACAGAGATCAGATATAAAGTGATAGCTCTGTGAAAAGTGTTCACCCTTAAGTGTTTTTATCTTTTATCATTTTCCTTTGTGAGTTCAGTCAATAATGTAATGATTGTCTGGTTTCACCCACACAACTGCTACTGAGTCATTTAGTACACTGGATTATCTTGTGACTGGTATGCATAGGGCCTAAGGAACTTGAAAGGTATGTTGTGGGGAGTGTTAATCATTTTAGTAGTGGAGATATAGCTACAGGTTTTGCATCTGCTGTTCTGGCAAGGTCTGATGACACTTTGAGTTGGTGTGTCCTTGTCTGTGGGAAGCTTGCTTCTGATGATGAGCTTGGAGAGGTGCAAGGGTTGTTTGAAGGTCAGAAGAGAGGGTTCGGAAAGATTTCTTCCAGGATGGGGTCCCTGTGGGCATGGGTTGTAATTATTCGATGATACCCCATATGGATCCCAGTGTAAGGTGGTCAGAGGGGGTTTTATGTCTGTATTGAAGCAAGTTATCTAGGGGTATTTCGGTGGCATATTGGGGACCCACCCAGTCCCCATGACTGTTCACGTGGTTTGGACAAGTGCTTGTTGTTAAATGTAAAATTGTTATAAGTGAAATGGTCCCTTGAAATGTGTGTTAATTATTTATGCTAAACAATGTTCAAATCTCGTATTTAGCAGTGACACTTCGAGTTAGTTTCCCAGGCCAGAAGAGAGCTCTGTGTAAGATTGAAAGTTTGTCTCTTTCACCAACAGAAGTTGATGCAATAAAAGATATTACCTCACCCACCTTGTCTGACTAATATCCTGGGACGAACATGACTACAACAACACTATGTATTCAAACTTTAAGGTTTGCCTGAACAAGAAAGCTCATTTTGAAGAGTATGGTGTAATTACAGAACTACTGATCAGAATTCAGGAAAATGCTTTCCAAGAAATAATGAGACAAAAAGATACAGCATATTTGGAAAATCTCCATTACTTACAGAATTTTTTTTATTACAGCTTCTGAGCTACAATCTAAAATACCCATCATTTTAAATTACAAAGAACCATTGGGTGTGCAAAAATTGCTGATTTTTCTTCTGCTATGCCTGTTAATCTAAAAAGAGTAAATTACCATTTGATATCCCATATGGTGCAGCATAATTGATTATATTCAGTGCTGGCAAAGCTCTGTGGGTCTTTCAGTGTGACTGGGCAGGATCATCTCCCTCTACGGGTAGAGGTCATACCATATAATTTCACAACAAACAGCAGATCAATGGGCAGAGATGATCTCTCCTCTCTCTCATAAATAAAAAACCAACCAAGCACCGAGTGCTGGTGTCCAGAAACACATTTTTTTAAAAAAAAAAAAAGTTGACATTTTTAAACACGTCTAGAATTTTTTTTTTAACAACTTAATAAAAAAAATTAAAATACAATTTTTTTTAGTATTGTCACAGCACTGAAGAGCCCACATACACACACACATTGTAGTTCTTGAAAAGCCATTCTCTTATTCTTTCTGTGTAATCAGGCCCAATTCATTTCAGAAGCACAAAGAATGCAAGATTGAACATTTGATGGAAAAGTCATGAAACATGAAAGATACACTATATGACACAGTGAGGACAAAAGCTGTTCCCTTCATTTACAAGGGGAATGAGAAGAAAGGGTGCATATATTAACATCGTTTTACAGCCAGAACTTTGCACTTATGTTAGCTTTTTACGTAAGTACGTACCAGTATATTCAGCTGAACAATAGCCAAATTCAAGTTATACGTAGAGTGGGTTAGCTTATATAGTGTGTTCAGCTGCTTTTGCCATGAACTTTTACATGAATTAAGCAACGTTGTGACCAAAATTTTCAACCTTGTTTACTAATAGTTAGGCAACTAAATTTATAATATTGATGTAGGTACCTTAGTGTAGGCAACCAAGGCTGAAAATGTTGGCCTGTACATTTTTTTTATGGGGTCCAAGCTATTTGGGGCAAAAATCTAACAAACATTCCACTAATGGAAATACTTAGCTAAGACACGCTGAAGACAATGTAATGCACTTCTCCAGTCATCTCTTCTAACAGCCTTCTATGTACACTGAAAAGAGGTGACAGAACAGAACTGTGCAGAACAAAAACAGGAGAGTGTGCTCTGGGAGCAGATAATCAGTTGCCCAGTTCTACCCACTAACACTGAAAAATGAGTGATAGTATTTTTCCTCAAAGCCCGTTTGAAACTCAATGGATTTCATTAGCATGCAAGGGCAGAGACCCCAAAACAAGTTAGGTAAAGTAAGGTGCATTCTGCCCTCAAAAACTGGAGAGGAAATGGCCAGCCCTAGCAAAAGCGGTTACCTCAACTCTTTTACCTCCTTCTTAAAAACATGACTGAGAAGCATTATGACTCCTGGATCCAAATGGCTCACCCAATGCACTATTCATTAGAAGCTTGACTTCTCTAAGAAATTATTACCTTAAGTCACTGTGTTAACTAATATGATATTAAACATAATTTTGAAGTCAGGGACTATCATGTGTAATATGGTTTCAGCTGGTCATGGATAAATCCCAGTTAACTGGAACTGCATGGTTTACCCTTGACCAACTGGCCCAAAATTAACAGGATGATCCCTGTCTACACCAACTTCAAAGTCATATTGAACATCATGTTAGTTAATAAAACTCCTCAGCAATATTGGCTGGGTCAAAGTGAGATAGCATGAAAGTCCTGGCTTCTGCCCTCTCTGCCTCCATTTGGGATGGCTTACACTTGAGAAGACCATAGGAGGCAACAGGTAACAGGAGAGGGCAGTCCCTGCTCAAGGAGAAGGTGATAAGATCCTTGCACACAGGCACATACCAACACACCTATATATGAGATAGTATTCAGTGAAACTGTGACTATTTCAAAGGATGATCTGGAAACAAACAGAATCCATTACTATCTAGGTCAGCTTCCCCACTTCCAACCAATGCGGTGGGAACAGGCTTTGCCTATTGAATCGTCCAATCATTTCAACCAGTATGAAATCCCCTTTGACATAAATGACTTAGCACATTATAATATGAAGCAAGTCTCAACTATTTTAAAGATGTTTTGTCCTTTTTCTGTAGGCCTCTCTAAGAGCTGAGCTGGGAATCAGAAATGCGGCTGCTAAAGAAACTTCATAATTGTAAGCTAATTAAATTGTAAGCTAACTCAGCAGCTATAGCATTAAACTATAAAATTATTAATATGCATCAGAAAGCTAGATTCAAAGACAAAGTTTATTAGTACGCTGTAGGACAGCTTTCATGTTAGTGAATAAATGCTTTCAAATTTAATATCATTAATAAAAGCTTATTTCTTTAAATATTTAATAGACCAAATTATCTAGCTTTTAAATATTAAACATATAGAAAGATACTTAGAACACAGCTCTGATTTCCCTTCTAGACAACTGATTGCTGCAGCTTCTACACACTTCAAAAAGCTTTTAACTCCAGTTCCTTAGATCAGTACAAAACAGGACAGGATCTTTTAAAATTCTGTTAGGCAAGAAACTCCCACTTAGCAAAGCCTGTTGTAAAACCATTGTTGCAAAGCTATAAATCATAAAAGCTTGCCAGAGTCATACTCAAAATTCTGAAGTTGAGAGTAGCTGGTCACTGCAGAAAAACTAAAACAACAAAAGCATGTTCAAAATGGAATGTATTCAGCAGGAGTTTTTATAAAGATAGCAATGTGAATATGATTAAATGTACCTAATGGTGAGTTTAAGATGGCCTCATAATCACAAGTTCTGAAGTCACAAGAGAGTTATGCATCTTCTCCCAAACAAATGGTTTGAGTTTTTATATTACTTTTTCTATTGAGAGGTTTCAAATTTGGCAAGTGAGATATAGGTAGATGTGAATGCCTGTCTCTCTCATATGCTAGAGATGTACTACTAGATTCTCAGTAGTATACCTTTAAGAATGACTTCTTTTAGCCCTGACTCGGACTAGTTAAAAAAAAAAAGAAATATATTTCAACACAATTTTTGAGATATATTTTTTCTAATGAAATCAAGGTTTTTAATTTTATTTGTTTTGTTTCAATAGGAAGGGGAAAAAATCACTCATTTTTACTCCACCCTCCTCCCTTTCCCCATCTCCAAGGGGAAAAAAGTGAAAAAGTGGGATTTCCATATCTTCAGAAAAAAATGCATGCTACGTTCTTCCTTGTCTCTCTTATATGATGATCTTTGTGAGAAATTTCTCTTTTACTACTGTGTATTCCTGCATGATGGCTATATTGGTATTTGCAGCTAAATAGTGTACATAGGAATTATTCATATAAGTTGTTACTGGTAGTTTATCTTGCTATTTACATTGTTCATATATGGGATTTTTTCCCTTTCCTTTTTTTCTTCAATTATACCCTTTGTTAAGTCCTTAAGCTCAGATTTTGCTTCTGTGCACCCACAATGATTAAGGAATTCTGAATTAAAACATTAGTTCTCTTTAATATGGAGCTTAAATTTGCATTATATATTTTTTTTTAATAAGGGAGTTGAGCGGAAACAAAACTTGTTGAGTCCTCACTAGTTATGCTGACAATGACATGCAACCAATCTAGCCAGGTGAGCGACATGTTTTACTAGCTATAGTTTTGTTATAATTTAGCAAAAATCACTCTCAAGGCTATCAGTACCAGAGAAAGGCAAGCCTGACTTCTCTTATAACACTAATTCATGCTGTTGGCAACCAAAACTTGTCATTTGGAAGATGGTAGTTCTGATAATATGGAAACCTAAAAAAAAATAATTTTTAAATCAAAATTCTGGTGATGTAATTGTTACCAAAATAACACTGAAATTGAAGACACTTAAGCCCTTTTCAAAATAAAAGGTGGACAGTCTAAGTGTGCTCTAATTACAAATAATTACGCTTAGAGATACCTTGTTAGAAAAATATTGAACAGATAAGATAGTTGCAAATCTGAGCAGAAATTAAAATTCCATTAACTGCTCTTAAAAAAATAAATAGCTGCCAATTATATTAACTAATTAGAAGTGAAGAAGCAATTACATCATCATCTAATCATTAAGAGAGATGTATAAAAGTCTTCAAAACTCAAATGATAAATTCTGGAAGTCAGGCTTTTCCATTGTGGTTCAGACCTGGAAGGGATAATCCATGCATGGCTCGCCCCCCTCCTTCAAATAAGTGGGTGTCATCTACCTCCATTGCACCACCTTCGCCATATGATATGGCAAAGGTGGTGCAATGGATATGGAGGGACCTCTGCAGGGTCAAAGATCTACACATGGGAAGAAGGCAGCTAGCAATGGAAGAAGAGGCAGCAGGGAGGGCAGATAAAACCTGTACACAGTCTCCCCACTCAGGCAACCAGCTAGAAACCAATGAACAGTTAATTCATCTGAAATTGTATTGGCTATTCTGTAAAGCTCCTCCGTGCTGTAGACAACTTCGAGTGGGGACTCCAAGGGCAGCAAGTGACAGAAGGATCACAGAATCACAGAATATCAGGGTTGGAAGGGACCTCAAGAGGTCATCTAGTCCAACCCCCTGCTCACAGCAGGAACAATCACCAACTAAGTCATCCCAGCCAGGGTTTGTCAGGCCTAACCTTAAAGACCTCTAAGGAGGGAGATTCCACCACCTCCCTAAGTAACACATTCCAGTGCTTTACCACCCTCCTAGTGAAAAAGTTTTTTCTCCTGTCCAATCTAAACCTCCCCCACTGCAACTTGAGATGATTACTCCTTGTTCTGTCATCTGGTACCCCTGAGAACAATCTAGATCCATCTTCTTTGGAAACCCCTTTCAGGTAGTTGAAAGCAGATATCAAATTCCCCCCTCATTCTTCTCTTCTGCAGACTAAACAATCTCAGTTCCCTCAGCCTCTCCTTATAAGTCATGCGCTCCAGACCCCTAATCATTTTTGTTGTCCTCTGCTGGACTCTTTCCACGTCCTTCTTGTAATGTGGGGCCCAAAACTGGACATAATACTCCAGATGAGGCCTCACCAATGCTGAATAGAGGGGAATGATCATGTACCTCGATCTGCTGGCAATGCCCCTACTTATACAAAACAAAATATCATTAGTCTTCTTGGCAACAGGGGCATGTTGTTGACTTGTATCCAGCTTCTCATCCCCTGTAGCCCCTAGGTCCTTTTCTGCAGAATTGCTGCCTAGCCATTCAGTCTCTAATCTGTAGCAGTGCATAGGCTTCTTCCATCCTAAGATTCCAAACCAAAAAAAATTTTTAAATAGAACTTTATTTTATACATTAGGAAATAAACAAACAAACAAGCTATAAGTTAAGAACCACTTAACCATGTTTAGAGTGAGCAAAGCATGACAGTGATAACTGGGCACACAATGAATGCTCTTGGCTGTTTGGCACATTGTATAGTGATGCTTTTCCTACATCTGTTTCACTTTATTTGAGCTACAAAGGATCATTGTTCAACAAAGAAGATGCTAAAAAGTAGACAGAAAATACAACTAGTAACCTTGCAGTTGTACCCTGCTCCTAAATTCAGCCAAACTCAGCATGGTCATTGTTACCTCTTCCTTCATGTGCCTGTTAATTCCTTAACTGCTTAACTAGATAGTTCCCTTCAGTGTCTCACCAAGACATTGTGACAATTTTTGCCCTCAGATATACGCACAACACTCATCATGTGTGCAGCATCTGCCAGATTCAGTGAGAGATGTACACACCTGCATGAGCCTGAGGGAAGAATCCAATTCTTAAACAAACAATCAAAAAGAAAAAGTTTTAGTCCTCATTTGAAGAGTCACAACTCAAAAGTGAAATTTATGGCCTTAAAATTTTTGTCAATGTTTTTTTGAATGCGTATACTTAACCTGCAAATCTAGTGACAAAACTAATCTGGACATCCTGATAATCCATAATTTCTCAGACAACTAAAGTTTCCAAGCAGTACTGTCTGGCATAGTGAGATAGTTCACAAAACTCCACAGGCCTTATTTTCCTCTCACACATACTAGTTTCACTCCAGTGATTTCAGTGCAATTACTCGTGATGTATACCAATGGGAGTGAACAGAAACTAAAACTTATTCAACACCTGCAAGATGATGCCTGAGATACCATAGCCCAAAACCTCCCTATCCAAAATTTCCAACTTAGATTTTTTCATAGGTAACTTCCATACCTCTTGCACTCAGCTGGCAAAACCCTGACTTTGAGCTGAATGTGAACGTCAGAGCAAGAATCATCCTAGTTAGACCACTTTCTCCTTCAGCAAGAAATTAGAACTCTAACACAATGCAAAAAGAAAATACCATCATGGTCCACCCCTAGGATATTTTGCACTCTGGCAGAATCCAAAGCTTATAGAAAACAGAATTTTTACAAATTTATTATTTTTTTTTTAAAAAAAAACACAAATAGATTCTGCTTCTCCTCTGTTATCGATATAAACGAACCCTGTCCTACAGAACTTCTACAGACTAAAAAAGTGACACAGAAAAAAAACCATAACCCCAAAAATCTTTCAGAAGTCAGTTTAATCTGATCTAAGCCAGAAATAAAATAATGTCAAGGAAATTTGATTCAAGTTTAAATATTTTTTCCTGCAACCTACCTGACATCAAGCAACTGTTCAAATCTAAGTGAGCTTTCTGTGTTTACAGATCTTAGTTCATTTTCAATTTAAAAAATGCTGTACATAATGAATCTGTTGTGCATAATTCATCATGCAGAATGGGCAGTCTCAAATCAGAATAGTCCCAGTAGTTAAGAATGTTACCATTGCAACCAAAACTAGCCATGGCTTGGCCCTTCCTAGCCTGGATTAAGGTCATTACTTAAGCATAACGGAGAATTTTATAGAGATAAGGGGTCATCTTCTGCCATAATGCAGGACTACTGTAGAATGAGCTTATCAAAACATAACACTTTGTTCCCCATTTTTAAACCTATAAAAACACTCTACACAATCAATATTCTTAGCTGAAGCACTTAATTTTCTTACAACAAGGATTTTGCTGTTGTAGGGTTGCTGCTATGGATAGTAACTGGGATAAAAAACACTCACTTTAAACTCCTGCTTTCAGGTTGAAACTCACATGCTTGTTCTCACCATAGTTTGGTATAAAGACTAGGATGATAGTTAGTTTCATCTGTAACCCTTTTATATGTAAAACACTATTGTGATCTTCCCCAGCAGGGATCACACAAAAGAGAAAGAGAACAGATAAAATAGAAAGGGAGGCAGGTACAGAGATAAAGTGTAAAGAAGGGAGGAAAGAAACAAACCAGGACAGTGACACTGAAACTAAATGCAGCCATAACAGGGAGTCCATTGTCTGGAGACATTTTTCCTCCTAGAATTAAATCATCATTGCTTAAAAGTGCTCACAAACCATTTATCCACTTCACTTGTTCTGAATTTAGAAACTCCATCTACACCCATATCAATGTGGGCAGCAAAGTTAAAATTATAGACTGAGGCTGTACCTTACAATTTTCAGGTAAACTATCATCAAGATGTAAATGTATTGTTAGGGCCAAATCCTGCATATTTTATTAATCAGTATGTCCACTGACGTTGGTAGGCTTATTCATATACGTGAAGCAAATGGGATTATATCCTTAGCACCAAGTTTATGCTACATTTCAGAAATACAATGCCATATTAGCTCTTCCTTAACTTGTCAATATGTGAAGTGGGATGGAAAAATGTGGGGTAAGGAATGGCAACTGAAGAAGTCAAATATTGTTTTTAAAAATGTACTGCAGAACAAATTACAGCAGGTGGGGCTTTGGTTTGGAGGGGTGGAGGGTGAAGGGAGATAGAGGGAAAGAGGTTCTCTTTATTTCATAATGTTCCATTGCTGAATCTAGACAGTAACTGTATTTGCAGTGCTCAAAACAAGGCAGAGTTCACAAGAGCACCTTTTCCCAGCAGGATCACAGGAATAGCTCTTGAATTTCTCTTTTAAAGTTACTTTCATTACAATGAGAGGGAACAGGGTTGGAGAGGAAGAGTCTGAAATACAAGGTTGAGGAAAATACTATTTAAAATTGAAGAACATTAAATGTCTTGTTTAAAAACATTAAAATGTAATGTTTAATATTTAAAATGAAAGAACATTACATTTGGCTTTCTGAGGATGCACAGGGTATCTCTGACCATGTAACCTTACTAATACAGAAGCCAGAGTTTAAAATAGGAAGAAAAATGTACTGGAATTCAGTATGGGAGGGATAAAGCCAAAACAGAAATGAGCACTGCGGAATAAGCCTATCTGACTGAGATAAGACTTAATTCTGCAGGACTCATTTCTGCTTAGAACTTATTCCTCCCAGACTGAGTTCCCAGTATGTTTTTGAACACTGGGTGCTGTATTAGTAAAGCTATATGGTCAGAGATAACCTGTAAAGCCTCAGAAAGCCACACAGCAGAAAACATTCTCCTTTCCCATTCTGTTCCCCCCCCCCCCCCCAGTGTTTATCAACTGACTAGTTTACAACACTGTTTTCACCTCCCAGCATAAGCAGAAAATATTTCGGATATGTGAAGCTGCTAAGCTTTCAACTCTGTCAGCATGAAGTATGGGATACATCACAGCAGGAGCAATAAGTCTTGTGCAGGCTTTCCTCCTTTCCTCCAGTGTAAGTTAAAGTTGAATTTGGAGGTGGGGAGGGGAAATCAGACGTTTTAACTCCGCTTAAAATAATCTGATTCCTCATCCCCTACAAATTACCATTAGATAAAAATAAATACACTAGCTATTCTCCGACTAAAAGTATCACATGTATCAAAGTAGTCTGATATCACAAGACATTTTTTAAATAAATACCTTGCAGTTTGTCTTTTCAGTTGAGGATTTTCATCTGCAAAAAATAAAAATTTATCACTGATCAGTGAGACCTGTTTCTCCCCTTCCCCATCTTCAAAAGGGGATGATTCAATATAAACCCCACCCTGGCAGCCGGACAATAAAGCTGCAAATAACTTATTCTGATCAAAGCCCCATCTGCTTGGCAGCAGCAATTCAACTGCACTTGTGGTTTTTGTAAGACTGCAGCTTCTGAATTGAATGATCCTTTCATTTAGATGGAAGTTTAAACAAAATATGGTAATTAGCATCAACGACTGTGGCTTTCATGGCTACTATCTACAAAGAATTCTCTAATAAAAGGACTTTCCTGCTTTCCCATCCAATTACATAACATTGTTGAACAATATAATTTAAATTTAAATCAGCCAATTATTTTTTCTAAGTCAGTCAACATTGGACTTTCTACCTTAAACTATCTATCAAGTGTCAGTAACTTCAGTTAAATATCAGTCTTAACAGAAACTACCTTGATTTGATTCATTTTACACTAAGGCCTGTGTTTAATGTTACAGTTTATCATTATGGTTGTAAGCATAAAACCACCTCCCTGAGTTTTGAAAAGGAAGCAACATTGCATACAACGTAAAAAAAAAAAAAAAAGGAAATCTTTGGTAAGTGATAAAATTGCAATAAAACACAAAAATGCAAATAAACATGAGGCTTGTTAAAAATGAGGGGTACATAATACAATAATCAATACAATTCTTAAGCGCCGCAGGGACAAACTTAACCAATATAAGCCTTTTTAAACTGATTTAATTAAACTAGTGCAAGTTTTTGAGTAAAATAAGTCCACAGACACCCAAATCCCTGATCATATTTAAATCAATTGTGGTAAGTTTACTGGTTAATTGTATGGAAAAGAATTAGTGGCAAATAATATTTTAAAATCTATGCCTGAGGTTAGACGTAGCCACTTAACTTCCCTCAGGCAGCTTTAAAATATTCTAGCCTAAAGATTTGGTTCCATAGATCTCTCTCTCCTCCTTACCCACACCAACCAAAAATCACAATATAGGTCAGACAGGTTAAAAACAGGGTGGGGGTAGGGGGTGCAGTTGGTTAGCTGCTTGGGCTGCATTTATCTGAACAGGAGATTTTTGTGTAACTAATTATTTTGAACGATACAACACCTAAATCTTTGTATTCAAGAACTGGAACTAAAATGCTTAAAATACCTAAATAACCGCAGTCGTAGAGAGAGACAAAAACATAATATTTGTTGATTAATGTTGATGCTAGTATTCTTTCAAGGGAGGGATTGATGTTTATGATTGTACCAGAAGAGTATAAGATGGGCTTAATTTGAATAAATGTTGTATAAGTTACGGACCAAAACTCTACACTTCTCTACAAAGGAAAGCTTTGCCAGTTATACCGATATAGGTGTGCAGGCATAATTCAGTTGGGGACCCTTATTGAAGCATAAGAGCAACTTTTTTGCAGTTTAACTAAACCCCCTTCCCAATCAACATTCGTTAAATTTATAAAGCCACTCTTATACTAGCATAAGTGTCCACATGAGAATTTAATAACTATATTAGTTTAAATTTACACCTTAGATTATACTAGAAAGCCCATCCCATGCATTACCATCTATGGACTACAAAGAAAATATGCTCTCTCCAACATAAGGATATTGAACTGTAGAAACAATTCACTTCTAGAACTAAGGGGCACTGGGATAGATTAAGAAGGGTAGAGGGAGGAATAGGAGGCAAATACCTTTCTTGGACATGGCTGACAAAGACATCCAGAGAGTGACATACTAGAATTCTAGACTCAAATCTTAAAATTGAATGTCTGAAGTTAGACACCTATATTTATATATAGGTACTTTAACAGACTGATTTGCAGAAGCACTGAGCACTTGCAGCTCCCACTAAATTCAGCACCTCTGAAAGTGAGTCTACATATTTTCATGTCAAAATGTGGATATAAACACCCAAATTTAGGCATCCCAGTTTGAAAATTTTGGCCCTATTTTACAGCCTGTTTGGCTGAGAAAGAGCATGTAATGTCTTCCAGTGCTTTTACTGACACTCTGTCACCAAAATCTTTAAAAGCCTGCATACAGAACTAAGTGGAAGTGGGTCTGGTGCTTTGAATATAGTACTGAGAGCTTCCTTTTGAAAATTTAGGGCCAAGCAGACTAGCTAGCTGTGATTTTTGCAGATTAATTCAACTCTATTCATTTTCCTTTTATAGTCTACCAATTGATTAAGCAAACAATTTGCAAACACCTAGAAGATAATAAGGTGATAAATAAAAGTCATCATGGATTTGTCAAGAACAAATCATGTCAAACCAATCTGATAACTTTCTTTGATAGGGTGACAAGCCTTGTGGATAGGGGGGAAGTGGTAGATTTGGCATATCTTGACTTTAGTAAGGCTTTTGGTACTATCTCTCATGAACTTCTCATAAACAAACTAGGGAAACACAACCTATATTGAGCTAGTATAAAATGGGTGCATAACTGGTTGGAAAATCATTCCCAGAGGTAGTTATCAGTGGTTCATAGTCATGCTGGAAGGGCATAATGAAAGGGGTCCTGCAGGGGTCAGTTCTGGTTCTGTTCAATATCTTCATCAGTGTTTTAGATAATGGCCGAGAGAGTACACTTATAAAGTTTGCAGACAATACCAAGGTAGGAGGAGTTGCAAGTGCTTTGGAGGATAGGATTAAAATTCAAAGTGATCTAGACAAACTGGAGAAATGGTCTACAGTAAATAGGACGAAATTCAATAAGGACAAATGCAAAGCACTTAGGAAGGAACAATCAGCTGGATATACACAAAATGAGAAATGACTGCCTAGAAAGAAATACTGCAGAAATGGATCTGGGGGTCATAACAGATCACAAGCTAAATATGAGTCAACAGTGTAACGCTGTTGCAAACAAAACCAAACATCATTCTGGGATGTATTAGCAGAAGTATTGTAAGCAAGACACTAGAAGTAATTCTTCTGCTCTACTTCATGCTGATTAGACCTCAACTGGAGCATTGTGTCCAGTTCTGGGCACCACATTTCAGAAAAGATGTGGACAAATTGGAGAAAGTCCAGAGAAGAGCAACAAAAATGATTAAAGGTCTAGAAAACATGACCTATGCAGGAATATTGAAAAAATTGGGTTTGTTTAGTCTAGAGAAGAGAAGACAGTGAGGGGACATGATAACAGTTTTCAAATACCTAAAAGGTTGTTACAAGGAGGAGGGAGAAAAATGGCAGCAAGGCAGGTTTAGGCTGGACATTAGGAAAAACTTCCTGTCTGAGTGGTTAAGCACTGAAATAAATTGCCTGGAAAGGTTGTGGAATCTCCATCATTGGATATTTTTAAGAGAAGTTTGGACAAACACCCGTCAGGGTTGGTCTAGATTAGGAGTCTTAAAACTTTTCCATCTGCGGCCCTTTCCGCAGAGGGAAAAGTCTGGCGGCCCCTGGGGTGGTATGTCTGCTGAAATGCCGCCACAGAAAGCGGAAGCTTCCGCTCTCCATGGCAGCATTTCAGCAGGACCAAAACTGCCCGCCCAGGAGTTCGGCGGTTTTCTGGGCGGGCTCGGCATCTCGTGTACCCCTGTGGGGTGGGCTTGCGCACCCCAGTTTGAAGACCACTGGTCTAGATAATACTTAGTCCTGCCTTGAGTGCAAGACTGGACTAGATTACCTATCGAAGTCTTTTCCAGTTCTATTATTCTATTATTCTAATGCTGGTGGTGCTGCATAGCCACTAGCATTTATGTGGTATGTTCTGGATGATTCTGTTGAGAAAGACTATTGAAATAAAGGGGAGCTCAGCTCCTCTGAGGTATCAGGCCATCAGTCGTTACAGTTTTAGGTAACTACTATATGAAAGGAGCTTGCCATCCTTACACCAGGATATTGTACAGAAATAATGTCTCCAGTGGCTAATGCTGAGATTTTAATGGAACCCGATTTATATATGTGTTATCCTCATAAAAGTTGCTCAAATGTATTTCCTCACAATGCAAACCCTAAAGAGTACATATATACATTAGGCAAGATTCACGCCTTACATAATACCAGTCTCCAAGCATTAGCCCAACTACCACTAGAGTATTCAACAATGCCAACACACACACTTTCAGTTGAACATTTGTTCCACAACACATTTCAACTGTAACCAAACTTAATACGTATTGTACAGAACAGTTCTTGACAGAGAAAAGGTGAGCATACTGGGTACACCAGGGCTGAGTAGAAGACATTTACCTAGTGCACAATCCAATGAAATGTAGTTGGAATTATATACAATCACTATTACACTACTTTCTTGGTGGGGAGGCGGTGGGTTCTGATTAATGTCATTCATTGAGAGATCAGTAGCTCTCTTTCCAGCACATATAGATGAAATCTTGTTTTAATGACACACATACAAATCATTAATCAAAATATGAATCTACTTCTGAGACAGTGAACAACTTTTACAATAGTGTTTATAAAGAAGCATTTTATTTCCCCATGCTACTTCTTATTCATGGGAAAATCTTCCAATCCAAATCCATAAAGCCAGCACCATATGCCCTTCACATGCCTCTTCAAAACTCATCTTTCTCATAATACGTGCAGAAAACTGCAAATTAACAACAGCCAGTAAGGTGATGAGCTGCAATTATTCCTCCTGATAGGATAAGAACTGCATACATCCTTATTATTATCACATCTCCCTACTACCACCTGCTTGTTTGTCTCACGCACCTGTTAAGTCTTGTTTTTTAAGCTCTGTAATCTCTTTGTGGTAAAAGCAGTCACGTACTATGTTTGTACAATGCCCAGCACAAAGAGGTTTTTAGATTCTAGGCCCTACCACAATATAAAATATTGAATAAAATAATAAAATAACATAATAATAATAATGGAGAGGATTGTTAATACATATGGTCACTAGCTCAGAAATAAAAGTGGTTGAGAAAATAGTCACTGGCAAAATGAACATGAATTTTTTGATGCAGCATTGCTGTAGCCATGTTGGTTCCAGATCTGAGAGAGACAATGTGGGTAAGGTAATATATTTATTGGACCAGCTTCTGAACGAAAAAGACCAGCTTTCGAGCTACACAACTCTTCTTCAGAGAGTGTAACTCGAAAGCTTATCTCTTTCACCAACAGAAGGTAGTCCATGAATTATATTAGCAGCCATTCTGAATTTGTATCTATTCAGAAGATATAACCAGGTGTTACTTCTCTGTATTTTTTGGGAGGCCTGCACATTTATATATATTATTACTACTGACCTGATATTATGCTTGCTCCAAGAACTACATTTATGATGTAATGAACCAAGATGCAGTGAGACATGTAAACATACAAAAAAGAGCCACACAGTGGTTTTATTTACGGATAATTTGTAATGGGATGCATTTTAAATTTATAGGCTACAAAATGTAACTAAAATATTTTGAAGGAAAAGAATGGGTCCATTATCTATCCTAAAATGTAAGAAATACCAGTTCAGAAAACCCTATCACACTAACAATGGTTTTGCAACCCAGTCCAAAGGATATTTTCTGACTGGCTGTCAATGGGGTCACAGTACTGTCCACAATGCTGAATTACTGAACATATACAGTGTGACCTTTCCTCCTTTAAAAAGAGTCATTTCATACAAGCAATAGAATAGTCCAGCACTGCATTTGAGGGATTACTACAGTTTGCAGCAGTTGAAGTCACTCGGTCTTTGCCTCATGCCTTACAACACACCAGAGGCATGTCATAATCCCCCAGAAAAGCACTGCCTGTCAGGTCTTATTACTTAAATATTGAAAGGCAGATAAGTATCCCACTTAAAAGAGACAGTGCTTAATCTGTAATCACTTCAAAGAGATCTCTAATGACTTGGTTTAAACTCATCTTTCTTCAGTTTAACTGCAGCTTTGATGTTCTCACTAATCTTCATCTAACCCTCAACTCAGGAAAGCATAATCACACAAGAGTTCTTAGAATATGACAAGTACAACTTGCATGCCAAATGTAACCCACAAATAGGTTAGACTTGGCAATTTAATGCACTATAGGTCTAAAACAGCTTCAGTATGTCACATTTACTTTTTATTGCCAGCCAAGGATTAATACCGTAAGACTAATACCATGTGAACACTCAAGGTATGGAGGGCCAAGAAGTTTGTAAAAGTTGTGGACAAATACCATTTAAATCTACTCTAAATATACTATAACAGTGGTTTTCAACCTTTTTTCACTTGCGTACCCTAAAAATTTTGAATGGAGATGCTGACCCTTTGGAAATCTTAGAGATAGTCTGCAGAATGCCAAGGGACTGCAGTCCACAGGTTGAAAAACACTGTTCTATGGTAACAACAACCATTTGCAGACCCCTTTGAGGTGGTCAGCTGTCCCCTAGGAATCTGTGGACCACAAGCTGAAAACCACTGTATTATAGCAAATGTATTTGCAGCTGATCTGTGTGTAAATGTTTTCACTTTCACCAACATGATTAGAAACACACACACACCACCCCCAGAGTAAGAAACAGACATCACTCCACTGACTGAATTTGACCACTGTGCATACCAACATGAAAGACTTCTAAAATATGGTAAGAGTTTTACTTGCACAGTAAGAATGATGCAAATTGACTTCCCTAACGTACTGAACAGAGTGATAATTTTCCTCGCAAGCCAGTTGCCATTATCTGGCACTATTGCAACACCATGCTTCCATTCATTCGTTAGGCAATAACCATGTATTTATCAGCTACAGAATGTTGAAAAGAAGATAAGTAACTGTCAAAATAAGTTACTATTTCTAATGGGAGAGTATCTTGCTTCTCACAAAGGTATTATTTACACCAAAAGAATAATCCACATATTGAATTAGTCAGTGCAAATTCCACTTATTTCTACTCAACATGCTCTATTTCTAGAGCAGTCTGCCAACATTCTTGCTTGATATTGTTTTCTAGCAGGGAAGTATTGATGGTCTGCTACCTCTCTGTAGGATGGACCACAATGCACTCTGGAGATTTCAGAGGACAGCATGCTCTGCTCCACCAAAATCCTGGATTGTCTTTGTGAGTGGTGGCAATAAACAGGCATTCATACAAAAGTGAGCACTGCAGAATCATTCTGTGTGGCTACTAAGATTATTTTCTGATTGTCCTAGAGACAGCAGACAAAACATAGTCACTGCCTCATACAACATGTTAAAATGGGTCTGATAGACTCCTTATAATATTGGGTAGATTCAGCCAATCACTATAGTGACATATGATTTATATGATCACTCAATCAAACTCAAAATATCAGAAAAAACAATAAAAAATTTGCCACAAAATATGCACATGTTCACAATAATCATAAAATTAAAAAAATGTACACACAAGATTTCATAAAGATATTCCACTTTCACAAACTTGCAAATATGAAGCCAGACACATTTCTCTGACCCACCCAGCTACTAATGTTTCATTTAGCTCTAGTAATATTTACAAAACCCAAAGTGTTGTTGTGAGGATTAATTAGTTAAAGTTGGTAAAACACATGAAAATAAAAGCAAGGTTTAGGCGCTAGTATTCACAAGGAGGAAAAACACCTTACTGCTTCATATTTTTCTGCCAATAAAAGATTTAGGTACATCCCTACTTCATTCCAGCAGAGTTCCAATCTGAACATAAAATTCAATTTCCTAAAAAAAGATAAAGACCACAGATCATGCTTTAAAATAATGCACAACTCATCTTGTTTCTAAATGCACTCTTTTAGTAGTTGCCTAGCAGATGGAGCAATTTGCCCCATCTGCTATGAGAGGAAATCAATTGATTTTAAATAGGATACCAAACATACATTGTTATTCTTATTATACAGGCTCTAGCAAGCTGTGCAAAGGCCTCCTCCCACTCCATGCATACTATTCTACACCACTACAGTATCTTGGCACATGTGTGGGACCAATTGCCACGCTCCTCTCTTATTAGCTCAATGTAATATCTGTGCTACAAGATTGCAATAAAGTTTCCCTTGCTTCCTCAAAATGGGAATTTAATAGAAGATGCATGACTGTGACAGGGATTTGCTTTACTTGCTTTCTGTTTGGGTTGGGAGTGTTTATGAAGCAATGAATACTACCTGGTTCTGGGTACAGTGCAACTGCCTCACAAACACTTGCCAATTAACACTAAGACCTTGATCCTGCAAACACAGACACACATTCTCAACTTTATGCACACAGGTCCTCTCATTGACATCAATGGGATTACACACATGCATGACAGAGTGTAAGCATTCGCAGAACTGGAGTATGAGGAAAGACTTCCACTGGATTCAATGGAATTCAGATCAGGTTCTGAGTGTTTAATGAAAAGTAATTAACACAGAAGCAAATTTCTATTTGGGTCCACGACTCATTGGTCTGATGTCTGCAAACATTCAAATGTTCAAGCTTTGTTAATGCTAATATTTCTGAAAAATGAATTTTAAACTTCAAAGCAAAAATATTTGTTGAAAGTAAGTTTTGAACTATATACTCAGAAATTTGCAAGGTGTTGGAAAGTTATCCAATCTGAGAACAAAAAATACTGTCATTTGATTTATGCAACTAAGGCCTTGATCCTGCAAAGACTTATATAAGCCAGTGTTAACTGGTTTGCATTTGAAAAACTGGCAAAACTTTCATGTTAGAGTATAAAGCTATTGTAGTTCACTAAAAACCAGATTCACCCACCCATGTCACATTGAGCTGTACCTTAGTCCATGAGTAACTCCAATGAAGTCAGCAGGACTCTAAGGAGTAAGCCCCTCATTGGTTCCAGTTCAGGTAAGTATGCCACCCAATGTTCAAGAAAGATGAATTCAGACTAAAACAGGTGTAGAGAAGAGGTACTAGGATGATCAGGGTAATGGAAGACCTATCTTATGACAGGAGATTAAAAGAGCTTGGCTTCTTTGGCCTAGAAAATGACGGCTGAGAGGGGATGTGATTAAGAACACAAGAATGGCCATACTGGGTCAGACCAAAGGGTCCGTCCAGCCCAGTATCCTGTCTACTGACGGTGGCCAATGCCAGGTGCTCCAGAGTGAATGAACCTAACAGGGTAATGATCAAGTGATCTCTCTCCTGCCATCCACCACCCTCTGACAAACAGAGGCTAGGGACAACCATTCTGATTGGTCTCTATAAATACATACAGGGTAAAAGCCAAGGTGAGAAAAGAGCTATTAAACCTTACAACAATATTGTCATAAGAAAAAATTGATATAAGCAGGCCATGAATAAATTTAGGAGGGAAATAAAGTTTGTAGTCATCTGACAGATGATGTTCTGGAATAGCCTCCCGGGGCTGAACTCAACCACCCTGAATGGTCCCTTCCAGTTCCTGTCACATGTTCCTAAAATCTCATGCTTCAGAGCACCTGTCAGTCATCAGTAGGAATCTGGAAAGAATTTTATTTCCACCCCATGTATTCTGTTTAGTTTTTATTGTCTCCTTCTGAAGCATCAGAGATCGCTGTGACTGGAGAGTGCACACTGGACATGGTGGGCCAATGCTTTGAAGTGGTTCTGAATTCTCTCTCAGATGCTTGGCTGGAGGGTCTTGCTCACATGCTCTACTAACTGATCAGCCTAGTGAGGGTCAAGAAGGAATTTCCCCCATGGTCAAATTAGCAGGACCCTAGCTGCAGAGGAAGGCAATTCCCTCCCCCACCAAGGGGCCTGGGTCACTTGGCAGGATTATCTCATATATCTCACTTTATTAATTCCCAGCCTTTGCAGACGCCTTGGGCATTGGTGTCACCTCAGTCCCTCTTTTTCTCTGCCTGTGGCATATAATAGTTTATCCTCCTGAGGGATCTGAGTCTCCTGAAATACTTTGATCTAATTTTGGTTGTTGGGTTTGGTGTGGGGGTACTAGTTGATGTTTAGTGGTCTGTGATGTAGAGGAGTTCAGATTAGATGACCTGGTGGTCCCTTCTGGCCTTGAAATTTGTGACACATGATTAACTGGAAGCTTATTAACTTGTTTACATTTAAGCACATGCTTAAAGGCTTTCCTCGATCAGGCAGGACCATCATGAGGGAGGCTATCACAATCTGACCCTCTATGCTAAGGATTCAGATATGGATAATCAAGAAAAAAAGGAAAGAGAGTTAGAGAGAAATGCTTTGAGTCATTTACTGCAGACAAATGAAAACAAGTGAGTTTTTTATTTGTAATTAAACAGTGAAAAAAGACTCAGCATCCATACTGAGATGAGGTTAAATTGCAGCACCGGAAGACACTTGGTTTAAAATCATTGCAGATAATATTCCTTCCCACACCTGACTGGCCCAACATTATTTATAGACACTGGAAAATTTCACCCCTCATTAAACTGTAGTTTAAGCAAGGTTTCACAAAGGAGAACCTTAAGTCAGACATTTTGTATTTCAACCTATAAATTAATGTGGCTCTGGATAATGGAATTACTCTGGGCAGGTACTGAAGGTGAAAAAACCACAGAAGAAAGCAGAACAATTCTGTTGGCATAAGGACAAGATCAATAGCATTCCTGATTAGACAACTGGTATCACAATACATGCATTCACATTCATTAAAACATTTTAAAATAAACTCTTACATTATTTAAGGACTTTTTTAAAAAAAATCTAATGAAAAAGGTGTGGGGAAGAAGCATTTCACATGAGATCTCAATTCAAAAATCCTCACTGACTTCAAAGGGAGCTGGATGAGATCTAAATATAACAAGGATGGCTGATTAGAAGGACTATATAAACTAAAAAAACAAAAAAGGGGGGTCAAAGGCTCAGTGAATGCAAGTAGGACAAAGGCTCCTAAAGTGCCAAAGTCACTGTCGAAAATAGGAGTTAGGCTCCTAAGTCACATACATGACTCAAAATTTTACCCTTTATCTTTCAATTTTGTGGAAAAAACTGTGTAACTATGAGGGTAATTACTGCTGGAACAATTTACTAAAGGGTTATGGTAAATTCTCTCACTTTGGACTTAAATTCATAACTGACTATCTTTCTCAACCACAAGTTCAACCACAAGTCATTGGGCCTGAGATTACTGAATAAAATTATATGGCATATATGTTATCTATAAACCATCCTATAGAATGTAGCAGAAAATGATGTCCATGCCATAGAATTCCATATGATGGTTCAAGACTTATAAAACAGATATTATGCTCTACTGAAATTCCACAAATCCCTATGAAATCTCTATTACACTCTAATGGTTTAATCCATTTTAATTTCTGTAGTACTTTTTCATAATAAACTTTGGTGGGGAGACTGACATGGCATGACTTCACAGTTTCCAAACACATATCCATGAGCCAAGAAGGGACAAAGAGAATTAGGAAGGTGGCACGCTCCATGAATATGCATCAAGCAAAAATATTAGGACCGTGAAAGTACAAATAGCGAACAAAGTCTGCATAGGAAGGACAGTACTGATAGTTGTACTGAGTTTTGTTTCAATAAATTGTTACTTTTAAAGTATTTCTGGCATTGTTTAAAATGTTTTTAAGTAAACAAATATTTTGTACTATGTAATTGTGCGGTATTTCCCTTTAAAAATGATTGGTAGATTTTAAGTATACTATCCTTAGTATGATACTCCCCTTTCTGTATTTCAGCTCCCTTCAGTCTTTTCAGATAACAGCAACCAGAGTCAAACCCAGGCCCATTGCATTTAAACACTGAAGTTAGGTAATTTCAGGGATTAAACACTATAGGTCTAAGTTTTACTCTATGCTGGTTTCTAACAAATCTTCTAAAAGCTGAAGGATTTGAAGTATAAAAGGAATGTTATACTAATTGTGCATTATTTGCTCACATACCTACATTCCATATAGTAGGTTTTTTATCTTTGAAGGGTCCCTTTAAATTAGTTTGACTGACATCACTTGTAATTATGGAGAAAGTATCTAAAACAGCTCTGTTTCCCTGCCAATTAAACACAGGAGTAATTTTAGTGACAGATTGTATATTTATTTCTCACATCATGTCACACCTGCAAATGAACCATAGGTCAGGTTTTGCATAACCTAAAAGCTGTTCTCTAAGTTCATTCCCCTAATAATGTGTTATTCTTGAGAATGAAAGGTTACTGCTTTTAAGGGCTGTGGTGGAGAGAAGAAAAGTAATGCTCTTTTATATCCTATCCAAGGTAATAGCCAGCTTTTCTCTCTGGAAACTCCCACCCAGCAATACACCATGCAGTTAAGTTACGCAACTCCGTTGGAACAATGTAAACACCCAGCTTCAGCCATAAACCAAATTCAGTAAACTTGGAAAGCTTTTTTACCAGGTAATCCTGACAAACTGGTCAAGGATATTAATTTTGACGCAATCATTGCTTGGTAGCATGGAACAATTAAAAAAAAGAGAGAGATGACTTGTGAGCTATACAAAATGTTTGAACTCACATCTATTTGACTTCTGGTTAAGCCATGGAACTACTGTACAACTAACCACAAACCTGGCCCATTTAGAAGAACAGTCACCAGTACCTCTTTGCACACGCCTTCCTGACTGACTAAATCTTAGTTCCCAACAAATAGGTAATGCTGCAAAGCCACAGAGGAGCTTGTTAAAATCTTGAGTGTCACAACTCCTGCCTCACAAGGCACCAGATACTATGGTGATGGACAGCAAAAAAATGTAAGTTATAAAATCAATAATAATCTATCATTGTACACTTTACGTTGGCTATAAATATAATAACCACCAGAGATATCAAAGCCATTGCTAGATCAGGCTGGGGGGAATCATTAGTATAGAAACTACTTTATTTCAATCTATCAAAAAAACATATAGACTGTATATAGTGTCAACTTGTGTTTTACTAGGTGCAATCAAACAAGGTCACCAAACAAGGACTGAAATCTGGACCTTCATATGGTGTGTTTATTATCCTACTGGCTGTACAATGTTACTGCATTCAAATGCAACTGTGTCTTACATTCATTGTATCAAAATCCTCTCGAAGCTCTTCTGATGGCACTACTGTGATCAGTACTGCTGGCATGTTGAAGAATACACACACACACGCACACGCACACACGCACACACACAATTAAATCCTACTTTGTTAAAAGAAATAATTTAAACTAGGGCTGTCAAGCAATTAAAAAAATAATCACAATTCATCGCAAAGGAGAATGTGAGGACCCTTGAGCAAGAGGTGAATGTCTGTGGGATGGCGAGAGGAGCCAGCTGGTGGCACTGAGACCACTTAGCGACAGAGAAATTAATGAGTTTGCTCTATAGCCTTAGCTAACAGCCAGTTGATTCTTAACTCATGCGGTAAAGGCACATACACTAAGCTCCAAAGGCCCAGGTTTGATCCCAGCTACGGGGATCTGTGGTGTTATACCAGCTCTTCATCGGGCACTGATTACTTCCTCTCCATACTGGCTGGCAAATTGGGGGACAAAGTCAATGTACTACCTACCTCCTCCTTACCCAGCCAGCTTTAAGGGGAGGCAAGTAGTAGCCCTACAGAAGATGCTTTATTTCCCATCCTGTGAGCTGCAAAGTGAGGAGACTTCACAGGGAAATAAGAGCTCACTTTATGCCTGCACAGCTGCTGTTCTGGGTGAGTGATAGTCTCATCCTGTGTATCTATGATGCTCTATGAAAAATAATTATAACAACTAGGCACTAAATATATAAAGAGGCAAGATAGAAATAAACAAATAACTGTTAAAGCCTTTCAGGTTGCAGCACTGAAGATGAAAGGTTGGCCACTACATGACCAGAATCTGAAAATGAAAGCTTTACAGGCTGTTGTCTTGACACAAGTATGAATAAATACCTGTTTTCATGTAAACCTGACTTATCCATTGCAGGTTTATTTTAAAAGCTCCTCTGGGTCCTTCTAACCTGTGATATAAAGAAGCGGGAGAGGGAGAGTCTCTGATTAAACAAAAAGCTGTTTACAGAAACATAAAAAAGCAATCCAATTGGCTGGTCTAGCTGAAACAGCCATCTGTTTTAAAAGTACCCACTTTAAAACTCAGATTAATTTCCAATTACTGGAGCTCTTTCAAAGATCAAGGCAGATGAGATAAAGAGCTTGCAGTGTGAAAGGGCATTGCATTTGTAGATGTTGGAGGTCTCCCTGCAAACACCTGGCATATAAGTAATTTTTGTGAAGCAATGGGACTAATCACAGTATCTAACTTTAAGAATCAGTGGGAGGATCAAAATCTAAATATGGAAGAAATGAGGTACCAGCTCAGAAAAAGCAAGCATATATGCTTATTTCAAATACTTACTTTGCTCAGAGAAGTTAAGAACTCAGAAAAACAGTTTCCTCTTCTCACTTATCCCAGTGTTTGTCCATTGACTCCAGAGATGTAAAGGATAATCTATATCCCAAGCCTACATTACACAGCAACCCAATACATCACTGTCTCGCCTATATTTATTGTGAGTAAGAATGTTTCTTGCTGCATGGATTTTTCCTCCCCTTCCCTGAATCACAGAGCAGAGAAAAGAACTGCTTTTGTGGTGCTTCCACTCTTTCTTTTGCAGTTATGTGGGCAGGGTCTTGCCTCACCCTCTTCACAGCTAAGCCAGTACTGAGGAATGAGTAACAGGCTGCTAATGTAGATCTAGAACAAGGAAGGACAGTCTTATTTCCCTCCCCAGTTTCCTCTTGGTGAAGCAAAGCTAAACACTAACCCCTCTACTCAGGACAGAAAGTCAACTGATGATGTAGCCCTATAGGAACAACAGTTTGAAATCAGTTTCCCTCTTCCCTGTACCACTTTTCAAAAAGCTAAATGATTTATACAAAAATAGACACTCAGTTGTGCTCATACAAAGGAAACTCCCTGAGTAGATCATCAGCATCACACCCAAATAAAGGAGTGCAAAACTGGAATCCATTTCTGTTACAGGAATGAACTCATCTTGAATTTGGAAGTCTGCTCATTGGCTTAGTGCAGTTAGGCCTAAGTTTGTTTCCATTGCAAATGATCTTGTTGACCAATTCAAAACTTGCATTCTGCCAATTATTTGCTTGAAGCCTGAATATTGTTGCTGGTCAGTTTGTTCACTGAATACTCAGAGAAATCAAACACAAAAGGTGCTCAAAATGCAGACAACATGAATACAACTTTTGGAGTGAATACTGACAGATGAGATTAAGGGATACTTTATCAGCTCTGCGTTCAAATCTCACTCTCACCTAATCCTTCAGTTAAATAAAGAGAGAAAATGAAACAAAATGTAAATATCTGTTTCTGACTTCGATGTTTGTTGTATAATTTAGGGTCTGAGAAGTATTATTAAAATGCTATGGGAAGCATTTTACAAGCATTTTGCAAGCCCTTGGACAGACTAAGAAATTCTACATGTCACTGAAACAAGTCTGCAACTGTGGGAAAGCTACCAATAGAGCACCAATTTATTTCCTTGACCATTAGGTAGTCAATGGTAGGATTTGGCAAATGAGGAGCATGCACTTGAAAGGGATGGTCAATTTCTTTATTAATCATATTGCTGACACTGCCCCCCCAGCACCAGATATCAGGTGTCTTGTTTTGATCTGAAGAAAAGTCAGTAGTTAATTAAGACAAATTTACCTCATTCACAGGCAGAAGTAAATGCTGTAACTTGCTTTAACACATTTCTATAGTGCAGAGCCCTGGAAAATTTAATAAGAAACAATTTCTGATGTATCACAGATTTTGCAGCAAAGGTAATGATGGTGACTTTTGCCCTGATGCATAAAAAGCGGTTTCCCAGCCCTAATTTGAGACATCATGTTCCTTCTCCATCCTCACCTCCACTCCACGAAGAGCAGCTCTTCCAAAGTGTGTGATTTCAAGGCACTGTCAATTAAGTGTAAATCCCATTTTTGAGACACCAGCTGCCTTCCAAGGCCCCAGTCCTGCAAAATGGCTTTCACACCCCAGACCATCCACTAAATAGGATTCAAGTATTTTTATTATTAATAATTATTATTAATAATAATAAACACAAAATCTCCTGAATCCAGGGGCAAACGCTATGCAGATAGCTATTTATACACAATGAGCATGTCTATGGCAGAGAGCATAACAAGTGTGCTATCCAATAATCTAGCCATCAAGAACTCAATTTCTTAATAGGAAAAGACAAATAAAAGCATGAAAAAATACCAATATTTCATCAAACAACATGTGTTGTATATTTCACCGCAATACATATTATATATATATATATAAAATAAATACATAGGTGGATGGACATAGAATATGAGTCTTCCGTGTGGTCTTCTTTCATACACACTAAATTCAGCTACTATTTCAAATTGTGGCCCTGATTCTCCTGTCACTTTTACTGGTGTAAAATCAAGAGTAACTTCAATGAAGTCAGTGGAGTCATGCTGGTGTCAATGTGAGGAAAAGCTAAGGGTGTGTCTATTTTATAGCCCCAGAGCTCAAGCTCATGAGCCGGAGTCAGCTGACCTGGGCCAGCTGCAGAGGTGCTGTGAGTCTTATCACAGTGTAGACGTATTCATAGGTATATATGTGGACCCCAGAACACCAGTATATGAGCATCTCCATCTTCAAAACATTTATCCTCAGAACACCTCTGTGAGGCAGGGAAGTGCTGTTATCTCTATTTTACAAAAGGGAAACAGAGGCACAAGAGACATGTCCAGATTCACAAAGGGACCTAGTTTCTTGGCTATTCTGGGGCATGTCCCTCTCAATCTCTCTTGTTGAAGCTGACTGTGTATTATCAAATACTTAAATAAATACTTAAATATTCATTGGGCCAGAGAGAGAGAGAGAAAGAAACTATAGCCCAGTGGTTCGGGCATTCTCAGGGCAGTGGGAGACCCAAGTACAGGAAAAGGGAGGTACTGAGCCCATGGCTATCACATCCTGGATAAGTGCTTTCATCACTGGACTCACAGTTATAAGGGGGGTACCTTCCCTCACCTCCTCCTTGTTTTTTCTTGAGAAAGGGCTGACCTGGCCAGGGCACCTAAATCCAAGATAGGGTTCACAATCCTAAGAGGACATAGGAGCCTAAGTCCTTTGGAGGGACCTAGGCTTGGAATATTCTCCTCTCCTTTTGCATTTCATTGGGCGCCTTGGCACCTAACTAAGTATGGTGAATTCCACTAGACAGCAAGGTACCTAGACGTTATGCCTGGCAGTGCTCAACATCCCCCTCATGAATCCAGCCCTAACTGATTTGCTTCAGATGATGTAGGAAACCTGTGCCGAAGCAGGGAATTGAATGCAAGTTTTCTGAACTCTAGCCTAAGGCCCTAACCCCTAGGTCATCCTTCTTCTCAAGCAGAAATATACTTTAAATATTAACTAGCCAGCCAAATTAGATGAACAGCGGGCTCAGAAAGCACCATATGTGACTAGAACTTCACATAACATTATTTTTCATTACTCAATATTGTTTGCGTTACTATTGCTGTCCCTTACATTCCTGGTCTGGGGTATCTGCCCCACACTGGCCACGATAGGGTTAAAACCCAGCCTGGAGGACTGCCAGGAAACAGCCAATTAGGACAGTGGCTTCAGCCAATTAGGGTGGTGGCTGGACCAGCCAGTCAGGACCCTGCCAGCCCATATAAAAGGAAGCTGCAGGCCAGAGCAAGTCAGTCTGCTGCAGAAAGCCCAAGGGGGTGGTCTGGCTGTCTAGAGGGCTACAAAGACTAGCACTGTGAACAGGGCTGCTAGGACTTTCAGGCCTGATGCCCTGGAAAGAGGGTGAAGGAGCTAGAGGCAGGAGCCAAAGGTGCTGGGGCTGTGGGGAGGTGGCCCAGGGAATGAAGATAAACTGATGGAGAAAGAAAGCAGGGGCAGTGGGAAGCTGTTGTTTACAAGATCCCAGAGCAGTGGGTGGGCCTGCCTTCTCCCCAACTCGCTGCTGAAGAAACGGCCAGGCTGTAGACTGCAAAGCAGCTGTGAGGAGAAGCTAGACTGTTATGGAAGGAGTCCCCTGGAAAGGGGGAACCCAGATTGTGACACAACTGGAGGGCTGTGCCACAAAGCAAATGTAGTGAGACTGTGATTGTGATGGGTCTGCAGGCAGAGATGAGGATGGGGGAGCCACTGCCACCAAAGGGCACACGTGCTGCCCAGAGCTAATTCCTGAAATGGCCAGCAGAAGGTGCCAGTGGGGTGAGTCACCTTGTGACAGTCCCCATTTCCAACCTACAATTCAGCATGCACTCACTAGCTGTAATCAGGCGCCATCCTCCATTATGCATGCTGTAAACTCCTTTATATTGTGATGCTGGTAGACCAGATTTCAGTTCTTGACAAGGCTGCATGCATCAGCTGAGCACTGACAAATTCATAGTTGGAAGCCAGACCAACTCACTTGTTAGTATTGTCCAAGATCAGTGTTAGACTTGTAAAAATGTGTTTAGTCTCTATAAAATGCTTGTAAGGTGCTGCATATATTGCTCTTAATTTAATGTCTGTATCCCATGCTATAAGGTAATATGTATGTTCTGCTTTAGAAAATTTAGTAAAAATGCTCTGAACTTGTGAATCCAGGCAGGAGGAATGGTTTCCCCGCTCTCAAGAAGGACTATCAAAACTAAGTGGGCCATTGTGGAATATCACTATACAAAAACTGAGTTGTTGGCGCTCTCTCACCCAGGAAGGTGCTACATGCAAAAAATCCTGCAAGAAGGGGATAAAATATGGATACATTAAATTTTCTGTCTCTCTTTGCTGTTAGGACTGTGACAGGGCTGGAGCTAGGAAAGAAAAACAGATCACCAGGTTCAACCTGGATTAGCCCTAAAAGACATTCTGTGCTGACATTACTATAGTTCTGTAACCTATTGGAACCATAGACTATAACTCATCTGTGTATGTATGTTCCTGCTTTAACTTGTAAGTAACTCACTAATTCCTTTTTCCTAGGTAATAAATCCTTAGTTTTACTGTAGAGTTGGCTACGAGAATTTTCTTTGGTATGAGATTGCTTTCAGTCCCCAAATTCCAGTCACTTACCCCAAGTCAATCTGAATCTTTTGTGATCTTTGGTATATGGCAACCAACGGTCACTAAATCTGGCTTGCCTGGGTGGAAAGATAGTGGAGTGTCCAAGTGAACTGTTTATGACTCCATGGTAAGACTGTTTTCATGCTTCAAGAGTTCATATTTGTTACTGTGTTGATAAAATCTAATTCTAGAACATACAACCACTAGAGGTGTCTGCCCTGCTTTTTGACTCTGCCCATAAATGTGAAGCATGTGGAGTATAAATAAAATTATGAAATACCAGTATTTATTTAAAACAGTTTCCTGACTTAGAATTAGGAGGAAACTATGTCTTAAAAATACTTCTGTCACAAAAAATAGAGAGAGCTGTTAGTTTTGGTTATGTTTATAGCTCTAAACAACCCTACCCATGAATGGCTGTACCCTGCAAATAGACCCAAATTGGTGTGTCCTTATCCAGTATTAAATCAGTGAAACTATGCACACCACCAGTGTGGGCTTGCTTGAGTAAGGCCTGCAAGATTGGGTCCTAAAATGTCTCCAGATTTTGCTCTGAGACTTTCTACACTCCCTTTAGCACTATGACCTGATGTTAAGCATTGAGTCCTTTCTATTCTGGAAATTCACAACCAGCAACTCAGACCTACCAGGAATCATAGATTATTCCTCTCTTCCCTTAATAGTGAAAGACATGACTAAAAAAGGAAAATTTTCATGCTACAAAGCCAAACATTACTCTCTTTGTGTGGTCCATGTAGCTATAAATATTATTGCTACTTGCTATCTTCTTTTTCTGTATTCAAATAAGATAAACAACAAATTAAGGGATACTCATCTGAATTTATGAAGCAACTCCATGGATCCTTGATGGTTTATTGGAAGGAAATGACAAGTTTAATTGATTCTATAGTAAACAAACAAGCACTAGTAATCTGTTTAGCGTGCACACAGAAATTATTTGAGAATACTTAAAACACTACAAAACTTTATTAATGGACTATGAATACTAATTTAGAAAGTTCCCAGCTAATACCACCTTTGAAAAGAGTAACTGTCCACCTACCTCAACTCATGGAAGAGTTTGGACATTACTCAAGAAGCTGTTATTAGACCCTATGAACCTAGCAAATTGTCTCTCAGTATCCAAGCTTTCTTTCCAACTATACCTACCAACTAACAAGATCCTGGCTCCCCTGCCCTAATCGGATAAGGATCACAAAATGTAATCACTAGTAATCATGCTGAAGGGTAATTCTCTCTTCACCGTAGATAGTGAGAGGTTATCTATTCTCTTCACAAAACACTACTCTCCTTTCTTAAAAGTTTTAGTGAGGAAGTTTTAGTGGGAAAGCACTGTTCGGCTGTCCTGACTTTCCTGATTCAGGCTGCAATCAAAATCATGATGGGCATTTTTTCCAGAGCTCTGTTCTGTCATTCAGCTTGTTCAACATCTATATGAAGCCTATGGGGGAAAAAACTCCCCAATAATTACAGAGTTCAATTCTGGAAGGCAATGAGCATCTTGAACACACTCTGGCTTCAGTGGAAGGTCAGAATGCTCAGTACCGCATGGGATAAAGCCCGTTGGTGCCTAGCTGAGAAGGATTCAAGGCTGAAAGTAAGTCTGAAGAGGAAAACATTCAGAATATTTAGGTATAAGCTAATCATGAAAAACAGATTTATCTTCAGATTCTTTATCATTTAGTTAATGTAACAATTACAGCTGGGGGAATTCTGTGCAAAATTTAAAAATTCTACACCCAATATTTTAAAATTCTGCATATTTTATTTGCCAATACAATTACATCAGTTTCAATTATTTTGGTAATTTATTTCAAAATACCTGTCAGCAAGTATGTCTAACAATACAGACAACAAAAAAGATTCAGGATATGATTTTTGAGAAATACATTCCTTATTAAGTATATTAGTACAGCATTCTGAGTAATAATTCATTTAAACTACATTACAGAACCATATTTTCTGCACCCCTAAGCAGCAGTAGAAAGGCTTAGGGGAGTCAGGGGTAATGGAGGAACTGAGAGGAAAGTAATTTCTGGGAAGTAGCCTGTGTATGAACTTGAAGTGTTGCTGCGTATGGGTGGGAAAAGTATGGAAGAGGTATTTTTGGGTGGCAGGGAAGGACTGTTAGGGAGCATCCCCCATGCAAATCCCTGGCCCACCTCTAGCCTCTCCCATTCAGTCAGGAACATCTGCTCCTGTCCCCATGTGTCCAAGCAACCTCGTGTGTCCTTGCACCTTGTCCCCAGATATCCCTGCAACTCTGTGTGTCCTTACACCCCCTTTCTACATATTTTCCTCCACCCCCCACTCAGAGACCCTGTTCCTCAGTCCCCATGTGCCAGTGCATACCCTCCCCCAGTCTCCCTGTGCCCCCACTCAGGCACCCCGTGCCCATGTGGCCATACACCCCTCCTCCCTATACTCGTGTCCCTTCACCCATCAGCTAGCCCCCCTCCCATCATCTCCATGTATCCCTGCACCCTCTGTTCCCATGTGTCTCTGTGCCCTCATTCAGCCATCACCCTTCCCTTTGTAGCTCTGCATCCCCCTCTGCCCATGTGGCTCTGCGCCTCCACCCCCATTCAGCCCCTGCCCCAGTATGTCTTCTCCCACTAGCCCTTATGAACCCCTTTCTGACCCCACCCCCCCCCGCGGCCCCAAGCTTTCTGTCTCCTGATATCCCCTGCTTTCTGACCTGGCCTGATTGGCACTATGAAGAAGGCAGGCTCTTTCTCTTTCCTATCATTGCTGGTGCTGGCCAGGAGTGGCTGCTCTGTTCTAGTGCCACAGCACCCTCTCGTAGACAAAAGGAGAAACTGCAGCAACTTTTCAGCAGAAGCTTTTTTCTATTAAAAAAAATTAGACTTTACATAACTAATCACTGCTGAGACAGATTGTGTACTTTTACCACTGGTATAAATACTAAGGATTTTCATAACCGATGCTCTCTCTATATGTAAATTCCATTCACATACTTTTACTCTGTTTTGAGTGAGGCTGAATACAGCGGGCCTGCTTCCATTTTCATGGTAATGAACGACTAAAGCTAGTGGTTAGAATCACTTGTCTTACAAAAGAATGGGTAATTATTCTAGGCCAAATTCATCCTTGTTGTTTATCGTAGGGCTGAATTTCCATTAAATGTAAAACCTTTGACCAGAAATGGTGTGAACTGGAAGTGGGGAGCGAAGGAAAACCTTGGCCCTGTCCACAGTAGAGAAATAGTTCAAAATTCCCACCATTGCTACTTTTGGTTCATCCCCTTTGGTGTTAGCATAGGGGTGGGCAAACTACAGCCCGCGGGCCAGATCCAGCCAGCGGGCTCCTCCTAACCGGCCCCTGAGGTCCGGCTGGGGAGGCCCCTCCCCCGCTGACTCCTTCCCCTGTGGCCTCACTGGGCCCCGCTGGGGAAGCTTCTCTAGCCCCTCCCATGCTGACCCCCTCCCGCATGGCCTCAGCAGACCATGTGAGCAGCACTGGGGGGTGGGGGCAGAGCTGCGCGGCTGCGTGTCAGCCAGACACGCTGCGCGCTCCAGGAGATCAGTGCCGCCACGTGTCTGGCTCAGGGGCAGACACACTATTCTGAGCAGCAGCGAGGTAAGAGGGCTGGGGCCAGGCCAGGGGAGTTAGCTAAGGGGGAAGAGGATATCGGGGGCCAGTCAGGGGACTGACAATGTGGGGGTGTTAGATGGTGCATGGAAGTCCCAGGGGGCCTGGCGGGGGTGTGGATAGGGATCAGGACAGTCAGGGGCCAGGGAGCACGAGGGTTGGATGGGGGTGGGGTCCTGGGGAGTGATTAGGGGTAGGGGGTCTCTGGAGGGGGTAGTCAGGGGACAAGGAGTGGGTGGGCTTAGGGTGATGGGTCTCGGGGTGGTGGTGGTTAGGGTGGGCAGTCAGGGGACAGGGAGCAGGGGGGCTTAGACGGGGGTGGGGTTCTGGGGGGCAGTTAAAGTGGGGGTCTCCTGAGGGGGTGATCAGGGGCCAAGGAGCAGGGAGGGGGTTGGATGGGTTGAGGGTTCTGAGGGGGGACAGTCGGGGCGGGAAGTGGGTGGGGGTCAGATAGAGGGCAGTGTCAGGCTGTTTGGGGAGGCAACAGCCTTACCTACCCGGCCCTCCACACAATTTAAATCCCCAGTGTGGCCCTTGGGCCAAAAAGTTTGCCCACCCCTGTGTTAGCAACACTGGGAGCTTTCATGTAAATAGGCTGTCACCACTATTACAAACACTGACATCCAACCCTATTCAAACTATGCCTATTCAACAGGTCTAAAACATTGGTGGCTGCCAGCCTACACTAGGGCTTCCAGTATAGTTTATGCCAGTGGAGATGAAACTATATTAGTAATGCTAGAACATTTGTTTTAGAAGTCCGAGCATAGACAGAGCTCAGGAAGATATTTTCTAATGTTCTTCCACATTTAGAAATCTGAGCCAGCTGAAGCTGCTATTGGAAAAGGAATGTGTTTCATTTTATTAATGAATGGGACTTCCATAAAGGAAATTACCAGCCTGTTCTGGAATTTGATGTAATTAAGAAGAATGCACCTAATTAAAATGTCAGGATACATGTAAAAGTTTTGGAACAAAATAAAAAGACAGTTTCAATAACTTTTAACAGAATAGCCTTTCCCCCAAACAATATAAATACTGTACTAGGCCCACAAAAGCCCTTGAATAGCCAAAATCCAGAGATAAAGATGACGCAACATCATATCCTAAAGGTAAATGGGTTTGGGCCCTGTTGGTCCAATGGATAAAGCTGATTCCAAAGGCAAGAGCCCTTCACCGCTAGTGCTCTACCACCATATCTACGTGATGGTAACACAAGCATTTCAACTGGTCTCAACTGCTGACCTGAGTCAGACCAGAAGGGTATAGGAGAGTGCTGGAAGGCAGGTATATCAGCCTCAGGATGTGTAGGTCCCTGTTCCCTGAATAGCCAAACAAAGGCCATTCCAGGCCAATCAAGACACCTGGGGCCAATTAAGAACCTTCTAGAAAGGAGTAGAAACAGCTAGCCTGATTGGGACACCTGAAGCCAGTCAGGGACTGGCTGAAACCAGACAAAATCCTCCCAGTTAGTCAGATGGGCTGTGGGTGTCAGGAGCTGTGGAAGGAGGTTGTGCTGTTGGTGAGACTGAGTGGTGGACAACATATCATCCAGAAGGAAGGAGGCCCTGAGGTAAGAGTGAAGTGGAGATGGAAGAAGCAGGGACTGCTGTGGGGAAGTAGCCCAGGGAATTGTATTGTGTTTTGTGGATAAAAGGTCAGCCATCTTAGCTGATACTATTAGGGTCCCTGGGCTGGATTCCGGAGTAGAGGGTGGGCCCGGGCTCCCCCCTGCTCTTTCCACCTTCCATACTGGCCTGTGATGAAGGTAACTCACTAGGTGGTGACTCTTGCCAATTATACTGAGAAAGGGAGGTCACTCTGGGGCCTAGATGAGTTTCTGAGGCCCCTAAATCTGCCAGGAAGTGCAGGACCCACGAGTACAAACTCGGAGCTTTGTCACAGTGGGCAGGAGGCAGTCTCTCGTGACTGGGATTCAAACAATATATTGTTTTGGAGATTAAAGTGAAACCCTAGAATTGCACCTGAAAGCAAAACAGGACAGTGCAGTTCCTGAAGAACTGATTTAATATGTTCTCTGCAGATGTGCATTGCACCAGTTGTGGCTACTGAATGGTCTTCAAGGAGAGCTTTGTGTAGAAGGTATTTGTGATGGTGTACCCCATAAGGCTTTATGGCAGGGTGCCTATAAATATATGTATGACATCACTGGAATATGGTTTTACTACATATGCCATGTAACATATCTATGTAAAGGTAATGATCTGCTCGATCTGTTCATCCTCTTTGTATGTATGTGTCTGTTTTGCATTCAAAGTTGTGAATATTGGCTATGTGCTTGGTTAGTTGTAAATAGACTTTGGAAAGTAGCTGAACAGCTCTCTGAGGAAAGACTACTCTCAGTTAATCCCAGTCAAGAACCAATCAAGCTAACAATGAACTTTGTAGATGGTCCACACCCAAGCTTCCCCAGGAATGTGGCCTGGCTGGTAACGAATGGATTCTGGCTCAAACATGTGAGTGGACCATGTGCTCTGAAACTCCATTTTACAACTGGATTCTACATAGGAAGGAGGAAGGGGTCTCCACCCACAAGAGGATGTCTATATAAACCCTGGAGAGACCTCTCCATCTTGTCTTCAGCTGGCTAAAAGAACAGCCTGTCCACACACACACACCCCAACCCTCAAGGAGATCTGAAGGAAGCTGGAACAGAGAACAGTGACTGCAGGGGGGTGTGAGTGATACCTGGACCCAGACTAATAGGGAGATTAGTCTGAAAGAAGAAATTCATTGAAAAAGCTGAGGGTGAGGCTTTTTACTGTATTAGTGTTAGATCTACATTTTCTATTTTATTTTATTTGGTAATTCACTTTGTTCTGTCTGTTACTACTTGGAACCACTTAAACCCTACTTCCTGTCTTTATTAACATCACTTTTTATTTATTAGTTAACCTGGAGTATGTGTTGGTACTTCGGGGGGCAAACAGCTGTGCATCTCTCTCTATCATTGTTATAGAGGGCGAACAATCTATGAGTTTGCCCTGTATAAGCTTTATACAGGGTAAAACAAATTTATTCAGGGTTTGACCTCATTGGAAGTTGAGCATCTGAGTGCCAGAGGTAAGAATACTTCCTGACTGTTTCCAGGCAAGCCCATAGCTGTTGAGGGATGTGGCTCAGACCTGGCAGGGTACTGAGGTCCTAAGCTGTTTGGGCAGGAAAAGAGAGGCAGGAGTAGCCTTGGCACATCGGGTGGCAGCTCCTAAGGGGGTTTCTGTGATCCCAACCCATCACAGTATTACAATAATCCAATCAAAAAGTCACAATGGCATAGATGACCACAAAAGTTTCAGAGAGGAAGAGATGGTCTCATCTACATAATTAAATGCAGAATAGACAATAGATGTACTTTTGGCCACCTTTGCCACCTGAGATTCCAGGAGCAGTTAGAGAGAAAATATTCAGTCCTCACCACCAAAACATGAACCTTTCTGGGGAAAAGGTTTGGAAAAAAAATACTCAGTAGTAGGAGTAGTTCTTTCCCCTATGAGCTCCAGACACTTCCCAAGCTTACTAACATCACCTATGTCATGCCTGAGTTAAGTTCCAGCCTGCTCATTCTCAACCAAGTTCTTAGTTTGGGTTGGCAGCTGGGAAAGCGGTAGCCAGGTAAAGAGGAAATGAGACATAAAGTTGTGTGGCACCTACCACTTCATTATCTCACACAATGAAAAGGCGGGGTGGCAGAAGAGACCCCACATAGAAATTCTCTCGGAGGAGATGCTCTTGGGAGAAACTGCCGTGCTTTAGGAACCTATGTAGAAACACAGGGCCTCACACAAGCAGCCAGACCCAGGAGGATCTCAGGTGTACATAAATCTGACCCTCTAATCCAAAAGAGGGCTAGAGGCAGTAACTAGAGCAAACAGGTTTTTATTTTGTAAGCATAGCCTTGCCCAGGGCTTTTAAAACAAATTAAGATTAAAGACAAACCCCAGGAAGAGTATGAGTTTGTCTCACATCCTTTACCATGCTTTTTCAGCACAAGATGCATGGAGCTCACACTGGTTTACAAAGCTATTACAAGAAACCACTCTCAGTTCTCAGAGAGAAAAGAATGTAGCTGTTCAAAAGTGAAACCCCATCTACGCCAGCTAGGGTCTGCTAGTCAACAGTATCAACAGCTGCTCCCAGAGCTAAAAGAATCAGACCAGGCATCTGATCTTCATCTTTCACTAAGGTGATATCACAGACCTATGAGATCAGTGCAGTCTCAGTGCTTTACTCAGGCCTAAAGCCAGACTGAAAAGGGATCAAGGAAGTTTTAGGTCCCCAAAGGCACATAAGTTGTTAATAAATGCTATGGGAAGCAATCACAGCTAGATACAGGTCACTAGGGACTCTCTTAAAACAAACACCCCAGCTCAAGCACTCATCCAGAATTTCTAGGATCACTAAAATCCTACCCTTGACTGCCCTTACTAGACAATACTTCCTTACTCACAAGCATTGAGTCTGTGTATGAAACAAGGAAAACTTTTAAGAGAAAAGAGAACACAGCACATCAGCTTGGGAAAACACAACAATATATCCACATGAATGATAAAACTTCCTCATAGGAATTTTGGCAATAGTCTTAACTCAGTTCCCCTCCCACCCATGTGAACATCTAATAAGCAAATGCTCCCTTACTACATCATTTCCCCATCCACTGAATCCCATTTATGGTCTGGTGTCAGTGGGTAGCGTCATCCCAGAGTCCTGGGGAATCTTAGTTGACTCATCTCCAGTCCATCGGGAAGTGGTACTGTCCTGGGCTCCACCATCTAACTCAGCGATAGTGATTTCAGCTTTATTTAGTGGCTGAGTAGGAGGAGCCTCACCTGAGTTCATTCAACTCTGCTGCTGTCCTGTCTCTTCTCTGTCTCCCACTGGAATATGATCCTTGCTAGAGAGAAAGCAGTAGCATATAGCAGCGGTTCTCAACTGGGGGGGGGTCTGCAGCCCCTTGGGGGGCCTTGAGTCCTTTCATTGGAGACAGCAGACCCTATGACTGGAACCCAGAGCCTGAGGTTCACTGTTCCCTGTCATAGGGCTGAAACCTTGAGCCTTGGTGCTCCCTGCCATGGGCCTGAAGCTGGGAGCCCTGGTGCTCTCCCCCCCGCCCCTCATGGGGCTGAAGCCGGGAGGCATGCGGCTGAAGCCCTGAGTGCTGGTTGCCCCCCCCTCCCAGCAGTGCCAGAGCAAAGCAGTCCTGAGGGCAGTGCCACACATCCACACACAAACTTCCTCCTCCCCCCACCCCTGAGGTTCAGGCCCTTGTCCAGATCAGAAGCGAGAAGCTAGAGCCGGCCAGTGGGCACTTGCTGCGCTGACTGGTGCCAGGGAGCGGGCAGCCATGTCATTCTGTCTCCTGCTGTTGGTGCCCAGGGTTACGGCTGCTCCTCAGCTCATGCAGCCAGTAAGAGCCGCCAAGGCAGGGGACCCAGCTCTGTGGCTGGCAGAGCCCTTGGGGTGCAGTGAACACAGGGGAGCCCTATTGGCCCACTACCTCTAGTTCTCCCCTTCCCTGCACCCTGAGCTACTCCCCTGCCCACAAACAGCCCCTAGCTACCCTCTGCCTCCACCCTGGGCTACCCCCTCTCCCTGCACATAACCCCTAGCTACCCCTCTCTCTACCTGACTGTATGGCCCCTAGTGACCCCCTACCTCCACCCTGAGCTACCCCCTGCCCTCACGTAGCCTTTAGCAACTCTCTCCCTCCACCCTGAGTTACCCCCTGTCCCACCTGCACACAGCCCCTGGGTACCCCCCGCCCTGGACCCTGAGCAGTTTTCAAACTTTTTGAGCTGAACCCCCGCCACACACACCCCAGACAGGCTGGGTGGCCTGAAGGGGTGAGTCATGGGGTGGAGGTGGTGTTGCCTCCTGAACCCTCCTACATGGAGCTGGCCCAAGCTATGCCGGCTCCTGCCCCACTCCAAAAAAATAGAAGTCAAAGTGTGCCTATGCCCGAGGGCCCACCCCTGGCCTAGAGCCCCAAGTCTCCTCCCTCCCGCACTGGGCCCTGGAGTTTTTATAGTATGTTGAGGGGGGTCTCAGAAAGAAGAAGGCCGAGAACTCTTGACATATAGAACTCTTGAGTCAAATCCTTGCCATAAAATAGGAGCTATTTTCTCCTCTCAGTTCAATTCCATTACCCAACCAAATCTGAGTTTGCATTCAGTTATGGTGTATGGCTAGTTGTGTACAGGTATGATGACTCGAAGTCATCATACCTGTATGATGGAGAAATTCTGGGTAGAAAGCTTATGCAAATTAAGTTCTCCATAGTCAGACTTTCCCCTGGTCACCAACAGATGAGGGAAGAGAGCTCTTTTCCCTCTGAAGCTTCAGGACTCTTACCATTTTATACTTATTTATTAATAAGTCATTCCTATTACCAGTACCACCTACTATTGGCCTTTCTTTCATCTTCTTCTGCGAAAGGTTATTGTGAAGATAGTGGCAAGGAAATATGTCAGTCCTAAGTTATGTATTTATTATTATTGATATGAGACTTGCACCTTAGCACTAAGTTGATTACTTAGGACCAGATTTTGCCACCCTTACTCATAGAATGACACTTTACTGGATGAGTAGTTCCACTACAACAAATAGGGCTACTCATCAAGTAAGGTACTATTCAGCATAAGAAAGGGAGACAGAATCTTTCCTTCAATGCAAATATCCCTGGAGCCAAAGCAAGAATATATACCTCTTCCCCACAAATACTGTTTAGATGCAAGCTTATCTTTGCCAATTAAAAAAAAAATAGGAACAATTTCTCTAATCATCCACTTGCCAAAAAGCATTGCTGAAATAGATGACAGAGAAAAAAATTATCTTCAGCCAGGATTATCTAGGGAATAATATATTTGTATACCTTCCTTCAAAACCCAGTTGTGGCACAGGAAATTAAACTGGCACCATCTAATTTCATGAAAATCCTCTCTGAGTCACTTGGGGATAGCCCTCAGGAATTTTTCATTGTTATTCGAAGGTGGCATTGTCAATCAAAGATCAGCTGAAAAGCTTAGTCAAACAAGTTGGGGCCAGAATGCTAGCAAATACCAACTCAGCTAGTTCAGACTCTTGAGGTATTGGAAAAAGAGTGCTGAAAACAGATTGCACTTCTTTAAAAGCATCACTGCCTTGTATTTGGTTCATGAAGAGAATCACTTTGGAGAAGCCGTTCCTTAGTGTTCTACTCTCCTCACCCTTCCGGCTTTCTCAGAATCTTAGCTTTGATGCCATTTTACTCTTCTCTTTGTTTGACTAATTGCTGCCACTCACACACACACACACACACACACACACGTTTCTAGCTGAACTTTACGGAAACCCAAACTGAATTTTGGCTTCAGTTTTGTTCTAATCAGGTTCCATTTCTGATAAGCATATTTTTCCAGAAGCCCCAGAGATTCTTCTGTCAAGACTCCCTCCCATGAGTGTGCGCATTTTTTTCTCTCTTGACTAGCAAACTTGTAATGGAGAAGAGGTTATTCTTTTAAATTCCTCTCAAACTGTGGTAGGTCTTGTTCCCTCAAAGTAACATTTACATATTTTCATTTTACAAAATCATCAGATTCAGCTTTTCTGACATGAATAAGCTTCTTATTACTTATTGCTAAGGCTACGTTTTAGTCATGGGTATTGTTACTAAAAGTCATGGATAGGTCACGGGCCATAAACAAAAATTCATGGGCCCGTGACCTGACCATGACTTGTACTAAAAATACTTGCCCTGACTAAAACTTAGACGAGGGTGCTCGTGGGGAGGCACTTTGGGGATGCCATGGATGCTGGGGGAGGTGGCTCAGGACCCCCACAGGTGCTGGGGGGAGAGTTGGTGGGGCTGGCAGGGACTCCCTATCTGGTTCCGCATCCCTGAAACTTCTACATGGCAGAGGCAGGGGCTAAGGTAGGAGCTCCTCCACTGCTCCAGCCATAAGCGCTGGCTGCCACAGCTCCCAGTGGCTGGGAACTGCAACCAGTGGGAGCTGTGGGGGTGGGACCTGAAGGTGTTGGCAGCACCGTCACCTAGAAACTGCAGCCCCCTCCCCACCCCATCCCCGTCCTGCCCCAAATCCTTGCCCTTAGCCCTGAGCCCCTTCCCATCCACCCGAACTGCTGCTGCTGGCCCAGGGCCTGTCCGGCTCAGGCAGCCCCTGGGCCAGCACCAGCCACTGCAGAAGTCATGGAAAGTCACAGAACCCGTGACTTCCATGACCATCATGACAGACTCGCAGCCTTACTTATTGCCACTGTTAAGTACTTCTGTTTTCTGAATCATGTTCAAATCTAACACACATAATTTTTCTTCATAGTTATAATCTGTAATGTTTACAGTAAGACCAAAGGAATTGGAAGGCACAATCTGAACTCCACACCATCAATCGAAAAATTATTAACATGATAAATATGTGCACAACTCACTCTGTGCGTCAAAGAACATTAATCCACAAGTAGTTAACATCTAATTCACTTAACTCTGGAAGTAATTTGAACACAGTACACAAATGCATACATGAAGCTCAGAGGCTTAATATCCTGATAGGCCAACGAGTGTCTGAACACGACCTAACTGCATGGATGAAGGAGATCAGGACATTGCTAGTGTGTGGAAGGGATGTGTATAAGGCTTCGTCTACATAGAGGAAGTTCACTGACATAGCTATTCCAGACATACTTTCCTGGGGGAACACTACTCCAGAATAAAAATCACTCCAGAGTAATTGTTCTGAAACAAAGTGACTTTTATTCTGGAATAGTTTATTCCACAATAGCTGTTCTGGTCATATTCTCCATGTGAACAAGGCCTATGTATGTGATGAGCACAGGCTTCAGTTTTTCCTCTTGCTAGCTTGGAAACCTTTCTACTTTTGTTTTGGGTGATCTAACCAGTTTTGAGTCATGGAGATCTGCCCTCTAGCTCTGAATAGTAAGAAGTTAGTTTTGGACTAAATAAATAAACCTAAGGTTTAATGCATATAAGACTAAGTAACTTAATGTATATGTCACTTATAGAAGAGGTATTTGTTTTTGGTTGTCAATATTGCTGGAGTGTTCCCTGTACCGTGGGCAGCTTTCTTTATTAAGACATACCCTTCACTTGGGCTTTTATAACCAGATATATGACCTCTGACCTCAGACTAAATGAACCCCAGGAAATGGAATTTTACACTCAGTTGGCCACGCTGGAAAAAGTTTTTTGTTATTGGGTGAATTATAGATTATGTTAGGGATTGTTTTTATTTCAGTGGGCTAATAAATTGCTTAAATGTGCCTCTCAAGCAAGGAAACTGAGGAGTTGTACAAATACTTCATTTTATTTTAATTGGGTTTGCTCTACATTGGGACATTTTAGCAGAAGTTTCCTACTGATATTACCATTAGCTTAGCTCCACTGGTAGTAGTAATACTGGGGACTACAAGAGTAGGAAAGCTGCTGGAAATGCCTAATTTTAAATGTCTACTCTAAGGAGAGCTGGGCAGGAAATGGTTATTCTATACTGCAAATATTTCAAGGAGTTTGGAAATTTGTCCTGTTCTGTATTTTGGGACAAAACTGTGACTTTTCAAAAAGTTTCCATTGAAGAGAGAAAAAGACCCCATACCTCAGAATAACTAGTAGCCTGGTGGTTAGAGCCCTCATAGCACTGAAAGGGACCTCAAGAGATCTTTCAGTCCCCTACACTTAATGCAGGACTAAGCATTATTTAGACCAGTAGTTCCCAAACTTTAACAACCTGTGAATCCCTTTCACTAAAACGTCAAGTCTTGCAAATCCCCTCTTAAAAATGAATATTTCCAGGGATTTTCTCCTCTACCTGAGTATAAATTGTAAAAACAGTGATCTTGGAAATATAAAATTAGTTTTTATGACATGCTTATTACACACTATTTATTATTATCATTATAGTATTTTTATTACATTATGCAAATTGCAGCACTCTTCCAAGATCTCACTTTCATAGCTTGTATCACTTTGAATTGTTATAAGACAAGGCTCCTATGTTTCATCAAGGAGTATCAGATGTGAAACAGCATGAAGTATTTAAGAAACCAACTCAAAGAATTCCTCCTACACAAGCATTCACATCTTAAGCAGTCCAGGCAAACAACACACGTTACAACAAAGCTTAAATTTGTTCTTCATAATAATTTTTAAAACAATACTAGCTGCCTATTTAATTTTAAAAACAGCAAAAAATATCCACCTCTCTTTCCATTTCTTATAAGAAATCTTAAAGTTGAAATCTCCTCAGTATGAAGATATGCTTGCTTTGATCTGCTTAGCTCTTAGAAGTCCTTGGGCTCTGGACCTCTGGCCCCATTCTGTCCTGGATTCCTAGGGACAGCTCTGTCCTCCATTAGGGAATTTTTTCCCTAAGAACCCCCTGTAACATTTTATGAACCCCCAGGGGTTTCCGTATCCCAGTTTGGGAATCACTGATCTACACCATCCCTGACAGATGTTTGTCTAACCTGTTCTTAAAAACCTCCAATGACAGACATTTCATAACCTCACTAGGCAATTAATTTCATTGCTTAACTTTTCCTTTTCCTAATGTCCAGGCTAGACCTTCCTTGCTGCAATTGCCCATTGTTTTTTGTCTTATCCTCAGAGGTTAAAGAGAACAATTTTTCTCCCTCCTCCTTGTGATAACCTTTTATGCACTTGAAACCGTTACCATGCCTCCCATGTCCATCACCATTAACGGTATGTCTACACTACCCACCTGATCAGCGGGTAGCGATCAGTCGGGGTCAATTTATTACGACTAGTCTAGACGCCATAAATCGATCTCTGAGCGCTCTCCCGGCGACTCCAGTACTCCACTGCTGCAAGAGACACAGGCGGAGTCAACGGGGGAGCGGCAGCAGTCGACTCAGTGCCATGAAGACGCCACAGTAAGTTGATCAAAATATGTCAACTTCAGCTATGCTATTCTTGTAGCTGAAGTTGCATATCTTAGGTTGATCCCCCCACAGCGTAGACCAGGGCTAAGTCGTTTCTTCTCCATATTAAAAAAAGCCATTTTAAAAAAAATCTTTCCTCCTAAGTCATGTTTTCTAGATCTTTAGTCATTTTTGTTGCTCTCCTCTGGACTTTCTCCAATCTGTCCACATCTTTCCTGAAATGTGGTACCCAGAACTGGACACAATACTCCAGTTGAGGCCTTATCAGTGTGGAGTAGAGTAGAAGAATTATTTCTCATGTCTTGCTTACAATACTCCTGCTAATGCATCCTAGAATCATGTGTGCTTTTTTTTCCCCAACAGTGTTATTCTGTTGATTCATATTTAACTTGTGATCCACTATGACCCCCCAGATCCCTTTCCGCAATACTCCTTTCTAGGCTGTTATTTCCCATTTAGTATGTGTGCAATTGATTGTTCCTTCCTAAGTGGAGTACTTTACATATGTCCTCACTGAATTTCATCCAATTTACTTCAGACCATTTATCCAGTTTGTCCAGGGCATTTTTAATTTTAATTCTACCCTTCAAAGAACTTGTAACCCCTTCCAGCTTGCTATCATCTGCAAACTTTATAAGTGTATTCTCTATGCCATTATTTAAATCAATGATGAAGACATTGAATAGAACGGGACCCTGAACTGATCCCTATGGAACCTCACTTGATATACCTTTCCAGCTTGAATTTGAACCCTGATAGGGAACAGTTTTTCAACCCACCTTATAGGAGCTCTAGTTTGTTTATGAGAAGATCATACAAGACAGTATCAAAAGCCTTACTAAAGTCAAGGTATATCATATCTACTGCTTTCCCTCATTCATAAGGCTTGTTACCCTGTCAAAGAAAGCTGTTAGGTTTGCTTGACATGATTTGTTCTTGATAAATCCATGTTGATTGTTATTTATCACCTTATTATCTTCTAGGTGTTTGCAAATTGCTTGCTTAATTATTTGCTCCATTACCTTTCAGGGTACTGAAGTTAAGATGACTCATCCGTAATTCCCCAGATTGTCCTCATTCCCCCTTTATATATTGGCACTATATTTGCCCTTTTTGAGTCCTCTGGAATCTCTCCCGTCTTCCATAATTTTTTGAAGATAATTGCTAATGGCTCAGATATCTCCTCAGTCAGTTCCTTGAGTATTCTAGGATGTATTTCATCCAACCATAACAATTTAAGGACATCTAACTTGTCTAAATAATTTTTAACTTGTTCTTTCCCTACTTTAGCCTCAGATTCTATCTAATTTTTACTGGTGTTCACTATGTTAGACTTCCAATCATTACAAAACTTTTTTTGATGAAAATGAAACACAAAAGTCATTTGGTACTTCTGCCATTTTCCGATATTGTTTACCCCTCCTCGTGGCCAATGGGTTTACCTTGCTCTTAGTCATCTTCTTGCTTCCAATACATTTGTAGAATGTTTTCTTGTTATCCTTAATCTCTAGCTAGTTTAATCCAGTTTTGTCCCTTGGCCTTTCTAATTTTATCCCTACATGCTTGTGATGTCTGTTTATATTCATCCTTTACATTTTGACCTAGTTTCCACTTTTTTTAGGTGACCAATGTAAACAAAATGCACAGTTAAATCTCAAACCTTTAACCCACTAATACCATCCTTCTGAACCAGGAGAGCAACAAGCCTAATATGGTTTAAAAATTCATATTGAGTCCATTCATAAACCTCACTACATTTTTATTACATTTTATATTTTTAGTTTATAAATGCAATTATTGTGAAATGTTAAGTAAAAAAATAGCCTAACAGGGTTGATTTGTGTTTGATTTTTATATAATTCGATTAAAAAATGCTTCAGAAACCTCAGAAAGGCATATTATTTTGTTGGTTTTAACATTGAGTAAACAAATAAACAAGTCCAGTTGAACATTGTAATCTAGGCAATTTGGTTCAACTCTGACATTTTGACTGAGACAGTGACTGGAAAATTATGGTTTGTCACAACTAGAGAGCTAAATTGCCTAATTTTGATCTTTAAATTTCCATGCATGTAGTTCAATCACCATATTTTGCTTAGCCTAATCTCTGAAGTGATAATATTACTGCCACAGCCGCTTAAAACTAAGGTTTTCCTCCTTTTAAAAATCTTCACTGTTACCAAATCCCAGTATCTTTATGGTTCTAGTAAGTGCTAATGGCAGTGAATGACAAATGCAATTCAATATGCACTGTTTGTTGTTTTTCATAATAATGTAGGTTTTAACTGTGGTTCTTCCTTTTGGATGAAGGGTTTTCCTGGAAACCTCCCTCATCATTAACACCATCATCCTCAGAAGTCCCATATCACAGCAACCTTCCTGGAAAAGATGTAGATGCATTTCTCTTGGGAACCAGTCAGCACCACTCTGAATGTGTCAGCTGAATGCGTAAAGAGGGTTGCTAGAGCAACCAAAGGTGTTCCTTATGATGATCTGTCACCATGTTAAATGTATGAAACTTTTGCATCCAGGCTCAAGTGAAAGACTTGAAAACTGTAACAATTAATAATCAGGTTTATTACAATAGTGTCTAAGAGCCAACCAGGAAAGGGGCTCTATTGTGCTAGGTGCTGTACAAACAGAATTGTAGCTGATCCTATCCCAAAGAGCTTATAATCTACATAGACAGAACAGACAGTATGGGGGAACGGATGGAACATATCTGCAGAGTGAATAATGCGATGTCAGAAAACACCATGTTAGTTCCATAATTTTATTTTACATGGGGGGTATTACTTAGAAGATCAGATAAGATACATGGAAAGAGAAGAGAAAGGTGATGGTGAGGGACAGGGCCAGTCTGGAGTGAATCTGAGTTTGAAGAAGCTTGTGAGGGAAAGAGAGGGAGAGGGTTGGAGCAAACAGCCAATCAGTACAATATGAATACCTTTTAAAAATACTGTGTGATAAATCATGAGGAATTATATATAAATCAAACTATACTATACAATTATGTCTAGAATGCTGTTTAGTTTTTTTCACCTTGCATACTGGAACACAGAGTGGTGCGATGTAATATTTACTGATTTCTTATTAGTTCAGTTCAGATATAGTGCCATGGTAGTAGTGTAGTTAACAGTGAGACGGCCATTTCATTCACGGAGCCTGATTCTGATTTCACACTAATATAAATCAATACTAATTAAAACTTAAGTGAAGTCTGAATTGGGCATTGAGGTCCTGATTCAGCAAAGCATGTGCATATCACAATATTTCCAAAACCAAGCATTTAAAATTTATGACTCAAGCGCTCCAAAATCAGGAGATTAGTTTAAAATAATAGATTTTGGATTTTTTCTATCTGCTTTCTGGTATCAGAGCCTTTTGGGCTGATGGTTTTTGTAGTCATAAGGACTAGGACACTTTTTTTTTTTTTTTTTTTTTTTAAAAAAGACTGAGATTTCAGTATAATATCACTCTAGAAGATGAAGCTTATGAAGAACACCAGTTATCCTTTCCAGTCCTATGATTCTATTCCCTTGCACATTCCTGTACATATTATAGCAAGTAACATTACCTCAGTATTTGAATATTAATTTTCTAGCTCCTGATCCAAAGTCTATTGAAATCAGTGGGAGTCTTTCCACTGGCTGCAAAAGAATCTGCATCAGGCCCGTAGGCATTATTTGAAGTCAACTGGTAGTTTCCAAAGATGACCAGCATACTCAGAAAACAGATGACATTTGAAAAGATGTCTTAATATATTATTATCACTAGTACATTATCTATTTGTTAACAATTACAGCATGTTAGAAACTTGGTTCTTCCGCAGTTTCACTTTGAAGGAACTTTCGAACACTTTCATTCAGATTATAGTCTGATAATTCTATAGGGGAATCCACAAGCACCCATTGCAGAAATCTTAAAACATTTTTTCTTTTTTTCCTTGTTTGATTTCCATCCACACACTTTTACAGTATGCCAAAACCCAATGTACTTTACATTATCTGTGCCATCAAAGAAAAAAGTTCTTACAATTCTATCTAAACTTTTACTCTAATTGATCTATTACGTCTAAAGTTTGAGTGGAGTTTATACATTAAAGGGTTTTTCAAAGCTAAAAGAACACACTCTGATTAGATCAGACTGGGTGATGGTATAAGAGTCAGTTTCCATCCCTCCTTCTAGTACATTGTGTGTACAATGCAGTCTCTTATTCAGCAACCTGATTAGTGTATCTCTCTTCTCCCAGACCATTTTCTTTAGTTATGCAGAAGACAGTGATGTATACAGGTTCCCCACCAATCAATTCATGATTAAACACTTACAGTAATTTATGTGGTCAAGACAATAATGAATTTTTTTGTAATATACTGGGAGGAAATGGCTACATCACACTACAAAGTTAATTGTAGACAATACATTTGTATTCCTTTGATTTTTAATAATGTATAGGATTCATCTAGATTTATTTTATTTTTATTTTTATTTTTTGTCACAGGAAGGGATCAAGAGGGCCAATGAAAACAAGAATGTCAGTATTAAAACAAAACCAAAGGCTGACATGCTGAAAAGGCTATCTAGCTCCTGTTCCACTTACGTTCCAGCATGATTTCTTATAAAAAATGTCACCATCTCCAGCACTGATATTCTGTTTACATGAACACACATACTTAGTGAAATACATAAATGAAGTGTTACTTATGAAAAGACATGTGAGGTAATCTTTCCTAAATTCTCTTTGACTCTTGAAAACTCATAGACCTTATTGACAAGCTCTATAGAATGTTTCTTCTTCTATATGATGACTCCTCAAAAGAACCGCCTTCTTCTGAATTAGGTCAGGCCCTTGACAAGGATGTGTTACCACCCCAGAATATTTCAATGCTGGCATAAAAATATATTTCACCAGACGACTATTTTACATGGGGGGTATTACTTAGAAGATCAGATAAGATACATGGAAAGAGAAGAGAAAGGTGATATAAGGTAATGGAAAGGTAATGCAGTTTAGATATATGCCTCAATGATAAGAGCTTCACCAATGTTGATTTTATCAACAATATAGAACTAGTTGTCAAATTAATGGACAAGCTGGTTGAGGCACTTAAAGAAAGCCCTGGAAAGTTGATCTGAAAATTAATTGCAATATAACCAAAATTCTTCCTGTCAACGACTTTGAACACACTGCAGGTCTAGCATTTTAGTGGGTGACAACCCAGTCAAGATCATTGGTGATTTCACCTACCTTGGTTGTGTTATCAATAACATCTGCAGCATCGAGAAACAACTGGGAGCCAGCATGGCAAAAGAATAATCAGTAATGGGATGTCTCATTAAGAATGTCTTTAACAAACCAAATGCCCTAATAAGTGAAGAGTCAAAGCTGAGGATATATTATGCTGCCATGATCAGTATTGTGACCTTTGGGACTGAAAAATGGTGCCTCACTGCCAAGAATGAAAAGAAGTTGGACACCATCCAGATGAAGCTTCTCCAAAAGATGAAAACCGTCAATTGGTACAAATTCAAGTTGAATGAAGAAATACGTTTTCTTATTGACCACATTCTACTCTCCCTAACAGTCACCCAATAGTCTTTAACATGGCATGGTCATCTGCTTCAAATGCCTTTCAACTTTCCTCAGAGAATCATATTTGATATTGACCCAGTGAAAGAAGCATAGAACAGACCCCTAAAACAAACACTTAAAACATGATGAATGGACAGGGTCAACAAGTACCTCTCCCTCACAGGCATTCTACCATGTAACAAACCAGATTTGGCTCTGGCCAGAACATGATGATGTTCAGAGGCCTTTCCATTATTCAACTTATTCTTTGCTTTCAAGCCCCACAGAAAAGCTCACTGAGAATTAATACAGCCTGGGACTGCATCAATTTCTCTCCTGCACCCTCTGCTTAAGAGAAACCCGTTAAACAGGTGGGTCCCAGAGGCAGCTGCTGCTGAGGGAAGCCCTAGGAATGGAGCCACATTGTGAGGAAGTCAGAGAGGAGATCAGGGGTTCATGGCACAAGTATGGAAGCAGAGGGCTTCCCCATACATGGTTCTGGTCTGCTGCAAGTTCCCTGAGATCCAGTTTCTAGGCTAGGAATGACAGTAACTCCTCATTTAACGTTGTATGTTCCTGAAAAATGTGACTTTAAGTGAAAACGATGTTAGCAAATCCAATTTCCCATAATAATTACTGTAAAGTGGGGGGCGTGGTTCCAGCAATGTAACAACGAAACAACATTAACTGGGACAACTTTAAGTGAGGAGTTACTGTATTACTGCCCATTCTACTGGAATTCAGTCATCCATTAAACCATTCCTCCACATAAAATGATTTGGGGGAAATTCTGCCAGGAGAGTCTAAAAGAGATTTTCTCTTCTATGGTGTCATCCCATGGACATTCTCATGGTATGGAATAATCTGGTTCCATTTATGCCTTTTGATAACAACATGTCAGCATTTTATCATAGAAATTTAAGAGGTTAAGCTTCACATTTTATTTGTCTTCCTCACATAACCATATAATTGTGGATTTTAAAAGTCTGAAAAATTTATCAATTCTATTAAAGACAAATTATCTTGTAATACTGAAAATACTAAAAACTAATGTCTAGTGCCTAATGTCCTAGACCTTCTTCAAAGGATGAGATTTATTCAGTATGTTAAAACTTTAAAATGATGTGGATTCTATTTTGGGTTGACATAATTCATCCTGTTATCTCAGTTTAATTATATTTTGCCTTCAGTTCATCACCAGCAGCACATTTCACATTTTATTAGTTACTTTGTTTAACTGTGCCCCAGAAAGACATAAAAATAACAAAAGATCACAACAATACTTCAGAAAATTAACCCTAAAGCTCTGTTTACAACCAGTTTTCACTTGTGGGCAAAAAAGAAAAAAAAAAAAAAGCAGTAAGCAGACAGGGATTTAGTAACCAATCCAGTCAACAACAGCAGCTGATGTACGCAATAACAGAAGGGAAAAAACCCACAGGTGTAAACTCTGAAAAAAGCCAGATATAAACTTAAATTCTAAATTCTGAATTGCCTGATGGGTTCTAGTATATCTTTGGCAACAAAATACCATAGTTTCAAGGTTGCTTTATTATAACCTCCCGGATTCACATACTCAAAACTTTCTAAAAAATTCTCTTTTACAGCTGACATTTTCCATGCCTCATCTCAGCCAAAAGGTGATTTTGCTTAAATAAAATGAACAAAATCTGTTCACACATTTAGAAAGGGAGAACAACATGAACATTTTCTATTGTAAATATATTTTAAAGATGTATTTTTCACTTATATAACTGGCTGAAATTGACGAGCTGAAATTTTCCCAGTGGTAGGTCCTCATTAAGGACTAATCTCTTGTGGCGAATTTGGAGGTATGAGGATTAAATTATAGAAGATTAAAAAAATGAGAAATGCACAGGGGAAAATCCTTTATGTTTAGAAATACATTGGTCTTCCTTGGATTATGGAACAATAAATACTTTATGTTTATGTAATTTACTTGTGCCTTTGTGCTGCTGTTTCACTATGCAGTTCCACTGTTATAAGAACAGGATGGACAAACAAACCACAAGAAACAACAGGACAAATTTAGCCCTTTAAAATGTGCACAAACTGTCTGTGAACCAAACAATTTTTTAGAAAATGTGTGAATTATCTGAAATTGTTCAATGATTTTTTGGCACAAAACATTCCAGTCTCTGGATTCTCTCTCTCTCACACACACATACAAAGCTCATTGCCAGTATTCCTTCCAATGTTTCATATTCACAATCCAAATTTGAGCTGTGGGACTGTTTGCCTAACTCACGAAGGCCCCAATTTGTCTAGTTGCTTCGTGCCAGTGGGTATGTGTACTTTCAGAAAAACCTAGAGACTTCAGTGAGGATCATCAAGGGCCCACCCACAGTATGCAGCATAACTTATTTTTGTTCCTTGGTTGGATGACCACATCTTAACAGACTATTGAGATGTCATGACTGGGCCGTGGTCAAAGCAGGAGCTGGGAGTCAAGCTGGGGTCAGATACCAGGAGATCAAAGTCCGACACAGGCCAGAGTGCAAACCAAGCGCAGAGTGTCAACAGGCAGGCAGGGTCAGGTCACCAGGAGATCAGAAGCAGGAGACAAACTTGAGAGCAGAAAAACAGATCAATAATTAGAGTCAGGCCAGGTCAGGATACCAGGAAGTCAAGCCAAGGGAGTGGAAGCAGGAAGCACAAAGCACATAGTCCAGCACAAGGTGGATCCCAGTTGCATGGACAACATCCTGCTCCTGTGCTGGTTTTAAATAGGGGTTTTGGACCAATCAGGGCCCCCAGTGTTGAGCCAACTCGCTCTCCCAGGAGTTAGGTCCTCTGCATTCAGCCCCTGTTCTGACAACATATGGCAGGTTGAAATCTACTAGCTCCAAAGAGCCCTGCAGACCAGGGTTTGAGATCCACAGCCCTGACATAAGGAGACAGCAAAGAGAAGTCATAAAAAGAGTATAGAAAATTATGAACAGGACAGAGAAAGTCAGTCAGAAGTTTCTGTTCTCCCTGTTTCAGAACAAGTGGCCATTCAATGGGATTAAAAGATGGCAAATTCAAAACTGATAAATATTACTTCATATAAAATGTCAGACTGTGGAATAACTGCCACATGAAGTTGTCCAGCTCAAGAACGTAACACGTTTCAAAAAGGAGTTTAAATGTATATGGATACCTAGAGCCAACATAATGAACATTAACCAAAATTTTGGAAGAGACATTAAACGGAAGCTCTCACATCTGGACAAAAATAAATGCTTCAGGGCAGGGGTCGGCAACCTTTCAGAATATACAATTAAACTAGTGTTGTATGTAAAGTTAATAAGGTTTTAAAAATGTTTAAGAAGCTTCATTTAAAATTAAATTAAAATGCAGAGCCCCCCACACTGGTGGCCAAGACCTGGGCAGTACAAGTGCCACTGAAAATCAGCTCGTGTGCCGCCTTCAGCACCCGTGCCATTGGTTGTCTACCCCTGCTTTAGGGTAAAAATCCATCTAGATATAAGCCATAGCCGTGCACAGCACATTTCATTAGAATGTGCACCCAGGGAGCCCCACCCTAGCCCTGCTCCCGCCCCATCCACTCCCTCCTACTTCCTGCCCCCTGACTTCCCCCCTCACAACCTCCAATCCCTCCCCCCTGCTCCTTGTCCCCTGACTACCCCCTCCTGGGACCCCTGCCCCTAACTGCCCCCCAGGACCCAACCCCCTATCTAAGCCTCCCTGCTCCTTGTCCCCTGACTGCCCCCTCCCAAAACCCTCCACAACCTAACTGCCCCCCTAGAACCGTACCCCCTACCTATCCCCTGACCCTTATCTACACCCCACCCCCAGACAGACTCCTGGGACTCCCATGCCTATCCAACCACTCCCCCTCCTGACAGGACCCCCAGAACTCCTGACACATCCTCCCCCCAGAACGCCTGACCCATCCAA
>ML677363.1:9695270-9829744 GCA_007922305.1 Dermatemys mawii
GCTCCCTGACTGCCCCCTCTAGAGACCCCCACCCCTAACCACCCCCCAGGATCCCACCCCCTATCCAACCCACCCTGCTCCCTGCCCCCTGACTGCCCCCATCCCTTATCCAACCCTCCGGCCCCGGACCCCTTACCATGAGGCTTCTAGCAGCAGGTTTTGCTCCATGTGAGACACATTGCCCCACCCATCAGAACGCTGCACGCACAGCGGTACGGCTCCAGGGGAGCATGCAACCCCCCTCCCCCCCGTCCCCCGGAGCACTGCGCATGCTAGCATGGCTCTGGGTGAGCGGGGACCGTGTCTACTTCCCCGCAGAGCCAAACACTGCCCCGCAGGAGCATGCAGACCAGGCCCCCAGAGCCCTGCGCACGCGATGGCATGGCTCCAGGCGAAGGGAGAAAGTGAGGGAGGGGCAGGCGGCTTGGTGTGCTTGGCCGGGCGCTCCGGCCTGGGAGCGCAGGGGCCGGGGCTTACCGCGCCAGGAAAGTGGGGACATTTGCCCATCCCTGCATTAGGGTGTGCCTGGGCATACTCAGCACACCCCATGTGCATGCCTATGCCTAAGCATGAGATTTAATGTAGGGGCACAGATTATTCCATATCGCCTGCTACAGAGTTGTTAAATCTCACCCTGAAGCATCTGGTCCTGGCTATTGTAAGAGAAGGATACTGAATTAGATGGACCTTGGGTCTAGTATAGCAATTCCTATGTACTAGTTCTTTTTCCTGAAACTGGTTTTTTTCAATGATTAAAAGAATATCATCTATGGGCCCAAAGTTCTCTTTCAGAGAAAATTATGTAAATAGAACTTTGTTCATACAAATGCTCATGAAAAGATATAAAGCAGGGGTGGAAAAACTATGGCCCATGGGCCATATCTGGCCCGTGGGACTGTCTCATCTGGCCCCCCAGCCAGGGAGGCTGCCTCCGGCACTCCCCCACCTTCTCCTCACCCCTGAAGCCACAGCTTTCCCTACCTGGCCCTCTATACAATTTTGCAACCCTGATGTGGCCCTGGTATAAAGAAAGGTGTGAACATGGTCAAAGTGAGATTCCATCTAAAAGCCAACAAAATGTTAGTGAGAAAAATTATTCATAATCTTCCCCAGTCTAGCCCTACACCAGTTTTGATTATGCAACTATGGAAGCACATAGTGAAATCAGAAGAGAAAATAGCATTTTAGGGCTGCTTGGGAACAACCATAGAGTCAAGTCCCCAGTTCTCATTTTTCCCATTACAAATGAGGCAAATTAAATATAGTTATGGTAATGTAATTATGGATTATGGTTTTAAACACAAAATATGAGAAGATATAAATGTAAAGTGTCTCATAATAACCATATCTATCCAGTTTTACATATATGGAGAATCATGCACACCTACCCGTGGGCCATAATGGTGCTATAAAGGTACCTCTGGCCCATCCCCCTGCCTGGTCTCTAAATTTTGTGCTATGCCTTTAAAGAGCAGGGTTTGTAAGTGACTTTATCAGAGAATGGTAGATTAACCCAAATATTCAACAGTCCTAAACAGAATTCAATATTTATCCTGGGAATCTGGATTATATGATTTAGAACAAGTCTATACTTGAGCGGCTCTGAAGTCGGATGATCAATTAGAAAATTTAAATGTACAGCTGCATGGACCTAACTAATCACCAACATGAGGTTTTTACAAGGAGAACATTTTATACCATTTTTCCAGACCCACTAACACAAAGAAAAGGACTTTACTCTAAATGGCAATGATTCTAGTAATACTGATGTTGGTACAAATTAACATTAGATTGGCAAGTACAAAAAAGAGACTCCCTCTCACCTCCTACCCACTCCTGGGTACAGGTTACAGCCATTAATACCTTATTGTACAGTAGTGTTTAGTTGGGGGATATATTTCCTTGTGGCTGATTATATTTTTGAAGGCACTTTAGATTTAGTTTTGGAATGAGGAGAAACAAGTAAAATTCACCAAGATTTTCTCAAATGCAAATTCTAGTTAATTTTAGAGCACCAACCCAAAAACTCTTCTATGTGTGTCAAAGTGTTTCAGAGGTAAGTAAGAAACAGCAGTTGTTAAGTTTTGGACCTCTAGGAAGTAGAACTTAGTACCTCTTGAGATCTAACCAGTTAAGTTCTCTCCAACTCTTGCCTTATGCATTATCTTCTAAAGCAGAGTTATGCTTAGCATTTTGCCCTTGGGTATTAAATGAAGCTCTTGAGGTTCTACTGGAAGAGAATAAAAGCTTTTTCCCTCGGTTATCCAATAAAGAGAAAGTCAACAGCACTCCAGTAACACTTATTAAAGCCTAGCAGAGTCTAATAAAAACAGTTGCTTAAATATTAAATCCATTTCATTAGTAGCAGCTGGAACATAAAAAAAGCAGATATTTCAACTGTTCAGGCCTTTATCAAGGCTGAAAAAGAAAATTGTGGCCTGCTATTTATAGACACAACTATAGCAACAGAGCTCCTGTCAACCCATTTTATTGTCAGTGTAAGTAACTTCAAAGACAGTTAATCTTTAAGCCAATCATTTGTAAGCCATACATTTGAAACTAAGGTCTCAGCACCTTACATCAATGATACCATAATCAGATAATTAAACGAAAGATAACTCAAAATAACCCAACATCAATCAGATCCAGTAATATCAACTATGGAGAGCCTTCAGTTTATGAATTCTCTCATATAGTTTACTAAAAATATCAAAAACTGCATTTGTGTTTTAACAAACCACAAGGCACAACAGATCATAATAAGCTCACAAGGTTTAACAGTGGCAGCGGGTGTATGGAGAAATTAAAGTAAACTTCGTATTAATAAATATTAATAAAATTAATAAAATCTTTCCATTACTAAATCCAGGATAAAAATAAAATGACACTAAATTAAATAGGCCATATTCCTTAGTTTGACTCTATATTTAAGATATTTACTTTCTTCTAGGCAGAATTCCATAAATAGTAAGATTATTCTCTGACCCTTTCTTCCCTCCCACTTAACACCAGTTCCTTGTTAAAAACAAGCAGTATATTTGTTCAGACTCAGTTCAGTGATAGTTTGGTTCTTAATGCGTCTACCTCAGATAAGAATGGAGTGATTTAGGAAGTGGCTGATGATGATATGTTAATAGATTGGCGATATTTTATATGAAATTCTCAGAACTAAGAACTAAGGTCTGAGTGAAAATAGAATGCATTAGCTCTGGAATTTTGGCAGTCTCCCAGATACAAACCTGGAAAACCTGCCATTTAGAATTTATTTCTGGACTGCTTGTGCATGTCCTCACTGACTGTTCTTCTGCTCAGAAGAATATGTGAACAGATACAGAGAATACTTTTATACAGAGATTTACATTTTCAAGGTGATTTTTTCCCCCATTTTCGTTATTCAGACTGGTAGTGTGGTTGAAAGCATCAAGGTGAAGGCTCTACCTTACTTCATCCAAATCTGGAAGATGTTTGTTTTTGTTTTAAGTATTTAAAACTCTTTAACCCCATTGTTTTCATCTGATTCAGAAAATCATTTAAGAATGTGTGCAAGTTCATCCCTGTTCAGAAAAGCATTTAACTGCATACCTAGGTCCATGAACTTGCTGAATAGGAATGCACTGCTGATTCAGGGCCAAAAATCCCTTCTGAAATTACAGTTCTGTAATGCCCTAATAAGGAAATCAGTAAAAATCATTGTCATATCCATAGTATCTTCATTCTCTTATGTAACTTAACAGACTCAACATGTGCACATTTCTACACTGAGTAACACAGGATGGTTTTGCTGTAATCCTGGTCCTTTCTCAGCCTAGCCTCTCCTACTGTCACATGACCTCATTTTGTCAACTCTAACACAGATGGGAAGTTCTTGGTGCAGACACTATGCTTTTCTGAGTCTTCTGTGAAGCCTTCATTACAAAATGGACTTATATTAAGTTAGATTATTAACAACAATATTCACTGCAAGCAGTAGTTCTGCAGCTAAGGACACAGCTGTAGTCAGAGAAACATGTACCAGTTTTTATCATTGTCATAGCAGGGGTGGGCAAACTACGGCCTGCGGGCCACATCCGGCCCATGGGCTAATTCTGTCCAGCCCCCTGAGCGACTGGCTGGGGAGGCTAGCTCCTCTTCCGCTGTTCCCCCACCCCGCAGCCGCAGCATGCAGTCCTGAGGGGTCGGGGCTCCATCAGATTAGCACGGCAGCGTGTCTGGCTCTGGGCCAGACACGCTGTTCTGAGCAGCGTGGTAAGAATGCCAGGGCATTGGATAAGGGCTAAAAAGTTTGCCCATCCCTGGTGTATAGGGACAGTATTAAATGGACTATACAGCATTCCTCAAAATAAATCCACATAACATACTTTGTAAGCTGGTGATAAGTCTACACAGCAAACAAAAATCCACTGCTGGCCTGTGCCAGCTGACTCGGGCTTGTGGAGCTTGGACTACGTGGCTGCTTCATTGTTGTGTAGATTTCTAGGCTCAGACTGAAGCCCAGGCTCTAGAATCCTGTGGGCTGGAAGGGTCCCAGAGCACCAGTAGCCCAGAAGTCTACACAGCAATGAAACAACCCCACAGCCAGCTGGCATAGGCCAGCTCTGGGTTTTTCTTTGCTGTGTAGACATTTGCTGAGTTAAGAATGGGGGAGTGAGCAGCACAATTGTTACCATTAAAATCTTAAGCATTAAAACAGCTGCTTTTGGTTTCAGCAGCTCTCTCAGCAACACCATCAGGAGAAAGCAGAAGAAACTGATATCACCCTAACTAGAGTAAGAAGTGGGAATCTTCTCCCATGGTCATGACACACACACAGGCGAAGGTGAAGGGTGCTCTCCCCTTCCTTTTTTAAAAAGTTAAAATCAAAATGAAAAGTTTTTTAATCAGTCAAACACAATTTTTTGGATTTTTCTTTCATGAAGAATTCAGAAAGCTGAAGGGGAAGCATGTTCTGAATCAGAATGAAAAAAACTTATCACAGAATCCTTGGTGCAACACAATTATTGTTCTCCATCCAGCAGTACCACTTGTATATTCTCTTCTGTCAATGACAGTAAAAATAGACCATGAACAAACCATTCCTTAATCCACTCTGTGACAAGCTAGCTATCTGAGTTTCTATCCCGGTGGGAAGATCTCACATTGTTACTGGAAACTCAAAGCTACCTGTCTGAACTCGGACAGATTTCAAGAAACAGACTCCTATCCTAGACAGCTGCTCTTTCACATTAACTTGCTGTCCTGGAATCTGTACGTTTTGTATTAAAGACTGTATTACAGGTCATGTGTACTGGAACTGTTCCTATAGAAGAGTCTGTGGATGCAGAACCCCAAAATCTCAGAGCACCATTATGCTTAGTATAGCCACATGTCCACCAAGCACTGTTCCCTCTAAGCTGTACGCGTGTGAGCACGCACACAGATCCTAAACCCTGCGCACATGGCAAAACACCATGCGCACAAAAATTTGCATGGAAGCACAAAAATTTGCACAGAATATTTTGTGCACACGGCCTGTCAAAAATTAGAGGGAACATTGCCACTGAGTGGGTTGTTAGAATGTAGCATCTATGCAAATAGTATTAGGCCAAGGTGGCCAAGTAGCGTGTGTCTGAGAAAGTTGTGAAACTTCATAAGCAGCATCATGTGCTATACTAGGGGTGGTCAAACTTTTTGGCCTGAGGGTCACATCGGGGTGCAAAACTATATGGAGGACTGGGTAGGGAAGGCTGTCCCTCCGCAAAGAGTCTGGCCTCCACCCAATTCCCACCCCTGACTGCCATCCTCACAACCTCCAACCCATCCAACCCCACTACTCCTTGATCCCTGAGGGCCCGCTCTTGGGACCCCTTGTGTCTCCCCAGCCCCGGACTGCACCCTCTATCCAACCCTCCCTGTCCCCTGAGTACCCCACCTCCGAAAGGCCTTCTGGGACTCCCATGACTATCCAACCCTCCCTGTTCATCGTTTCCTGCCCCCTCCCTCCAGAAAAACTCCACCCCATTCAACTGCCCCCTGCTCCCTGACTTCCCCCCTGGAACCTCCTGCCCCTTATCCAGTCCCCACTCCCACCCCCTTACCATGCCGCTCAGAGCAGCAGGAATTCCTAGTCCCACCGCCCAGACAGAGTCCAGCAGCACTGCTCATGTAGCAGCATAGCTGCGGGGGAGGGGGACAGCAGAGGAGGGGCCACGGACTTGTCTCCCCAGCTAGGAGCTCAAGGGCTGGGCAAAACAGGCCCGTGGGCCATAGTTTGCCAACTCCGTGCTACACTGTCAAAAAAGTACAGCATGGATCCTCTTGCTTTGGTTTCTAGGTGCTAGCACAAGGGTGGGCAAACCTTTTGGCTCGAGGGCCATATTGGGGTTCAAATCTGTGCGGAGGGCCGGGTAGGGAAGGCTGTGCCTCCCCAAACAGCCTGGCCTCACCCTCATCCAATTCCCACCCCCTGACTGTCCCCTTCAGAACTGCTGACCCATCTAACCCCCCCCGCCCCCGCCTGCTCCTTGTCCCTTGATCACCCCCTTCAGAGACCCCCCTCTCTGCCTCTCAGGACTGCACCCTCTATCTAAGCCCCCCTGCTCTTTGTCCCCTGACTGCTCCCTCCCAAGATCCCCACCCTTAACCACCCCCAAGACCCAGCCCTCTATCTAAGCCCTCTGCTTCTTGTCCCCTGACCGCCCCCTCCAGAGACCCATCACACCCTAATGATCTCCAGAACCCCGCCCCCATCCAACCTCCTGTCCTCTGACTGCTCCAACTCCTAGCCACACCTCCGCCCCCTGAGAGTCCCACGTGCCATCCAACCCCACCATTCCCTGTCCCCTGACTATCCCCCGAGACGCTCTGACCCTTATCCAACCCCCCGCCCCTGCCCTGGCTCCGTTACATGCCTCTGCTCAGAACAGCGCGTCTGGCCTGAAGAGCGCTGCTTGCGCAGCCCTGCACCCCAGAGCGCTGCTCATGCAGTGCACTGAGGCTGTGGGGGAGAGCGACAGCAGGGGAGGGACCGGAGCAACCTCTTCAGCCAGAGCTCAGGGGCCAGTTAGAAGGAGCTCATGGGCCGGATCCAGCCCGCAGGCCATAGTTTGCCCACCCCTGGGCTAGCAGATGCACAGAGCCTTGGCCATACTACCAATCTGCCTGGTCATGCCCCATCGTGACTTTAAAGTACTGCAGATGTTCCTTCTTCAGTAATCAGAGACCATTATTTTCAACACTGTGGATACTCTGGGAAAGGTGCCTCTATACTCTCTTAAGCACATCAGACAGAGACAACCATGGTTTAGTGCTAGAATCAAACAGCCATTAGCTTAACTCAACCGGATGAATGTTCTGCTTTTGAGCAGTTACACTACTGGTTCTAACAAAGACGAGCTAAATTTTCTGCTAGTGCCTAGAGAATTTAGTCCCCAAAGTCCAGCAAATTAAAAAATTCTATTCTAATGCATTTCACTGCTCATCCTGCTGGCTCTGTTCTTCTGAGCCAGCAGTGTTGTGCAATTGACAAGATGCTTCTCTCTAAGCACTTCAGAGAGGTTAATTTGCCTAATTTGATATCCTTTCAGTTCACAAGAACTGTGCAGAGAAAGCAGAGAAATGGCATGAGATCAACATTTTGCAATTTAACTGCAAACATTTTCAGAATGTTTTAGCCCTCATTTTGGATGATTGATGGATTTGTCTGTTCCCTATTGCAATGAATCATTTTAAAAGAAAATTCCATTTGGTAGTGAGATAGAGGTGCATCTATGTGTCAGATGTGGAGCCTTGAGAGTGTCCCGTAAGCCAGTGGTTCACAACCTGTGACATTCGTAGACTATGTTTTAAATTTCCAAAGGGGTCTGCACCTCTATTTGAAAGGAATTTTCATATGAAAAAAGGTTGAGAACCACTTCCTTAAGCAAAAGCAAAGACATATCATGAGATGTTATTTTACAAAGCTATATAACACACCTTAGAGTTTTGGAGTGTCAGTAGAAGAAGTTTAAGATTAGCAGCCATGTTAGTCTGTATCTATAAATAAGATGATAAAGACTTGTGGTACCTTAGAGACTAACCAGTTTATTTCAGCATAAGCTTTCATGGGCTATAGCCCACTTCATCGGATGCATAGAATGGAACAGAAGTAAGATGTGTTTATATACACAGAAAGCAAAAAAAAAAGTTGTACATTAGCATAGCAATTCTAAGAGGCTGTTTAATTTGGATGGGCCATTATCAGCAGGAAAAAAAAAGAAACCTTTTGAAGTGGAATCTCTGTCTGACAGGCGATAAGAACTATTAAAGGTAAATTAACTAGGGAAATACAATCAATTAGTATAATGAGAGAGCCATCCACAATCCCTGTTTAGCCCTTGGTTTATAGTGTCCAATTTGAAAATTAATTCCAGTTCCTCCGTTTCTCATTGGAGTCTGTTTTGGAAGTTTATCTGTTCTAAAATTGACACCTTCAAACCTTTAATGGAATGGGCAGGGAGGCTGAAGTGTTCTCCTACTGATTTTTGAATGTTATGATTCTTGATGTCAGATTTGTGTCCATTTATTCTTTTGCATAGAGACTGTCCGGTTTGGCCAATATACATAGCAGAGGGGCATTGCTGGCACATGATGGCATACATCACACTGGTCGATGTGCAGATGAATGAGCCTCTGATGGTGTGGCTGATGTGATTAGGTGACTCAGTAGAGGAAGTGTAATGGATTAAGTGTCCTGGTATTTTGACACAGATAAAAACCTATTTGCTTTTATTTATGGTGGTTATAAAAAAAAGAGATAAAATTTAAGTTTCACAGATACAAACAATGCATTAACCTAATCTGCTATGCTATTCCTAATTACTGATTAAATAAATTATATATGTGAACAAAGTGTTATTTATTAGCATAATTCCTAGAGGTGATCCAAAGCAGATAAAAGACAGATGAATTGCCAGTTACAAAGGAATAATACCATAGTAAATGAACACGCTATTTATGGCAACATTTAATTCATGTCTTAAAAAACAATGCAAAGGCTTATAAATCAGTGTACTAGATTTGACACAGAAAGAGGACAATCTATAGCTTAGGGCAAAGTAGTTTTGCATTTTTCTTTTCAATCCTCCCCCTATTTGCCACCTGCTGGGTGTTCCTAATGACTAAAGACCAGAGCTCTGGAAACCAGTTAATTCTCCTGACCCAGCCTAGGCTTAATACACCTTTCATTAAATTAGACATTGTCACTCCTTCCCAAATAACCCCTACTCTACCTTTCTTAAAGTCACCAACCAAAATGACTGGGAGTCACAAAGAGCAAGAAAAGCAGAATCAGGGCTTAAGCATTTGGATCACACCCATACTACACAAGAAGAAAACAATGTTACTACCATATGTTAAATGCCTGCAGCCATGACTGGACCCCACATTTTACACTGAATTCCCTGCAATGGAGAGTTTTGCTAAAAAAAAAATAAAAAGATGGTATGATAAGGTACATTCATGTTGATTTCAACAATAAGATCTCTTTACCATCTAAGGACCTAATTTTGCCAACACATACGTGAGTGATTCTGCTCACAAGAATAGTTCTATTAACATATATCAATAAAGGTTTTAAATAGTGGTACAGTTTAATGAATTACTGCTGTAATAATTTGACAGCAGGAGAGAAAAGAAAGCTCTTGTATTTCTAAAATTTATCACAAACTTACAAAAAGTACATTTGAATCCAATTCTTCATTATTTACTGTTTATTGGTTTAACTGACTATATCAAAACAAGAAGTTCATCCAAAGGTCACTTGCCTGCAAACAGCTCAAGATATAGAACTGGTCAGAAAAACACTGATGAAACTATTTTCCATCAGAGAATGCATTTCTGTCTAAATAAAAATGTTTCACAAAATCACGCCTATTTTGACAAATAAAAAAAAAAATCAGGAAAAAATGTTACAACAATGCTGAAACATCCTATTTCAACATTTCTGGAATGAAATATTTTGATTTTTCATTTAGAAATGAGTTTTAATTTCAATTTCTTTTTATTTTGCATTATATTATGATATCCTTTATCCGGCTTGTCCTCTCTGTCCCTCCACGAATGCAAGTCTACACCACACCATTCCATTTTGTTGCAAGCACATTCTTTGTATTTCTGGCCACAGAGTTTTGTCATGGGATTGGCCCAGCGCATTTTTGGTCTGCGTAACAGTCGTTTGTGATCTCTGAGGATCCAGTCACTGATGCGGGCTGTCCATCTGTTTTCTTGCCTGTGGACTACATGACCTACCCATCTGCACTTTTCATCGTGCATCACCTGCACTACATCGATCACCTCTGTACGCCTTCTGATCTCCCGATTCGGTATGTTTCTCCATGATCACATCTTACACATTCACCTTTCCATTGCTCTCTGGGTGACAGCAAGTTTTTCTTCCTCCGCTTTCGTCATTGACCAGCTTTCCACTCCATATATCATTGCTAGCAGAATAGCGGAGTTAAACGGTTCTTTGCTTTTTCTCATGGGCAGTTCATCATCCCTTAGAGAGGTCTTTATTTTGTTGAAACTTGTCCACCCCACATTTCTCCGCCTATTGCATTCCCCTTCAAATGAGCTGTCTCTGTTCAACTGCTGATCCAGGTAAATATTTGTCCACCTCCTCAATTACTTTTCTGCTGCACAATGCTCATTCCACAATCACTTAGTCTTTAACGTGTTCATTTCCAACGTGATATCATGCGAAAGTGTTTGCAGTTGCTGCAATTCATTCTCCAGTTCTGCTGTGTCCTTTGCCAATGTTACAGCTGTCAGTGAAGAGAAGATGTGTTAACTGCTCTCTGTCAATTCTCATTCCTTCTTCCCAATTTCTTGAACTGTGATTCCAGTACTGCTACCAACAGCTTCGGTGAGATCGCCTTGTCTGACTCCTCTACATATAATAATGCACGGGACATTGAATAATGTTATCTCTGTCGAACAATTGTAGTTAATTTCTTCTGGAAGAATTATTATTATATAGTATAAATAAAAAGGCAAAATCCAATTGAAATATTTTGATCTACTTATAACTTTTTTTTCCAAAATTCTCTTTCACAGAGAATTTTTTTTAAAATCTATAAATTTTGTTTCTAATTGGAACGAAGACAAATATCAAAATCTTGAAATCCTTTATGAAATGTGGTTTCTGTCCTCTGCACAGCTGTATTGAGCTGTGTTATTCTTGAGGAATACAGTACTTCACACCCACATAATACACCTACTTGACACAACAGGTCACCTGACTTTGGCTGCAAAGACAACCATAACACACCGTAAATATGAGAATCCTGTTACCATTTCTTTGTAGAAACTTCCATATCCTAAATAAACATGCCAACTCTTTCAGACCAGCGCCAAGTATCAAATTATGCAAGATAATAACATTATCTCCAACCCAAGTTCAGCATCTTTTGAACTTCGAAATTTTAATTACCACCTACTTTCCATGACTGTCAGATAAGTACTCTCTGTGTCTAAATCTATACTTCACACCATTGGTGGCCTTGCACAGTGTACAGACAGCTATACATTGCAGTGAAAAGCAGGCTGAATCCACACAGTACAGTGTTTCTAGATGGATCAGTGAAAGGCTCTGGTAGAGCATCGCAGGGAGAAAATGCTCTGATGGGGGCGTGGGGGAGACACTGGAGACAGGCTGGGCCTTTCCCCACTGCCTCCCCACTGCTAGAGCTTTTCCTCTCTGCCAGAGTCTAACCCTCCTGCGGGGAAAGCCTCCAGCTGCCATAGCCTTCCCTTGCTGCCTCCACACAGGTACAGCTTTCCACTGTGCTGGAGTCCCTCCCTGCTGTCAGAAAGACTCTGGCAGCACAGAAAGGCTGAATGCAAAGTAAAACTCATAGTGTATTCAATCTTTCTGATGTAATCAGGTGCTTTCACAGTCTGACGACATGTGGTAAACTGGGAGGATAGATTTCACAGGTGTCTCATTCATCATGGAAATGAGCAAACTGAAAGGTATCTATCTAGTTCTCGTTCATATAGTCCTGTTTAAAGAGGACTAAATTAACACCAACTAGGTACCTTTTTATTTGTACCTCCAGCATTCACACCGAGGAGTTACAGAACAGTATGCTAGTGAGCACAGCACTTGTCATCTCCACAGTCCAAACTGCAGGGCCGTGTAAACAAGAGACAGAAAAATATGAGAATATCTGTGCACAGGAATAACCTCACCCAAAAGGTTTACTTTCTCCAGAAGACAGAGGGCAATTTAAAGGCACAGCACGACCATTGAACACTGTGAACTCCTAGATAAAGCTCTCCACTACAGGACAGAGAAGGGAAGGGGGACACTTAAGAAAAAAAAAATCTCTGAACATTGACCTCCTGGTCAGCAATAAAGAAACAGGGAAACGAACCAGGGTGATCCCTGCTTTCAAAAGGGAGTGGGAGAGGCCTATACCAGTAGGCCACACAGAGTGCTCTGAAACAAAACAAGGAAACAAAAGCTACAGATAAAATTCCTAAAGGGAGAAACCTATGTACAGTATTAATTCCTGCCAACTCACAGAAAAAATACTATTACTGTAAAACTACCGCCAGTAGCTTGGGCCCAAAACACCAATGTTTATAACAGATACTGCAGTGCCTGGGGTCATTACTGCTGAATAATTTAGTATTTCTAAATAAAAGTGTGTCAGAGAGAGAGAGATTAAAAATGTGAAGAGATAACAAAGCTTAGCTAGACAGACTGTTCCACATGCTCAGACATGAAATAAACTGGAGAACACAGGTGGTTCTGGTTCCTTTAGGGGAGATTGTCGCAAAGTTTGTTTTCCTATCTCCTCTCTTTAAACTGCCGGGAAAACGCTACCATAAAGACTAGGGAGGGATTCTCCCTCATGCTACAACCAAGGGCCATAAAACCCCTGCAGCTGGCCAAGGGAAAATTCTCCTGGAGCAGGCATATTGTGCCCTACAAGCCCTCTTCCCACCTGCACTTTTACATAGGTGTCATGCTGGGGGCAGGAACAGACCCCCATGATACAAAGATTTGGGGTAGTGTGGCTACTCAAAATCAGCTGGCAATAGGCTATTGCAGTTCAGGCATCCTTCAGGGCTATCTAAATTATACTGGGGGCACAGCTAGAATGTAAAGCTGACCTCCTTTGGCAGAACTGCTTTGAGAGGGCAGGCTGAGCAGCGACTGAGCCAGATGACCATTCCATCAGTAAAATCCCCCCAAAGCAGCTGCCCCACATGTGGGTACAGCTGCATGCATCCTCCTGCACTTATAGGGAAAATCTGGCCCTACATGGAGAATTTTAACTGGGCAAAGGATATTTTCTCTTACGAGTATTCAAAATATACAACTTAAAGGATCCAACTAAGGTAATCCTCAGAGATCAGGATGGCCCAGAGAAACATCTTCAAGTACAAATATGAGGACGCTGACGAATTCTGGGTCCTTATGAATAAGAAATGCTAATCCAATGCTCAGACACTCCCAGAGAGGAGGTGAGGGCTTCTCAAAATGCTGGTTCAGACCCACAGCAGAACTAGTTCTGAGGAAACTTATTAATTAGGGAGCTCTCTCAGACAGTATGTCCCAGGAAAATGGAGAGGCTGAAGGACTGAACCAATGAAGACTGAGACTGTGACCATTAGTCAAGAAAAATGGGTTGAGTTAGGATGCCTGTCCACTGCTAGAACAAAACCCACATAGGAGTCTAAGAGAAGCAAGGAATCATCAGGCAAAGTAGTCTTCTAAAAATAATTGCACTTAGTAGTTTAGGATGGAGGAAAAAATACAACTACCAAAAGGTTAATCTTTATCTTGGTTAAAACCTAAAATGGTACTTAAACTATAGGAATTTCATTTCAGAGAACTGATGTCTCTCATTAGGAATTATTGCCTTTTGAAAACACCTTCCTTCCAACAACTCTCTACAAGTCAAATGCAAAATGCAGAATAGGGAAGAAGGAGAAGGGATTTACCAATAAACTAAAATTAACTGGCACAGCTTGCCAATGAGTCAGAGAAGGTGATAGCACTGGGATGTTAATCTGGGTCTCTTTCCACAGGATGTTTTGTAGATTCATTAACCAATGTTTGTATAGCGCTATGAACATGTAAAGCCTCACTTAAAGGCTTAATTTTATTATTAATTGGCTTACAACAGTTTGCGTTTAACTATGTTTTAATCTGTGCTGTATGCATTACAAAATGAGAAAGTTACTTTATCACTGGCATAATGGTTCATGGTTGAGATTAATGAACAGCTGTGACATTCAACCCAGGATATTTACAAGCCACATTCCTTTCCCCAGACTAAACTGGGACAACATAACAAGAATCCTCATGTACTCTAATTGTTTAACCATGGAATTTCTGCAGAATCCGGTCTAGGCTCCAAAAATCATCCATCCCTTACAAAATTAACGCCTTGATCCTCCAATTTACAACATGCAATTTATGACTGTGTGCCTGTGTTGAGCCCCGCTGGCTCCATTGACTCCTGCATGGCTGCAGAGTTTTCAGGCTGTAAATTGGCAAAACAAAGCCTAAAATTTACAGCTCATTTGATTGCAAGGAAAACCTTCTAAATGAGAACCAAGTGCAAGCCAACACTGATGTATGCTTGAGTATGCAAACAGCCTAAAACAGTAGCTAAAAAGAAGGTGGTCTACCCTATTCAGTTCAATGGGCTACGGACTAAAAATTGAATATTGTTAAATACTTCACTATTAAGTATTTTAACCTGCTGATTAGGTTCTCCCACAATCCCACCTACCCTCCCCCAAATATCCCTCATCAAAATAACCATCTGTACCCTACCCACCTACCAAAACCTCTCCTTGAAACTTCTGCAATGCAGTTCTGTATTTTCAATATAGATTTTTTCAACACGTCAATGTAAAATTAAGAGTTGCATCAAATTATTTAATATTAAATTTAATTCAGACACATCAGCCTTGTCTGGGTTCTACTTTTCATTTTTACACTTAATTAAATAAAAACTAGGGCTGTCAAGTGAGTAAAAAAAATGAATAGTGATTAATCGTGCTGTTAAACAATAGTAGAATACTATTATATAAATATTGTTGGATGTTTTCCACATTTTCAAATATATTGATTTCAATTACAACACCAAATACAAAGTGTACAGTGCTCACTTTATATTTATTTTTATTATAAATATTTGCCCTGTAAAAATAAAAGAAATAGTATTTTTCAATCACTTAATACAAATAGTGTAGTTCAACCACTTCATCATGAATGTTGAACTTACAAATGTGGAATTATGTACAAAAAATAACTGCATTCAAAAATAAATGTAAAACTTTAGAGTCTACAAGTCCTCTCAATCCCACTTCTTATTCAGCCAGTCACTCAGACAAACTATCAGAGGGGTAGCTGTGCTAGTCTGGATCTGCAAAAGTGACAAAGTGTCTTGTAGCACCCAAACATCTCTGTCAGACAAACTAGTTTGTTTACATTTTCAGAAGATAATGCTGCCCGTTTGTTTACAATGTCACCTGAAAGTGAGAACAGACATTGGCATAGCACTGATGTAGTCAGCATTGCACGATGCACTGAAGATTCATATGTCCCTTCATACTTCAACCACCATTTCAGAGGACATGTGTCCATGCTGATGATGGGTTCTGCTCAACAGAGATCCAAAGCAGTGCAGACAAATGCATGTTCATTTTCATCATCAGAGTCAGATGCCACCAGCAGAAAGTTGATTTTCTGCTTTGAGGGTTTGGGTTCTGTAGTTTCTGCATTGGAGTGCTGCTCTTTAAAGACTTCTGAAAGCATATTCCACATCTCTTCCTTCTCAGATTTTGGAGGGCACTTCAGATTCTTAAATCTTGGGTCCAGTGCTGTAGCTATCTTTAGAAATATCACATTAGTAACTTCTTTGCATTTTGTCAAATCTGCAGCGAAAGTGTTCTTAAAACGAACAACATGCTGTGTCATCATCTGAAACTGTTATAACATTAAATATATGGCAGAATGTGGGTAAAAAACAGTGCAGGAGACACACAATTCTCTCACAAGGAGTTTAGTCACAAATTTAATTAATACATTTTTTATGAGCGTTATCAACATGAAATCATGTCCTCTGGAATGGAGGCCAAAGTATGAAGGGGCATACAAATGTTTAGCATATCTGGCATGTAAATACCTCACAAGTGCCATGCAAACATCTGTTCTCACTTTCAGGTGACACTGAAATAAGAAGTGGACAACAGTATGTCCTATAAATGTAAACAAACTTGCCTCTCTTAGAGATTGGCTGAACAAGATGTAGGACTGAGTGGACTTGTAGGCTCTCAGGTATTATATTGTTTTGTTTTTGAGTGCAGTTATGTAACAAAAAAATCTATATTTGTAACTTGCACTTTCACGATAAAGAGATTGCACTACAGTACTTGTATGAGGTGAATTGAAAAATATTGTTTCTTTTTATCATTTTTACAATGCATATATTTGTAATAAAAATAATATAAAGTGAGTACTGCACATTTGTATTCTGCATTGTAATTGAAATCAATATATTTGAAAATATAAAAAAGCCAAAATATTTAGTAAATTTCAGTTTGTATTCTATTGTTTAACAGTGTGATTAAAACTCTGAATAATCATGATTTATATGATGGAAGCTATGGAACTATTTATGCATGAAACATCATCTGACGGAGCTCATGGTTAGAAAACTGAAGGATCAGAGATGCATCTGGAGACAATGTTGGAATTCAGATGGGATACAATGCAGGAGGGGTGGTGGTACAGATTGCTCAAAACCCGCAGACACCTGCCCAGTAAAATGAGGTCCCTGGAGGAGGCGAAGGGATGACAAGATAATGAAGATTAACGGATGACTAGAATGACCAGACATCCCATTTTGGCCCATTTTTAAACTCTGCCCCAGAAGTCAGGACTTTTTTGGCAAAAGTGAGTATTTGTCCTGTTTGCTCTTGCCCGAGAGGGAGAGAGGTGTGCAGAGAAATGTCTGAGCAGAAACAAATGCTCTGTTTTGACAAAAAAATCCTGACGACTGTGATGTTAGCTGAGGCAAGCAGGGATGCCTGTGAGGACTTGGACAAGTCCCGTGTGGGGTGTCCCTGGTGTTCCATTTTCAGTTTAGGGAAATATGGTCACCCTACAGATGGCTCAAGGATTTGTGCTATGAGGAAGGTTTTGTGATATCCACCATTTCCCCACCCAAAGGTGGATGATCACAATGAATGTCTGATCTATCTCTCCTACCAGTTACCAGTGCTGCCTCCCTGTTCCACCGTGCTACAGAATTGAACAGAAGAACCTGAAGAGTGTGGACAGAAGAGCACAGTGGTCAGAAGAGAAGTTGCTTACCGGCGACCACTACAACATACCCTAATGTCCAGTAAAGCAAGTTATGCCAAAAGGAAAAAGAAAGAAAATATTTTCCTGGCAACGCTAAAGCTCTGTTTCTGAGGCCACTGTCACTGCAAAACTGGCAGGTACAGTGTGGCCACCTTGTGAAATTTTATCACAAGTCTCACAGTATTTGGTGGCTTTTTGAAAATGCCACCTCCTGAAGCCAAGGTGAGAAACTCACCATTCATTAGCATGAAACAAGTGTCTAGTCCCCATGGTTTCAGGGAGAACATTAAAAACATGACCTGAATGAACTCAAAAGGGTATAGAACCCAGAAGTTAAATAAAAGGAACTCCAAATATATTATTTTTAAAATAAAATCTCCTGATTTTTAAGCTAATCATGATTTTTGAGTACTTATGTTTACAATACAGCAGGTGGGCAAATACTTGCCTTATGTGGTGATCCGTAGTAAAGACAATGTTTAAAATGCCACTAGTAAAGAAAATCAGGCAACAAATTTCAAATTGCATGTCAAAACACTAGCTGGGAAGTTCTTTAGGTTTTCATTTTGTTTTATATTTTTTTCTGTACTAAAGCAGCTAAATGACTTCCTGAAAAGTGGTTTAATAAAATGACTCATCAGCAGATTTTTCCTGAACTATAAATCCCTGAAAATAAGAATTAATTATGGAAACATTGGCACATACTTAGCCCTCCATGATAAACTCAATGCTATAATTAATCTATTGTATAGGTAAAAAAAAAATTGCCTGAAAATTTTCACGCTACAGATCCACATAAATAGACAGAGGTGGGCAAACTATGGCTTGCGGGCCACATCCGGCCTGCGGGACTGTTCTGCTTGGCCCTTGAGCTCCCAGGAGGGGAGGCTAGTCCCCAGCCCCTCCCCTGTTGACCCCCTGTCCTGCTTCTCCTCTTCCCCTGCAGCATCAGCGCACCACGGCAACAGCATTTTGGCCCACTGCTCCTGTCGGGCAGCACGGTGGTGTGGTTGGCTCCAGTTGGGTGGCAGGGCTGCGAGCTCCTGCCTCTCTGAACAGCATGGTAACAGGGCAGTGGGGGAGGAGGGTTGGATAAGGGGCAGGAGTCCCAGGGGCAGTCAGAGGACAGGGGGCGGTTGAATGGGGCAGAGGTGGAGGGGAGCAGTCAGGGGACTGGGAACGGGGGGAGGGGGTTGGTTGGGGGAGGGGGGTGTCAGGGGGTCAGTTAGGGGCAGGGAGTCCTGGGAGGGGGCAGTCAAGGGACAAGGAACAGGAGGGGTTAGATGGGTCAGGGGTTTTGAGGGGGGCAGTCAGGGGCGGAAAGTGAGAGGGGGAGGAGAAGGGGCGGGGCTAGGTTGTTTGGGGAGGCACACCCTTCCCTACCCAGCCCTCCATACAGTTTTGCAGTGCCAATGTGGCCCTTTGCCCACCCCTGTATTAGCGCCTGAGGATATGCATTTCATACCCCAGAACCATTTTCCAACCTGTTTTCCAAAAACAAAACAAAAAAAAACTTGGCACTGCACTTATCCCAAAGACATGTATCACACTTATACTGTGCTTAGCCATCAAAAGGCAGATCCATATCAGAGAGATACTCAGTTTACAAGTGACAAAGAGTCCTGTGGCACCTTAGAGTTTACAAGATACTTCAGTTTACAACTCAGAACTCAGCAAAACTAAATATCCACATTTCACACAAAGGAGCCCTGTTCTCTTCAAAAATGGCACAAATCGAATTTAAGAAGTACAAAGAGTGCAATTTAATTAATGAAATCTGGATGGTGATGTACTTCGCTACAGATTACAAAGAAAGGACCCATTGCTACAAATAGTTGCTCATAAATATAAAAAAAGTTATTCACACAGGGAGTCCCATTGCTCCAGCGTTTAATTCAGCAATTGTAAGACAGCATCTCTGCTCTTGTTGACCATGAACTACTGCTGCTCTACTAAGGTGAACTCCAACTTTGTTGCAACAAAGAGTCCATTAGAAACGCATATTAAGGTTCTGATTCAAAACCTAGTGAAGTTAATGGGGTCTTTCAATTGACTTTTCTGAGGTTTGGGTCTGGCCCTGATTTGGTGAGACAATAGGAAAGCCTATTAAAATTTACCAACAATAAAAAATGAGTTACCAGTAAGCCTGGTGGATATTTTCCTGTCCATCAAACTGTTGAATGAAAGCCTTATTTCAAAACGCTGAATATAAGGTTTTGTTTAGCTCCAATCAACTGGATAAATCAAGAGAAAATTAAATTCTTATCAGGTATTCTAAGCATCTTTCTTGCTTTTCATAATGCATGAAATCTCTTTTTCCATACCTAATTTCTGCCTGTTCCAGACATCACACTGAGATCTGACAGTTGAGTAAGAAAAAGTCATGTAACTTCATTTATATTATATCTTATTGAAGTCAAATCAATTGCCAATGCTTCAACTTAATTATTTCTAAAGAAGCCTTTTAGATTTAGTTTCTTCCCCATATTAAACTGTCTCCTCTCATCTTAAAAAAGAGAGTAATGAAAGATCATTGCCAAATGCTGCACTCCATACAATATTTGTATCAAATGGGAGTTGGAAAAATGATTGGTGGACTAGTTTAAAATTTCCTTATGTTAAATTTTGGCAGAAAAATGAACTTTTTAATAGTTCCTAAGGAAACAAGAGAACATGATTATTACTATTTTATTTTATACTACATTAATTTACTACTACACATTTATAATCCACTGGAAATATACAGAGACATAGGGGCTTATGCTTACTGATACCTTTTTCAGGATTAGGTTTTTAGTTGTTTGGTCTCTTATCAAATTCATGTTCCTAAGATAGGTTATAACTTTTATGGTATAAAGAGAGGTGGTGTTTGGTACTCTCAACTCATATCTTGCTGTCAAGAAGACGTGACAAGGCAGGAACACAGTAATTGCCAGATGAGAACATATCAATGTCTGTCTTCCAGTAGTGACCCAAATTAAAAGTTTTCCCAAAATTCATCCAGTTCAACAAAAATGTTTAGAGCTTATCAACTGAAGTTGCAAAGGATGTCTGGTTTTGCATCACTGTCCCTGGAAAAGAAAGTCTTCCTCATGCTGACAGTCTTTGACTGAAATTCTAGTCCTATTGAAGTCAGTGGGAGTTTTGCCGTTTAATTCAGTGAGGTCAGGATTTCACCCTCCAAGCTTTGTTGCATAGCCTGATCTAATCATGTGGGGGTCAAGCAGAGAATTCTTTAGGGGAGGGTAGAGGGAGCAAAATACATCTCTTTGTGTGTGACTATAACTATTACAAAGTGGGTCGACAGTCTAAGATCTTGTTTATATTTAATCAATGTGCATCAATTTAGCTACATAGATTTTTCAAATGAGCTAGTTAAACCACTGCAAACCCCAATGGAGATGAACTTAAACCAATTTACATGGGGCTAGAGGTTTGCAGTGGTTTAACTAGACTGATTTTTAGTTAAACCAGTGCACTTCCCTAGTATAAATCAGACTTAAGTCAGAATCAGTTGCAGTATTCAAGAGACCTTCTTAATGGAGATGGGAATTAAAAAAGCCTCCTGACATCCTAGTTTAAATGCAGGAGCATCAACCAGGCATTTCTTTATTCTTTCCCCAGATGTGCTCTTTTTCGGATGTTCAGGTGTTTCTTCCTTAAAGGGTTTAGTGATTACAAAAACATAATTTTTTTTATTTACCTAACTGCCTAAAAATATGCAACAGAAAAATAAAACTGATACTAAAACATCCAGGTCAACAGCAGTATTTGTATGCTTCCCTTGCTTGAGGAAGGAGGTAGGGATTTGCTGCTAGCCAGCAGCAAACTTACATCATTTCCTCTGATGGTTTAGCTGCACTGGCTGCTGAGTTGAAGGCTTATTTCCTGATCCTCCCCATCCACCTGCTCTACAGGGAGTGGGTCTGGGAAGTCAACGCAGCAATGTAAGAGAAATTCTGACTCCTTTTCTCCATACAGGCATGTAATCCCAAAGCTTGTCTACACAGTCAGTTACTGTATGGCAAACCAGGGTGTGACCCTAGACATCCCCATGGCCCACGCTGCTTCCTGCAGAACCCATTGGCTGGGAACGGCAAACTGTGGCCAATGGGAGCTGCGGGAAGTGGTGGCCAGCACATCCCTGTGGCCAGGAACAGTGAAGCACAGGCATTGGGAGCTGCAGGCGGCTGTGCCTGCAGACAGTCAATGTAAACCAGTGGTTCTCAAAATGGGAGTCGTGGGGCGATTCCCGGGGGGGTCGCAAGCTCCCTGAGCCGCTGAAGTGCTGCCGAGCTGAACACTTTCGGTTTCGGCAGCATTTCGGCGGACATGCCATGCGCTTCAAAGTGTCCACCTGAAAAGCTGCCGAAGTGAAAGTTTCCAGTTTCGGCGGCTTTTCGGTGGACACTATGAAGCGCTGGGCATATCCGTCAAAATGCTGTCGAAACTGGAAGCGTTCAGCTTGGCGGCATTTTGGCAGAGACACAGGGGTCGCGGCGGCCCGCGAGGACAAGAAAAAGGGTCACCGTTCCCCTAAGTTTGAGAACCGATGATGTAAACAAACTGTCTCACAGTCTGCCAGCAAATAACCTCAACGGGCCGCATGTGGCCTGCAGGTTGCCCACCACTGCTCTAGAAATCACATTCTTGCCAAGGAAGAATATCCCATGTAGGCACTGCTACAGCTTAGCCAAGCCACACTTTAGGACTTTCAATCGTCCTCACACACCAAGTGATTCTGTCTGCTGGTTTCATCACAGTGGAAGTTTCTGTAGACATACTTGATTAAGCCTGTGTCTGTCTCACAATGGAGAGGCAAAGACAGGATTCAGCCAGAATATTCAGCAAGGTAAAATGGTAAAGTGAGGATTAATATACTTTTACTGTACTATGGGAAGAATGAATGCCATCGGAAAAATACAGATAGCAGAAATCCAAAGACTGTGTTTGAGACGGTCTTAAATTCTAGAGGTACAGCATGAAAAAGAAATGGGCCAAATCCTGCAGTCCTTGCTCAAGCAAAACTCCCACTGATTTCAGTGGAAATTTTATCCAGTCAGCAAGCACAGGATAATTTGACCACTGAATCATTAGGAGACAACTGCTTAAAAGAGAACTTATTTCAGCAAAGCTAAATTACTAAATAAAATTATAAATTTTACTCAAAAATAAATATTACTACTGTTATCAAATGAGAGAGGAACAAAGAAAGTATGCCTTTGTTCAAAGATAGTTACTGCAACCAGCAGCTTCTCCTCCCAACTAATCAGTAGGTGTCTCCATAATTCACAAACAGTAAAGGTTAGACCAGTTGGCTTTTTTGGCACTCCATCACGAAACTCTAGTATCTGTTCCCATCTAGTCCAGATTTTTAGGTTATTGTTACTATATTTGAAAGTAGTTTTGTGACAAAAGTAGTGTGTGTGTGTGTGTGTTTTCCTTTAGGTGTTTTTTCTTGCCATCTGTTGGCTGTGATTAGCTCCTGATCTGAGAACAGGTGAACTAGTATCCAGTCCTCAGGAACATATACATTCCTTCCCCTTGGAAGAGGTCTGCTGCATTCTACAGCAATATTACATAAGGTACATAAGTTACCATTTGTAACACCAGATACTAAATCTTTCATTGTTTTCCAACCAAAATGCTTTGATATCTCTTTGGCTTTAGTCCACATCACTAAACTGCCTAACCTAATTCAGCACAAAAGCCTCACTTGATAGCTTTAAATGTGCACAGAGAAACATAGGATATTACATTTGGAGAGTGAAAAATTAGGTCTAGTGTACTCTGTGGGTCTCTAAGCCCCAGAGTTGGAGGGTCCATCAGCAAAAGCAGTGGAATAAGATAGTTTCAGTCAGAGGTGGTGCTAGCTCATTGGGGGCCCTAAGTAGGAATATTTCTGGTCCTCCCCAAACACATAATAAAAAGCAAATAGAGGAGCCCCTTGAGCTGTTTGGGGGCATAAACAATTACTTAGTCTGCTTATGCCTAGGACCAGTTCTGGTTTCAGTACCCCTGTTGCTGGAATATATTCCAAGAGTGCTCTGTATCTATATGGTTGTCCTTTTTTCTGTCATCAGTATCCTGTTTGATAATAACATGTGCCCTCTGCTGAACAGTAGCTGAGATCAGGGCTTTTCAGGTTGACTTCACAGTCTATGCAGAACCATCAGTGTCACAGATTCTGGGTACATTTTAACTGTAACTTGCTTTATTTACACATATATATTAGACCCGATATGAGATATAGGCACTCTCTTCTTTCACGAATCTCAGCCCAAAGACCAGTTTCCAAGGAGCAACACTGCCTCAAGAATTTACTCTAATCAGAGAAGAGAATAAATCCTGTATAAACACAACAAATCTTTTCTTCCACAACAAAAAGCTTGCTTACTTACGAACAAAAAGAACTTGGACCTCTATGGGTAATAGCACCAACTATCATAACAACATACAAGTAAATAGGTAATAGACAACATGCCAGGAATATGTTGCATAGCTTAGAGTTTAGTAAGACCAATAATGTTTGTTGTGGTTGTGCATTGTAAATAGCCTCCTATGAGCAGCAATTTTCATGGTGCTTTTAATGCACAACACGTCCGGCTGGGAAACCTGCCTGCTCCCATAGCAACAGGCACATTGGTGGGGAGGTTGTTCGAAGTAACAGCAGTGGAGCTGTGACTGAATGGGAAAAGGGAGAGGTTCCTTTCTGGGTAGGAGGAGGTCCATGGTCTTCACTACCCTCACCTAGAGACCCAGGTAGATTGGTCATGACATTGGATCTTCACTATCTTTTTCTAGAGGCTTAGCAAGGCGACCAAACAGCCAGTGTCTTCTCTTGCCCTTTCAGGAGGCTAGTAGAATGGTGAGTGTCTAGCTGGTGAGGGATCAAATGCTGCCTCCTGGTCAGATCAGGTGGGGCACAGCAGTAACCAATGCTTACTCTCTGAGCTAGGAGCATATCTGACCACATGCAAAGCAGTATCTGAAAATAGTGGCATCACCAAATATGGCCTGAGGGCTTTGGGGAAAAAGTCATGATTTGATTTGCCCACGCCTTACTTGAGAAACCCATTCTGGTCTCTGCTGCATAGCAAATTACTGAGTATACATAAACACCCACACTTTACATACCACCTTTGCATGTAAGGCATCCTTTCCCTAGAAAACTACTTGACTTCTAGTTGTCGAAACTGCCAGCTGTGTAGAACTGACAAATGAATGCTATCTGAAAGTCAATAAGCTAAAATAAAGCACTGAACCATGCCAGCTCAAGCAGAGCTGAAAAAGACTCATTTCAAACTGTTTTACTTAATAAAATCTCAATACTGATTTAGACCCTGATCCCGCAGTACACAGGCATGTCCCAGATTTTATCCACTGACTTCAGTGGGACCAGTCACACTGGTTAAAGTTAACCATGTGCATGCATCTTTGCAGGACTGAAGCATTAAAATGGAAAGGCATAGAGGGGTAGATCCACAGTGTAAACAGGCAATGCTCATTGACTCTAGTGAAGGTACTAGAAGAGAATTTGGCTCATCTTCTTTAGTTCTCATTACTAAGAAAAAGACAAAAATTAGAGAAGAAACGAAAGAATATAAAAAAGAAAATCTTCTGAATGTATGCTTACAATAGAAGTACTGAGGAAAAATACAGTTTTTAATACGAGATCTAATTTAAAGCAATAGCCATTAGCAAAATGTAAGTAATAAAATAATAATCAATTATTTTAGACAATTATTTTGTTTCATCTTCTAAACTACCCAATATTAAATGGTGAATTGAAATTAGGTTTAATTCACAGTAATTCAATATCAGTTTATCTAGGGGAAGACAGAGAGGCAAAACATTTTTTCTGAAATATTTTGCTTATACATAATTTTGTTCAAGGATAGACAGACACAATTATATCTGTCAATCAAAGCAATATGGTTAAAATATTTCCCTGTAAGTACTTTAAAAGATCAAACACAAAGAAAAATATACTGCAATTTAATAAGCTCAGTTCTGAAAGGGAACAGCTTCACTGGAAACTGCTGAACCAAAGCAAAGATGCAAAATACAAAAGAACACCATGTACAAATTTTGTTTGTTTTGCTTTCTAACACAAGAGCAGCTTTTACAGGAAAAAGTCCACTTCACTAATAAGCAAAAATTATCAAAACATTGGCTGTTGATGGAAAATGATAACAAAACTAAAATGTCAATATAGTAGCATAGAACAATAAATGTTTTGTATTTTTGTTTCCAGGAATTTTGTTTACTATATCAATATAAGTACCTGGGTCTGCTTCCACTGAAGTCACTGAGAAAACTCACTTTTTAAAAGCCATTTAACTCTTATCTGCAGATGATAAGCTTCATATAATCATTACCATTGCATGGCTTGTTTATGGGAGGTGGAAGGGGAAGGGAGACAAGCATAGGGTAACTCAGTTCGTTCAGAATCTTCTCAACAGTCTTGTCTTCTATTTCCTGAAATGCAAGAACAAATATCTTGTGCATTGAAAGCTACTGGTGTCCTTTTTTCTCATCCAGACACAAAATGGCTATGATCCAGAAGCAGATCTGTGTGCGTCCCATGGCTAATAATCTGCTGCGCAAGAGACCTGAGTTGTGAAGCAATTCCATGAACACTACTCTGTGCATATTTCAGAGACTTTCTTCCTCCAAGGGGAAAATGGTGAGAAGAATGTAGAAAGGATTTCTGTCAAATACTCTGCTGAACAGTTAATTAACATTAGCTTTGGAGGAAGCTGTAAGCTATCAAGACTACATGAACATTCTGAAATACAAACGTAAGATACAAACAGAGTGCTTTCTTGATAGGCTTCATCTTACCCACTCCTGTCTTCTTGGAATGCTTTTTTTCTCTCACACGAAACCTAGCAACTTGGTGACTGAGGCAATCCCTTTAGTATACACACTTGCAAACCCTTAAACAGATAAAGGACAAAGTCAATGCTCCAATACTTACACAAAATAATAATGCTTATTACTCTACAAAGCTAAATAGGTAAAGAGCAATGGTATGTGCTCTACCTGAATGACATCAGTAGAAAAAGCACCCACCAACAGCTACAGAAAAGACCAGACTCCAAAGGGGTAGTGGATATGTGGAAGAGGTGATACCACGCTATAGCTGGGAACTCAATGATCTCCAAGTGCCACATATCTGTATAACCCAGAGGGACCTTAACCCAAAAGTCCACTGCTCACTTACCTAATTAAAGGAAGAATTGCCTATATCACCAGGCATATGATTTGACTAGCGTGCTGCCACATATGTAGAAAAACAGGAACTGGTGGCCAGCAAAGGGCCATTCACCTGGTTAGCACAAGGCACTTTCCTAAAAGACTGGGGTGAAGTAGGAATTGCTTGCAGGCAAGCCATCAGTACATAGCAGACAACTCTTTGCACTCAAGTTCCTATAAAGAGTCAAACACAATTTGAGAGCTGATAATTCCCTGGAGACAATCTTTCCACTTGTGCCAGACCACAACAACTGAAACATGACAACCAGGTATATTTGTCTGCAGTTGAATATAAGGAGACACTCTGTATTTCCATTTGCTTACTTCTTCCCCTCATTCTTCCAATGGGAGGGCATGCTTGGAGATCCCACCTATGAGTGAAGAACAACAAATATAGTACCTATATTTATGGGGTGGGGGGAGAGAGAAAACTACAGGCATGTTAGTTGACCTCAATTGAATGAAAGTTCTTAGAAATATTTTTGAAAGAGAGAGTAGTTAAGGACATAGAGGTAAACAGTAGTTAGGATAAATACATGGTTTTACAAAAGATAGATTGTGCCAGATCTAATCTAACCTGATCTCTTTATTTCAGAAGAAAAGTGATTTTCTAAACATAGGAAATGCAGAAAATCTAATCTACATGTGTTTCAGTAATGCATTTTATATGGTTTTGTGTGTGAAATTATTAAATTGGAAAAGATGGGCATTAATTTGAGAATTGAATGGTGGGTAAGGAACTGGTTAAGGAGGGGGGAAGACTACAAAGAGTCATACAGGCAGGTGAACTGTCAGGCTAGAGGGAAGTTACTAGTGGAGTTCCTTAGGGATTGGTCTTGGGATCAATCATATTTAACATTTTAATTAATTACCTTGGTACAAAAATGGGTGTGTGCTGATAAAATTTGCAATTGACACAAAGTTGGGAGGTATTTTCAATATGGAGGAGGACTAGAATATCAAAGTAGTAATTTTGGATGACCTTGAAAACTGGAGTAATAGAAATGAGATAAGATTTAATAGTGCAAGTGAAAGGTCATGCATTTAGGGACTAACAATAAGAATATTTGCTAACAGCTAAGGACATATCAGTTGGAAGTGAAAGAGGAGAATGGTCCAATACATCCAGGTCTATCACAGGATGACTATGAGCCATCAATATGATGCGGCCATGCAAAAGGCTAAGGCAATCCTAGGATATATGAGGTGAAATATTTCCAGCAGAGATAAAGAAGTGTTATTACCTTTATACAACCCACTGATGACACCTCATCTGGAATATTATGTGAAATTCTGGTCTCCCATGTTAAAGAAAAATTAATTCAAACTGGAACAGATGCAGAGAAGGGCTACTAGGATGATCAGAGAAATGGAGAACCTACCTTGTGACATAAGACTTAAGGAGCTTGGCTTGGCTGAGAGGAGATATGATCGTTCTCTATAAATACATCAGAGGGATAAATACCAGGCAGGGAAAGAATTTACTTCAGTTAAGGGTTAATGTTGTCACAAGAATAAATGGATATAAAATGACATCAACAAGTTTAGGCTTGAAATTAGATTAAAGTTTCAAACCATCAGAGAAGTGCAGTTCTGGAACAGCCTTCCCAGGGGAAAAGTGGGGGCAAAAAACCTAACTTCTTTAAAGACTGTGCTTCATAAGTTTATGGAGAGGATGGTATGATGAGGTTGCCTACAATGGCATATGGCCTATTCTAGACATCTATTAGCAACCACCTCCAATGGCTGGAGATGGGACATTAGATGGGGAGAGTTACAGATTTACTACAGAGAATTCTTTCCCAAGTGTCTGACTCATGGGCTCCTCCCATATTCAGCGTTCTAACGATAACCCTTATTTGGAGCTGGGAAAGAATTTCCCTCCAGATCAGATTAGCAGAGATCTTGGGTTTTTGTTTTTTTGCCTTCCTCTGCAGAGTAGGACATGGGTTACATGCTGGTTTGAACTGGAGCAAACAGTGAATTCTCTGAAAATGTTAAGTCTTCAAATCAAGATTTGAGGACTTCAGTAACTCAGCTAAAGGTTATAGGTCTATTACAGGATTGGGTGGGTGAGGTTCTGTGACCTGCCATGTATAGGAGATCAGACTGGATTATCATGATGTTCCCTTCTGGCCTTTACATCTATGAGTCTTCTTCCATCAAAATTAGAATTCTGGTTTAATTGCCCTAATTTTATATTTTTTCTAAAAAAGAAAACACAAATGGTAAACCAATATTTTTAAACATACAAAATCCAGGGTTCATATTTCTGTACTTTCCTGTAGAAGTTTAGAGTATTAGAACATAATAGTGCAGGGAGCTGTGTCCCTTACAAAGTTTTTGCTGTAGTGCAGCAGCAGAAACATAGCCCTAAATATTGATATTGACAGGTGTGCAGGGAAACTGCTATCCAAAGATTTTGTAAAGGAATGTATTTGTAAGAGGTTGCATCATGTGTACATTTTAAAAATTGGGATCTTCAATACTTTTAGTGCATTTCTTTTCACCTTCTAAGCTTGGTTTTCTTCTGACACTCTGACATTAAAGAATGCAACACTGTTCCTTGAGACATTCCTACAGCAGACTACAGCCAACAGCATCATAGATCGTCTCAATAGCTCCACTGCTACTAAAAGGGATTGGCATTTTTTTCTTTTGGATCATTGGTCCAACATCAATGCTTAGAAAAGTATGCTGGGCCTCCAAGCGCTGATAAGTTGTGTGGACTTTAAACATAGCGTCATTCTTATTATCATCCAGTTTTCCCACAGCCCTGCACTTCAGTTCAGACATGATTTTGGCAGGCACCATCTCACAAACTGCTAAAGTTAGAGATTAATATGTTATGCCTCTTGAATGCTGCATTCCAGGCTTCCAGAGAGGATATAACTACAGTTCTGATTTCTAGCCTTTGCAGTTCCCAAGATAACAGCTGCTAAAATCATGTTGAAACTGAAGGAGGAGAGAAATTATAGTAATCAGAATGCTGCTATTTTATACACCACTGGGAAGTGAAGAGTCTCATCTTTCCAGGGGTTTGCAGCATTTGTTTTGATCCCTGATGGTTTGCAAGTACCACACTTTAAAACTGTGATCATTTCCTCATTCTACAATGGTTGCCATTAAATTTGATACAGTTTTCCTCTTGCCTAATTAATGTTAGGAGTTACACTTCATAAAGGGAATATCACAATATTATTAATTATCTAGGTATGGCAATTCTAAAGATTTTAATTGAGATTGCTATAAGGGTGCTTTTTGACACTGGTCCAGGATTAAATGGCTCTTTTGCCCATGAAACAAAGTCTGTATTTGCACCATTTGCTTTTCACAGAGACAGGACAGGAGAACAAAAGGGATTTGAGCTACAGGTGCTTGACCAGGAGCATGTAGAAGGGTGGTATGGAACTGTGCTTAGCTGTGTGGTTAAGTCACTAGCTTAAAACTGCTTTCCCACAGACCTCTTGTGTGACCGATCACTTAGCCGCCTTGTGCCTCGGTCTCCTATCTGTAAAATGGGGATAATAGCACCTCCCTACTTCACAGGGGTGTTGTAAATACATTAAAGATTGTGAGGTGCTCAGATACTTTGGCACTGAAAACCACAGAAGTAGACATTCCACACAGTGGAATTGTTGGAATAGTACAGGAGACTGGCAGGGCATAGGACCAAGGACATGCAAGGACTAAGGGAAATTAAGTGGGTGAAATATTCTTCGGACCACATTCCTTTCAGAATCTTACTACACATTTACTAAACTATCTACAAAATTAACACTACATCCAACAGTGCATTCCCATTATTAAGAAATCAAGAGGGCAAAGCTGGCTTGGGTGGGTGGGGCTGATAAGTGATGCAGTATTAGTTGGCAGGGGCAGACTGACTGGATCTCTGTGCTGGGGTGAACATTATCCCTTCCTTGCCTACTCCTTAGAGTGGAGCGTATGAAGAGGACTAGCCAGAGGCTTACTCACCACAAAGCTGCTCAGTGTGCCTGCTGGAAAGGTAGAAAATCCCCCTGAGTTGATTATAGCAAGGATATAAAAAGAAAAGTGTGTTGGGCTGAGGAGGTCCAACGGAGGATAAAGGAAGGGCTCTCTCCTATCCAGGAAGAAAAGGTTGTCCAGAAGCTCCTTTAGCAAGCCTAGACCAGGAAGCAAGGAGAAAGTGGGAGAATAACTACCCTATTACACAGCAGGCCTGTATGACCCAATAGAGATTTTAAGATAGAGCTGGTTTATTTCTCTCTTTTCCGCTGCCCGCATCTGAAGCAAGGCTTCATTCATATGGCTTTTTACTCTCTTTTACTCTCCTTTCGGACCAGTTTGAAGAAACTTCAGTCTTAACTCTAGAGACACCCCGGTCAGAGTAAACAAATTCCATGAAGAATGGGTGCCTTCAAGTGGCAGGATGCAGTATTTTTCTTTCCTTTTCTTCTTTCACTAGTATGCAAGGCTTTGGTCCTGAGCCACAACATACAGACCCTTAGCTGTTCATTTCCAGCATTTTTTATCTGTTTGGGATTTTTAATTTTTTTTTTTAAACAAAGCTGTTTGTCAAAAATATTTCAACTACCTAGTCTAATGGTCAACCACAAAGAGGAGCAGCCATGAAGCCTAAAAAGTGGACACATGATGTCATAGAAATTAACTTTAAATTTATTCTGACTTGTGTAAATAATTTCTTATGATTAAAACAAATAGCAAATGATTTAACACCCTCCATCTTTAGCATCCCCATTATAAGAACATTAATCTGAGAATGCAACATGTAATGGTGTCTTCATTCAGAATTTTTTTTTTTTTTAGTTCTTCAGTGTTCTGGTAACTTGATGCTTGTATTTCAGTCTGTAACTGGCCATATTCAGTCAGCTTTCAGTATAATAAAACACACACAGACATTTCCATTCTAAATGTTCAAGAAGGAAGAATATACCATGCCAGGAAGATAAAATCTGCTTACAAATGTTTACCGGTCCTATTTATCTTATTGACATTTTAAAATGCCACATGTTCTGTAAGTTTATTTTGGTATATGTATTGAATTTTATTGTGCATAAAACACTATCAGGTAGGGGAATGGTAACTTGATAGTCCAAGACCTCTAATAATGGCTGGAACCCTTCAGAAATACACTGAGTACAGTACTTCCTTTAGCAAACACATTTGCTAAGACCCCAATCAATAATTATACCACAAATATGGACCCTATATCAGTTGCTAATAATGAAAAAAAAAAGATGTGCAATCTAAAAAGACCACCATACATAAATGATAATTTCTACCTCTTTCTGCAATTTGGTTTTTCCAAGTCTTTCTATACCAGCCCAGACAAGTAGGTTTGATCCTCCCTTCCAGCGGGTGGAGACAGGAATGCATTAAAATTGTGGTATTAATGGGGTCATCATTGTAAGACCCATGTGAAACCACAGTCAGCCCCACTGAACACACATGCATTTTTCTTGCATTGTGACAATTCACAATTCAATTGTGAACAATTTTTGAACAATTGAATTGTTATTTTCCACTTATTCCCCAGTTCTGTGTTCGTGTAAGAGAGAGAACAATTTAAATAAAACCAAAAATTAACCTCTTTCTGAGAGATTCTACAAATCCTTCCCTTTCACAAAAGATCAGTTTAGCTGAGGGCTATGCTTCTCTCTGTAAACTCTTCATGAAAAAAGTTGAATTTTACTTGTTAATACCACTCCACATATATCTTCCAAAAATAAATTAATCAGTGATCACTTTCTGCTGAAAATAAAAAAGCATGTATCATTCTATTTCACGACTAATTATAAAGGGAGCAACCACAATGCCAGGTGACACTATATGCATCTAGAAGAAAAAAATACATTTAATTAATTTTTTGGCCATCAGCCCAGTCATCGTTTACTCCTGGGAAGAAGAGAAAGAATGGTTCATAAGATTACACCTGGCCTGAAAAGCAGAAACAACTGTTGGGCTCATCAATTATTGGATTAGTTCTGCTTCAGGAAGCCAGCCTGGTTTACCCTCCACAGATAAGCTTAACTGTGCTCAGTAAGAAAGGGGAAAAGTGATGCTAAATCAGGGGTAGGCAAACTATGACCCACCGGCCAGATCCGGCCCATCAGGGCTCTGGATCAGGCATACAAATTTGTCACTCCCATGGTGCTGCGGACCCCGCTCCACTCCGGGAAGCAGATGGCACCATGTCCCTACCACCCCTGGGGGTGAAAGAGGAGAGAGCTCCACAAGCTGTTCTTGTCTGTGAATACCTCCCCCGAAGCTCCCATTGCTCGGGAATGGGGAACTGCTGCCAATAGAAGCTTTGGGGGGAGGTACCCATAGGCATGCAGAGCCCTCTGCTCCTCCTACTACAGGGCTAGCAGAGATGTGGTGCCGGCAGCTTCCCAGAGCGGCACCGAGCAGGGACCAAGGCCAGAGCAGGCAGGCAGGGAGACAGCCTTGGCCCTGCTGCCACCTCGGAGCCGCTCTAGGTAAGCGGCACCGGGCCAGAGCCCACACCCCAACCCCCTACCCTAAGCCTCCTGCCACACCCTGTGCCCCAACCCCCTGCCCTGAGATCCCTGCTGCACCTTGTGCCCGAGCCCCGTGCCGCACTATGCACCCCAATTCCCTTCCCTGCACCCCCTGTAAACCCCACACCCCTCCTGTGCCCCAACCCTTTGCCCTGAGCCCCTTCCTGCACATTGCACCTTCTCCCATACCCTGCACTCCCTCCTGCACCCCAACCCCCTGTCCCAGCCCTACAGTCATGGCCCTGCAAGCAATTTCCCCATCAACAAGGAAAACTAGATTTGGTCAGGAAGTTTCCCTAATTCAAAGTTATATCACATTTGACTGCACCTAAGTTATAGTCATAGTACAGTTTTAAAGTACAAACCAGCAATGACAGAGTGTTTCTACAAATAAACTAATCTAACTTTTGGAACAACAAACTGTTTTATAGCTATTTATAAAGCTAGGCCTATTGTAGATATATCAATGGGCAGAATCATTTTTTATGCAAGGAGCTGCAGCCACAAATCTTCTGTTAAATCTTCTTGAGGTCTCAAAACTTTACTTCCTCTGTGAGTGGTTCAGAAGCTTTATGCAAATCTAAAATCCTAAATGGTTTCTCTTTTTTCCTTTGGCATCCTCCCTTTTAAGGGTTTTCAGTATGGAAATAGTATGCTTATAAAGCCTAAAAATGAACCCAAGGTGCAAATTGCAAAGCCAGATTTCTACGGGAATAATTAAACCTTTTAACGTCTGAAGGTCAGACACGTGTAGATATAGTGCCTAAATAACCTAGGAGTCAAAGTCCCAGTGAAAGTCACTTAGCAGCTTTTGGACATTTTCCTTATAACAGTCAGCAGTAAATTTTAGATTAGGATTAATTTCTGGATTATGACAGGGACTAGTGACCCAAAAAAGGTTAAGAGGTGTTCAGATCTGGGTTGTGCTTCAGCCTTCCTTTTAATTAGGACAATCTAACTGCAGCTCAGTTCTGCATGTTTTTGTATGTCCATATGAACAATAAGTGTCCTTTTTATTTATTGACATGAATGTTAACACTGTGAAGCTCCTCATTCTTAACATAGCTCTGCTTTGGGCAACACCTCAGCTCTCATCCCCCCTGATGTCTGTCTTGAACCTTGTGCTCCTTGCTTTTTTTATCATCAACTCATGTCTCTGTTCTTCTTCCATGCTGCCCATGACACCATAAGCACCAAGCACTTACCCTCTCCTCTTCAGAACTTCTATTTTTCTTCTGTAAAGCATATCAATGTTAGTTTACCATCCAAGGAAATGTTATTGCTAACTGCACCATTGTGTGATTAAGTTTCCTAAAAGGAATAATTACACTTACTCCAGTGGTGGGCTGGAGTAATCCATCAAGGTAATCCGCTGATGGGCCACGAGACGGTTTACACTGACAATCCACAGGCACAGGATAATCCATCAGGATAATCCACTGGAAGCCCATGAGACAGTGTTTACAGTGACCATTCACAGGGAAGGCTGCCCACAGTTCCCAATGGCCGTGATTTGCCATTCCCAGCCAAAGGGAGCTGTGGGAAGCGGCGGCCAGCATGTCTGTGTAGCCCGCGCCACTTCCCGCAGCTCCCATTGGCTGCCAGTGGTGAACTGCCACCACTGGAAGCTCTGGGCAGCCTTCCCTGTGAATGGTTAATGTAAACACTATCTCATGGGCGTCCAGTGGGTTATCGAGATGGGCCACACGTTGCCAGCCACTAATTTACCCTCTTCATTAGGGATATTGTGAGGATTAATGGTTGTATAGCTCTTCTGAGATGTAAAACACTATACAAATGCAAAGTATTCTATATATTTCATTATAATGTGATTATAAATTGTTATTGTATTAACTATTACATGCCTGGTAATTATATTTCAAATGATGACAGTTTTTTTCTGATGTTGACACTTTCAGTACGAAATGGAAACTGAACTGAGGTGTTCATGCATTTACAAAGAGAGGCTAAATTAATCAAACACTTGGTTTTGTTTTCTAAAGAAATGCTCTAAAGTATTATGCAATCACTAGCTATTTTAAATAGCTTTTCACAGTGATCTGACTTGATAGGTCTGAATATAAACTTGATTGAACCAGAAACTATCTCCTCACATGCATATTCCATCTCCAGACTAAGCCAATTTTGCTGATGTCTGTGGTTGCAGCCTAATCCCCTTTAGTGCTACACACCTACCCATCTGGCGCACAATTTGAAATATTAATGAACTGTATTCATATGCTATCCTTTACCTAGGTCACGACAGCAGCAATTCCTACCTGCCAGACTTCTAATACAGAAACGCTCACTGAAAACTCTGTAACCATCTCTACAACCAATGACCATAAGACAATTACTGATTTTTTAAAAAAATAAATGTATGTTGCCCTGGACTATTGAAAGGCAGAGCAGTTACTGAAGAGACAATAGACATATTTCATTTAATTAACACTCCCTTGAAAACTCGTAAGGCTGTTGTGAACTTAGTTAATTTCATTTTGCTGATAACATGACATAGAACAAATTCACTACTTATATGAAGACAGGTCATTGGCATTAATCTAATGCCATGAATTCATTCTGTTGAAACAAATAACATGGATCCATCAGAAACAAGCCACTATTTGAGAAATTCAATCTTCAAGGTTCTAAAAACTCCTTCTTACAAGCAAGACCGGCTCTAGGCACCAGCAAAGCAAGCACATTTGCATGGGTGGCATTCTGGCCATCCTTTTTTTAATTTTGCTTTGGAGCCGGCCCTGCAGGCATTCATCCAAGAAGATGGTGTCTGGGCCCTGGCAGCACCATGGGCTGACACCAAAGTCCAGGTGAAAGAGCCATAGTGGGTGGCCAAAGTTGGCCCCAGGACTGGAGACCAGCAGCAGCACATTGTGCACGGGGGACACCCCGAGGCCGCTGCGGTTCACACCACCAGCCGCGGCCAAGCCACCAGGCGGGCTCCGACATGGGGAGCATGGGACACTCGGGCTGGGGGCCGCCCTGCGGGGCATACAAAGTCACCTGCAGGTGCTGCACGGCGGCCGCCCCCCAGGGCCGCAGCCAAGGCTAAGCAAAGCGCCCCAACCTGCCCAGGGGCTGCAGCAGGGTGGCCAGGAGCAGCAGCAGGGCCATAGAGGGGACCGGTGCCCAGAGCACTGCCATGAGGGGTCTGCATCCTGCTCTCCAGGGCTCCACTCCTCACCAGCCACTCCCTCTAGGGCTGCCCTGCCCCGGCTCCTCAGGCTCTGCCCTCGCGACTCCCAGCCAGTCCTGGAGGCAGGAGCCCTGGCTGGAGGGACCCTGGGCTGAGGCATGGCCTGGGAGCCCCGCTGCTTACCCCTACCCTGCCAGCACCAGACTGGCTGGAGGTGAGGGGGGAGCGGGCTGAGTCAGGCCCCCCTCAGGCTCTGGAAAGGAGTCGGGTGGATGCAGCCTCTGTCCCTGCTAGTGTCATGAGCAGAACGCTGATGACCCACCCTGGGAGCGAGTTACCAGTGACCCAGGGCTGGGGCAGCAGGGGATGTGAGTGGGCAGGGAGAGCCCAGCACCGGGATGGCACGGGGTGCGGGTGGGGGAGGGCGTTGGTGAGGGGAGTGAGAGCCCAAGGCTGGGGCACCAGAGTGCTGCGGGGGGGAGCCCAGGGCTGGGGTATGGGGCAGCCAAAAATATTTTTGCTTGGGGCAGCAAAAAAAACGAGCGCCAGTTACAAGGTGCTTACATATTATTTAAAAACTGCCTTTGCTATGGATGGGTAGGTGCTCAGTACTTTGCTGGATGCGGTGATGGGAATATAGTTCAGCCAAATGGGATTTAAAGTGATATACAAGTTTCAACATCAGGACTCTAATATCTCACAACGCAAATCACACCAGTATTTATTCTGAGCCACAAAATCAAAACATGTTGCATGTAAGTTCACATCTTTGTCCTGTGTTTCCACCCCCCACCAAAAAAGTGATTGTCCTGCCAGACATTTAACCACATGTACGGCATTAAACAACTGATAGAGAAAAGTATCTGTTTGATAAGATAAATAACTTGACTGTACTAGTGTCCAGCACAGTTAGGAATAGGGAGTTAGCATTACAAGATGAAGCAGCAGACCACACACACAAAAAGAGACATTCTGCAGGGAACATTTACTTACTGTTTGAATGTAAATTGTTTTGTAATTTGCATAAGGAAACAAATCTGCATAATTGGTCATGCACACATCTGCTACACTATAGTCAAAGAAGGAAAAAAACCACCTTCTTTGACTTTCTCTTAGCAACTGCTGTCTAGTTCCTCTCTGCTATGTTAAAAATAAGCATCTGCATTTCTAAATTTTCAATCCATATACACAACGAATCCTGGTTCATATTCCAAGCAGACAATACCATTTTTCATTGCCAGAAATAAACCTTTTGTAAACTTACGGCTAGGGGAAACAAGGCTTTTCTCTACTGGAAGCAGTCTGTGGGCCTGATTCTCCTCTCACTTGTAACATAACTCTATTCACCTCCGTACAGTTATTCCTTATTTCCACTGGCATTCTTTAGATCAGAATCAGATATTGTATCATTTTAAGTCAATAATTTGGGAGGAAGAGCAAACCTATTTAGTGTAGCTTCTGGGGGAAATCTCAGACAAGAGAGAGCAAAGGATTTCTAGTAACAAATCTACTACAACAAAGCAACTGCTGAAAATGTAGTGAGACTTGAATAAGCTGACATTAGCTAGATTCCCAGAACCTGATTCTAGGTCATTCATATACTAGTCTTATGCCAGCATGAATGTATTGATGAGGCTTTAGAAGTTAAAACATGGAGTCCAACAGAACTGCGCCACGACTCAGGTTACATAATCGAACTCTCAAGTTCACTCCCAGCTTTCAACCACTTCAAGAGCCCACAAAATAACCATCACCCTCATTTTTCATATTGAAATATGTCATAGTAATTTACATCTTTTTATAGGCATGAATACCTGTCCAAAGCAGGTGTAAAAAGTTATCAAATCAGAATGGTAGTACTTCAGTATAACCACAAATCACTATACAAGATGCATGGCAAAGGGGAAATCAGACCCTGAAAATTCAAAGCAGCATTTTTCAAAGAGAAATCAAGAGAAAAGATTTGCACATTTCAGAGTGAGCTGCCTGTCATCTTGCTTTCCAACACACTTCCATATATAGTGAACAAGTGGACCAGGTACAAATCATTCACATTTCAAGAAAAATGGTCACCTGATTTCTTCCATTAAATCCATTCTCAATGAATTTTACAGTCAAAGATCATTTCAGCCTCCTGTATTTCCTGAACAGCTAGTTTTACTTTTTTATAAACTGTCCCTGTGGCACCTTAATGGCCACAAATTTCCTAAGTGCTTCAAGCCAGTTCTGAGGGCAGCAAATCAATAGTGCTAAGAAAGCAACCCAGATTTCTGAGGCTACAAATCAAATATAAAAGAGAAAAAACATCTTAATTCAGGGCAGGGAAGAAGATGATATCCTGGGAGTTTTTAAGTCAGTTAGATGCTCTGTTGTGATATTTCAGCAGAGGCAGACTTACAGGAGTATAGGAATTGACAAACTGATAGAAGTCCATTTAGTCTCCACCAATATTTTGTCTCCACCACATGCCTGAGAAGAAGTTGTAAGAACCCTACAGTTGGTGACAATGGAAAGTGCTTAATTTGTGATGAAAGCAGTGCCGAGCTCAAGCAACCTTTTTACATTCATAACTGATACAGCAAGCCCAGAGGTTCCAGGGCTCAGCTCTGGCAAGCACTGGCACAAATTAAGCATTGGTTGTGGGATCACCAACCCCCAACATAAGGTCTCAACTCTCTTTCTAATACTGACTGTGCTAAGCATAAGGTTTAATAACCCTTCCAAACATTTTGTTATCATTGATTCTGATAACTGTGAACGTTCATGATGTCCATACAAATGTCAATTTTATTTACCTTGTTAAGTTCTTGGCCTCCATAACTTCCTGTAACAATACGTTCTAAAGTCTAATGGAGCACTGTGTGAAAAATTATTTCCTGGTCTTGGTTTCAAATTTCCTGTCCATTTCTTTGAATGTCGTCTTGTTCTCGTTTTGAGAAAGGGAGAAAAGAAACTCCCAATCTACCTTCACTAGCCCATTAATTATTTTTATATACTTTTATAATGTCCCTTCTTATTTAAGTCCTTCTCAAGGTGAACAATCCCAATTTTTAAGAGTATATCAGCAAGACTTAAGTGGTGCATAGGGCATGTGTTGAGCCCCTGAACTGAGGGAATTTCCCCCTTGAAAGGTGAAATGGTGCTGGAGTTTGTTTATGCCCAGATTCTCCTTCGCATTATAGTAAGAGAGAGAACTCCCGTTGCCTTCAAAGGGACCAGCCAGCAATAGCCAGTCATAATGGCTAGCCACAGTTTTGTCTCCTTTTTTATTACTACTCCAGCACAGCTTTGCAAATAACAGTGTGTTTTATGAGAGTGGGAAGCATGCACAGATCATCAGCTTCTCGTTTGTTTTGGCTGTGACTAATTTTAAGCAATCATTCTCTTATTCTGACAATGTTAAGGACAAATCATTCCTTCCTATGGGAAGAAAGGAGGACTCCCACTGCATTCTCCCCTCAGAGCAGGGGACTTCCTGGTCATACAGAGAAGGCAGACTCTATGATTCACTGTCATAGAGTCTGAAGACTCCAGGATAGAGCCAATATATTTTTATTTACACTACTTTTAAGGGCGGTAGTTTCAAAGGCACTCAGAATGTTGGCCTAACTCTATTTCCATGAAAATCATCAGGTGTTTTAACATTGTGGGAACAGAGTTAGGCTAAAATCCCATCCTAAAATGTACAGACAGAAAGAGTCTCATGCTATGGATGGTTTCATTTAAACTGTTGAACTGTTTCATTTTAAGGATATGCTCACTTGAAAACATTCTGGATTTAAAATAAACCTATTTGTTTCATCCCTCCCTTCTAGGGTGACCAGATAGCAAATCTAAAAAATTGGGACAGGGGTCAGGAGTAATAGGAGCCTATAGAAGAAAAAGACCCAAGAATTCGGACTTTCCCTATAAAATAGGGGCATCTGGGCAACTTACTCCCTCCCCTATTTTTCAGTATTTCACATGTTAAGTATCTTTTTATAGTGCTTTGAGAGTATAGCCATTTGTACTGCAACACACTTTCCCTCATCTGCAGTTCTGTTAGTATAGGAGCACTAATGTTCACTTTGTAGTTTTATAATTCAGTGGTTCTCAATCATGGGTACATGGATCCCTGGGGGTACGCAGATGTCTTCCAGGGGTACATCAGTTCATCTAGGTATTTGGCTAGATTTACAGCAGGCTACATAAAAAGCACTAGTGAGATTAGTACAAACTAAAATTTCATACAATCACTTGTTTATATTGCTCTATATACTGAAATGCAAGTACAATATTTATATTTTAATTGATTATTTTATAATTATATGGCAAAAATAAGAAAGTAGGCAATATTTCAGAACTAGTGTGCTATGTACTTTTCTATTTTTATGTCTGATTTTGTAAGCAAGTAGTTTATCTTCAATACATCCAAGTTTCACATCACTTAAATTAGATTCCTGAAAGGGGAACAGTAGTCTGGAAAGGTTGAGAGCTTCTGTTATAATTCATATTCAGAATAGTTTATGATGCAATACAATTAACAGTATCCTTTGGAGTCCATGGGTTAAATTCTGGCCTCATGGAAGCCAATACGAATTTTGTTGTTGGTTTCCATGAGGCCAGGATTTCACACTCTATCTGTACACCTCAGCCATTTAGATTGCTTGACCAGCTAAACATAGGTGCAAACAATGAAAGAGCACTATCATCGGTATTTAAGAGAGGGCTATGGCGCATAGCAATGCTATGGCACATTCTTTTATAACTGGGGATTCTTTCCACTGCTGGAGAAAAGGAAAAAATAAAAGTCTTCCCCAATTTTACGATAGTTGCTGTTGGGATCATTTATGAATCACTGAGTTTCTAAAAAAGAACAGGAGTACTTGTGGCACCTTAGAGACTAACATATTTATGAGTTTCTAAAATAGAGGTTTCTCAATAGCATTTTAACTGAGATTACAGAGATACATACAGAAGTGAACATAAAAGACAACTTTCAAATTATCAAACAGTTGCAGTTCCCATTTCAAAGCAAGTGAAAAAAGGTATTGAATAGAGCATTAATTCATATCTAAAGCTTTTTAATGTGTGCAGTGTTGCTGGGGGGAGGATTGTTGTTGTTTTTGCAAATGCTTGGACATCTGCCAGCTCTTGTTAAAATGACGTTGCTACATGCAGCAGTAATAATGGTGTAGGAGGCCGGAAGAAATTGTAATGGTGGGCAGCTAGGAGCGCTCTCCCTCTCGACTCCAGGGAAACAAAGGGTATTACAGGTCATGCTGCTGTTACTGTTTGCTGCTCTGTTATCACATACTTCGCATACCAGTGTTTTCCAGTTCTCATGGCCTGCTCACCTTGTGCACTACTCATGAGACACCTGCTTGTATTATGTAATACTAACAAGATAGAAATAAGGTATTAGTTATTCATAAGGTATGCATGAGATGCAAATGTTCCTGTTATTTCTCTGCCTGTGTTCCCACACGCGCTGGGCTTCATCCCGAGCATTGCTCCGGTGCGTTGGGCTTTCCCCGTTTCAGTGGCAGCAACGAAGGGAGCCCCCGTTGCGGGTGTGCCACTTTTGCCTTCAATAAACTCATTACTTCTATTCAGCAGCTGTGTATGTGCCTCGTTCCTACGGGACCCCGAGTACCCTGTAACATTTGGCGCAGCGAGCAGGGCCCCATGGAACGATGCCCCTTTGGTCGAAGGCTAGGAAGGCAGGGAAGTCGTCACTGTCCCTGCAGCGCATACCGGGATGGCCCCCGACGGAGCGATGGGGGCCAGTTGCGCGAGTGGTTGCCGACTGGGCAGCCCCGGTAGATTGGCCTGAATTCCACCAGGTTGCTGGGGTAATGCCGGTGCAGCTCACAGAGAGCTGCACTGGTTGCAGGTCAGCCGGCAGTCTGGGACAGAGCGATGCGCTATGGGTGAGTTGGCGTAGCTGTTTCTAACTGCACTCCAGGCCCAGAACGATGAGCTTCTGCGTCTGCAGAGGCTTGTAGAAAGTAAAATGCAAGACTGTTTGGCGCAAGCAGAGGCGCGGATGGTAGCACAGGAGGTGGTGACCTCACAGGCGGAGAGGGCTCAAGCCCCCACACGCTGCTGTGAGGCACTCGTAGTGTGCATTGCCAATAAGCGACAGGTGAAACAGGAGCAAAAGCCCGTCATGGTCGCCCAGGTCAGGGAGGTCACAGCAGCCCCTTCATGGGACCCTGAGACCTAGGATGGCAACATTTGGAGTTCCTCCTCAGACTCGGAGAATGAGGAGGCTGACCCCCGCATAGGCACGCCTGGTGCGAGAGTTGTGAGTGGAGGGTGGTTCACTTCAGGAGGTGGTCTATACCTTCAAAACAAGTGAGCAACAGGAGATTGTGAAAACTATTCGTCAGGAACCGGGGGAGGAGAGAGGAGCAGAAGCCGGCACGCCCGGTGGAACCAAGCGCCCCAGTAGACTGGAGTCTTCCGCGTGCCTTGTGACGGGGAGGCGGGTCCCCCATCCGGTGCACGGCCATGCACCCAACCCGGGAGGCGGGGGACCGCCGCCCCTTCGTCCTGCTCATGATCCAATGGCCGCATGGAGGGACCCAGCACATCCTGGCCTTGCTAGACACGGGAACCGAAATCACCATCCTCCACTCCACGCAGGCAGTGGGGCGCTTGACCGTGGTACAGGGCCTGGGTGGCTCAGAGACACGGCGTTCGCTGTGACTATCATTCTCACCTTGGGTAAGAAGCCGCCCTTCCGCTCGACGGTGCTAGTGGTACACATCGGTGAGTACATTTTGAGTATTGACATTCTGCGGGGGCGACAAGTGGAGACTCAGTAAGGCCTCTTTGCTTTTGGCCTGCAGGCCTCCCCTGGCATGCAGTCATTGAATTTGCTAATGCTTTTGTTTTGATTGCTATTGCTTCCGAAAGTTAGGATCAGTTTGCATTCACCTGGCAAATGCCACCAGTAACAGCGGAGACAAAGCGCTGGGTGCTGTGACCTGTGGGAACCAGACTGATGCCTCCCTCCACTGGGAAGCGGGGACTGCTCTCTCTGTGATCTGTGTCCGCTCCCCCCTTTTCACAGGTGCAAAGCGAAACAACAGCGACCCCGGAGGGCACCCCTTGGCCAGTGTCTGGTGGACTACCCCCGGGAAGGAAGCTAAGGCTGCAACCATCCTCGCAACAGAAGAAGGCTGGCTGTTGTGTTACCAGAGCAGGAGGACTGCCCCCAAACAGCCTCATGGCACCAACTAACCAAGCGCTCTCTTTGATATTCTTGCAGGGCTACTTGTCTGTTGCCAAGAGCATGGTTATGAATACATGGGTAGCTCTGGCCCAGAGTGCCCTGAACTCTACTGCCTTTTGCCTCCCCCATACATACGCGGTCGGCGACGTTATGGAGACCTGCTTTTTAGGCATCAGTGCAGCGCCCTCCATGTTACAGCGATACACTCTCCTGGCAAATATTGAGAAGACTGCTGTTTATGCTGATTTTTATAGTATGGGTCAGGCATTAACACGGCCCTCCGCACAGATGTATGCTTTTCATGTTGCGAATGTTACTGCAGCGGCTATGTGTGTTGTTTTTGAAAATGCTACTGCTTTTTGCCCCCGTTATTTGTTTTCCCCTACCCTTTCACTGAAGTCTCTTGAGAGAGCGTGGGAGGGAATGTAGGAGGCCGGAAGAAATTGTAACGGTGGGCAGCTAGGAGCGCTCCCCCTCTTGACTCCAGGGAAACAAAGGGTATTACAGGTCATGCTGCTGTTATTGGTTGCTGCTCTGTTATCACATACTTTGCATACCAGTGTTTTCCAGTTCTCATGGCCTGCTCGCCTTGTGCACTACTCATGAGACACCTGCTTGCATTATGTAATACTAACAAGCTAGAAATAAGGTATTAGTTATTCATGAGGTATGCATGAGATGCAAATGTTCCTGTTATTTCTCTGCCTGTGTTCCCACGCATGGTGGGCTTCGTCCCAAGCATTGCTCCGGCTTTCCCCGTCTCAGTGGCAGCAACGAAGGGAGCCCCCGTTGCGGGTGTGCCACTTTTGCCTTCAATAAACTCACTACTTCTATTCAGCAGCTGTGTGTGTGCCTCGTTCCTACGGGACCCCGAGTACCCTGTAACAAATGGGTTGTTCGTCATGACTTGGGCTGGAGAGAGAATATTTTTAACAAAACAAAATATGAATTTAAAGAAAATCACAAAACATCCATAAGTGCTTGATACATTTTATGTGCCCAATGATATTTTCAATCATATTAAATGAAACATTCTCACTGTAACTAAGAGAACTATTCATCTTCACCTCAGTCCTTTTGATCTCACCAGAGCTGTTCATACAACAATCACACAAGTATAAATCAAGAACCTAATAGATTTATAAATAGGTAACAGGTAAAACAGAAAGAGAGAACCAGAATCAAGTCTATCCCAAAAGAAAGAGTTTCTTTTCGGTTATGGATCTTCTGAATCAGCGTAGGTAGAACAACAGAGCGGAGATCTATTTAAAGGCTGGAGAAATCTTCTTTTACAGCAAGTCAATTATATACAATTCCAGACAGTTTTAATACACAGCACTGAAAGTCCCCAAAAGATGAAAGAAAAATACAGACATTATTGAATTACAGTCTGAAAAACTTGACAGTTAAGCATAATTGGTCTGGTTTTGAGAAAGGGCCTCCATTTCTGTAGGTGTAATTTTGTGACCATAATTACTTGCAAATGTAAATTATGGACCTAATCCAATGCCTGTTGTAGTCAAAAGAATGCCTCCCATTGACTTTAATGGGCTTTGGATCAGGACACATGAACAGCTAAGACTGCTTTGCTAAAAAATAACTTGCTGTGAAAATGCTATTGTTTGCACCTGAAATTAATGGCAGATACAATTTGCACCATCAATACCAGAAGCAGGATTGAGGTCTTTCTAAAAATCAGGCCCAGTATCTGCTGAAGGTCAAGCTTCATTACAATAACGTTTACAGAAATGTGAAAGACACTCCAAGTTTTTAAACTATTGATCTACAAATATGTGTCATTAAGGGTTCATACCCACTGTGCCACCCACTCCTGGGCCATATGACTACAACCGTACCTCGAACTTAATGGACTTCAACAGAATGAGGAGAAGGTTTCTTGTTTTGTTTTGTGCCTTTTAAGTCATCACGATGACATAACAGAGGTCTTGGATGCACCAATTATATAGGCCATATGATACAAAGTTTACGAGAAACCCAGAAGAACTATCACATGAAAATGAATAAGAGAGATCTAACCAGCATCTGAGTGTAGTTCTGTTTCTTGTCCCATCTGGCTTGAAACACAAAGGCACCTTGATTTTCCTGGTAAGTGGAAACTGGAGTTTATCTTAGATGTGAAATCAAACTATACACATTTCAGTTTTGTTCAGCTGAAAGCACAGGAAACTGGGATAATATGATGTTTGGAGATGAGTAATTTACCTTTGGAAAAGCCACTTTCAGTAACAAACTCTGTGACAAGATCCCAAAGGGATCTTTTCCTTCCCAAAAGGAAGGTAATGAAAAGAGTACTCTAATGGTGTTGGAGAAATCTTGCTGATTTGTATTTCATCTCTGAACACAGAAGGTAAAGAATTCTTCTAAAATGGCCAGACAGCACTTTCCATCATGAAAACTCTTATCCCAGAATTTATTTACTTGGAAATTCCCTCTTTGCCAAAACATACCATATGTTCAAGTCATGGTACAGAAGGAACATACACAACTATAGTAAGAGAAAATATTTGCAGAGGATGGAGAGATTAAGGGACAGGGTTGACGGATAATGGATATTAATGTACAAAAAATAATCCATTTTGTCTTCTTTTCAAATGTTCCTGTGAACAGATTGTTTTAATAAGGACATTAGTACTTTGGGGCCAAATTATCCTGACCCCTTGTAGATAGGAAGACACCACAAATCTTCCAACATTGCCTCCCATCCCTGGTGCATCCCACACAAGTGTCTGAGACAACTGCAGACTCCAGGCTAAATTTTTAAGTGTTGAGTAGACACCTGAAAAGTACTGAACACAGGCTCTCAGAAAAATCAGGGCTTGTGTAGGACTCCAAGATGTCAAATACAGTCAAGGCATAAATATTTCAGGGGTCTGAAAAGTAGCATTAACAACTGCATACAGTCATGACTATTTCAATCTGTTGCTAGCTGGGAAAGCAAAGTGAGGAACTAGAGCTTATTCATGGCAAAGGAGGACTCAGGTGACAGACTGTGGAAAGGGTAGACTAGCACAAACCCTTCTGACAGACAGGAGGCACTGGGATGTGAGGAGAGGATGAATGTTTCTTCATTCTCTCAGTTAGAAGACATGAGGAGTTTCAAATTTATTAGACATCATTTAGCCAATGGCTTAAGATGGAACCTCATAGCAGAGTCTCGGAATTATAGCATCCTTGCCAGCAGCTGGTGGGATGGAGTATGACTCCTCCCCACAGGTCGCAACTTTCCTATCAGTCTCTGTGTAGTAGGTGTCTGGCAAATGTCCCGAAGCCCTGCTCCAGATAGGTACCTAAACACGAGTTAGGGACATTCTTAGCCTGAATGCCAAGTTTCCTTTCTTGTGCTACTGATTCAGGTGCCCCATGCATTTTCTGCTATAATATACATCCCACAATAAGTTATCACATTTGCTTACTGTTCCTGCCTTAGCATCATCCCCCATGGCAAAGTGATAATAGCACATCTACTTTATTAAAAGTAAATTCTTAACTACAGGTTTGTTATAAAATTTTACAGTTATATGAGAACATCCAATGCATTCAAAGTGTACCTCAAGGTACCAAAAATTCACCCTTGTGCTTTTCTTCCTAACTGCTCCACAAGTCAGCTGAACATATGCAAGGTATTTTCCCAGTCAGCAATCATAACCAAAGCCTGTTTTGGCTTTACACTCCTACTGACTCTCCATAAACAGGGACAAAAAGTGAAAGACACAAATGATTCCCAAAGGGTTCATACCTATCTGACAAGATATGTAAGCCTGGACTGGATTTAAGACAAATAGTGGATTGGTCTCTTTCCAGTGTTCAGTCATATCCAGCTAGGGGTAAATGAAAGGCTTAAGGGCCCAATTCTGCAACCCTTTTTCTGGGTGAGTAGTGCATACTCCCCAAACACACCTATTGAAATCAATGGGCTAGACACTGTGTTTTGCTCCAGCTGGATGCATGGACCAGGTCTGCAGAGAATATTCCTGGTGTAATAGTGTTTCCTGTGTGATGAAGAACAGCTGGAGTTGCTCTGTGCCACCATTTCCCACAATATCCAATTTAGGGGGCTTTTTAAGGGAAGGAAGGGGCGGGGAGGGAACTGCTCTAACTTATGCAAGAGCCTGATCAGACCCCAGACAGCTTTAAAATAAGGGAAGGCACAAAATGTCTTTAAATTTGGATTTCCAATTTCTGAATCACCTCATTAACACACCTACTGCAGGCTCCAAAGATATCTGTACATCAGTGTACTAAACTATCTCTGTTTTTTCACTTCTTTGGACCCATATTTACACAGAGTACACATTTTCAATTCTTCATAAGTGATGTAGAAGCCTAAGTCCCATTTTCAAAAAGTAATTTCAGCATTTAGACCCAAATCACATTGATTTCATGAATCCTTTAAGCACTTTTTAAAATGTTACCTATAAAACCTTACATTTTGCACGATTTTTCCCTATGTAACCTCTGCTGAAAGAAACCCCAATTTCCTTCCCTGGTTTGGTCTACAGACATTTTGAAAGTGATCGCCCTGGGAGCTGCTTGTGAGATGACTGATACTTGAGGACTGAAACAGAACAATTTAAAAATGCCAGCCACCTGCAAATCAGTTTAATTCCCTTTAGTCTAATGAATCTAAGTAACTAAAAATATGGATACACTGGAAAATGCAGGTGTAAAATATTTGATTATTGTAGCAGCTCAGGAGAGAAGAAAGAGATCCCTAAATAAGTATAGAATGTATATAAAATCTGATTATTTATCTTATTCTCCCAGCTGAATTGCTAAAATGATGCACTGTATCTCAAACTGGAGATAAAGTGGCAAGAGTAGGAGAGATTTTAAATTTCGAGCAGCCCCTTTTTTTCTAAGCCCAAATGGTATTGTGAAGAAGTGACGAGAGGTCAGGAGCTCTGCTGGAGAGCAGGTGCCAACGTTTCCCGCTCTATTTCAGTCCGGTGACATGGGGGTGTTCTCGTGCAGTGACAACGCGTAATTGAGCTGCCAAACAATAGAGAAAAGAAGTCAGGTAAGGTTAATTCCCCTATTTAATAGTGATCTTTGTACTATTTCCATCAAAAATTAGGCACACTTCCCAGCTCAAATTAAGACAATTTCAGAGGTTTTATTTACTTTTTTCTTTAATGCTATCTTGAAATAAGGATGGGAAGCATCTCAAAAGGATAAGTCAATCAAGGGAATGGCAATTCCTCTGCCAATCCAAAGAAAAGCTGCTTTCCAAAAATAGATAAGAAAAAGTGCAGAGAGTAAATAGCAAAGGAGAAAATGGTAGAAAAGTGGACTGAACAAGTCAGATGGATGAAGATACAGAAATGCAACAAGATTTAGAGAAAGACATACATAGCATTTTTAGTTTATTTATGCTACAGAATTATTACTGTATTTGACTTCATCGGGACTGAAAAGCATGGAAGAAATCTGCTCAAGGCCCCAAGTGGGCATTTTGGACTTCATTTTCATATGGTAAGCTCAGACACCACTCCAACTGAAGTCAGTAGAGCTGCGCCTAGTAACCAGGCTCTTGGGATTTAAGGAGAAAGGGTAAATCTGTGCAGAGTGTGTTCTATGAAATGTATATTAGACTATCACAGCTTTCACAAAAATATGTTTGGTTCTTTTTAAAATATATACTTTGTAATGCCTTGCTTAATCTACAAGGAACAATATGTAGTCATCAGTGAGGGGGGCTACATGGAAGAAGCAAGGCCAATAAAAATGGACCAGAACATGATCTATCCATTTTGTTTCTTTTTCATTTCCATCCTTGTTTCATCCTACAAAGTGATTATTTTTAACTGTTAGTGATGTCAAGCAGAACTATTACTGTGGACAAGATGCCCAGTTTAAATATATATGTTAGAATCAGTTAATGCAATTAGTGAATGCTTGGCATGATAGCATACCTCTAAAGCAAATAAACCAGTATTTTTCTAACCACTATACCTTCATATGACTGATTTGTCTCAGTGCGAAAAGCAGGGTTCCTGCAACAACACAGCAAGGTTACTGTCCCCATCAATTCTGACATATGCTCTTTCAGTCAAAAATCCCTTGCATTTCCCCTCAGAAGTGCAATACCATCTGATCACATCAAATCATAAAAAGGGCCCAATGTTAATCAGCAAAAATAGAGCTGTAAAATTTGTATTGAAACCACTTTTATTCCTTATAATGCAGTCAAATTTTACCATCTGTGAGGGAGATCTATTAATATTTCATGCTATGTAATTTCCTAAGTGCAGGTTTTATTTTCACTAACATTTTTCTCCATCCTCTTTCTCACTTAACTTTGAATTTTGTTTGAATGATAAGTTAATTAAGGCTACTGTAAATAAATACACTATAACTTTTTATATAATGCTTTCTTAGCCAAAAATTCACTAGGAAGTAATTCCCCTGCACTGCACACCCCCCCAGAAAATTTCCCAGTAGGGTCTTTATGTTTAAATCTGTTTCATCTCCAAGTGCAGATTGGAGACTCATGTCTGCAGCTCTTACTCTCAGTGGGCCAAACTGTCATACCTTATTCATATTGCTTAGTATCTTACTATACGCATAACCCTCACTGATTTCCATAGGCTTGTTTGTGGAATAAGATGCTACTAAGACCTTGATCCTGCAAGATGTATACATGTGCTTAAAGTGACACACTCTGAGTGGTCTGCATGAATAATACCATCAAAATCAATTGGACTATTCACAGGGAGGATCAAGGCCTTAAGGTGAGTAACAGTAAGGGAATGTGGCCCAATGAGTGGCACTTACGCTGATTTCATGGGAGTAACTATTACTCACCATTAGTAAGGGTAAAACAGGCAGGTCTTGAATATAGAGCAAAAAAGATACTAAAGGCATGACAGGTTTTTAAATACTTCTGTAGTAAATATAACTATCTAAATATTTCATTAAAAACTACACTAAAAAAATAGTCGCTTGCAAAGCCCAACACCCAGAATGAAAATTATCTATGCAACTCACTGCAGGCATAATTATTTGTGGGTACCAAATTATACATGCTAAAATAGCAGATACCAATTATTTACAACCACAAATAGCTAGTATTCTCTTCTCCAATGGGTTTTTGCACCTAAGTGCTGTACATAAAGCATCTGAAAACCAACATTTCCTAATGGTCATGAGGGACGTGGAATTAATTTTTTTTTCATTATTATTTAGAGCAAGATACTTGAGATTAGAGGATGACATATTATACAAAGCATGAAAACCAGAAAGGATGTTTAACCCTTATATATAATTTCTCATTCATAGTTTGTGCCTGACTATTTCAGAACGCAGCTGCATAAAAGAAAAGACCAAATAGAATAGGTGGGATTTCTCAATGATGAGTGTTTCTAATCCACCCAGTTTCCTTATGTTAGTGCTGCTGAGTCACATCCTCACACTCACTGAAAAGAACAATTAAATAAAGTCTCACACCTGTTTCAGTGACAGGGGAGGAAACCCCCTTTGATGCTATCCAGGAATAACAGTCAATAGTAAAGTTAGTTCAAGATAGATGTTTAATTTACATTACTGGAAAAGAGTAAACATCATTCAAATTGTAATTGAATTAATCTGGCATTTTGGATAAGGATGATTTGCATAATTGCTGTGGAAAGGACCTCGGTCCCCTGGTGTTAAACCCATTCTCCGCAAACTGTGTTTTTGATCAGTTAATCAGGTTGCCTGCATTCACAGATAATAGCCTAATGGTTCATGTCCTGTGGACCCCCTCACAGGAGAAAGATTGAATTGTCCTCAGAGAAAACATGAATATGCTTGTGATATTTTTATGCAATAAAAGAGCAAGAGTCATATACACTGGCCATGCCATGCCAGGCAGTAGGTCTGATACCATGCAAAACAAGAATAATAAATGGTGTTCTTTTAAAAAATAGCTGTAGGAAAGATGTGGAAAAGGGGAGAGAGAAATGTTTTTATAAAGAGCAAGGAAAAGCACAAGGAGTGAGGGGACCTTAGAGCCAGTCATTTCTGTACGAGTTAGCTTTGGACACTACGTCTACGGGAGGGGGGTGTTTTCAAAGAGGCTATTTTTACTTGAAATATATAATACTTCTGAATATGTTGTAATAAATGTTCCAGAAATATTTTTCCATTGGAAACCTACACAAACTATACCAAAAGGTCTTTTTTAGATTCATTTGTCTGGGACCCATGGAAAATTTGAATCAATGCAGACTAGCCAAACAATTTTCAACACGTTACTTTAATGTTATAGTTGATCAATATAGTAGTCTTAAAAGATTAGAGAATTAAATTACCCACTACCATAAAGTAATTTGCAAATGGTGATTTTTATAATGCTACTAAAAAGACCCCTTAAAAACACTAATCTGTTAAAAGGAAGAGATAAAATGGGTAACAAATGACACCACAAATAGACTGCTACTGGAACCTAGGTAAGATCTTACTCCTGTCACATTAGAACATGAAATGAAAAAGTTTACTCATTTTACTCAGACCAGCAGAGTAAATATACATAAGCTAAGAAGCACTTCTCTTTGACTAAATGGCAAATATACAGCATTTTAGTTACAGTTGGTGTATCTGACCCTAATTCGTTCTCTTGAAGGCCCACTGAAAAGCAATGTCATGTGATATTAGTTGTATTGTTAAGGTGTTTTTCTTCCTGCACAAAACAGAAATATAGCTTCCTGCATGGACTGAGAGATGTGCTGGCCACTGCTCCCCACGGCCTCCATTGGCCTGGAACAGCGAATTGCGGCCAATGGGAGCTGCAATCAGCCAAACCTGAGGACACTGCAGGTAAACAAATCATCCCTGCCCACCAGCAGATTTCCCTGACGGGACGTGTGCCAAAGGTTGCCGATGCCTGGAGTCGGCACTCATAGCACTGCCTATAAGCAAGGGACTGTGAAGTCAATCTGACTATGTGCAGAGAGGAATAACTAAAGGCCACATGGGAGAGAGGGAGACCTCAGTAGATGAAGAGCAGGATCTCAACATGTGACAAATGCTGAAAGGTGTATTTTATCTCTGAAGCACAGCAACTCGTACTGCTTCACAACACAATCGACATCACTCTGCTCTCTCTTTCTTATATTGGTTTTACGCTAACATTAACTCCAATGATTTCCACAGAGTTATACCGAATTCACTTCATGTGCCTAAGTGAGCTGCAAGTCAGGCCCAGTATCATCCTGGACTGAACCTGCAGGCATGCTGGTGCAACTGAACTCCCCATGTGGTATTCATCATACAAGAATTAGCCCATTATCAAATTATAGTTGTAATTTGTACCACATTGGCAGATCAGGGCTGACAAGAATGGGGGGTTATTAAACAGTTATGTTAAGGAACTGACAGAAAAATTCTCATTAATTCAATCTCAGCACCACTTTCCAATCAGCAGGGAGTTTGTCTTACAAGTGCAATTTATACCAAATTTAAATAATCTCCATTTTGCTAAGGATTTAAGGAGCACTGCTGCTGATCCAGAGAGAGTAGTTAGCTTCAGTAGAAGCAATTATGCAAAAGAGACTACTCTATGCTAAATTAACTACATCCTTGAGAAGTTCTTTCCACTCATCAGAAGTCAGGGGTGCATTTTCATGATGGATATTTTCCCCCCGCCTATAAAGGATTAGTAGAGGATATTGATTAAGCACTGTACTCAAGATTCTGCATTATCATCTGTCCCTCCACAGGCTATGAGCTCCTGTATCTTCTTTGCAACTTCTTTGCTATCTAAGAATCATCACTTTAGCTTCCAATTATCACTATTAGTGAATATAAGCATCAGAAAAAGTTTGCATGCTTCCCACAGAACAATATAAAACAAGGCACAGTTGGCTCATAATAGGGCTATTGGCCTTCAGAAACTCAAGAGTATTGCTGAAATAAAAATAAACTACAGATGAATTAAATGGCTTCAGCCCTTTATCTCAATATTGAAAGTCTGCAGACTCAACAAGTAAGCTTCCTTTGAGTGTAACAAGGAAGCACCTTTGGCATATCTGGCACATAATTGATAAGTTCCGTGTTCATTTTGCATTCCAGATGTTTCAAATGTATTTGCAGACTATAAAGCTGCCTTTTCACTAGTGTTCTGTGACCAGACCCATATCTTAGCATGGTTTAAAGGGCCAATTTATAAACAGAAAATAAAAGATTCTTATCAAGAAATTGCACCTATGGGTTTAAAATCCCTATAATAGAACATGCCAAAAACCAAAAATGGACAATTAACACTAAACAGCTGCTAAAGTACATTGGAACAGGTGTTTTAGAAAAATGCCTGCTATAGCATTTGTTCTTTGTTGGAGCTCGGCACAATAGACAAATGAAACAACAAAGCCTTAAAAGTTAGAATCAAAAAAGGAAATTGAAAGTTTACCTGTTTTAAAGTTTAATTATTTTTAATACTTTTGAAAGTGCCTGATTTTTTAAAGGAATATTTAACTGAAATTTGTAGTGATAGGGCCAGATTATGCTCTCAGATATGTACATGTGTGTAAATCCAGAGTCAATTCACTTATGTCAGTGTAGTGACTCTGAATTTACCTTTATGTACAGTATAGCAAAATCTGGCCAATGGTCCATAATGTAGACCCACTGGGCCGAATTCTCTTTTAGGAGCAATAGAAATCAGGAGTAACTTCACTGAAGCAAAAAATGACATTAAACGAGTATAAAACGGGTGTGACTGAACAGAGAATCAGGCCCATTGTTTTTATCATTTAAAAACTAAACAAACGTAAAATGCATATTAACAACCCTGAAAGAGCCCTCAAACTCCAGCAGACAAATGGAACTTCACGTATATATGGCACACTTTATACAAAGATACAGAAAAATTGTGCTCAAATATTAAGGATGTAATTTTAAATTACACTTGGAGTCTAAATTTCCTAGCACAAGGTCTTAAGATTAGTGTATAGTGCTCTAACTCAGGGGCTCCTGATCTATCCAGTGCCAAAGGAATAAATCCAAAAAATAGTAATACAAGTTGTTTGCCACTTACACACTTTTTCCAAAGAAAAAGTTGAAAAAAGTCTCTTAAATTATTTAAGAGATCATGAATTTCATAACTTCACAGTGGATTTTGGGGCGGATTTTTTTTTTTTTTTTGGGGGGGGGGAGGTGTAAAATCCCAGCCCCATCCAAGGATTCAATGAGATTTAAATCCTTGGAACCCGGAAAAAAAAACAAACATTTATTACCAAAGCTTTCTCACCAGTTTCAGTATCTGCAACAAGCCTCAAGATATCACATATGTGAAACCTATTCACAGAAGACTAAAAAGTTACACTGGTCTAATATCTGGGACTTCCTTTATCTGATGCTGAACAAGTTCCAAAAAGAGACAGATGCACTACTGACCTTTTAACCACTGATAACTCAAAGTACACTCAAATCTAGAAACAAATGTATTATTATAATGGGATGGCTGAAATTCCCTTCACTGAAATTATTTAAAATATTTATTTCTATAATTACCAAGTAACAAGTATTGTCTGCTAAGTACTGAAGTGAGAGAAGAAGCAAGTTATCAGAATCACATGATTTTTAAGGTCTGATTTTACACAAACTACCAAAGATTGAAACTTTGATGAACCAGTACAAATGCTTTTAGAACCACTAAATTCTCCCAAATAGTGGTCCAGAATTTGTGATCTGAAAGAAACTCTTATATCCTTGTTATATAGAACACTTTATCTGCCTTCTGAAAGTGATTAAGCCAGAGTGAAGAATTGGAACCTGATATTGATAAACAGAGCTAGAAAATAATATGGTGAGACAGCACTGTTCTTTTATTTATTGTGTATATGTACAATAACAAAACTTCACAAGTGGAAACACTGTCAAATAACTAAACTTGAGTAAATCCTGCTTCCTGCCTGATTTGTATACAATAGTTAAGCAGACCTCTTCCAGCAAATAATCCTTGAGGAAAGTTTAATCTAAATACGCTAAACACTGTATATATTAAATGTTAACCCACATTAAGCATGCTTTAAGTGTGGTCTAACCCTGTTCCCATAGAGCTTGATTCTACATTCACTGATTCTACATTCAATGGCAAAGCTCCCATTTTCTTTATTGGTGACAGTCATTGAGCAGTTAGGCTAATGCAGAGGGCATTTTTGAAAAATCCACCCTTAAAGGCCCTAGCTTCCAAAGACTTTTCATAATTATGCAAGGACCTGATGACATTAACTTCTTTGTCTCATATGCAAATATATGCATACAATTAACCAGCAGATTCTTTAATGGCACTTTCAATTTGAAGCTGAAACTTAAAAGCAGTAACACCTTTGTGCCAATGTTACAACATATACAAGCCTTCAGGTAAGACATTATTTTAAGAAAAACTCCTTACATTTTGAAGAATGTAAATGACTCTCATCCTTGCTTATACTGAATGATAAATAAGGATGAAACTGAATTTCTTTTGTGAAAAAAAAAGAGCTAGCGTTTTTAACAAAATAATTGACAGAAGAAATGAGAAATCCTTTCTATAAAGGCAGAGGTCTCAAACTCCAGGCCTGCGGGGCTCCAGCAATTTTGGAGCTGGGTCACTCCCTTGGCCACAGCTGCTGCTCCCGGGTGCTCCCCGCATCCCACCCCCCGGGGACTCAACTCACCAGCTGCAGCGCAGTAGAGTTGAGCAGCTCCTGCCTGCTCGCTCCACATGACTTCCTTTGGCAGATCCACCAAGATCTTAATGGATCTCAGAAATCACATTGGAGTATGAGCCTCAATCTTCTCTGGGGATGGGGAATAATCCACATAGTGAAGCAGAGGGTGAGCCCTCCATTTTTACAGTGACATTTTTGCCTTGATCCCTATTTGTCACTGTGTGTAAGTCTCCACGGCCTTTTAATAATGCCATTTTGTTGATTTTTTAAAAATATTTTATTCTTCAGTCTTTATGATGCTTTCATTGACTGTTTTGATGAGTACATCAAGGTGGAAGAGATGATGGATGAGACCATTTTATTTTTATGTATTAAATTGTAAAATGAGTTTTAAACAAATCAACAAAAGCATCACAGCCACAACATGCCCCTTTGGTACTTTTAGTTTTCTTCTTACGCAGAAGAGAGAGAGAGTATTATTTTGACTGCTTTAATATTAAGCAGACACATATTACTAGGTATAGCAGTTATTACCGACCACTGGCTTTAACACTGTTTCTATAAACAATTCACCTGTGATATTATGAAAGAGTAGCACACAACTTCCTGATTAGCATCATTTAAATAACTTAGTTCAGTGTTTAGTATTTCCTTAGGCAATTCTGTACTTACTAGAGAGAGCTTACATGTCACTTTAGTGGTTTTGTCCTACTATTTTCAGTCTTGATTAGCATCAAGACAGAATTAGTGACCCTCATGGCTGCTTTGGATACAGTACACGTTGTTACATAACACGTGAAATATAACAACTGGAGGGGGAAAATCAGCTGTGGAAAGCGTACAATTAAGTTAATGAGCCCTGTCAAAAGTTTTAGCCCCAAATTTTGATTTAACTTAAAACATGACCGGTAAGTTTTCTGAATATTAAATCTCTAGATTTTTCCCCTAGTGGGTGGATAAGAAACTAATACTCCACTATCGAAAAATTACCCATGTTGCCATAGTATGTGTGGGACCTACAATATCTCTTTGTGGTGCTTACTCTTCAGCAAATAAGGGCAGGCCTACACTTAAAACGCTGCACCAGTGCACCGCTTCAGGAAAGACCTAGCCTAATACTATTCCAAGAGCTCGGCTAACATAATCAATGATGTTGTATAAACATATTTTAATATGAGATACCTTGCTTATTCATTTCCATTCAGAAAACAGAAAATAAAGTAAGTGGTATAAAGAAAAATGTAAACTAATTAATCATAATAATACCAAGTTCTGATATAGCATTTTTCATCAGTAGATCTCAAAGCACTTTACAAAGGAAGTCAGTGTCATTACCCTATTTTACAGATGAGGAAACTGAGGCTCAGAGAACTGGAGTGACTTGCCCAAGGTCTCCCAGCAGACCACTGTCAAGTCTCCTCAGTCCCAGTCCAGTGCTCTGTCCACTAGGCCATACTGCTCTGAACAGAAATCAGAGCCATGTCTTAGAAATAAAAGGCAGAAAAATACATACATTCAATAAAAATATTTGGCAATGTCCCAGTATATACCCATTGACTAGTATAATATATTGTACAGGTAGTAGACTCCCCTCAGCTAGTACAGCTTAAGATGCAGCATACTACCACAAATTCTTGACGTACAATATCCAAGTATTACTTATATTGGAGTAAGCTAGAGCACAATTTCTTTATGGTCAGTTACATTAATTAAACCTCAATCCACGGATCCAGAGTTGTTACCTACCCTTTTCTAGCTATGCCCAGTCAACAACACAGTAGAGTAGAAACCAAAGTTTTGGATTCCAATAAATGGCTCAGAAGGAGGAGAATTATTTCATTCCTTCCCCACCCCCTCAAATCTCTTGTGATTAGCAGCATCCACCTTTTCCGGGGGGCAGGAGAGGATTTATAGTCCCTATAAATTAAGGTACCTGAGCTAGCAGCATGGAAAAGTTTTCCTCCTAGGCATCCTCTTGGTTTAAAAAGTCAGGAGTCTCCCTGGCCAGTGTGTCCTAGCAAGAACGACCGTGCAAGTTCGAGTAAATGTGAACTATTGGTGCGGTAATTTCCTTTGGAAACATGATTATCGGCATAGTATTGAAACCCTGTGTATTCAAACTGCAAGGCTGCCTCACTTGGAAGCAGAGTACATCATGCTTCGTGTTAATATTTTTGAGCTTTTCTCTCCCTCTCACAACTGCCTGCAAACCTGCAGAGAAAACGGGCTCCTCTCCCTCGAAGTCCATAACGTGACTCGACACATACACGGCAGGGGGAAGAAGCAGCCCTCGGAGGCGGCGTGTCAGGAGCAGTCAGTGCTGTGCAATGAGCCGGGAAGGTGCAGCAGGGGGGCCGCGTTTCCTTCACCACATCCTGGCCGCGCTTCGGGGAACAAGCTACCGCCTCACTCAACACCACCGGGAGCACCCGGGTTGTCGTGCCTGACCCCTCCTCCCCCCAGGCTGCCGGGATGGCCAGTGAGTAGAAGGAGCCCTTTAACCGCTGGCCCTTTCCTTCGCCTCCAGCTTCCTCCTCCTCTTCACCGGTGCAGCACCTCGGCGGACTTCAGCGGAGTTCCACCCCGGGGATGCATCTGGCCCCGGCTCCCCACAGCCGGGAGGATGGGGGAGGGGTCTGTTCACGGAGGGGAAGCCCCGGCATGGCACGTTTCCAGCCGGGTTTCCTTAAACCGGGGAGGTGACCATTTAAAACAGCAACAGATTGTCCCGAGAGCCGGGCAGCCCCCGGGGTCACTTACCGGGCAGTCTGCCGCCGGTGATCTCAGCGCGCCGCTCCGTCCACACGAGCCAACTTCACCGGGCACCGGGGCGCTCCCCGTCCCGCGCCACCTTGCAACGCGGCGCCCTGCCCTCGCCGGCGAGCGGGAGCGCGGGGCCACGGCCGGGGCGGCTTCCCGAGAGCAGGATGCTGCACGCGCGGTGCGAGCCGCTACCCGGCCAGCCAAGCCCCGGCTCAGCCCCAAGCCCAGCAGCCAGGCTCACCTCGCCGGCACTCAGCCCCAGACGCTCCCCCAGGGTCCTAGCGTCGGGCCGGGAATGGAAGCGGGCGGGAGTGCGGGGAGCGAGCGGACCGAGCTTCCCCCCAGGGAGCAGGCTCCCGGGAACTGACTCTGCACAGACTTGCTCCTCCCGCGCCTCGAGAACGAGCTGCTTGTGAACGCGCTCCCCCTTCGGCATGGGGCACCTTCCCCAGACCTTCAAACCCCTCCTCGGCACTACGGCTGGGACTCGGCTGCGGGAAATCGCCAAGCCACACCTGCTACGTTGTTGGGTTTCAGGGACCCTCCAGATTTACTTCCTTGTGTACTGAGAACAGCCTGTATTTGTAAATAAACAGTTAACCAGCTCCAAAGCATCTAGGTGCCCACAGAGCTGGCTTGTGTAAGCAAATGGTATTATTGTTTCCCTTGTCCTAACTCCCTGTTCCTTTTGGTTGTGATACCCAAGGGCTGTGATGTTTCATAGGAGGGTGCAGCACTGGCTCTTTAGGGCCCACTATGTCTTTTCCTTTGTGTTTGCACAGCACCTAGCATAGCCGACTCCTGATCTTGATGGGTGCCTCTGGGAGCCATTGTAACAGCGCAGAAATAAAAGGGGCTTTAAGGCACAGTGGGTAGATGCAAAGAGCATCTGCCAGACCAACACCAACTTTCCAAAATATATTTTCTACAATACCTCATTAAACTTTCAGTCAGTTTCTCCTTTTATTGCTGGTTATCAAAGAGGCACTGTGGTCCAGTGGTTAGAGAAAAAGGTTTCTTTTATTCTGTTCAGGTTCATATGTTGGCCTCATTACCATGGTATCTGAAGGCCCAGTGAGAGGTAGGTTCAATTCCTGAAAATACCACTGCCTTTTTCTGTGTGAAATTGGATACATTTCTTAACCTCAGAGGTCTTCAATTTCTCTGTTAGCAAAATGGGGATAGTAATAAATAGAAGTGTGTGAAACATTTACAATTTAAGGCAAAGCTCTTCAGAAATGGAGTTTTTAGATATTTTGTCATGAACTGTAATATCAGACTCTTACTGGAAAAGTGTAATATTTTCTGGAAACCTCTTTTGATAGCATTGAATTCTGAAACAAAATTCAATGGAAAGAAAGAGCTTGCTCATTTTTTACACCAGCCTATGCATAGGTAAGGTTCACAGTTATCAGAACAGATACATATGGAAGGACTGAAGCCTCGAGAGCGACCATCGTGTTGCAAATATTTCAGGATGGACATTTTGTCACAACATACTACCTCCATTATTACATGTGAGCACAGGAATGAGAACACTGTAAATCAAGATCACTGCAATATGTAATAGCAGGGGAAATTTTCCAGCTATTGCTGAGAAAAATGTCACACATGGATGAAATGATGTGATGCATGACAGGTGTTTTTTTTAAATAGTTCCCTTTCATTCATCAGCGTACAAGATCCTTACTTCTGAATAGGGAGGAGCTCTCTATAGTGGAATTTTAGATCATGTTACAAAACATAAGTTGTTTGTAAGTATTTCTAAGTGGGGGTATCTCTATACATCCATGCATACTGATAAATATACACCCTGGGAATATCTGATTGTGTAGTATAGTATAAATGATTTTTATAATCATGGCTTTTGGCTGTGTTTCTTATGGCTGCTGAAACTCAGTCAGTTGTGCAGGCCCTTCCAAACAACAGTCAGCAAAACGCTTATATAGACTATATAGGGTATTAATTTTAGAGAGAAACTTTTAGAAAATTAATTTTTTAAAAAATATTTTTCTATCCCTCATCTGTAAATCCTGGCTGTCTTGGTACTGTAAGTCCAATAATGCTAGCTTTGAAGGGAAGGATAAGATATACCCATTACATGTTATTAGAATGATACAGACATTGTTTAAAATAACTTTTCTATATATAAATGTCATGCTTTAAACTTCTAAAGTTTTGGAATCTACAGTATGGGTCTAGAGAGAAAAAAACATTTCCATGTTTAGAAAGTAGGAGGATACATGGCTTTCAAATTGTATAAAGCTCCTGTTTCTTATTCTGTTGAATCATGAGGTATCAGATCTCAAGCATTTCATAGATCAAAGGCTGAATATTTCCTGTCCCAAGCCTCACCCAACTCGGGGAGAAACTCCATATTTGGAAAGGGGGAGGCTGATTTTTTTAATGATTATTTAATGATGGTTCTTTGGAGCTTTTCCATAGTTTGGAATGTTAGATATCATTTTGGGGGGAGATGGTTTGGAGAAAAAAGTAGAGAAATGAGTTGGTCATATATGCACAATAAATGCAGTTCTTCACTGCAAATATCTGCTACCTATGTAAGTAAACAATTTCTAATAATAATAAAAATTCTTTGCTTTTTCTATAACATCTTCTGTTGGAGAATCTCAAAATTATGAATTCTGAGGAAATTCTCCAATGCACAATCTGTTTATTAACAAGACACAAAACTAACTTAAAATGGAGTTAAGATTGAGAGTACTTAGCAGTAATTTAAGGGTAAAAAAAAATACAAGGATTTTGTAATTACTCCAAAACCAAGGATTACATACCCAGAAAATTCATAGTTAATATTACACTTCAAAGAAAGCCAAACATGTTGAGGTGTGGAAGTACACAGTTGAGATACTCTAACAACCTTAACGCTGTCCTATAGTGATGTTATACAACAAACATAGGATGATTAATGAACTTTAGGGTTTATAGCCACAAATTATAATAATTTTATTGTTTGAGATACATTAGAATTTTTACATATTTTTGCCTTCATTGTAGACTTTAAACAGAATTGAGCAATGGAGTCACTACCAACACCTCCATATGTTTAGGATGGACAAATACATTTGGTTTATTGAGCTAATTTATATAGATTTTTGGTCACAAAATCCACATCGTGAAACTATGAATCTGATATGTACTGGTTTAAGTTCTGTTCACTAGCAACTGTATGAGCATGTCCTACTGGAAGTTCTGGACCAGATTTATAATAATACACAAAATGTCTTGAGTAGAAACTCTCCTAGCTGGATTTATTGTTGGGTTTCTATAGCAGAAACCAAAAAAAAAAACCAAAAAAAAAAAAAACCAGGCCATATACCTCCTGTTATGGATGGTCCAGCAGAAGGCAATTTCACATTGAGGCAAGTATAATGATGTAATTGGATTGGTCATTTGGGGGACTGAATCCAAAAGTATCAGCCTCTACTACTTCAGCTAACAAATCAGGTACATTTAACCCAATGACAGTAACAGATTGAGCATATGACCTGGGCAGCTTCCTATGGTAATACTACAAAGGAACCCTGACTATACTTTAAAGCTACTCCTACCCAAAGAGTTCTTCACCAGGATGAATCCCTAATCTGCATCAGAACTAATCAGGATTTTCAACTTCTTGTAACAAATACTTCCTTTTTACACATCTCTTCTGACCGAGAGCTCAGCTGGCACCATAACGATACTCATATGGCAGTCAGAGACATCGTTACAGATTTCTATACTCTGAACACTATCTACTATCTAGCCTCTTAATATGCAAAAATGCTTCATTGCTTAAACTGCCTTTAATTTTTCTTTCTACAGTTAAGGGCAAGTAGGCCAAGAGATCTCATTATCCAGTCACTTAAAATGAGTCAACCTAGTTCTTGATATGCAATGAACTCTTTTGCAAAAGAAGATGGTTATTAAAACACGCAGCAGAAATACAGTATAGTAAAGTTCTATTGTTACTCTTTTTTTTCCAATTTTATTTTATCATTTTATATTAATTATGGCATTTATTTTTAACAAAAGACTAAACCTCAATGAAAAAAATCATAGAAGTCAACAATTTATACCAACATCTATAAATTGAATCCTGGAAAAACATCTAGAAGAAAGAAAGATAATATAGCATGATCCAATGGCTGGAAGTTGAAGCTATACAACATCAGACTAGAAATAAGGCAATTTTTAACAGAAAGTGTAATTAACAATTGGAACAACTTACCAGGGGTCATAGTGGATTCTCCATGACTGGCAATTTTAAAATCAAGATTGGATTTTTTTTTTTTAAAGATAAGATCAAGGAATTATTTTGGGGAAGCTCTATGGCCTGTGTTATAAAGGAGCCAGACTAGGTGATCACTATGGTTCCTTCTGACCTTGGACCTAGTGAATTTATTAAAAGAAATGTATGTATCTTCATTTTATGGTTGATCAAACAGTAATTATTAGACAGATTGAAATAAGAATAATAATTGAACAGATACAACAGTCAGTGATTTAATAATCTGTTTGATCAATATCAGCATTGGTATCCAAATTGACAAGATTATCTTTCTTATTTTTAATTTAAGACACAAAAAAAGGATTTTGTATCATCATTATATATGCTGTTGGTGTCTAATTACCCTGCATTGGGTAGGAGACAAGACAGAATCAGAAAAACTGAGAGCAGCAAATTCTTCATAAAGCAAAAAGCAATTTCTTACATCTAAAATTACTAATTTTAGAAATTGATCTCTTTTTTCATCATTTTCTTCAAAAATGACATTAAAGTCTTGTTTAATTTCCTAATTCTGGAGGATTCTCAGATACCACTGTGATGCATATTGTATAAGAACCTGCATAGCACAATAACAAAAAAGATAAAATATAGCACTGAACTCAAAAATACATTACCACTCTAAAGCTATGGGGTGAGATCCTCAAACCCTTGTGTGCTGGGTAAAAGGGCCAGAGCTCAAAAGGTGCACTACAAGCTCCAAATCAGGCCAGGGGAGGATTCATCCAGCACAGTCACCATGGAAGACAACCACAAGTCTGCCTTCTGAGGACCCCTTCATGTGGCATGGGTGAGTGTTAAGGATGACTTTGCAGTGTTTTAATGAATTATTGTGAGCCTGTTAAAAACTACTTCCTGCAATGTAGTACTGATGCTTTTAGACAAAATTAGAAATGTGGTGAACAACAAGAGCAAAGTCCACCATAAAATATTATTTTTGTGGATCTTTGACTGCTTAACATTTTGCATATTTTAACTGAGGTAGGAAATAACCAAACTGCATGCAGTTCTTCACTTTCCAGCAGTGTCAGCTCAATTCATAGTCATTAAATCTCACTAGGGAAAAAATTAGCTACAACAACTTATCCCAATAACCCTGTCTTCATTAATATTATTTATAAACATCTAATAATTCATTCATTATAGACAGAGCTGCTAGTGATGCCTTTAGTTAAGTTTGTCTTACACTTTTCATTTTAAGACCTGGCATTCATTTGTGTATAACTTTGCCTACATTTTAAGACAGCATGAATAAATTATTATTAGGCATTTATTCCTCAGCTGAGTAGCCCTCATGTTTACTCACTGTGTCATATCTAAAATTTAGATGGTAAATTCTCTTGAGCAAAATCAATGTTTTTTTCTATCTTCTGATCAGTAAAAACAATTATTTGGTTGATGTAAAATAATGTATATTACCCTGTCAGTAGAAATTGAAATAAGAGGATTCATGTTTCCAGCTTGACTTAGAAAATAAAAGTTAGTCAGTTGGTATTTGAATGAAGTAAAGACTTCTATAGCTATCCTAAATTCTATTGTGATCACTAAAAATTCATCTTCCACGTGACACTCCAAACATGACCATAAGCAATGTGTGTTTTTGTTCAATATCTGTAAAAGGGGAATCTTTCCAAAATTGCCCAAATTCAATGTATTACTAATTTTTTGCTCCATCATAGGGAGAATTTTTGTTTTACCATTTGAAAGGATTCTCCATTTAAATGTCTTTAAAAAATCCATATTGTCTATTATAATCCAGTGTACTCAATAGGACTATATTCCCAAAGATGAAGACTTTAGCAGAGGGTGATATGTCAGATTTTTAAAAAGAGCTAATCCTGTGGTTTATGTTCCTCCTATTATTTGTCTTGATTATGTGTTAATTTGCTAATCACACAGTGTCAGAATACAAATACAAAATGAATCTTAATGTCAGAGCCATGAATACAAATCTGAATATGAATGTCAGGACCGGCGGACATTCCTATTATGCCTCTATGCTGGGGAGATAAATGTTGGTGCTACAGCATATCCAAATGTTTGAAAGGAATCTTGAAATGACAGCAAGATAGCTTACAGTGTTAAAATGTGTATTAGAAGTTCACCCTTCTGTCCTTGATGTTGCTCCGCTTTGCTCCGGGGACGGGGAGAAAGGAAGTGGGGTGGATGGTCACTTCTTTTGAAGTCAGTCATAGATTCTCATATGATAGGTTCTTAAGCTGTCAGTGAGAGATCATTAAAAACGTCCTGCAATAATTTAATGAAATGTTTAATGAATATGCAAATGTTAGACAGGAAGATAACTCATGTTTCTATTCCCTGTGTAAAGAAAAAGAATACATTATAGGACAGGGAGGCAAAAGTCAGCCACCTGCACATTCACTTATATAGGAGGGGAGTAGGGCAGCACTGAAAAGGAAAAAGATAACAATGTCCTGCTCACTGCTACACCATACCCCTTCCAGATGGAAAGGTGGGTCAGCTGTTTCTTCAGCAGTGTATGCTTCTTGCCACACAGAGGGCACAGAAAACTAGAGCAGCGGTGTCCAATAGAAATTCGATGCTAGCCACACTTGTGGTTTTTAATTTTTCTTATTCTCCACATTATAAAAAGGATTAAAAAACATACTACAAACATGCCACATACTACTATCATAACCCTGAAATCTGGTATACAATTCATACTGACCACACATCTTAATTCAGCCTCCAGATTTTACTTAGATTTTATAAAATTTATAGCAAAAAAAGCAGATTCATAGACCCACACGTTACTCATGCATTAGCCACAATTCAATAACATATTTGCCACATGTGGCTAGTGGTGAACGTATTGGACATAAGAAACATAAGAACATAAGAAAGGCCATAGTGGGTCAGACCAAAAGTCCATCTAGCCCAGTATCCTGTCTACCGACAGTGGCCAATGCCAGGTGCCCCGGAGTGAGTGAACCTAACAGGTAAAGATCAAGTGATCTCTCTCCTGCCATCCCTCACCCCCCTCTGACAAACAGAGGCCAGGGACACCTTTCCCTACCCATCCTGGCTAATAGCCATTAATGGACTTAGCCTCCATGAATTTATCCAGTTCTCTTTTAAACCCTGTTATAGTCCTAGCCTTCACAGCCTCCTCAGGCAAGGAGTTCCACAGGTTGACTGTGCGCTGTGTGAAGAAGAACTTCCTTTTATTTGTTTTAAACCTGCTGCCCACTAATTTCAATGGGTGGCCCCTAGTTCTGCTATTATGGGAACAAGTAAATAACTTTTCCTTATTCACTTTCTCCATGCCACTCATAATTTTATATACCTCTATCATATCCCCCCTTAGTCTCCTCTTTTCCAAGCTAAAAAGTCCTAGCCTCTTTAATCTCTCCTCATATGGGACCCGTTCCAATTCCCTAATCATAGCTGAACTAGAGCTATGGATGAAGCTGCAAGGCTGGGTGGACTAAGGAAGCAGTGGTAGACTGAGGAGGAACCTTCCCCAGATCCTATTTTCCTGCTTCCAGTAAAATCCCTGTTGGCTATATGGTTATTTTTGAGTGTGTCAATTCTTTGCTGGGGTTTGTGTTGATGTACTTTATTGTAGTATGTGTACTGCATTTTACCACCCTTGCCAGCTGTGGTAGCAGTGTTCATTTTTCCCAAAGAATAGCACCAAGTGAGGTGGTATGTGAGAAAGTTGAGGAATTTTACCCAGGTTAGAGGCACCATGCATGACAAAGAGAGTTCAGGACTCAACCCATGTGAGGAGGGAGAAGTCACACCAGGGAGAAGCTTGAGCCATGCCTGGGAAGAGAGGCTACAAATAGTATTTAAGGTCATAAATGCCTATGTCGCTTTTGAATATAACATTTAAGTTCCTCAGTCACTTATTTTGAAATTTTTACCCTCTCTCTTTATTGGTTTTCACTATATTGTATCTTAAGAGATTATTCACTAAAACACTTGTTCCCATGATGGGAACTCTCCTCTTTCCTCAAGCCTACCTCTCGTCCTTGCTATATGATACTTAAAAGGACACTATATTTTGAATAAGCCAGACAGATTTCAAATTAATCTGTGAAATAATGAAATTTGAAACAACAAAATAGCATGAGCTACAAATCTGAAAATGCTGCTGAGCCCCTCTATGCTTTGATTTTTGTTTCTCAAAATACAATTCCCGGTAGCAAAAATTCTTCAGCTCACTTTCATCTCTTCTCTGCTGTTAGAGTTCTGGTGTAAGAGCTGCTGGGAGTTTCTTTTAAACCAACATGCTGGTTTTTCTCATTTTGGGTCCAACCCTGCAAGGTTCTGACACCTAACTTCAGTGTGAGTTGAAAGCACTCAGTGCCTTTCAGGAGGCACCCATAACCTGGCGGGATTGGGTTCCAAAAGGCTGGATTGCACCCTCATATATCCATGCATAGAGGGGTCTGTCTGAACACAGAAGGGATGCCCCCGCCCTTCTCAGGATCCCACAGAGAACTGTCTATGGATCAGAATCCACCAAGGGAAGAATTGAATCTTCCTCCACCTGCTCCCATGGAGTCCCCTCAGTATGATAATATAGTACTAGGGTGTATCATCATTTTCCTTGGAGCCCTTCCTATGTGGGAACCCCCTCCCAAAACTCTTTAAGGCAGATGCCAGGGGATGGGGTTAGGGGAGCTTGGATCCAGATGTAGCAAGGAAGACAGGACCTGGAGTCCTCTATGAGGTTTGGAGGCAGATTCATGATCTGTTCTGGTGTGTGTGTGGGAAGGGTTGGTGCAGGAGTGGGGAATTGTGAAGGGGAAACTCCTTGATGAGATCCCTCATGGAGTTTTCCTCTCTACTAGCTCCCTCCCACTGGTTTTAGCGTGTGTGTGTGAGAGAGAGAGAGAGGGAGAGAGATTCAGCTCAGGTTAATTTCTTCACCCTCCATTGCTGAATAAAATTTGTTTGTATTACTACTGATATTTGTATGACATTCCTGGATAGAGTGACCAGATATCCTGATTTTATAGGGACAGTCCTGATATTTTGGTCTTTTTCTTATATAGGCTCCTATTACTCCCCAGCCCTGTCCCAATTTTTCACACTTGCTGTCTGGTCACCATATTCTGGGAGTAAACACCTTTGGCCCAAAATCACTCTGATTTGAAAGAGCAGTGAGAAATTTCTCAGTGTTACTAGTACTATGCAATAATGAACCATAAATCAAGTCAAGCTGGTGACAGTGCAGTAACACTATTCTAAGAAGATACATTTGGTTTATGATTGTACAGAAACCAAAGACAAGCTTCAAAATGGATTCCAGCTTGTATTATCTAAATGGGAAGTACAGCCCGTGTGGTTGTTATTACTGGATTGTAACAAAATGGGTTAAAAATATTTGAGAATTTTGTTTTATACAACTTTACTTTTTAATTGTTCTTCCCACAAGGTGGTCTTAGTCACATTGTGAAAAATGGCACATTAATAATAGATAGATAGTAATTAGATAATGTATCACAGTATGCAATTTTTCACTTGACTTTGGAAACAACCAAAACCCCTAATTTAAGAAGTATATTTCTTTTTCCCCCATCTCCTTTTCAGACCTAGAAATATTTTTTTTTAAATCAGAGGCATTTTTAATACCAGTGCTCACTATTTTACATATAAAAATCAAGAGGAAATATGAGAGGCCCATGGTAGGTGATGTAACGCTCAGAATGAAGCTCAAAAGCTTGTACATTCCACTAACCACAGTTGGCCCAATAAAAGGTATTACCTTGCCCACCTTGTCTCATATGCTGGGACCAATATGGTTACAACACTGCAGACAAAAGAGTAAATATGGACAGGTGAATTTCAGTATACTCTAAGGCAGGGTAGCAGACAAAACTGGCATTAGAAGCCATGCTTCAACTCGTGAGGAAGAGATAAATTATTATTCTAGCTGGGAAAAAATAAAGCATCCTAATCAGGCTATAAAGCGACATCCCAATGCTAATGTAATAAGCAGAAACTTGACTTGTCAGGCTGGTATTTGTTATACTCTTGATTTCCATACACTACGAGTGGAATGCTGAACTTCAGATATTTAAGGGAGTCTGGCTGGAATATATTAGCCCTGTGGTACATATCAAACCATGGCAGAACAAAGTGCTCAAAACTAAAGCATACAACTTTGAGCCAACTATTTGCCATCATAAAACAGGACTAATAATGGGACTTTAAGAATAAGCTATTGAATTAATGACCATTGGTATGATCGAAGGGAATATGATTTGTTTGTGGGGAGGAGGAATGTTTGAAAAAGATGTGGTGGAACTGGAAAAAAACAATGGAGCAGAACAGAATATTCTGCTGATAACTCCTGAGTGTGTAGGGAAGCACACTACAGGGAAAGGTTTGGATTATGGAGCAATAATGAAAACAAGCTCTCTATTGCAGAGCTTCCCGTTCTTAAGAAATCAAATTTTGTGGAATATTTAATTTAGTAAACTATAAAGCATAAAAATACCTGTTCTTGTACCAATAGCTTAATTTTCCAGGTGCTTCCTGAGAGATTAACAAACTCAGCTAAATTCTGTTTTTTCATTAGGAAACTGAATAATGAATATTGTAAGAAGTGAACATTATGGGTGCCTTGTGAATGACACCATGCCTCTTGGTAAGACATTAACATTCAAATTTTCAGCTAAACACTCTGTTCCTGTATATCCATTCTTCCCTGTCTGAAACTAAGTTGAGCCTACCCCAGACTCCCCCCCAGTCTCCAGGGCATTCAGAAATTAACACTCCTTTTTTTAAACAAAGAACCAGGCTACTGAGAGTGACCTTCATAATTACTGTGACAAGATAAGAGTACTGGAAGCGTCAGCAGGAAGGGGGAACTAGGATTAAGGAACATTTCCTCCCAAGGTTGCTCCTTCCAGCTTTAAAGAGACAAGGCAAACTTTAATTCAGCAAAGAAGTCTGTACCATTGAACTATGATGGTATTTCTAAGCTAGATCAGAAAAGCAACTCCTTTATATAGCAACCTGCATCACCAGCATAGGCGTGCCCACAGGGACACTCGTATGTCTCCAAAAAAAGTGGCTTTCAATGAAGAGTACAGCGTCTCCCCAGGGCTGACAACCTGTCACACTCTTAAATATTAATCTTTGATAATAAACTTACGATTGTTTCACTATATCTCCACGCTGTGGTGCTATAAAAGACCTGATCCTGAATTTTCCAACCTAGCAGAATGTATAGTGTTCCCTTGGGAATATCAAACCTGGAGTTACTGAGAGTGTCCAGTGACAAGGGTTGGACACTACAGGGGGATCCTTCAGTGAAGCTCAGGAACTGGGGTACACCAAGTGTTAACCTGCAAGGCCAAGTACGGGGTGGCAGAGCTCGAGGAGGTGGTTTGGGTAGCTGACACACTGAGTACATCAGCAAATCTCTCACAGAATTGAGGGGAGTAACTTGGTGATTCACAGACCTGGGCACCCCAAGCAAGTGTTGTGCAAGGGTAGAATGGAATGGCTCCACCTTGGAGGAAAATATGCCATTTCTGGTGGGTGTAGGTTTTCACTTGGCTTGCTACAGATACACAGTGATTTTCATCAGCCCAGTGAAGCCCTGCTCCTCCAAACATGAAGTTTGGAGGTGGCTGCTAAGCAAGTTCCTAAACTAGTCCTGTTGCCATGAAATGGTGCTACACCCAGTGGCGGACTAGCTACTGGGCCAATGGGTACTGTACTTAGGGGCCCTGGCCAATTGGGGGCCCCTGGAAAAAAGGCACCCTCACACCCTGACCCCACTTACTGGCAGAAATGCTGGATCAGGGGGGTGGGGCAAACCACCATGCCCTGACCCCATTTCCCTGGCAGGAGCACGGGAAGGGAACTGCAGGTGAAAGGGGTGGGGACAGGTCCCCACTTGCTCTGGTCTAGGGCCCCACAAAATCACAATCCACCTCTGGCTATACTACATGGAACTACTGGACCAGCATATAGATGGTTCTGGCTTTGAAAGAAGTCCCATAAAAGTTTGGGCACTCTGTGTAGGCCATAGATCTAGCTCAGCATTGATTTTTTTTTTCTTTTTTTTTTTGCTTAGTAGTTAAGAATCAGGCTACAACCCACTAATGAACAGCTGTGAACTCCTTGCCTATTTCTCCCTCACTCCCACACAGCTATGGGGACGAAAACGAAGCAAGTTAAAACTCAGAGTTTCTTGACATCTTTATGGGTTTTTCCCTGATGCAGAAAATCAGTTGAAAGCTTTGAAGAGAAGAAAAAACTGGGGTCATGCCTCAGGGAAAATAAGGCTCTTCCTAAAGGATATTATCCATTATTTATGCATGTTTAGCCAAAATGCTCTCTCTTTCTTTCTCTCTCCTCCTATGTACTGTCTTACTGCTAGCAAGCAGATTTCATGACAAGAAAATAACTATCTTGGCCCAAATTTTCATACTTGGCTGGTCAAAGTTAGCCACCTAAATACCTGTGAGGCACATAGATTCTCATATAAACTAGGATCAGATGCCTAAATCAACATTCAGGTGCCTAAATAAAGATTTATTGACCCTTACAACAGTAATAATAGCAAAGCACTTTTATAATGTTTTTAATTTTCAAAGTCCTTTAAAAAATTTAATCTTCATAACATCTCCCTGAAAAAGGTAAATATTAACTCATTTCTATAGCTGGGAAAACTGACATAGAGAAAGGTTATGTGATTTGCTAAAGGACACAAAGAAAGTCAGTGTCAGTGATAGGATTAAAACTCAAGAATGTGTGTATTTATCAGGGGAAGAACAGGGGACTCTGCAGGAGAGACAAGGTTGGAAACTGACCCTGCTGGGTCTACGAAATCAGCAGAATCACAGTTATGCACTCTTCCTCCTGAAGAGCTAAATAAGAGTTCTCTTCCCCTTGAATAGCCCCATTCCTCCTTTATTAGGGCTTGATCCAATTCCCATTGAAGTTAGCGGAAAGACTTCCTTTGACTCCATTGGTCATCAGATGGGGCCCATAATGAAGTGGCTGACTTTGAGAGAGGCTGCTGTTTCATTCTCCTCCTCACCAGCTGCCCGCACACTGCACTAATCTCTCCAATTTATTTTACACCAGCTGCCATCAACAGCAGGGTGAGTGATTACGTGGTACTAACAGGGATTCATGTTGCAGCTTCACAGAAAAGTAAATGATCTGGCCATTTTTATGTCTACATAATTACCTTGTACATATGGCCCTAGCGCATGTACTCTGCCTTACTTCCTGTCCTAAATAGATACGCTCTGTTGCTGTGCTAAGTGGCTGGTGTGTTCCAGTTCAGTCATGGATTAACCATTCCATACACATCCCTCACCTACCTCAAGCTGAATGTTTGTAATGTGCTTTGAGATCAGAAAATGAAAAGTGGCTGTTAAAGTGCATCCAATTATTATTGATGGAAAAAAAACTATACTATCCTCATTCTTGTTTTTCAGCCAATTTATGTATGATTGGCCATGAGTGCTGGAATGCAATAGTCTAATGCTTTCACACAGGACTACACAGAAAGCATAATTTGTCTCCATTAGTGGTTTGCTTTTGTTTGACCTTTTTCTTGCTAAAAATTGGTAAATGAAAGTGAAGTGAAAACAGAACTTATGGAAAGCTCCAAAATTCATGCTAATTTATAGTATTATTTTAAAATGAGCTTCCATGTGCATCCAACTCTATGATGGTCTATAAACTGAGTTTTTATCTTTAAGAGCTGATTTTTTCCCCTTGTATAGCTACTAATGAAAGAAGATGTACTGTGTATCTCCTGGATGACTATGACACAGCCCCATGGAATGTTATTGTAGTTAGGAATGCTGAAACCATTTATGCATTATCATGACAATTCTACTCTTGGAAATCCTGACCTTCAGTTTCCAAAAGGCAATAAGAGACTGAGTGCATAATAGGCCTGGCACACAAGGCAACTGACAAAACTAATAAAATATAATGACCAATGCAAATCTGAAAGCTAAATACTAGATTGAGAATGTGTAAAATAAAGAACAAAAAGGGTCCATCTGGGAGCTGGTGATTCAATTTAAGTCGGGGCTTTAATGGGTTTGGACTTTGGAACTGAATACCTGGAATTTGCAGCATGCTCAGTACTTCTCAAGACTCAGTACTTCTCTTTGAAGTGCAATATTAACATGTATTCTATTGGACATAAACAATACATGTAACATTTTATACTAAATTTTCATAGGCTACTGGAGGTTTAAAATGGAGTTTCTGAATCAATGTTTCTCCAGCTTATTAATGTGGAAGATAAAGATTATTTCATGGACATCTCTCCTCTCAGTCTTGAATTTATTTCATATCTTCTCTTCCTCAAATGTAGCCCTTGCTGACACGGAAGGATAGTGTTAGCAAAGTATCACCACGCAAAATTAAAAAGAACTCTCTAATACAATAGGTGGCCATTTTGGTTGATTCCCCCATTTTATATCTTTCCTGTGGTCTTGGGGCCTTTCTTGCGTATAGCACTTCATTTTTATTAAATCTCCCCTTGTTCTTTGCAGCTCACACTGCACTACCCTCTCCAATTTATTTTATACTGAGTGTTTCCTACCCTTCTACTTTTGCTATGAATCATTTGCTATGAATTGAATCATGGCCGCATTTACAGCAACGACAAAAAAGCCAGGAAGCAACTACAGACCTGCAAAGTGGGACGTCCCCTTCCTATATTTAGTTGGTTAAAAACAAGACTCTGGAAATCCTGAAAGAGTACTGACGGAGCTACAGCTAGATAGGAGTATCTCTGCTTTAGACTGACAGATGGTTCACCTCTGTGAAAGCAGGAGTTCTGCTAACTACTTGGAAGTGCTCCACAGTTCTCCAATGATCCGCAGACCACCCTTTGAGAACATAGATCTGAATGATACACCACAGCTAGAACAAACATTGTATTTGTTTTACTCTCTTCCAATGTAAACACCTGATGCTAACTTTATGGTGCACACCAGCAATATACCAACCTGGGAAAATAACATAAGCCTATTAAATTGTTACATTAACATGACTATATGATGTGTTTGCTTGAATTCTAATAAACCAAACAGATCAAGTAACTAAAAGGAGGTCAAACTAGAGGTTTGATGGCAAAGGCGTCATACAGTGATGTAATAACGTAAAGCTCATTTTAAAGATGGGAACAAGGCGTATTTAAAAGGGGTGCATGTGAGGAGAAAACAGATACTTTTTTCTGCTTTTCTGAGAAAGAAAAATTAATCCATAGATTTTACCCTATTAGATTATGTCTAATACTATCATCCCTTCTTAATCTCACGTAGCAATTAATACAAAAATATGAAAGTAACTAATTACACAACTAAAAGTGGTTAGAGTCAAAGAAATGAAACTACAGACACTTAAATGGGTGTTATGCAGTTTGCTATGGTGCACAAGACTCTTTTCAGACCCAGGAGGCTCAGTAAGAATGAAATTTATATATTATTCTTGGCATGCATAATACCTTAGCATCACAATACTTTCAAATTGTTTTATGGCATAGACCTAATACTACTTAGCATTGACTGCGATCACCATTAAAGAAATCAGTAGTTGCTTACAGTTCTATTTGAGACACAACACTAGTTCCTTACATTTAAAATAGAACATCACATTGGCAACTGTGTAACAACTGCTGGTAAATGAATGGCAGCCACTGTATACAATACTTCATGAACTGTTGTTCATGACTCTTCTGTGCAGTAAGTATTACTATCCCTGTTTTACAGTAGTGACAGTAGAAAAGAATGGCAGAGTGATATGATTAATCATGTTTGGGGGATAGCAAGGATATGCATGAGAGCTAGCTAGTGAAGACCCAATTCAGAGAAGACACGGGTGATGTTGATTGGCTGGAGAAACAGCAAGAAGAGAGGGCACAGGTTAGATTGCCCACCCCCCACCCCTGACTGAGGGAGTTGACCTGCCATTTGTACACCATCACAGGGGCAGCACCTTAAATCTACATAGGCCTTGCCAGTGATGCATAATTCAGCACTTCATTTGCTAGGGGGGTGTTTTGGGAGCTAATGACACCACTACTTTTCTGTCTCCACTGGCTTCCTATTAAGAATGAGGTACAATGTAGGGTGTTGGTTTTGACCTTAGCAGCATTAAATGGTATGGGGCCTTCTTAGCTGAAAGAACATAAAGCCACCGTTGCCATCATCAGGGCTGCTTGAGCTGGAGCCCCACTCATATAAAACTGGAGTGTGGGACGGGTATGGCATTCTCCATGAGGTCCCCTCAACTTTGAAATTCACTCATCTGAAATAGCCCAGATTTATCAACTTTCATGATGCTAGGCCTGTTTGCTTCTCCTAGGACCAACTTGGTCCTCTTGCTAAGTTCAATAATAAACTTATATACAGGAACTATAAATGGAGAAGACGGACAACATTAATCATACTATAACTGAGCTTTGTTTAAGGCAGGGGTGGGCAAACAACAGCCTTTGCCTGGATCTGGCTCACGGGATTGCCACCCCCATGGCACTACGCCACTCCCAGAAGCAACTGGCACCACATCCCTGCGGCCTCTGGGGAAAGGGGGGCAGAGGGCTCTGCATACTGTCCTTGCCTGTGGGTACCTCCCCCCACAGTTCCCATTGGCTGTGAATGGGGAACCACAGCCAATGGGAACTTTGGGGAAAGTACCCACAGGTGAGGGAGGAGTGCAGAGCCCTCTACCACCCCTCCTCCAGGGCTGCAGGGATGTGGTGCCAGCCACTTCTGGTAGTGGCGCGGAGACAGAGCAGGCAAACAGGGAGCTTGCCCTGGCCCGGGTGCTGCCATCCTGGTCCCACTCCAGGTAAGTGGTGCTGGGCTAAAGCCTGCACCTTGAATCCCTTCTGTACCCCAATCCCCATCTAAGCCCCCTTGTATACCCCGCACTCCTCCTCTGTTCCAACCCCTTGCCCTGAGCCCCTTCCTGCACACCTTACACCCTCCCACACTCCAACCCTCTGCCCCAGCCCTACATTCATGGCCCTGCAAGCAATTTCCCCACTCAGATGGGCCAAAAAGTTTGCCCACCCTTGTTTAATGGGATCATTTACAGTCTACGTAGGTCACATTCTTTGTATCAGCTGGGGTTTTGTACTCTTTTCAAATAATAAGATGCCATTTTTCTTTACTTTTCCTGTAAATGTACGGTAATATAGTTAACACATAGCACATTTGCATTAAGTACCTTCAAACTATGAAACAGACCACATTATAAAATAAGCAGCACAGTCATTATTTAGGAGTCACCAGAGTTTACTTCAGATGTATTAATTTGGCTGCCAGCAGAATTCTATATTTTTCTATTAATGCAATAAAAATACATTGAATAATGTCCATAAAATTAATTTTAAAAAATAATTTAATGGCCATATAGTTCAATGATGCTGTATTCTGTAGCTCTGTATGCCAAGAAATTGTCCTGAAGAAAACAAACAAACAAAAAATAATAGACTTTGAGCTGTATATCTGAGTATGAATTATTTATTTGACAAAGAACTGTTAAAATTGGAGCAGGTTTCTGATCTTAGACTGGGATTCACTAGCATGGGCCCCAACATCCACGTGAACTCTCATTGAACCCAATGGCATTCCACACAGCTGTCTGCAGGAGTGAATTTCAATGTAGGATTGGCCTAGGTTTGTATGATAAGTATAATTACTGGTATGTGTTGAAAATTTAGTGAACTGCTTGATACATGAAGAGGGAAATACGCATTTCTAGTTTAAAAACATCTCAAGAGAGTTTGAATTCACTGAGTTAGATCTTTAACTGACTAATGAGTCACTCACTTACCAGTATTGTGAACATCAATGACCAGAGATCCTTGACTGACTTCTATCTCAGGAACACCCAGACATCACCACTCAAATATGCGGGAACACGAGAATTTCACCCTGTTCTGGCATTTTCTAACTTTTGAATGCTTGAATTTATAACCTTAATAATGTTCTTTTAATGTAATAAATCTTTAGGGAATTTAGCCAATAAATCGAACAAGTCTCTACTGAGCATGTGCAAGCTGCAGTTTTTCAAAGGCTTATAACTTAGCCAAATGTGGACAGATTTTCTTAGGGATGGCGAAAAGGCACATCCCTGACACAAAAGCCATATTTCTAATCCCTAATCCAAAGCATAAGGGTATTAGAGCTTGTCAAAGACAGGTTGCCAGATTTTTTTCCCAACATGCACAAAACAATGTATTTTTCCCTAGCCTCATTCTTGAACAGGACTGAACTGTTTTGAATACTTTAAAAAATAAAATAGCCAAAGCCACCTAGTATGAAAAATTTCAGCCCTAATGGTTCAAGCCATTGAAAACAGGGTCTTCTAATGAATGGGACGTGTCAGGCAACCTTAGAGTAGGCAGTTCTGCCAATCCTGTCTTTAAAACATGGTACAAACAAAGCTTCCCTTCAAGCCAGTTTTAAACACAATTGGCTTGGTGCTTGGACACAGAGCCAGGCCTGTACAGTAGATCTCTCAGGCTGATGTATTATTGCACAGTATACTATCAAAGTATGGTTGCTTTTATACTATGTAGTTTTATAAATTTCCTTGAACACGATTTGGCCTTAGCCTAAACCATCTAGCCAAATACTGCTCTCTAATGCTCAGTATATCTGAATTGTATTTTAGCACAGTTTTCAAATATCTCTATCTGTAACATGGATAAGTCTGGAGGTTAACAGAGGAAAAGACATGACTCGTTTCATGTCTGATTCTGAGGATCATGCAGGTTTTATACAGTGGTCTCCAGCCCTCCATATGTTTAATTAAAGAAAAGTTAAAGAAAAAACAGTTACGAAACTTACAAGAATCCTTCTACTTTTTTGCTGAATGAGCGAGCGTGGATGGTCCAAGACAACAGGCACTGCAATGACCCAACAGCCAAAAAACCCCAAGTTTATGTCCACAGAAAATTGCCTATATGGATAGACAGGCTTGGAATAGGAACTTTGTCTAGACCTGTGGACTATTGTTGCTGTTAAGGGACACATTTTCAAAGGACCTCCAAATATGGCCACAAACCTTGCAAATAAAAAAACCTTGCCTGTAAGTGATCCAAACTAGTATTGCAGCATATTTTGGACCCTATACTGATTTCATTTATACCACTGACACGTAACTTCAGCAGGGTTACTTTTTGCTTTTAAAATGGAATGAATGGGATCAAAAAATCAGGCCCTCTAGATATACAATTTCTATATGGAAATGCACACAATATTACATGCAATAGAACACAGCAAGCATACTTGCAGAAGCCCTTTGAAAATTCCCAGCAAAACATTAATGGCTTCAGCTGCCCTTAGTCGTTATGCACCAGCTATGTCTCATGAAACACTGTTTCTTCTAGGAACTCATGGAAGCATATTTCTTTGATGAAATTAAAGCGCTGGACACTAAGAAGTCATCAGTAATCAACTCTTACAACAACACTCCTGTTAACTATCTTCATCAGTGGTCCAACTTTAGTGTGTATAGAATTTGCAATTTGAAGGGATAGCTTTTCTAAAAATAAAAGAAGAAGTGATGTAATCAAAACCATTTAATAGGAACAGCAGCAAAAAAAGTCAAATTTATAAGATCAGTTGTAAATACTGTAGATAAAAAGGAACCTAGTTCAATAAAGGTGAAATCATTACACTAGCCAACTTAAACAGGGCCCATTTGGGCTCAATTGTCCCTCCTGGAGACGCGTAGGGTACATTTGGCTATTTAAATTGCTAACCACAATTAACCACAGAGTAACTTGGTTCTTTTTGTGGTTGTCATACCTTAGAGAGGTTAGTTTTTTCTTGCGTGTATGGGTGTATCATAAATGTGTTTGATCATAAAAATTATAAATATGATTTCAAACCATTGGGCAGCATTTAATGGATACCATAAACCAAAGCTCCTACAATGTAGTAACAGTTGCCATGACTTGTCTCTGAACAGGTGAAAGCTGCTGCCTCTGGGTTCTGTATTTATACATGTCTCAGCTGGCATAATCTAAGTTCTTGCATACCACATCGAAAAGGCCAAAGTTACTGTACAAGAGGCTGAAGCATGAGTACAAAACATCCCTTAAGATTTCTTGCTGAGGTGAGGCGCCGCAAAAAAGCATGTAGTGTGAAACTGAATTCTGCAATCGGTTATTGCTCAGAGTACTAAAGTGAAACAGGGAAGAATGGAGGAATGAATGGGAAGATTGCTCAAGGTGACCAAAACACACTTGAAAGCATCAAATTGCTATACAGGGAACCTTCTTATCATGCCTTTTGATTATCCTACATCAAGGAGATTGGGGTATTCTTGCTCAGCAGTCTGTCAGCAGAATGATCGGAAAATTATGGTAGGGGAACTTATAATCACTTGGGAAATAACCACTCTTCCAGCATAATCATATGCCCTTTGAACAAGGCAGAGCCCGAGTTGTAGTGATATTTTTATGTTCACTCTGATTTTCTGCAACACAACGCACCATCACTAAATACATTTCTCATTAATCCAACTGGCTCAAGCTCTAGTAGTGTACTGCCAGTAATCATGCTCAGATAGACCAAGCTAGCCACTTCCATGAAAATTAAATATGTCATTTGAATATCTGCATTAGTCACATCAAAGGAGCCTCACTCTGCATCCTTGAAGTTATTCTGACCTTTAGGGTGGAATTTTCAAAGGCGTCTAGGGAGCTAGCATCTACTCCATGTCCCTTTGAACGTAAAAGACTGCCTCCAGCGATAGAAGTGTGGCACAGCAACGTAGCTGACTTGGCAGCTAAAGAGTAGGTAATGTTTCAAAGAAGAGGGAGCTCCAACAAATTTTAAAGGGTTTGATCTGACGTTTTAGAAATCTTTGATTAATTCCTAGTGGATAGAAACTGAAATGTCGTTCTCCTTTCCTCTCCCCGCCCCACTTCCTTCCTTTTCTCTTCTTTTGTTGTTCTTTTTTTGTTTTCACGCCATCCTTATTTTTGGGGGACACGGGAATTTAACTAAAAGCAATGGAATTTGAGAGCCTAAATCCCTTAGGCTGCTCTGAAAATTTTAGCCTTAAATTTTAATTAATTATAATTCCTATGTACTCTAATGTCCACATGACTTAGGCAGAGTAAGGGGCTTTGAAGTGGGAAGTAAATTATAGGTTCACCCAACTGAAATGCTCTTTACACCATCAGAGAGGTGTAGACCTTAGTGCAAATGAAATTTAGGCCCCTAGAGAAACATGTCCTATTTATGAGACATAGAATCTGTCAGTATCATTTGCAACATTTTTACAGTCTTTCAAGGAGGAACAGGGCAATCAAAATCTTGTCAGAGTAAACTCCTTGTCTAAGGGCATATGGCCTTCTATATATTTCTACAGTGTCCAGCACCTGGGGTCTTTGGTCATTGCCACAGTATAAATAAGCATCCATTGATCCCCACAACTCTGAAATTAATTCCACCCTATAACAGGGGCCTGTTTCCTCCCTGTCCTCTTCCTTGGAGAAACCACCCAGGCTCCACCCGGTGTACTGTCAATGAAACTTTATTTTGATTCCCCTTCACCAACATAACCACAATCCCCCATCCTCCTCACTATTTACAATATTTACCAAGCTTTAGGTCCTCTCAGCAGGACCTGGCGGGGAGCAGAGGTCTCCCTACTCTGAGACCCCTGTATGATTAGACCCAGCTAGTCTTGCACCCTCCCCCCATCCACCCCACACTTTCTTCCTGTTGCCTCTTTTGTCAGCCCTAGCTGATGGGTCCAATTCAGTTTTTACCCCACCCAGCACACCTGCTTGATCAGATTATTATCCCAATCGGTTTCTCCTGAGGCACTAAATAGTCTCTAAGGCCATGTCTACACTGACTCTTAAGCAAAATAAGTGGTCATGGGATAAGAGGGAAAATCCTCTCATGGAATGGACTGGTAGCTGTTAAAAGATAGGAAACAAAGGATAGGAATAAATTAAGAGTTTTCGGACTGGAGAGGAGGTAAATAGTGGTGTCCCCCAGGGGTCTATACTGGTTCTAGTCCTATTTAACATATTCATAAATGATCTGGAAAAAGGGGCAAACAGTGGGGTTGCAAAATTTGCAGATGATACAAAACTACCCAAGATAGTTAAGTCCCAAGCAGACTGTGTAGAGCTACAAAAGGATCTCACTAAACTGAGTGACTGGGAAACAAATTTGCAGATGAAATACAGTGTTGATAAATACAAAGTAATGCACATTGGAAAACATAACCCCAACTGTGCACACAAAATGATAGGGTCTAAATTAACTGTTACTACTCAAGAGAGATTTTGGTGTCATTGTGGATAGTTCTCTGAAAACATCCACTCAGTGTGCAGCGGCAGCCAAAAAAGTTAACAAAATGTTGGGAATCATTAAGAAAGGGATAGATAAAAAGTCAGAAAATATCATATTGCCTCTATATAAATCTATGGTATGCCCACATTATGAATATTGCATGCAGATGTGGTTGCTCCATCTCAGAAAAGATATATTGGAATTGGAAAACATTCAGAAAAGGGCAACAACGATTATTAGGGGTATGGAACAGCTTTTATATGAGGAGAGATTAATAAGATTGGGAAATAAGAAAGTGTTATTTTTTCCTTCTTATAACACAAGAAACTAGGGGTCACCAAATAAAATTAATAGGCAGGAGATTTAAAACAAACAAAAGGAAGTATTTCTTCACACGACACACAGTCAACCTGTGGAACTCTTTGCCAGAGAATGTTGTGAAGGCCAGGACTATAACAGGGTTCAAAAAAAGAACTAGATAAATTCATGGAGGATAGATCCATCAATGGCTATTAGCCAGGATGGGCAGGGATGGTGCCCCTAGCCTCTGTTTGCCAGAAGCTGGATATGAGCAACAGGGAATGGGTCACTTCATGATTACCTGCTCTGTTCATTTCATGTGAGGCACCTATGCCAACAGGTGAGCTTTTGCCTGTCAGCATAAAAAAACCCCCACTTCCACAAGAAGCTCTCCCATTGGAACTGTATTCCACGTTCATTTTATTAGGCAACAAAGTACAGGAGAAAGCTACAAATACAAGGTGAAGTAGGAGATACACACTAGGAAAAAATATATGCTGTCCAACTGAAGTAAAGCAAGGTAATAAGATTAAAATTATTGCATTTTAATGGCACTGTGATTTGGTGTTATCTAGGTATCACTGTGGTTAATGCACTGGAATAATCCATGCAGTTTGTGGTAGTATTACAAAACTGATATTATTGCAGGAGAGGCCACTGAATGAATGGCTATGAAGTTTGAACTCCCCCCTCCTTCCTAGAGTTTGTCCCAGCAAGTCAAGGTTGAAGCTCCTGTATGGGGCACCTTGCCTTGCTGTTTCTAATACAGTGCTTGTTCTGGGAATAGAAGATTTCAGTCCCTGAGTTTGTCTGTTTCCTGGGAGCAAAAGTCACATAAAAAAACTGAACTGAAATTTAAAAAATGCTTGGTAAATCTTTGATGGTACAGATTAAAAATCTCTAAGGGGCAGATTCTGATCTATTTACTCACATTGGTAACATTGTTGTCCACAAATAGTGCAAGTAGTTCCACTGACTAATAGATTGGGACCATTTGAAGAGTATGGTACAATACAAAATTAAGGTGTCAGAATCCATCCCTTTGAGTTTGTCTGACTCTCAAGTTTCATTTAGACTCTTCTGGTCTACTGAGCTTCTGCCTGAAACTGGAGGCAGATTGCACAAGTTTGGAAGGCCATTTAGGGTGGGGGTTTTTTCCTCCCAGTTTCCTTCCTTCAGTTCTTTTTTTGCCTACCTTCCCTCCAGGTTTTATTCATGTTTTAAGATCCTTCACAGAAAAAACAAGCTGGGAAACTGCATCCCAGAAACTTAACGGAGATGGCTTATCACAAAGTCTACTTGGAGTGGAGACATACCCACAGCACAGGACCAGCCCCCACCTGATGCAAACTGGCAAGACAGTTTGGGGAAGCTTGCAATGCTGCTGCAATTGTTTGGTAAAGAGAAGAGTTCAGCTTGCCAACTTTCAGAGCTTTCCTTTGGCTCAAATAGTATAAGCCTCTAGTTTTGGAACCAAAGGCTCTGGTTTCCAGCTTCTTAGACATGTGTGTAATTTACAAATTCCCAGAGCAGGTTGCCTCTACCTCTCCTTCTCCCTTTGGAAATAACTACTCAGATTGTCTTCAAAAGGAGCAAAATCAGGCCTTTTATATAGGACTATCTAGTGCCTGCTAAAAACGGCAGCTGAAAAGTAGATTGGCCTGACTCCTTCTTCCACTGCCTTCCTCTGGATACTAGCCGTCTCGACACCCTCTTTCCCATTAGCTCACTCATGCAGGTAAAGGCAGGACTTTGCCCATAGTTTGGAGTTATGGGGTTCAGGTGAGTTGCTGGGCTGAAGGAGGTGAGTCACTATAAAAAGAGCCAGTTACTAACTTCTTGCATTTGGGTGCACCCTGCCAGTACTACTGGCTTTATCTACAGGTAGTCAACAACATCCTTAGATTAAATAGGCCTGGGTAACAGCTATGCCAAGACAGTGACTTTAAAACTACCTATCTTTCTGTCAAAACAATGGCAGTCAATGTACTAAACTGACAGAAAGGGATAATGTTGTATATTAAGAGTGATCAATCTCTGAAATAGAACCTTATAAATTATAAAACCCAGCACTTCTTTGTTTATAGCTAGTGATTTACATCTGAATCACTGTACTCATTTTGCTGTAGAAATTGATTTATCCAATCAAGCGCTTGATGTTCTGCCGAGTGAAAACTGAACTGAACTGAAATAAAGGGTGTTGAATGTTTTTGTCTGCTGGGTTAGATGGAATATCCTGCATTCTGACATTTTTTATGGCTCTGAATTATGGTCAGGTAACACTGAGCAGTTACTGTCCACACAGGACCCTCATGACAATAGAGCTGCATTAATTTATGCATTAATAAAACAAGGGCTATGGAAGAGAGTGTCTGGGAGAAGCTGGTCCCAGATTAACAAAAATTGTCTTTCCCCACACTGGGAGTTTTGGCCCAAAGTTTTGTTCTAAAATGTATAGCTCACAGGGTGTAAGTGACACAAACAGACAATTTATTTGAAGAAACAGAAAACAAAAGAAAAGAGGGTCAGGGTAACTCAGTCCTTTAGGTCCAGATCATCAAAGTTATTTAGGCATCTAAATGGGAGTTGGGCAGTTAAATACTATGCGGTTCTCAGCCTCAGCCAATGGTGAGATAAAATTTTATATATTCAGTATAATGGAATTAGAATATTCCCTTAACTTACTGTTGCCCCTTCTGCTTTCAACACAAATCTCCCATTCTGACATTAGTGTCACCACTCTGCAAAGTAGTAGCTGATGCCCAGGATCATGCAAGTCAGCTCCCTAGCAAACGAGAAATCAGTGAGCAGAGTTAGATACATGCAACTTGTTTTATCTACAGGCATACACTGGTCCTGCAACAGAGGTGATCTAACAGGATTCAGGGAAACCCCTTTTTTCAGGAATCTTGACTCAGCACCAACGCTCCATTTCCAGGCACAATTCTGTCTCAAGAATTATCTCTAATCAAATACCAAGGCAGAGAACAAAATCCTACTGCTCATGAAGCTCCCTTTCCAAGGACTGCAGCCTCTACACAGAAACTTATCACGAAAACTAACAGCAGCTTGGTGTGTCTTCCTGAGACTAAACATTTGCTTGCACTCTAAAAACTTGAAAGCCTGTGTAATAGTGCCATCATGGGGTGGCACTTGCCACATGAGTATCAACCCAGTGGTTTCCATACCCTGAGGTGGAGAATATTTGTGATCCTAGAGAGTTACTGGTCACATTGCTTTGGCTCTCCTTATTTCAAAAGATTACATTTATTAACAAAAGCTGAAAATACACTGTAAGCTTTTGTTGTGTTATGGGAAGGGAAGTGATTTGAACAGTTGTAAATTGGAAGGGAGGTGGCCATTAGACAGTCTCCTAAAATATGGTCCACCCTATTAACCAGTTTGAGAACAATCTGAGACTTCAGTTATACTTTACTATAAATGACACTTTCTATGAACAGGTGCTACTACAGGTACAATTTACACTGTGATGAAAATTTTGAGGTGGCATACAGTGTTTTGATGGTGTTAGCATGGAGTGAGAGGCTTAAATACATTTTGCTGAGGAAAAAAGAGGGGAAGGCATTGCCACCTGCACAAGAGTGGAAAAGATTCCATTAAGTAATTCACAGCAGACTAGGGAACTGAAATGAAGAGACATACATTTGATTTAACGTTTTTATGATGCATTTTTAATGAACAAGGAAACCTTTTTAAAGAAGAAGGTGTCCCTAATTTGGAAAAGAATAGGTTAGATTCCTGAAAGGCTCTACTTTAACTTGCATTTTTCGATAAGTATAATCAATACATTACTACATTTTGCAATAAATATGCAATTTGTGAACCAAAAATCAATTTAAAGGAGGATAAATAGCTATAGGATTGATTTCTAGATCTTTTTAAAAAACATGGTTTAATTTTGTTCTGCTTATTACATTTTCAACAAGCTTTTATTAGCCAGGAGATGTTTGCAAGTGAAAAACATGTCTTGAGTATACATGACTTGTTCTACAGAGGCTGATTTGAGCGCTGGAGTAACCAAACATAAGAATGAAATTAAATAAAGGGAACTTTTCCTTTTGTATATTCCTAATATGGGGTGAAATTCAGTCCTGTGCGGAGGGGCAGCCCACAGAACCATTTAAGTTCTATTTTGAAGCACTTTTGTGGGACTTAAATGGCCCACATGTCTTTTGCTAGCTCTCTGCCTAGGGAATTAATATGCATTAAGACAATCTAGATACTGTATTTGTCTTGCAGATGGGAGGTAGGCAGGCAGATGGGACTCAGTTATGTAGTAGAATGAACTGAAGATGAATTGTCACTCTTCATTATGAATTTAGATGCCCTTGTCCCCTTAAATCACAACTGTATATGGGGAGAATTGTCCAAGTGGCTGAGCGGGGATACAGCATGATTCATTAACATTGATAGGTGCCTAGTTAAATCCACATCCTGCTTTGAATATTTACTGGCCCAAGCTGAGGGTTCTAATGTTCAGGTGCCTGTATGAAGGTCACAAGCCACCAGCACTGAGCCAAGTACTGCTGAGTGAACATGATGTTTTATTGCTCATCATCCACCCTGGGAGAAGTAGATGCTGCAGGCTGGTGCCCAGAATATTGAGGTGGGCCACTGGGGCTGGTATCACCTCATGGGAACATTTTTTGGCCCTCTTGTCTGCCCCTGTTCTTATTTCCTCCCAGGGTCAGCTGTTCACCACACTGCAAGGCAAGCAGGGCCCCTGAGCAGCAGCAGGAGACTCTTGAATTAACACAAATAGCTGCTGCGCTCATGGGACTGAGTTCCCACAGGGTGCAATTCATCCCCCAGGTGAGGCCTCTTCTCTCTTTTTAGACCCAGTCTTCCAAACAGGACTTAAGTGAGACTTACATGGTGCATAAGCCTTGTACAGAGGTGAATTGATCCACCGGTGTTTATGCTGACAGCTGCTGGTGTTAGATCCTGGCAGAGGACCCTTGCAGTGGAAAGGCTGTCACGAGGATGTTCAAGTGGAAGATGGCAGCTGCAAACTTGTGTGTGTCAGGTGACCTACAAGGGACCACCTCAGCCCCAAAAGATGAATTTAGCCCATCATTTGCATTCACTGGATTGCCCTTAAATCACCTGCTCGCTGATAGTCCTGTGCCCCTTCATCTCTCTTCCCTCAGCATGTTTACTACCAAACCATACTCAGATCAGTGCAGATGCAAAGTTTTATTTGCCTTACTGAGCATAGTGGTCCACATTCTCGGCCCAAGCCAGCAAGATGCTGAGTACCTTTAACTTCTACCAACATCATTAAGAACTAAGGACCTGCAGAATCTTGCAGGATCATGTCCTGCATAGATCTGAGTAACTACCAAGCAAAGGCTGAATAATACTTAGCCATGCCACATCACACCTCCTATCAGTGCACTGGTGCCTGCAGAATCAGGACCAAAGAAGGTAGCAGCAGGAAGACAGCCAGCAGCAGTAAGAAGTGCAGGCATCAACAACATCTAGCCACTTACACCAAACTGAATATAGGTCTGTTGCTGTCCTCTGCAAACATATATATAGCTCTACTGGGGAGCAGGAGTTTAGTTTAGAGGACTTGAAATCAAGACACCAAGACTGTGCTGTACCTTTTGTAGCAGCCTCAGGGCTGTCTGGGGGTTTCAGCACAAGTTCTATATAGCTATTAATTCTTATTATTTAGATGTACATAATCCTCAGTTTATTTCCTCTTACCCATGATAAACCCAATCTCCTTGAAAAGAGTTGTGTGGAGCCTCCAGTTTAGAGAAATTGTATCCTCCAAGATTTTTAATATGACAAGTAGAGGCTCCCTGTGGCCAAGTTACTTAAATAAATCTATTCTTATGCATAGACAGAAAGGGAGGCAAATCCCAGACCCAGTGAAGTCACTGGAAAAAGTCCCCGGAAAAAGTCCCCATTGCCTTCATTGGGACTGGAGTGTGGATTACAGGCTGGTATTCCTTACTGTAGCTAGCACTGCCAGTGGTCTTTAAAAGGATGTAATTTGATGCCCCTGAGTCTTAGCCTGTCTGTCTGCTGAGGTGTAGGATCAGCATTCAAAGGATGCTGTCTTTTTCTCTTATTACCTTCTCTACAGCTGGATGAATGCCTTTGACATCGACTTGCCGAAATGCATCCATCTCCCTTCCAATGTGTCAAATCTATCCAGGTTTCTAATTTTATTTTTTTCCCTTACTCTTTTCAAATTCTTTTTCCCCCCCTTTTCAATGCTTCCTTCACTGGCATCATTTTCTGTGGTAGCTTTAAGGTCACAGCAGCTCTGCAGCCTGTTTTCTGCTTCATTAAATTCAGCCAGTAAGGTTCCAACTGACAGATCTGAGGTACTTTGGGGTAGCATTGTTTAATGCCTCAGTGGCCTCTCTGTGTGTGACCAGTTGCACGTGCAAAGATTTTTTTTTTGGTCAGGATCACTTTAGAGACATAACTGGCATCTCTGCCAGAAGTCTGACAGAATGACTGTTCAATACACCTTTCAAAATGTATAGTCATGGGAATTTGGCACAGATCTCATAAATTTTGACTTAGCACAAAAGGACTGCCTTCCTTCTCTTCTCATCAAAACAAATGTGAATTGTTTACATTTGTGCATAAACTTTAATTTAAATAAAACCAGTCTCATTTTAACTAAGCTACTGTGTTGCTTTTGCCTGAAGATTGTGACTTCTCCCTACATTAAGCATCAGGAAGATCACTGCAAGTTTTAGATAATAATAATTGATAGACCCACTCAGTGTTTTGTCTTCATATATGCTTTACAATGTTGTCACAAGAATATAGAATTAGATGCCTATGTACAATAAATGCTGTGCAGCCTCACCAACTCCTCTATTGTTCCCTTGTTTCAGGGGTCAGTCCTGACTCCCACTTCTGGTACCAGTGTAATAGGGTGCACTTGTCTCTTGTGAGCACCCCCTTGGCCAAGTGTGTCCCTGCGCACACACTCAGCCATCCACACTCCTTCAGCTCCAGCAAGGAACTGCACTCCAGCAAGCCCTGCAGTTCTTCTTATACTAGGCTGCTGGGCCCTGATTGGCTGTGTCCCACACAACCACTCTAGGCAGCTTGGAGGACCCTCTCCACTGCCCTTTTTTGGGGAGGGGTGTGTCAGAGCCACAAAGCCTCCAGCAAGGGGCTCAGAGGGTCCAGTATACCCTGTCACATAGCGATTCCTGGCTTCTTTCACAGAATAGACCACAATTTTCACAAAGAGATTGCTTCATAGTCTGCCTGTCAATCACAGTCCCTATTCAGTATTACATAGCATCCATGTGGCAACTACAACAACCTCTTACATAAAAATATACCATCAGAAGCTTTATAAGTCTTGAACTGTCCTTAGTGCAATTAGTGTTTTGCCCATTTTGGAGGGGAAAAAAATGTGACTCAGCACTGAAGCATGAGACAGTGCTACTACTGAACCATAATACTTTTTGTAATATCCTTGGCTTTCTTTGCAAATCTCCAAACCAGGCATCAAAATATGCTTTGGTTGTGAGCTCGAATGAAATCGCAGTTCCAAGTGGATAGCTACAAGTGTCTGTACCAGAAATTCAGCTGTTCATGTTTGGGAAACTTATACCAAAATAATGTGCATAATTCTAGATATAGCAATCAGCAATCCTTTCATTAGGATGCATTTAATTAAGATTTAATTGTAGGATGTTCTCAGTGAAATACTGGCCCTACTGAAATCAACGGGAAAACTCCCACTGACTTCAGCTGGGCCGAGATTGCACTCTATCTTGGAATTAGTATTCAGCTTTGGAAAAGTCAAATTTTCTTGAACCGTCTAAATACTCAGATGACCCCCATTGTGATGGTATCTGGGAGCCTTCTAACTCTTTATCCTCCCAACTCACCTATGAGGATATGAAGTGCTATTATCCCCATTTTAGGTACAGAGAAGTAAAGTGACTTAGCCAAGGTCACAAAGGAAGCCTATGGCAGAAGAGAGAATTGAACCCAGATCTTCCAAATCCCAGAACAATCTTTTTTCCTCATGTCCAGCCACAAAGTAGAACACAGAAAACTAGAGTTTTGATTTCTAGATTCTCAAATCTTTAAAAAAAATCTTTAATTTTGTAAGTGCAATGAAAAATTTCTAATGCAAATGACACAATACTTTTGCTTCTGGACTCAGAAGTGGGAGTAATATAGAAATATAGGAAGTTGGGCTGAAGGGGCCTCAAGATGTCATTAAGCCCAGCCCCTTGCATAGTAAACTTAGACCATCACTGACAGGTGTTTATCAATTTTTTTCTTAAGAACCTCCAGTGATAGGGTTTCCACAATCTTTGTTGGTAGCCTAGTCTGGTGTTTAACATCCCTTATGGTTAGAAAGTTTTCCCTAATATGTAACATATTGCCTTTTTTTTTGTCCTTGCTTCAGTGGACATGGAGAACAATTTACCACTGTCCTCTTTATAGCAAACCTTAAAATATTTGAAGATTGTTATCGGGTCTCCCCTCAGCCTTCTTTTCTCAAGACTAACCCTGCCCCATTTTTTTAAACCTTTTCTCATACGACCATAGATTGTCTAAACCTTTTATCATTTTTGTTGCTTTCCTCTAGACTCTCTCCAATGTGTCCACATCTTTCCTAAGTGCAGCACCCAAAAGTGCACTTTCCTAAGTGCAGCACCCAGTACTCCAGCTGTGATATATTGCTGTCTTTCCAAAGTAGTCACAGAAGAGACGGGAACATAAAGACCGAATGCTTGTTTTGTGCTGAAGGCAGTTGATTTCAAGAAGGATAATTAAATGTTAAGCAACAAAATTCAAGAAGCAAAGTGATTTATGCTGATCATTTGAAGGAGCACAAGAAAATGAGGCACACATTAAGAGTTTGGAAATTCAAAGTTTTGGCTGCATAATACTAACAACTCCAGTATGTTAAAATAACCTGTTGGTGGGGGCTGGTGATATCTGTGAATTTACATTCAAAAGCAGGGCTGTGCTTGCTGGCCAAATCAAAGAGAAGATTTTTCCAAAGCACAGATGACAACTAAGTATTGATGCCATGCTGCCTCATCCTCCGCACAGCTACCTCTAAGCCTGCATATGGCAATCCATACTTTTCTTCCAGGCCAGGATTTAGTCAAACCTGTGTGATAAAACCGTGGTACAAGGAAACTAGAGATCCCAGAAATTACAGTTTTGTGTGGTCTTAAATCTCCTTTGTGTTCATTTCTACCCTGGCTTGTGCTCCTTCTCTATTCCAAAAAAACACTACAAACTGCAGGAAGAGACCAAGGGGGTCTCTTGGTATTTATACTAACAATTCTAAAACCGAATTAATGATTTCCCCTTGAAAATATCTCATTGCAGTGAGCATGCTGATAAACTGTGATTTTGTGTTTATTTCTGGATCCATTCATATTTTGATTATAGATTTTTTATATATATTAGTAATTTTTAAAAAACCTATTATTAATTTTATATGACAGTGTAATACAAAAAATAAATACATAGATGAAAATGGGTATACTAAAAAATAATAATAATAATAATAATAATAAAAAAACCACAGCAGCCGATCATATACATTTCTGAGTCTGCAGAAAGTTATTTCAACTTTCCCCTCAATTTTGGAAACAGAAAAGTGAGGAATGTGATGTGCTTTCAGCACATTTACCTCACATCCAGAGACACATAAATGTGACTCCTATTTGTATAAACATATTGGTAATTTTTTTTTCTCCAGAATGTCTAGACACAAAACACTTTCTGCTGCCACTGCACGGTAGAAAACAAAAAGACTTCTTCCTGGAAACAGCCTTGGATTGGAATCAGTGGTGCAGGCAATTATATTTCAGTCTATCAATGGTAAACTGAGTAATAAGAATATGAAAAGTGGCTCATAAAGTATGAATAGGGAAATCAGAGATAATAGGAACAAGATGTGTAAAAATTGCTAAATGTAAAATGATTCACTTTGGTATTCATAGGATTCCCCAAATCCCAAAGAGGATAGAATGCAAACAGAATTCAAGTAATACAAATAAAAATTGTCCACAAATTGGCTCATTTAATTCTATAATATGACTGTCATGCATCAGTAATCATTTTTCCCATCGGGTCCCATTAGCTTGATATAAACTGTTATGCAAAGCTGAAATATGCAAGATAATTTCTGTATGTCACTTAGAGGTTTCAGTGACAGTAGATGTTTTGCATCCTCCTGTTCCCATTTCCACCCCTTTTTCCCTTCCCTCTCCTCCCCGATTCCCCATTGCTTCTGACAAGACAATGAGTCTTCCATGCTAGAGAAAACATGCAATGTAAATGGGACATGTGATTTCAAAGAATGTGAAAGCTCAAAAAAGGTACTATTTGTTCCTGTCTTCAGTATTCAGTTTTCTGAATGTAGGAGCAGAAGGTATTGTAGCAGTGCAAGAAAACAAGAGCAACATATAGATCAGATAATAGGTAGTGTGGCCATACTGCAACTCCAGAAAATCAATGGCAATACTTGTATGATGGGAATGGTGTGCAAAGGTAGGGTTCAGTAGTAATTAGAAATGGAAATAGCCTGATAGATCATTGAGTCACCTACCATGCAATAGAAGACTTAGTTCTGCTCCCTCTGAAGTCAATGGGAGTTTTTCCTTTTCACATATAGATATAGAGAAGTCCATCTAACAAAAGTTAATATTAGCAGGAATCACCCTACTCCCCACTTTCCTAAAAGGCTGAGGCTATGGCTTCACTACAGAGCTTACAGTGGGTAATACAGACACTAAGCCAATGGGAGAGAGCTCTCCCATTGACTTAATTACTCCTGCCCCCATTAGTTCTCCTGCTGACATAGCACTGTCTGCACTGGCACTTAGGTTGGTATAACTTACGTTGCTCAGGGGGGTGGCTTATTCATGCCCCTGAGTGACTTAATTTATACCTACGGTAGTGTGTACATAGCCTGAGTGTTTCAGCATTCTTTGGATCATGCTGGGAGAGACAGATTGCCTGGCCTGTCATCCTCTTCAGAAGGAATGGAGCAGAAAAACCTGCTGTCCTAGGATCCTTCCTTTCCACTATTAGTAGGGAACACTCCAGTTAAACAAAAAAGTGTACTCATTATTAAAGATAGACCTGGCCAAACGTATCACAAGATGAAGTACCAGAAGGGAAGGATCTGGCATCAGCAACAAAGTTAAGTGTGGCTAACAGAGTGCCCTAGATATCATGTATCCTGCATCTGAATCCTCCCAGATACTAGTTTTAGAAATCATGCAAATCTCTAGTGGACACAGTGCATCGAAAGAGATCCTAGCCCCTTTTATGGTCATGTATTCTAAGGTTTTCTCTACACATAAAAGATGGACCACTTTAAAGTCTGAGTGCTACAACTCTGCTAGTATGGGTGCTTTTGTATCAGCATAAAGGTGTCTTGTATCAGTACGCATATAGCTAAAGGCAGGGGAATAAGATATACTGATATGAGGCACATTTACCCTGATATAAATACATCCACATTAGAGGGGTTATACTAATTTAAGCTTTAGCATAACAGGATCAAGTTTGAATTGGGCTAAACAGATAAAAAGACCCTTAAGGCTGAAATTAGCAGAAACACTTCCTTGTGAATTGCGTGATGCAGAAAGGGCTAAAAGGTGGGTTTTTTAATAGTTCATTGAAATAGGATATAAATCTATTTCCTTATGGTATCAAGAGCAGTTCTTATAAAGACAAATGGAGTGAATCTTTTTCTAGGAAAATGAAAGTTGGCAGGTCAACTTCAACTTCCCAGGGCCTCCAGACTGAAAATGAATTGTTTTCACACAGTAGTCTTTTTCTATCAACATTCATTCCTGGAGTCAATACAGCTTGATTTTGATCTCTACAGAAGTCCAGACCCTATTCTATAGATTATACTATTCATGATGGCAAATAATGGGATTAGAAGAACTTTTGTAGTCAAAACATGGAGCTAATCAAGGCCTGTTTTTCAGTAAAGGTCATAATGTAACTGGATTTGTAACAAAGTAACTATCATAAAATACTTCCATTGGCAGGCTGTAATTTCAGTTTAATGCACTTAATATCACATCTTTTCATATCTATTCAGTGAGCAGATAAACGAAAGCCTAGGAAAATGACAGAGCAATTGATTAGTCAAACATTGGTGGTACACACATCAGTGTGCGTATGCAGCTGACCTTTAATGTCAGGAGTGGAAGAGTCTGCTGATAGCAGGTCTCATGTGCCTGCCAAATATTTCACCCACTGAATTCTTTAGTGAACTTGAAGGTTAGACGATTTGCGATAACATTAGAACAAAACCTGTTTTTTCCCCAAAAAAACATTTTAGCAGAATCCCAGAGACAGCAGACATGACAAACAACTTGGAAGGGCAGTGGAAAGCCTGTCAGGCACTTTGTCAGTCATTTAATGACAGCATTAGATCACATAAGCAAAAAATACAGAAATGCTGTACAATCATAGTGCGGTGTTAGATCACAAACCTGCAATGTTACTGAAGTCAAAGGGACTGCTTATGTAAGTAATGTTTATTCAAGTGAATAAGGATTGCAGAATCAGGCTCATAGGAGGATGCAATAATAATTGCAAATGAGATTGCATTTTGATTGTATTACCATTTATCATGAAATAAAGCTAAAATGTAATGTCTATGTAATATTATATGATTATAAAAAAGCTGCTAAAGAAATATGCACGTCATTCCTGCCAACCAGCAGTTCTGATGAGCTATAGAGCTGAAGCAATCTGGGGGTAGTTAATCTGAGTTAATTGTCATGGGTGCATAAAAGCTTAGCCATCTGTGCTTCTTGTTAGCTGTCGGACACAATAGCTGGCTGATTATTCAAATTGTTTTCAAATAGTTCATTGCATTTCTACAAACAACAACAAAAAGAGGGGACAGCATTATTACTATGCAAATCTTAAAGGATATACCAACCTCATCTGGTTTTGCATTTATAGGAGATATCTCCTGTCAACTCAAAGCCAAAATAAACCCAAGTGAAGAAAAAAAATATCTGTAATTGCTCAGCTCTTGAATATAAACAGAATATGAAAAAACTTGAAGACTTGTGAGGGCTGATGCTGGACTCACTCAGGCTGGTTATATTCTGATGTGCCTCTATTGACTTCCATGGGGATTGTAAGCAGGGACCATATTTACTGTAATGTGTCTGTAATGTGTCTAGCTCAGTGCGGCCCAGGGCTCACAATACACAACCATACAAACAATAAATAATAATATCCAGATTTACACCAGAGTAAGGGAGCTCAGATTCAGAACCTTAGTAGGGAGGTGGGTCAGGAAATTTCTGGATTGGACAAACTAATGATTGTTCTTACTTAGATTCCCTGATAAACAACCCTGCAGGCCTACTCTCAGATTAGCCCTAGGTCTTGTGGAAAACTTTATACACCTAAACTCCCCAAAATTCTCTCAGTGACTGGAGCTGCTGAGATGAAGTATGTATTAGATTAATAGAAGTTCTATGTGATATTGTACACATATTGTACAATATCACATATTGTACACAACTCACATATGTTGTCCCAGTAAGCCTCCAAAGGACTCTTGTGTAAAGACTGGAAAGGAGAGTAAAGGTTTTTTCAGGGCCAGGCACTAGCAGAGGGGGTACAGCTTTATTTTTAAGTTTATCTCTAAAAAATCATACAAAAGGGCCATGTGGGAGATTCACAAATGGGAGTTAGGTACCCAACTTCTATTAACTTTCAGTGCAGAATAAGCATCTAAATGCTATCTGTGACTTTGAAAATAACCCAATTCCTACTTTTTACTTTAAGGGCGGATATACCTTTGTTTTGTATTAGTGAAAAAAAGTACAACATTATTTCCCTTACATACAGCCAAAGAGAAAGTTAAACAAGTTTTGCCAGAAATCGTGGATTTCTGACAGAGACAAAGCAATTCGAGAAGGTGAAAGAAGGCTAGAATACAGAGGAGCTTTTTTGATGTAGCATCTTTCATACAAACTGTATCCAAATATGTTCTTTGGAATTAAATAACACTGTCAACATTAACATTTTAGAAAGTGAAAGCAGATGGACAGTGCAGCTAGTGAGAGAGACACTTTCAGATGAGATATAAAAATAAAGAATAAGGTGAAAAGACTTCTATAGAAAGACTGCTCAGGACATCAAGAGTTGTGGAGAAAAAGAATCTTGCACCTACACCAGGAAGTTTACATAACTGGAAAGGAGGTGGCTGGCATTCACAGAGAAGAAAAGAGGGGAAAACAGGGATACAAGGCCCACGAGGAAGGCTGAAGTGAATGACCACACCATACTTTAAGCAGGAGCGGAAGTGAGTGTGTGGCTTGCCATGGGAAGGGGTATATCACTTTAAGGAGGTAAGGGGGAGAGAAAGGCATGGATGCTGCTGCAGAAGTGGATTGGTAGAGCATCAATGACTCATCCCTCAGGAATTTGAAGGGCAGGGAGTTGATAAAGGGCAGGCCTGGCGGGAGAAGCCCCCACTTTCCAGATGAGACAGAGCCGCACCCACCCTCCCATCCTTGAGGGCAGCAAAATACCTGCTTTGGTGAGGACCTGCTGAGGGCATTGAGCTAGATGCTCTTTTTTGTGGGGGCTGGGAAGGAATATTTCCCTCATCACCAGATTGGCCAAGGAGGATGGAGGAGAGGGGTGTTTGCCTTCCCCATAGCAGGTTCCAGGAGGGGGGCTCTGATAGGGTGAGTAGGGAATGAGAGTTAGGCTATGGCATTGCAACTCATTATGTAAATGTGCGACGAATGTCCAGTGCAGGTATTCCATAAGCAGGGATACAGTGATCAGACAAATAGTTTGGTAAAGGACTTAAAGGAGTGGCATGGAGGTGTGGGGTTCAGGGCACTTGAGACTGGTATGGTAGGGCGCCTTTCCCCCTCCTTTGTAGCCCACCTTAACCCCCATGGGGGGAGGAGAGGAGATGGTTAGGTTCTAGCAGCAGGTTGACTGGAGGCCAGGATGGAAAGGGGAGGGGCTGATGGAAGGCCCTCATTAGATATTGAAGTTCGAGTTACCTGCACTGTACAGTTTATCTTCTGGGTACTGGCAGACATCTCATAACAAAGTTGTGGCCTAATGAAACCCCATCCAGTGTCTCCTGTACTTCTTCTGGTATAGCTGGACAACAGGGCTGATGTGGTTTTGCATGTGCGAGAAACTGGGCAGCAGCAGAAGCATTCAGCACATTGGAGGCTGGAGGACTGGGACTTTGGGAGACCACAAGAGAGGTAATTGCAAGAGTCACTCTAACAGGAGTTGAGGCATAAAGAGGCATGCTACAGAGGTAGGGTCAAGGCAGACTCGTCCTTGGGCTATGTTACAGAGGTGGGAGTAGGCAGGTGGTGACAGGTAGGTGCTTGATAGGAACTCCACTGTAACTGGGGCTAGAATCAAGAGCCGAGAGAGGAAGGCTGTTCAGAGCTGGGAAGAGAGAAAGGTTGACGGCCTTGCAGTTAAGGCACCAAATGGTGGCTCAGGAGATCTGTGCTCAGGTCCTGACTGTCACAAACTTCCTGAGAGACTTGGGCAAGTCACAATGCTTCAGTTCCCTGTCTCTAAAATGGGAATAAATTAGAACTGATCCAAAACTAGAAGAAAATAAGAGAGTGAAAATTTTCATTTTTTTCTTTCGTTATCAAAATGTCCTGATACACTCTATAGATAATAGTAACATTTGTCCACCTCACCATGGTGTGAGAGGATACATTAATTAAGGCATGAGTGGTGCTCTGTTACAACATGGATGGGGCCGCACAAGGGCTTAGATACTATAATCACGCTTCAAACCTTTTAGCAGTTTGAAAGTACTTACATTGCACCATTATAGTTATATCTAACATCCCTATTCATTAAAGCACTTCAGCAGATTTTTAACTTTAAGTGAGCTAATTTTTATATAATTACGTAAAGAGCCTAAGCCAAGTCCCAGTTAAGTTAATAGAAATCTTTCCATAGACTGTAGATCTGGTCCTAAATGTTTTTAGGAACAGCAGCAGGCCTCATGCATTGGCAAGGAATGAACCATGCCTCAGTGGTTTTCAAACTACTTGTATTGGTGATTGCTTTCACACAGCAAGTGTCTGAGTGTGGTCCCCCATTATAAATTAAAAAATGGGGAGGGGGGAATTAATTTAATGGGTGCTCAGGGGTCTGGGTTGTCAACCCCATGGAGCTGACAGCTTGCGACCCCCATGTAACCACCTTGTGATCCTCAGAGGAGTCATGGCCCCCAGTTTGAGAAACTCTGAGTTAGCATGTAACACAATACTGTTACGATATTTCAGCTTCACTGAGAACCCAAGTAAAAATCTCCAGTCTGGATCATGCTTGCAAATTAAACATCTTTAGCTCTTCTTGAGTCTTATCTCTCCATCTTGAAAGAGCAGCAGTGACTCTATGTCACAGACTGACAGCTCTGCAAATCGATTCAGTGGCAAGTAAAGCAGATACTTCATTTGATTTGCTATGCCTGAATCTTATGTTTAGTGCCAAACACCTACATAGACTTTTTTGTTAAGGGAAAAGGTGTGGGTCAAGCACTTTTGTGTGTTTTAGTCAGTTTAATTGACAATTGGTAATGGTAAATATGAAGCCAAACCTAATGAGTTTTCCACAGTACAGAACAATTTCCAACAAGTAGGTAAAATCCAGCCCCTAGGTTCTGGGGGTTTTTTTTGTTTTGTTTTTTTTAAAGTGTGCATATAAATATATTTTCATTTTGCCACTTTATATCAGAAACAGCCCATATAGTTAAAGTTTTATAAACTACCTAAAAGTACAAAAAAAACTTGAACCATCACCTCCCTTCAGTTCTGTGGGGCAGGAAGAATTCAGTTCATTCATGCAAAATTGTCTAAAGCTCATAATCTGTTAATGATATGACACTTCCATTATTTATTGTTCAGTGACCCTGACAGTGCTGCTACTAACACCTTAATGACAAAACACTAAGATGGCAATATCAACATTAAGTTCAAGGAGCTTCTTACAAAATGTGATGAAGCTTTCCTTACTTCTATGTGCTTTTATGTCAAAGTTGTGAAGAGGTGTTTAATTGTCTATAAACAAATGGCATGAAGGTGCAAGACGGTGCATAGGCTTTATCGAGCAATTTAAAAAAGTCTCAAGAGACTAATCTAGTTTTCTTGTGAACATCCTGTCACCAGACATCTTCTCAAATGAGATTTCAGAAGAATTGTAAGTTTGGGGCTCAAGTCTGCAACCTTACACATCTTACGTGATGCCTCTCTCACATAATTACTCTCACTGGAATCATGGGACTTCTTGTAGAAGATACTATTCAGTTTGAGGCAGGGTGGCCTATGGATAGGGACATAGGTATTTACAGACTGAGCCCCAGCTATTCAAGTTGTATCTCTGGTACCGTAGTTACACTTTATTGTTTTCCTTGCTGTCCTTGACATCGCTCTCACATCAGTCCTTGAGGACATCTGATTTTTCACATTACCTTTTGAATAACATCACATAATCCCCAAATCCGAAGGCACTCATAAATCTGTACCTTTATGCTTTTAGCATATGCACAATGTTCTCTATGTTTTATATGTCTTCATTTCAGTAGACACCTCTGTCATCTTCCAATATGATAAAAGCATGGTTCCATTTTTATTCTTCCCTGTTGAGGAAGCTGACTTCTAATAAACCTTTGATAAAGACCAGGCATGCCTTCGAGGAATGATTATTTTATTTTATTCTGGGTTATGTTCTGCTGAACGTGTCATTTTAGGCCAGCTTCTAATGCAATTTTACCTCAGTTCATCTTGTCCTACAAACATCCCCAAGAAGAAGTACGTAAACATTGCTTAGTGAACCATATGAGTGCTTTAGCTGGCATCCTACTCCGAAAAGACTACAGCACCATTTCTGCAGAGAAATTCCTAGGACTAGAAAACACAGTCAAAAAAATATGTTTCTAAGCTCTTTTTTTATATAAAAGGGATGACATTTCTCCATGAAAGGATATACATGTGCCTGAACAAATTCACCATTTTGCCCAGGGTAGAATTTCAGTCATTTATTTTAGACAATGAAAAGCAGTGTTGGCTGACAGAAATAGCGAGTTGTGAACCAGATCAAATTCACACATTTACTAGCAAAACTATCAGTTTTCTTACAAAGTTAAAATTAGCAGTTTCACATAGCTCTGTTTTCAATAATCCTGATCTCCACCCCTTCCATGACCAGAAATCCAAAAGTAAACCGCAAGCCCAGGTTTCAGTGTCAAAAGTTCACAATGACCTTTTACAAAAATAGCCATCTTACACTAGTCTCTCTTGGTTTATTGAGCTGTATTGTAACACTTCCGATTAAAAGGGCAAATAACAGCTCTGTCACTTGAGACTGTCACTTGAGTTGCTCTGTTACATAAAATCAAATCCTGCAAGTGGAAATTTTTTACCTCCTACTAAATTTTATCGCATTTTGAAATATGATGTGTGAAAGTTAAACCACAAAGTAGTTTGAGTGAACCTTTGCTTAGCAAGAATGCTAGACAATTGATGTGTGTGTCTATTACCCGTAAAATTCTTCAACTGATTAATTTCTTTTGGCAAAAAAAAATACAGATTTGAGTCAACCAAAACATTTCACTGAATTGTTTCTGACAAAAAGCAAACACAAAAAAACCCCAAGAAACTTTTTACAAAATCTGAAGAAAATCAAAATGTTTTGAATGAGTCTTTTCAACACATTTCAGTTTTTTGTTCGGTAATTTCCTTCAATTTTATTTTTTTAAATTAAAGCATTAATGAAGCTTAAAAGCAAAATGCAATGTTTTGTTTTGGATTGAACAAAACATTTTTGTTTCATTCAAAATAAATTTTTTTCTGAATTTTTGATTCTCCAAAATTTTTGAAATTTTTTGTTCTAGGTCAATAAAAACCAATTTCTTTTAACTGCCAGCAAACCAAAAAACCTGTTATTGTACATTCTAATTACCAGCAACCTGCATGATTCTGCCTCGACTGTGGTCCACTATGTTACAAACTGTCCTTCCCTCAGAGCAATTCAGTTAAATTCGAGAGACCAAGTGGATTTTAACCATTTATTGAAGACCACAAAGAATCCAAATGAATGATCCTACGATACAGTATGGCAAGTAAACAGTCTCACTCCCTGCTGGGCGGTCTCACAAAGCACACTCAGGGCTTGTCTTCACTAGAGCTGGGAGAGATCGATCTTATGGCGATTGATTTATCACGTCTCGTCAAGACGCGATAAATCGATCGCCAGCAGCGCCCCCGTGAACTCCGTAACTCCAGCTCGCCAAAAGGCGCAAGCTGGAGTCGATGGGGGAGCGCGCCGCCAACCACCGCCATCGTGAGGACGGCAGGTAAGTCGGCTGAAATGAACATAGCTGAAATTGCGTATCTACAGTCGATCCCCCACGCTAGTGAAGACCAGCCCTAACTGTGGGGAGACAACCTCCTTCTTTCTGTTCAGAGTTTGTCACCTCTCCACACATAGACGTTTTTAGCCTCACCATCCTTGTATCTCTCATGTTATGCATGCACCTTATGATGGTCACGTGCCCTAGAAGCCCAACCACAGCTCCCCCTGCTGATGGAAAATGTGAAACACATTTTAAGAAGATAAACATTAAAACAAGAAGGATAAAGGTGCCACACACCCGAAACACAAGAGCATCTAAAGGTGTGGGCTAGTAGGGGGATCTCCAATTCCCTAACAACTGGTAGAAAGACCATCTACTACACCTAAAAAGAAAACCAAGAACCTAATCCAAAGCCCATGTAGGTTAATGGTATGATTTCAGCTGAATTCAATCAGCTTTGGATCTGATCCTTAGCCCTAAATGTTTTTGAAAAAAAGGAGTACATTTTTTTCATTTTTATCTCAAGTAGAGCCTGAACCAGTTACATTTCCCATTGACTTCAACTAGCTTTGGATGAAATCATTACTGACGATAATGCACTTGAGTGCATCTGTTTCCATTTGATTTAGTGCTCCCCTGTGGCTGCAGTTGTTAACAGGCATGCCGTGTCCTGGAACCACCAAAGATATCCTGAACTTTCTTGACCAATGGCATTTTAGGCCTTGCCATTGGAGGTGGTAAATAATTATTTGTTTATGTAGACAGGGCAGCAACCTAATTGCTCCTCTGCCTTCTGCAGCAATTTTTAATCTACAATGTGCCAGTCAATAACAACTAGGTAGGATGCAAATTAAATGGTGCACAAGGCTAACCTGTATATTACCCTGTCTCCATTTGTTTGTTTCCCCCCCATGTCATGTACCAGCACTGGAAACACTTTAGAACCATATATTTGGCTTTTTACCATATATTTGTAGATGGGCTAGCACAGTGGCCCAGCAGGCCATAGTTTGCCCACCCCTGATTTACAACCTGTCCTGAAGGATGATCCCTCACTCTCACAGACCTTGGGAGACAGGGACAGTCCTCACTTACAGACAGACCCCCAACCTGAAGCAAATACTCAGAAGCATCTACACACCGCACAACAAAAACACCAACCCAGGAACCAGTCCCTGCAACAAACTCTGTTGCCAGCTCTGTTCACATATCTATTCAAGGTACACCATCATAGGACCTCACCACATCAGCCACAGCATCAGGGGCTTGTTCACCTGCACATCTACCATTTGATATATGCCATCATGTGTCAGCAATGCCCCTCTGCCATGTACATTGGCCAAACGGGACAGTCTCTGTGCAAAAGAATAACTGGACACAAACCAGATTTCAAAAAAACAGGTTTCTCCCACATTTGTTCTATGGGAAAGAGATGCTGCACCATGATATACTGACATTGCATTACTACATCACTCTTCAAACATCATCTCCAGGAAACTGTGATGTAAGGCTGGTACATGAGGAGGTCACAACCATCATCAGGAAGGATAAAGGGCAGCTTCAGCAAAATTCTGATGGGTGATGTTAAATGGTGTGTTTGTACTTTATCCAAATAAATACAGTACCATCTGCATTAGACAGATGTAATTGAAAGTGCAGATGCATATAGAAAGTCAAGGTTTAGGAGGCTAAGGTCAACATACTGTCTATACCACTCCATAGAAATGCAGGAAATTAGAGCTTATTACATTGTCTTTCAACCTAAATTGAATGATTTTTCCCCTATTTCAATCATAAAATTGCTCTCTAGAATCCCAGACTGATACAATATAAACCTTTGTGATTAACCCTATTTCATTCCTACTGCATTTGGATAGCCATAATAAAGATTATTAGGAAACTTATTTCAAGTGTTGTCAGTAGCTACCGGTGTGGTGCTCTGCTCTTGTTCGATGATGATATCAGTCGGCTGCGTGAGTGTTCCCTCTGTGTGCTGCCTCAGCTCTGCAGATCGGTGACACAGCAGACCCAAGAGAACCCCCAAAGACCACAGACTCTAGTAAGGTACGAAGGCACCCGGTCCAGGTTTATTGCCAAATGAAGCACAGTGATAGTTTCCGGTAGACTCTACGGGATATACTACAAATTTGTGTCCCCTGACAATGGACTCAGCTCAGTCAGAAGCAGGATCGCTAATGCTGCCTAGGCTGGCCAAAGACACTGCCCCAGGGCTGTTATTCTTATACACAGGTACAAACAAGTTACACATCACTCCTGACGTACTGAGGTGCATCCCCTTTACATAGGAAGGTACATCCCCTTTACGTAGTAAGGTGCCACCTCTCACCTTGTACAAGTTGGTTCGAGCAAAACAACTCTATCCATCATATTACCCTTTTGCCCCTGTCTTTAGCATGGGTCAGCCTGTTCCTTGTTATCTGTATGGAATATACCAGTGTCTTGGTACCGCTTAGATCTGTGTACTTTTGCAGCATCAGCCCTTTCCTTGCCAACTTCTGTGAGCAGAGCCTGCCTCCAGCTCACAGCTTAACTTTTCTTTATGTTAGCAAAGTCTTGACCATTACTTTAGCTCAGGCCTTAGGCCTCATACTGGGCCTCTGATACAAGGGATTATGTTTCAGGGCCTCATCCTACTACATCAAGTACTCTAATAACAAAATTCCTTAACGATAGCTGTCTTGCAGATAATTTTTGTTTGGACCTCTGTATTGTAATTGTCCTGTGACAAATTCCTCACATTTATCTTAATGTTATTTCAGGGTTCACTTTCGAACATTGAGTAAAGTGATATGAGCCAGGGAAGCATAAAACATGTAGTCTTTCCTTGTGTGCAACATACCTCATTCCTTACCTCTTGACATTCTGCACTGGATTCCTTTTGAGCAAAAACTACCAGACTCATTATTTAGTTACAAGAATGCTCTACATACACCCATCTTCAGCTGAAAGGCTAACTGTTTATTGGTACAAGTAGTTTTTGCTAAATAATGCTGGTTTTAATGTTATAACCAGGATAAAAATCTATATAAAACTCAAAAAACTTAAATCCATTAGCTTTCACCCAGAGAGCTTGTACTAGAAAACCAGAGCGCAAATGAAAATGAAAACTATACAACAACAGTTCTTTAGGATACAAAAATCTAGCACCTGGATTCAATACCAAAAGAGGAGTGGGACGAGACAGTCTGAAGAATCCACCACTTTTCATGCATTGGGATTTGTAATAAAGCTTTACAGTTGGGGTACAGATCCAGGAAATATTTGACTACAACATGTATCATTAAATAAATGTCATAACAGCAGACATTCTTGAAATTAATAGTCTAATTATCAATAATATAAAATAGCACTGGGATGGTGGAAGCAAAAAATCATTGAGTGTCACTGGTTAATTTTTGAAATGATGCTTCCATTTGTAAAGTTTTGATTATAGAACTGTTGTATGCAATAGGAGTTAAGACAAGACTTCCTTATTTACTTTCTCTATATCATTCATGACTTTCAGAAGCAACAAAGAATCCTATGGCACCTTAAAGGCTAACAAAAGTATTGAAGCATAAGCTTTCGTGGGCTAATACCCACTTTGTCCGACAGGACTCTTTGTCACTTCTGCAGATTCAGACTAACACAGCTACCTCTCTGATTCTTGACACTTATGATTTTATAGACCTCTATCATATCCTCCCTTAGTCGCCTCTTTTTCAAGCTGAAAAGTCCCAGACTTATTAATCTCTTCTCAGACAGAAGCCGTTCTATACCCCTAATAATTTTCGTTGCCCTTTTCTGAACCTTTTCCAATTCTAATATATCTTTTTTGAGATGGAATGACCACAAATGCAAGTAGTATTCAAGGTGTGAGCGTACCATGGATTTATATAGAGACAATATGATATTTTCTGTCTTATTGTCTATCCCTTTCTTGATTATTCCCAACGTTGTTTGCTTTTTTGACTGAAAAAAAATCTACTTGACTGCCCTTAACATATGATGATGATCATAAAGAAAAACTAATTATATTTTACTTGCATGTTAGTAAAGATTACTGCTGATGGATGAGTAGAATTTTGCCAGGCTTTGGTAAAGAGAAACTAACATTTTCAAAAAACATGGGTTATTGCCATAGGAAGAAGAGTGGGCTCATGGATTTACAAGGAGGAGCACAGGAAGGGATAGTCACATGGAAAGAGGGAATGTCAAATCCATGTCTTCTTGAATCCATGACTTCCCCACCAAAGTCCCTCATGGACATGGAGAGGGGGCCACTCTCCACAGCATATCCTTGACAAAGCACTATGGAATTTTCCAAACACACGATACAATTACAGCATTCACTTCTTATGGCTTTTCCTTCTGTGATGATTACAGTGGAGAGAAACCAGGTAAAGTGGCTAGATGGGGACTTTCAGGTAGCATGGTTTGTACAGGAGCCTCATTTCCCAAGAAGCAGTACAGTGCAGGACCTTATGAGACTCTCCCATGAAATATGCGGACCATGAAGGATCCATAGTTCTTTGGATTACACTGCTAGCACAATCCATGCTGTGGCAAAACTCCTGATGAATCAATAAGGAGAAAAAACTCTTTGTATACTCATTCAGAGTTTTTACTCTCCTATGTGGGACTAATTCACAGAGACTTATTTGATCCCATATTATTTTTAAATGTCCCTACTAATGTTAATATGACCTTAGATCTGATATTTATAAAAATCTAATTTACTTCTATTCTCTATTGTTTTACATTTTGCATTTTTTTCCATTAGGAAAAGGACAGTACAATAGTCTACTTTACTTTTGCTTGTCTACTCAGGTTAGTCAATTTTACTTTCGCATTTTCCTGCTGTAGCAGAGATTGTCAAATATTAAAATGAGGAGGATGACTTTTCAAGCTAAAGATCATGACTCGCCTAATCCTGATTCAATACATCCAGCATCCTTGTTCAATGGAGAAGTTCTTTTTCATGGAGACCTAATAGACCAGCTGAAAATAACCTCATATCCATGCGATGGGTGTTGCTGTTTGGTCACATCTGAACATCTTGTACAGGTTCAGTGCTGTTTCTCTCTTTTTCTAAAGTGCCCCAGACTTCACCACTGAATCTCATCTCTATACCTGCACCTCTAATGCTCTTAGCTTATCAGTTCACTTTGAACCACTTTCTGCCCCCCTGATATTGAATAGTCTCAATTATATGTATGTGACGCAACCACTCTCCATTGACAGAAAACGTGTTTCAGATAATGATGGTCTGAGTCAGAACAAATTAAATGTGCTGGCAATAGTGTATAAAAGGCCAGCTGAAGAGGTTTGTTTAGAGAGAGGAAAAATGTTGGAGATTTAAAAGCTGTTTATTAAAATGATTGATCTCCTGATGTCTGCACCAAGCATGTAGCACTCACTGACAGCATCAAAAGCAATCTTTTAGCAAAAAATAACTGGTAAAAAAATCAGGGTACCAAACTCAGGAATTTTCTTTTTTGAAAGTGACATATGTATTTAATTCATACCCGTATGAAAGAAAAAGAATGTTACCTACCTTGAAACTGTTGTTCTTCGAGATGTGTTGTTCACATCCATTCCAAATTACATGTACATGCGTCACATCATGAACATCAGAAACTTTTTGCCTCAACGGCTCCCGTTGGGCCAGCAGGGGAGCCCCCTACAGTGGCGCCCTTGCAGCGGTGCATATATTTCCCTGCTGGCCTGGTTCCACCTCTGTTTCTTCTTGCCATTGACTCTGATAGAGAGGAAGGAGGGTGGGTCTTGTAATGGACATGAACACATCTTGAACAACAACAGTTACAAGGTAAGTAACCGTCTTTTCTTCTTCTCGTGATTTTTCACTTCTGTAGTGGGGTGGTCACCCCGCTCAGTCCTAAAAGAGCTTAAAAGTGCCCAGGAGAGGGCTGTGACTGACAGCAAGCGGTTCCCAGGCTGATCTGGGGAAACAGACTCCGCTGTGGCCACACCCAATCAGGAATCAGCCCTATAAAGGCCAGGGAAGCCAGAAGCTGAAGGGAGTCTCATCTAACTGTAGAGGCAGATAGGTCTGCCTGCTGGGGAGCTTGTCAGGGTACCTGGAGTGGAGCAGGGCTGGGGGAAGACTAGAGGAGCTGAGGAGCTCTGGCCTGGAAACCCCCCAGGCTGCAAGGCCTAGTCTACAGCCAAATAGGTACTGCAGTTGCAGGGGCAGCTCACGGTTAGGCAGAGGCAGCAGGTCAAAAAAACCTCCCTTACTGCTGCTTCCCCTTCCCTTCTGTATGTTGTCACTCATTTCCATTAAACCCCTCTCTCTTCTGAGCAGCATAGCAGAGGGCAATATGGAGCCTTGCTATCAATAAACAATTTATTTGAATGTGCTGATAGTGTTATTACAAGTTTTTGTAATACATGGGGCGGGGGTGTTACAAGGCTCAGTCAAGCCAATTAAGCATCACTCTACGTTGGCAGTGGTGAAAAGCACCAGAATGAACTCCAAAGAGGAAGTGCACTCACTTCTACAACTCTTCAGGGAATATAACACTCTTTGACAGAGCTGGTTGGAGCATAGGGGGAGGCAGCCAAACCCACACAATCTTCTTTGCCTCTACTGGGCTGTCTTGCATTCCAAGGGTCATGTGTAGGGAGTGGTTACCACGCTTCATAATAGGTGACCCTTCCTATCCCATGCAGCTAGGAAGCATAGGGACACAATCTGGCACTAAGTATGTTGTACTGGGTAGAGTGATGGACTAAGCAAGAGACAGATTTGCAGGTTTTGTAACTGTACACTTGCTGCAGAATTCAAGTTACAGATTCAGATAGAAAATATTTTATGTACCAAGTAAATTATGCACTTTACATTTCTATTAGTTATAGGCATTTGTAATGTTCTGCGTTACAGAACTGAAGAGGGCTGTATTGTAGCATTGCTCTGTATAAGCTATCCACTAGATAAATAATATAACAGCTTATATCGCTAGAGCACTCTCCTGTAATACATATTATCCGGAAGGATCTCAGATAATTTTATATACTATAGATTGCACACATTGTGCCAGTGAATTGCAGTCATGTGTGGTATGGAAAACTGTCTAAATGGACAGCCAGCATGCTGTAAAACAGTGGAGGATGAGGAAACGTTGACAAGGATTCCAGGTCAAATGCTTGCTCTTTAGAAAGTGCTATAAAGAACTTTAATGTCCATGTAGATTGGTCTTATCTAAATCTCATCCAAAAGCCCCACTTAACAGTAACTAGGCAGAACCCAGACATTTTCAGAGATATCACAGTTTAAATGCATTGTAGCTTTCACTTACATTTATACTGACACATGATGAAACAATTTGCAGGGATTTCCCAGCTAGTCTCTTATTTTTAACTTGAGCTCTCAAGTTAGTTATCAAGTATAAAAAAAGTCAGAGATATATATCTTAAGTCTTGGTCCAACACCACACACAGCCATCTTTGAATATAAGCACATCATTTTATTTTTTAAGTTTAAAATAGTCCAAACAAAAAAGTTAGCCATATAATATAAATACAGAGTAAATGCACAAAGTTTACAGCCAACTACATATATGCAAGAATAGCAGCAAACCTCACATGAATGTTAAAGGATTCTCAGATGGTCATTTGCGAGTGTTTAGCTACAACTCCTACGGCATAATTATGTTCACATATGTAGGGTTTGCAGACTCTCTTAAATAGAACAAATTGAAAACTTAAATGACTTCAGTTTTCACAGAGCGAGAGCTGTATTACAAAAAATTGAAAGTAATACATTTAACCAGCAAACTTCAGTGTTTTGCTTGTTACTAGAATAAAAAACACTTAGGAAGCAACATTTTTTAAAGTGTCTCCAATCTGAATTCTCTGCAAGTAATTTTTTTTAAAAATGCTACAATCTAAGGAATGTTTTAAATGTGACTACCAGGACGCAAACATAAAAATAGCAATAAAGCACAAACTGTCATTCTTGAACGTCTTTGAATTGAAGAGTAAATATGTGGAGTGTCTCATGTAACTAGAGAATTATATAGGTATAATGTCAACAGACCTATGGATAGGCTGATGTTTTCAGTCATTCATTATAAAGAAAAATAAAAACCCGTCATAAATCACTCCTAAAAACAATGTATACTAACAAATCAAAGATAAGGAAAAAATAAACAGCAGATCTTGCAGTCAGTTTAAGGTTAGGAAGAACTTTCCATTAGTACACCAAAACTCACTTTGCTTTGTAACATTTCACATTGCACATTAGGATTTCTAAATCCAGGATATTGATTGAGAGAGATTATAAAATATAGACCTATCCTTTGAAGATTTTCTGTCATGGTTTTCCAAGTTCCAGTCACAATAATTTACAGTGCTAAGCCATTATTTTATAAATATTCTTGTATATCGTGTACTGTAGAAAGACTGAGAATTGTTTAAGACCAGATACAAGTTTAAATGGAACATAGATCCACTGCTGCTGTGATCATCACACACTATAGTGCCACCTTCTGGGTAAAGTTGACACCTGCTATCTTATTATACAATGTTTCTTGACTCTTAACCAGCTGTTGAGTAAAGTGAAATAAAACATATGATATTTAAATAAGAATGGATGTTTGTTTATATAAATTAGATGGCTATGTTAAGTTATTCTCAAATGTTACCCTTTCCAGAAAACTGAGGTTTAACCTCAGATAGAAAATCATGGTGGTATAACAATGTAAACTACATTAAAAGAATCAAGTAAGAGATGGAGACCTAAAACAACAAAGTATTGCAAAGTTGAAAGAGGAGTGTAAATGGTACTATTGAATGTTGCATCTTCTGTTTGCCTCTGTATGTTTTCAAAACAGATACCAAGAAAACTATGTAAAGAATTTCAATATCTTTGGGAAATAATTCAGAGGTATCTGTATACATTGTGGTAGCCTTTTAAACAAACAAAACACACAATTTGGTTTAAATTGTTAGAGAAAGTTCACCCCTGAAGAAATTTAAAAGTTTTGTCTTTGAAGGATTAAAACTCCGTGAAGAACTAAAACAAGAGGTTAATAGTCTCTCTTCAGCCAATAACAAGGAGAGTAAAGCACAAAAGATAGAACTTTCTACTGAGATATCTCGCCTTTGGAAGCAAGATTCAGTGGGAGCAACTCTCTCCCTGTGAGGCATGAACGCACGCACAACCTTGTAGGGTAACGGAAGTGATGCACGTGCACTGAAGGCAGACTGAATCTAGTGGCCAAATTTATCCCTGGAATACGCAGGTACAACTCCCATTGAAACTGTGGGAATTATACCCATTAACTCCAGGGATGAATGTGGGCCTTTGTGTGCTTGCTAAATCTAAAATTCAGCTATAGTTAAACTACCTGGATATCTCCTGAAGAGAAATAGGTTTTCAATGTAACTCATTCCCCATAATTAGCTATTGTAACAAAGCTTTTACCTTATAACCACTTTTGGCTTTCATATTACTGCACCTAAACTTTTGCTGTTAATTAAATGCTGGTGTCAGCAGCAAGATCTGAAAAGTCTGGCCATTGATGTTTGGAAGTAGAAAGGCGAGTTGTAAGACAGCATTAGCAGATTTCCCATGGAGAGATCACTGGGAAAATCTCTTAACCAAGGTGTTTTTTTTTTAAAAAAATAATCCCCTTGCACTAATAAGAATACATGCCAAGGTTAGTCTAAATGTGCACAACACAGGCTATACTGAGAACACTTCCAGTGTTAAAAAGCAGGTAAGTATACTCAGCTTCTAAGGAAAGCACATCAATGAAGCCAAGACCCTACTGAACGGGCATAGCAGTGATGATCTGTGTTCTACAGGTGGCCCTTAAAAGGAGAGGCAGTTATTACGGAGTATTACTAACACCAAGGGTTGCAAGTCCATTTTTTAATATTTCTGCCATAGTATGAAGGACACAACAATGCTCAAAGGAAAACAAAAAACAAGACAAACTGGTTGTTCGGTATGCATCAAACTTTTATGTATAAAAGTCTCCAAAACTATCTGAACATCAATCCTACCAATCTACTGCAAACAATGTCTTTTTCTGCACAGGTGTTTGGAAATCAAACCCTACACTCAGCTTCAAAAGAATCTGTGTAGTGTTCAATACACACATGACCAATATCTAAAATCTTAAAAGGGAGAAAAACAACAAGGCAAAAAAGGCCACAAAGTGCATTAAGAGTCATTTGTAAGATAAAGCCATTGCACACAAACACATGGTTTAATGTATACTGAAATACCACACGGGAGGAGTTAATTGCACTGCTTTGTTATACCAGTGTAATGGCATTTATAGATAGCTACTGCTGCAAAAATCGTTGTGAACAAGTCATCCAAAGGGCAGCAGATTTAATCTTGGAAGTATTCAAGGTAACATGAGAATTTGAAAAGCTACATAGAATGTGAAACTTATTTCTCATACTTTGGATCTGGAAAACTTGGTAAGTTATGGCAGAACAAGTAACCGAACTAGCTAAGATATGTTGTCAAATGTAATGCGTTATTCTGTAACTAGTATTACAAATCAATTAAAACCAGTGCCTGAATATTCAGATAATTGAAAGGGCAGAGTTATACTTTTGTCTGCAGATCTGCACCCAGCTTTAGGTTGAAACACAAGGGACATGGCAACTTTTAAGGGGAATGTTTAAACAAAAAATTCTCAATTACCATCTTCTCCATCACTCTGCAAGTGGCTGGGGTTTCACCGAAAATGATCAACAGCAACTCCCAACTTGTTACTACACAGGAATTTATCAATGTGCTTTCCTATAGCTTTACATATGGGGAAACATGTGCCCTCCTCCTTTAAACCAGGAGAAGTGTTTGTACTCTAGTCACTAGTTTTAGGCTAAGCCTTGCAGGAAGAAGCTTTAGTATAATAAAGCTGCTTTTAGCTTGCATAAAGCTGTGTTTGATTGAACATTATATATCCTGCATCATGTAAAGCAGGTTCACGTTAGAATTTAACACTCCATTAAGACTCCTTAAAGACACTGTTCTGCAATTCCCTGTGTTAATAGTGTGGGTCACATTACAGATCAGGTGAGGAGAATCCATGATCTGTTGTAACATTACATCTTACAGTCCTCCTCAGATTCTAAAAGGGAATAGAAATCTATGATAATGAAAGCAAGAGGACTCAGAAGAATTGGAAATCCAAGCATGCCAATACTCAGAGACCCGTATCCTGCAGAGTTAAGCAGAGAACTTCTCACACAATAACTTAGACTGTACCTCACTCTCACCTTTTGTAGTGACAGAACAGTTCAATTTTAGGTCCCTGTGCCGCATTCTTTGAGATAGTAACAGGGAAGGTGCACGCTGAGACTATTACTTCAGTCTCATCATTTGAGACTTCAGATGGAGTTAAATAGAAGTTTCAGACATATAAAGTTATGAATCTATGCTTTCATCCTCCTCACCCTAACAGGTTATTGTACATTGAAACAAAATGTACTGAAGACCAAACATGAGTGGATAAGGCTATCCCTTGCAACAGAATACAATATATGACCCCCACCCTCCACATGAAGCACATGGTTTTGCATCTTGTAAATTAACACATGGAGAGAAAATAGCAATTTTGAAGTAAGATGTGTTTAAAGGCATTCCCCTGGGGGCAGCTCCTTTGTCACATCGTCACAAAAGGACCATACAATAAGGCAGCAAATTGCTCCTGGTTGCCTATAACCAATGTTCTATTTCGTCCATAGCTGCCTGTTCCTGATAGATCATTTTCTCTTGCCCACCACATTGGCATTGATATTTGTGGTCCACTGCAATTTTTGGGTATTCCACCTTCCTAGAGATAGCCTTGTAACATTGCTATCCATTCAGTAAGTAGACTACCACTTCATAGGTTGACATCATTATAGCTGTGTTTGGAATCTGTCTGATCAGATGTGTAGTTAGACCACGGTACAGGGATCCATACCCTTCTTCTCGCACAAGCAAAGATAGTGTCTGGAAGAAAGCTCTGTATTTTGTTCCCTCTTCACGTAGTCTTGTTCGTACAACCTCTGTGTAAAGAAAGTAACTCTTGGTTATTTTGGTCAGCACATTGCAAAAAAAAAAAGCAATGAAAACAAATCAATCAATTTAGCTGACAGACTAAGCAAGCATAAAACCCTCAACATCGTACACTCTTTAGATAGTAGGTAAAAAAAGCCAACACAGCAATTACTGGGGCTGGGAATCTGGAAGAAAAAGACAAACCATGTCCTTTCAAGGGCAACAAAACCTAAAAGTTTAGCTATTTCCAGATGCCCAGTTAACTAGGTGAAGTAATGGTGCTCTGAGTGGCCCACTTAAGCATGTGAGTAATCAGACACCTTAAAATTAAGCTCATTCTTAAGTGCTTTACTAGATTGAGACATAGTAAGCAGCATTACTGGGAAAACTGAACAAAAGAAGAGCACAGTGAAAGATTGGGGGAGATCTTGAGGATGGCTCTCCCTAAACATTCAAAAGGAAAAGCAAGAGATCTGTTGATTAGTTACTTGAAACTTACACAAATAATGAGCATAATAAAGGAGTCCAAATGAAGCCACAGTGTTCCTGAACTTGTGTAGGCTGGATTGCAGCAGTTCCTTGGTATAAATCAATGTTATTGCCCAAAGAATTCAGACTAAATATCTGTTTAGAAATACTTTTATCCTGATTTCTGAATAGTCTAGCCTCTGGCTGACTTGCTGAATCATAAACTGTCCATGCCAATTTTTTAAATCAAATGAACGATTAGACAGAAGTGTAGCTAAAACAAAGTATTCCTTTATTGAGACCTGATCCAGAGCATGCTGAAAAATCAATCAATCTAAAGGTTCCTGCTGATTTCTTTGCGCTTTGGCTCAGGCTCTTAAAGAACAAGCTAGCCCTTACCATGTGGATATGCGATAGATGTGGCACAGGTTTTGGAAGTGGCAGCAGCCATCATCATTCCAACAAAGTCTGAAGCTTCTTTTACAGATTCATCCTCATTGTCCATACTAGAAGCAGTCTTAAATTCCAGTAGTTTTCGCTTAATACTCTCGTAAATAACAAAATGAATAACAGTCTCAGATATGCCTGCATAAGAAGCTGACATCCCCCTGTAAAAGCCTTTAATTCCATCTGAATGATAAACTTTTCGCACACATTCGAAAGCGCTCATTCGCTTTTCTCCACGATTCCTGCAAGAGAAGGAACATTGAAACGGTTCACAATAATCGTTTTAAATGATTAATTACACAATGTTTCGCTATAAACGTGAGACCTTTGGAAAGAGCTGGAAAATCAATGCAAAGCAGCTCCAATTCAAAAGTGCTTAAGAACATGCGCAATTTTAGCACACAAGTTGTCCCACTGATTTCAGTATTACACATGCTTAAGTACTTTGCTGAATCAGGGACAAAGGATGCACTGAACACTTAAAGAATTGTGGAGTCTCAAACAAATCTCCAGCCCTCCTCATCTTCAAGGTTCAAAAATCAGCCTGCACCAGAGACAATCAAGGTATATAAATGCATGACCACCAGAAAGTTAAGACTAAGGAGCTGAAAGCCCCAGTTACCTACAATATGTTAATTACATTAACATTTAAAGGGAGCAAACAAGCCATTAATAAGAACTGATCCCACTAAGCCACAGTTGAGGTCAAATAATTGTACACATTGGGTCCAGCAGATTTTGTACTTGTAGGACACAAAAAGAAAGTTTTAGTCTGCAACATCCCCAACTTGCAAATGTAAGTTTAGCTGATCATTTATATTAGAAAATAAAACAATGTGTATATACCACACAGGATCAGTTAATAACAGATTAATGTAATAAACTTGTTCTCACTTCCCACGAAGTACAAGTGGAGAAAATACACTTAACATGCAGGTACACAGAATGAGTATGAACCCACAATTCATTGGCTACCTGCATCACCTAAACAGATTCTTCCAGTAGGGGGTCTCTTGTAGGATTGAGTAAATTATACAGAATAATGCAGGACATTGCTAGAGACATTTGGGACTATTTTACGTTGCCCCAACGCTTTTCTGAATTAAGGCATATAAACTCTGGCCTATATAGAACAGTTCCTTACCTTACAATAACTGTGATTCTTCCAGAGGTTTTGTCTGTGTGGATCCCCACCTCAAGAGGATAGAAAGCAGAGCCCACATGCAAGGTAGGTTTTAAATGCCACTAGCTAAAGACTAAATGTAAAACTGATGTCCTAGATTTTGCTTCTGATCTGGAGGCCAGGTCAATGATGCTTAATAAAAACAAGAGGATTACTCCAGGTGGAGATACAGGGCTATTTCTGAAATATATAGAGAGGCTGCAGCCTGGGTTTTAGTCGAGTGAGTCTTGATGTTAGGAGGAAGAGGTCCTCCTGCCATTTGGTGTCAGACAGAAATACACTGTGTAGTCCATTTAGATATGCTTGTTTTTTTACTACCTTGCTTAATGTAATAAAGAAGTGTACAGCTACACTAAAGCGAGGAGCCAGCCTCCCAGCCTGGGCAGACAGACTAGCTCGAGCAAAACGAGCGCTTCCCCTAAAAGTATCAGTGTGGACATTGCAGCATGGGTGAAAGCTTAGTCTAGCCACCACAGCTTGGACACACCTCGGCCCAAGCCCGGAACCCCTCCTACACCCCAAATCCCTCATCCCTGGCACGCGAGCCCACACCCTTAGCCTATGCCCCCTCCCACATTCCGAACCGCTCTACCCCACCTTCCAGCCTGAAGCCCCCTCCTGCACCTCAAGCCTCTCAACCCCGACCCCATCCCAGAGCCTATACCTCCCACCCCAACTCCCTGCCCCAGCCTGGTGAAAATGACTGAGTGAGTGAGGGAGGGTGAGGGAAAGCAACTAGATTTGATGTTCTTTGCTACTCTGTATCCTGTGAAACAATCTGTTGGGTCACAAATGTGTTTGCATGAGTGAATGGAAAGAGGGGCATGATAGTGGTGTGAAGTTTATGGAAAAAGAAGGGATTGTACAATAGTCAAAATGGCTGGAGAGAAAGAGAGTAATATCAGATCAAGCCAAGTCTTTCCCAGCTGTTCTAAGTGGATATGAGGCAGGAAAGAGATGTGTGTTGTCTTCCAGCCTAACTAAATAATATTAAATTAGCCATTCTTTATCACAGTATCTATTTATGATATAAACCAGAATCCAGCCAATTTCGATTGCCCAGTCTGCTATAGAACCAATTTCTCCCTTTTATAAGCAAACTCATGATACAAAAGATTAATAAAAAGAATACAAAAATACCTGCTTCAGGGATTCAGTTAAGTAAGCAAACATTTCAATAATGAGATTGAGATTGTTAAAAGCACTGTTTTGGACACCGTTCAGAGGGTGCTAGCCACGAGAATACCGTAGTACCTCCAGGCAACATCATACCACCATCCAATTAAACTACTGGGACAAGGACAGAGTGCATCTTAGAATCAAGTTAATATGTGGCCTTACCAACTGAAATTCTGACTATAAAAACCAGCCTCAGTTTAGAAGTGAAAATCAATTTTATAGCATCCTTCTATTCCAATTACTAGACAATAAAATTGTTAAGCCTTCCTAGTATTAAAAGGGTTATTTACCTTGCATCGAGCTGTAATCGTGTCTTTATTAGCCAAATAGGATTGGTTGCTGTGATTGCAGTAAAACCTAAACAAATATTTAAAAGAATATTAGATTTGATAATGTCATGAAAAACACAAACTTAGTTAAAAGTTAAATGTACCCAATAAGGTACAATCCATGAGAAAAAACAACTCAGTCTATACTGATTTTTTAAAGTGTTCCTATTGTGGGCCTCTATTGATATTTTATTACTTTTACAAGTCCACAGAGCAATAAACTCTTTTTTTTTGTTTTACACTGACATTTCATATGTTCAATTCTTAGCAAAAAAGCTTCTCGATATAAAAAAATCCCAGTTCACATTTCTCTGCCAACCTATTCATACACATCCCTTTTTGACACTTTTGAACAGCAAGACTGGTATTAGCTAGACTGATATTAGTCAATTAATTTGGAAATGTTTTAATAAAGGCACATTGCAAATATAACTCAAATGAATTGAAATAGTATAAAAATATTCTCTGCAGATTTAATTTACTACCTGAAATACAATCTGAGTTTAAAAGCATGCAGACTGAATGTCTACTATGATGCAGCTAAAAGGCACAAATTACAGTACATTAAAGACCTTTTAATACTGAACTATAAACAATAGTTAAATTGGAGAGTTTATTAATATTCCAATGTTTTATTTAGAATTTAAAAGCAAGGATTGTTGGTTGGCCCCAGGAATACTTGTACAAGCATACAAACATTAAAATTGTTTTTAAAAAACAGATTGCATATATTACTACTAACTAGTCAGACAGCAACTATTTGGGTTTGCATTAGGACGAATTCTAAAAGTTTTTATTTTCTGTCCACTTAAGAAAAAAAAGTTTCTCTTGCTCCTGCACAACTAAGCAGACTAAGATGTAACTCTGGATAAATTTACTTTTGTAGTACCATACATGCACCGTAAATCAGGTGACATGTCTGCAGGAGGGAACAGAGAAAGGGAAGAGCTGGACATGTGCCAAGCAGCAAAAGATTAATTTTGATACTTTGCGTTTCCTGAGTGACACACATTACTTGCATATCACTATGCAGTCTCCTGCCCGCCTGCAAGCAGATGGGCTCAGGGGCCTGGGAAAGTGTCAAAGAGTATCTTGTTCAGAGCACTTCTGATGCTCACTTCAGCTACACAAAACAGGACTCTGATAAGTTTGTTTAAGAAGATCATTTACAATTATACATATTTAAGCAGAACTGCTTGCATACCAGTTACTTCTGTTCAATCACCATCTATGTTTACATTGAAAACTTGTACACAAAAGGACTGAAGTACTCAAAAGCAGGAATGCCAGAGGATCTTAATTGTTTTAAAATTTTGGAGTTTTTTATAGTTTTAAAAATGGATGATTAAATCCTAATTTGAGATCTCAAATTACACTACAAAAATAACCTTAACTACCTACGCTTCTTAACAGCTATTAAGATCATTCAAATACCTCCAAAGAAATAGCTGCAGTGCTGTACCAAAGTTGTAGAAAACTAATAAACACAATTTTATCTCTCACTTACAAGTCAATGTGTTTAAACAAACTCATTCAATGCCCTCCCAATTAAGTATCCTCATGTAACTTGCATTTTGAAAGCTACTAGTGCATACACTTAAAAGGTAGATCATAAAAGTACTGTTATGAGTTTGACTTTAGTTTGACTTTCTGTTTGAGCTCAAAACACTGTTTAAGCTCAAAACACTGTTTAAGCTCAAAACACTGTTTAAGCTCAAAACACTGTTTAAGCTCAAGTGCCTTGACGTTACTGTATACACAGTATTTTAAACCTGTGCAGGAAGTGCAAAATGCTATCAAAACAGAATGGTAGTATTTTACACCCAGTTAGCACATCGGTAAATAACTACACAATATAGAAGGCAATGGAGAATTAGACCCAGTAAGCTCTAGTGATAGGTCAGAATGCCCACAAAAGGGCACAGCGTAAAATATCTGTGAAAGGAAAATCTCCTTAGAAATAACTCTTATTACAAGAGTATGTGCCTCTTACACCAGTGCAACTTCACAGATTTCACTGGAGTTACTCCCGATTCATGCTAATGTAAGAGGTGGAGGGGAACCAAGCCATTTATATATTCTTAATTTCTATAACGTTATTTATTATCACTAACAACATTTGCTTATTTCCTACCTTAAATCATAATCATTACACAAGAACATCACAGTGGGTTCTGGTTGGTAGTAATGCATTTTCAAGCCAAAGGTTTTGATTTAAGGTGGAGAAATAAGAGCAGGAGCATGTGAACTTTCAGGAAAAAGATCTCTTTTCCAGAAAAATACCTTCAGTTAAAAGGAACACTGAACAGTAAAACACGGGGCCAAATTCTGCTCTTAGTCATGCCACTGTTAATCTGAAGAATCTGCACTGAAAATAAGAGATTTATACTAATGTATAGGGCCCTACCAAATTCAGGTTCACGTTAGTCAATTTCACAGCTACAAGGTCTTAAATTTGGTCAATTTCAGATGTTTACATCTGAAACTTCAGGTTGTAATGATGGGGGTCCTGATTCAAAAGGGAACTGGGGGGGGGGGGGGGGGATTCCAAAGCTGTTGTAGGGAAGTTGCAGGATTGCCATACTCACTTCAGAGTCCAGCTCCGAAGGCAGCAGCTGCAGAGTTTCCTGGAGCTGGAGGAGGCTCCTGGAAGTGGAAGTAGGTCTCAACTCCCCAGTGCTGCCGGAAACACCCCACCCAGGGGCTCCTAGCTGCTAGTCAGGGCCAGTGGTGGATTAACATATGGGCCCATGGGGCCCATGCCCAGGGCCCACTTGCAATTTGAAAAATGGGTGCCCCAGTTCTGGCAGAAGCTGAAGCCCCAAGCTCGGGTGGCCCAGAGCCCAGGCAGGAGCCATGGAGGGTAGCAGCCCTGAGCCCAGGCACCCTGCGTCTGATCTGGAGACACCGTGGGGGTGGGACCGAGAGCGGTGAAGCCTGGAACTTGGACAGGAGCTGAGGCAGGTGAAAGCCCTGAGTCCCAGCTGGAACCATGGGGGATGGCAGCTGCCAGCCCAGGTCCCTGAGCCTGGGCAGGAACCTGTCATTAGACCTCCAGCTCTGGCAGGAGACACGGAGTTCAGGGGCAGCAGCTCCAAGCCCAGGCACGAGTCATGGGGAGGGGAAAAGGGCGGCAGCACCAAGCCAGGCAGGAGCTGGAGCTGTGTGGGATGGCAGCTCCCAGTCCAGGTCACTGAGTCTGGGCAGGAGCCACAGCCACTACACCCTCAGCTGCAGAGAGCAGGAGCAGCTCAGGCACCCAGAGCTGCAGCAGGTGCAGCATGGAGGCAGTAGTGGGTGGAAGCCCAAGCGTTTGGACGCCCTGAGCCATAACAAGGGCTGTGGGGGGCAGCAGCCCGGAGCCCAGCTCTGGGACAGTGTATCACCCTCACTTCTGTGCTGTCCCTCCCCAGCCAGGCTGATTTCAGGAAATCAGATTTTGCAGGAAGAGCTTATGTCATGGTCCATTACAAGTTTTACACAGCTGTGAAGTTGGTAGGGCCCTAGTAATGTGAGAGTAGATTCTGGTCCAGTGATTTAGGTTTATAATTTTAAAATCAGATAGCAAGACAAAAAGGTATGTCACTTGCTCCTGGCATTTATTTATTTTCCTATTTAATTAAATGCTTCTATAATAAAGATGGTGTGCCTGACTGTGTTACCACTACACTGCATTTGTAATAATGATTTACTCTTCCAAGTCTCCTCCTGTCCTATTGACCCAAGATGATCAGTCTCACTCGGCTCAGGTAAAGCTCTTGGTCACAGAGCCATACGGAGGAGATAGTGGAGTGAGATGGACGTGCAACATTGAATAGGAGTGGCTGGAGTTACTGTATCTCCTGCTGGGGCAGAAGCAGGCATGGCCTTTGCTAGTCATTTGGAAAAGATGCAGTTTAATTCCACACACCAATGGTCCCTGTCCATTGTCATAGCTAGGTCCCATCCTGTCTAGGAATGCCCGTTCTAAGCTGTTCTGTGAAATGTTCTTTGTCGTAGTTTACTCATGGGCTTTCCTATACTCATCACCACAGTCTCAAAGCACCTCAAATCATTCATTAACTTAGCCTTACGGCAGCCCTGCGTGGTCAAGAAGCATTAGTCTTATTTTAAAGGATGGGAAATTAAGGTACAGAGAGGTTTAAGGCTCAACTTTGCAATCAGTGTCCAATAATTGTGGGTATCCAATCTGAGGCCTGATTCTCACAAGGTACTGAAAGTAGTGAATACTTCTGAAAAAGATGACCCTGTGGGCCTCAAGTAAAGCACTCAAAAATTGAAGTGTTCAAAATTATTGGACACTTCTGATAGCACAGGTCTAATTAACTTGTCTTATGTCACAAGACAGCTACAACTCTGCCCCTGTGCCACAGTAAGGTAGGTGGGTATGTGAGTGTGTTGCGTGTAGCTCCCTAGGCCTACTGTCCTCCATTCTCTCATGTGGCTTTTACTCTTAAAATGTAAACCGTATCAAACGTTGTAGTATCAACATTTTAACTGAGCAATTCATAGATTAGGAGCAAGTGAATGTTGCACATTGATAAAACATCCTGTATTTTAGTTTTATGTGAGTTTTGTAGGAGAACACTAAATGGACAGGTCAAAGATGCTGATGAATATAAACACTCTTAATTTTGCTGTCTGCTGTCTAGTGCCTTCTGCAAATTATATCTGAATTTCAGATTGAAACAATTATTTAAGTTTATCTCTGGAGCCAAACAAATGACCAAGAACTAAAAACAGGTAAGATCCCAGGTATTCCTATTCTGCATCGTCTTTGAAAGTTTGGCTTTATCCATAACACAACTGCAATTGACACAGATGCACATGAATATGTAATGCTGGATTAAAAATCCAAAGTAATAAAATAAAACCAACCAACCAAACAAGAAAGTAGTAAAAGAGGAGAGTGTCTTTGATAACATTATGGCAACAGAGGATATCAGCTGCAGCATTTTAAATGCAGCTATGAAACTTCGAAAAATAAAATGTCCTGGCTATAGTCAACAAGGGATTTTTACTTAGCCAAAATGGCTAAGTAAATGGCAGCTATCAGTGAAAAGTATTTTCCACCTTTCCCTGAACTGCCTTGAAAAAAAAAAATTAACTCTACTCCAGAGTTAAAAAGAAGTAATGTTTTTGCACACTGCACATAAATTGGAATTTAGATAACAAAAGTGCATTCCCCTTATTTTGTGTATTTAATAGATATTACAAACCCAAGGTGTGGTTCTTACACTAGAGGCTGCAAGAGACGCTCAGTTCAGTACTCACGAGGTTTAAGTTAGTCCATATTTCTGCAGGAAGTGACCTGCGGATGGGGAGCATGAGATGACACGATCTCACTCTTTTCACGGGAGAAATGTACAGTAAATGCCTAAAATAGACACAGGCTTTTCTGTATCATAACAACAAGCAGTGACCTCATCAGACACATGTGTACAAATTGAATCCCATTGGAAGGATTTGTGAATTAGTTACTGTGAGATCTAACTTTTTCAGATTAAAAGTTTGGGGGGGAAAAAAAAAAAAAAAAGAAAGAAAAAAAAAAAACCCCAGGCCAGAGATATTAAAATATTTTTGTAAAATGCACTGAGTACTGAAATTTCTGCCATTTGCAGCAGTTCAAATTTACAGCTTGTAAATACTTACCTATAATCGCATATTAAAAAAAGAAAACAGAAACCCCAAAATTCAGTTAAAAAATGCTAACCTTGTCACACAAAGCTGAGAAAACATAGTTAGATGTCTTTCAACATTAGGGACAGGCTTTGTATTGCCAGAAGTCACTGACATCAATGGGTTAATGACCTACAAATATATTTATTTATTTGCTATCCATTCTGCAATATTCTGTCCATACTGCTTAGTTTAAATCACAAAAGCAAAATGCTTCCCTATTGTAGTCAATTTATATCCAATTGGACACAAACATTTATTACAAACTGCATTTGGCTTCTGCGTTCCAGGCTCAAACAAGATTTACTGACTCTGTTCCTCAACTGTGCCAAGATTTGTAATTATACTTCATTTAAACTAACTTGTGAAACATTTTTAAAATGAAAAATGCAAAACAGACAAAAACAAAGAGGATTCTGGCCTCAGTTACGTCATCAGGGTTGCACAAGTGTAACCGGGGGCAGAATTTTTATGGTGTGCTAAATCCTTAGTATAACCTTGGAAGAAAGAAGGAATTAACAAACATCTTTACAGACACAAAAATATCCTTATTTTGTTTAATTAAGGAATGTTTTCTATACAGTCACAGTCTAAGTATGAAAAAAAGATGCATGATCCACTGGACTGGAAAGGATGCAGTACAGTTGTACGTTATAAAAATCTTTGTTCATACAGAAGTGCAATATTTTAGGAATGAAAGTGATGTGAACTGTATGTTGGAAGCTAGTATATACAGTAACAAGGAAGATCTCCCTGAAAGTCTACCCATGTGTTAATTTCCACTTGTATATGGTTTCCATTACTAACAGAAGCCAGTGGCACAATTTATCTGACACAAATAAGAGTGACTGCTGTTGACTTCAGTGAGTTACTTCTATCTTGTAAAGGGAGAGTGAGGCCTAGGAATCATAAGCCATAAGCTATAGTGAACATTTTCTTAAAGAGTGAAGAAGGTACCTTAACTTCTTGCTCCTAAAAATATCATGTTCAGAGGACAATTCTTCCACTCCTTGTTTAAACTTTTAGGATCAATTTCTAACCTCAGCCTCGTGCACACAACTTTATTTGAAATCACTAGAATATAAACACGTTTAAATGCTTTGTCAGATAAAGGCTCTAGGCCCTGGTCAGAAAAAGGGCTTCACAAAAACCATCATAAGTCCTGTGACGGAGTTTGACTGTTTAAAAGATACAGGTACTTATCAAATTTTGTACTGCATAATATACTGTTAGGCAATGAATAAAGTTCTTTTCTTGAGCCACAGCTCTAGGTAATATTCTAGGAAAATTAAAGACAAATGTCTTTAAATAGTCCTTAAAGGAGGATATATACACACCAAATCACGGTCTTTTCATTATTATTATTAATTTTTATTACCTGTGACAGATCAATGGATACATCATTTCAGAAGACAAGCTGCATGGTGCAAAAGCAGCATGTGGGCTTTAAGTTTTAGGGGGAAAAAAAAGTACCATCTGAACAGAAAAAGTGTACTATGTGAAATCACTTGATTCAGTTTACTACTGAAACCAATGACAGCTACAAAAATGTCTAAGTTGATCAATTTTACTATTTAGTGGAACAAAATTTCTTTGATCATCATACAATTTATGTAAGAAAACAATCATAACACGTTTTTACTATGAGACAGTTTAAGGAGGCTAACAAATCAGTACTTAGAAAGAGGTTTACAATTCTGTCCCTGGGATTTACTGCATTCTTAATTTTCAAGTTACTTTGCATTGTATGGCAATACAAATCTTACAGACAAAATTGTTAATAGCTGATTTTAGTGCATTTGCTCAAAGACATTATTAGTATTAATTACAAAATGACAAGGTTAGCATTTTTCTAGAAGCTATGTTAAATTTTAACTATGGCCCTTTATAGCAGTTATCAGACTAATGCCTAATGTACTAAGAATCAAGAGATTATTCATATTTAGCACAGAACTTTGTTTTAAATGGCTTCTAGAGAATTTCTAGAGTATACTGTACTAGGCTATTTCAAGAAAGAAAGAAAATTAGCTACCTTCAGTGTGAATCTGCATGGGGCATTCAGTTTCACCAACCATGTGGTTTAGGTACATAACTGCAAAGCTAAATGTTAATGCTCATCAGTACTGCACGAGTACTTTGATACAATAATTTCAAGAAAACAGCCACAGAAATAGGAGAAAATATTCTCAGTAATTAAACTGGTGTGCAATATGCACTTCCAAATGTAACCACAAAGAGGCAGATGGCTACCAAGGTTCAAGGATGTTCATCCAACACCCAATAATCATGAAGGCAAATCACAGTATCAGCCTTTGGGGTAGGAAACAAAGTCAATAAACAGATACAAAACTAACCAACAAATCCAGAATCAGTATCTGCATGCAGAGTGGGAAAATTGCTACTGTATATATTTACAGAGGTTCTTTTCATCAAGAAGCTATGAGTACAAGAACTTCCAGAGATAAGGGATATTCAGAACCTACATTTATTTGCAGGATTGCATACATTATATATGTGGTCTTCAATTAAAAAGAAAAAAAATTGCTAATCCATTTTCATGTCTTCAGCTCCTTGTCAAGAGAAAAGTAACATTTCTTTAAAATTCTCTGAAGAAAAAAGAACACAGGTAATCGACAAAGCTTTAACATAAGCAGGGTCTCTGAAGCAGTTAATTGATTGGGCTGTATTGTAATTAAGTTTTCTTTGTTCTTGTTTCCTCTTCAATCCTCCTCACCCATAAACCCACCACCATGAGATGCAGAGATACTCTATTACCTTGAGGAAGGCATTAGTTCCATGCCTTTTTATTTTTAAAAAACCTCAAACTACTGGCCTCATTCTATATTGGGAAGATTAAACTTTACTACTATTTATCTCTCTTGGATTTCTCCGTGGTACCCATCACTGTATTACATAAGCACAAACCTAATGCCACTTTGGTCTCCCATCTAGATACTGAATTCTATGTGCCACAGTAAATTATCTACTTTAGGACATTCCAGGGTTTTCCACATTGATCCACTGGTCTATCACAATTAACTCTGTGCATTTGATATTCTTAAAGGCCATACCATAGACAAGAAATATCATATATTGGTTACATAATTTGGTATGAGTTAGCCAATTTCATTTCTGTTGTGCTTAAGCGGCCAAAGTTTGGCCCTAAAACATGTACAGAATAAATAGTATTTTTAAAATTTTTTTTACTACATCTAAATATGAGGGACATTGTGAGCAGCAGGTTTGGTCTGGCAGGCAATATTTGTGCTTTCCCAACATAATTTTGCCAACCTGTCTTTTCATACACCTGGTTTACTACCCCCAAATCAAGATTATGAACCAAGTAACATTGAGTGGCAGCTCTGTTGTGCTGGTGGAAATATTTTAGGGACTACATTTGAACAACTGCTCTATTCATTTTAGATCTAAGTCTGATTCTATAGTTTCAGAGGTGCTAGGCCAATATATTAAGTACACTGCAATCTAATTTCTAACCCCTCTTTCAAGCCACAATCTGGGTCACTTAACACTAAAACAAACTTGAAATATTTTAGCATTTGAACATGGGACAGATGTATACTTTACCAAGACCTATCAGCATATTTCAGAGAAGCCAAAACACGTAACACACAAAAAAAATAGTAACAAAAAAATCAAGGGAAGGGGGAAAGAATACATTTTTGTCTCCATAATTTTACAGTAATGTAGACAACATTTTTGCTTAGCAAACTAGAAACAATAATTAACAAATGCATGCCAGTTTTCCTAGAGAAGCTTGTTCACGCATACAGTTACAGACACCCGTTAACATAAAGGGCAAGTTTAATGCATTCGTTCTCAAGCTGGCTTCCCTATTTAACACGGCAGGGGAGGGGAAGAAGTGGGAAGGAAGTGAGAGGAGGAGGAGAAAGAGGCACCTGCACAGATATCTAGCAACTATATCCAGAATTATTCAGACACTTCTTATTTTTACAATTTCACATTCATCAGAGCCTCTCAATCATTAGCAAGCCTCTAAAATAAAGGCAAAAAGTTACAGATCCTTACCTGCCACTCCAGCTGAAATCATGTGTACCTGGGTAGAGTCTGGCTCAAAAATATTGCTCAACTTTTCCTTGCAATTTGAGTAAGCAGCAAAGTATATTGCTCTAAAATTAGAATAAGATACACGTTATATTATTGTACCTTACGCTCAGATGTACCTACAAGTAGTGCTAATGCATGAGACACACTGGCTTCATTATACTACTGTAGTACACGCAAATGTTAGCTAATCACTAAAAAAAAATACTTGCTATACAGAAAGCTGTTCAAACCATAATTCTGCAAAGCAGTTGGAATATTTAGGAATGATGAAACAGAATTAAGAAAAAAAATTAAAGGAATGGGGTCAGTTTTCAATCTTCCTATGTCATTACCTCTGTAATGCATCCAATCCCCATGGGTCGCAAAGAAAGAGGAGGTGTGTGCATATAAGAGGAGTCTGTGAACCTAAAGCCTCTGGGTCAGAGGTGGGCAAGCTACAGCCCACGGGACGATCCTGCCCGACCCTTGAGCTCCCAGCCGAGGAGGCTAACTCCAGGCCCTTCCCCGGCTCTCCCCCTTCGCCACACAGGCAGCGCAGCTTGTGCCTACCCACCTTCCAGGCTTTCCAATAAGCTAGTCCTGCTGCTCTGAGCGGTATGGTAAGGGGGAGAGGAGAGGGAGGGGAAGAAAGGGGGGGTTGGATAAGGGGCAGGAGGTCCTGGAGGCTGTCAGAGGACGACGAGCAGGGGGCAGTTGGATGGGCGGAGGTTCTGGATGAGGAGGGGGCACAGTCAGGGGACAGGGGGGATGGATGGGGGTGAAGTCCTAGGGGAGCGGTTAGGGGTGGGGAGGGTCCCAGGACGGGGGTGGTCAGGGGATAAGGAGCAGGGAGGGTTGGATGGGTTAGTGGTTGTGAGGGGGGCAGTCAGATGGCAGGAAGTGGGAGTGGGCAGATAGGGGGCAGGGGCCAGGCTGTTTGGGGAGGCACAGACTTCCCTACTCGGACTTCCATACGTTTTGCAACCCCGATGTAGCCCTTGGACAAAAAGTTTGCCCACCCCAGCTCTGGGTCATGCTGAGTGGCAATGGATTTGCTTAATTTGCAGATGGAGTTGTTACTGCAGACACCCCTACCAATGCAGTGTCCAGCAACGCTATCTATAAACCCATTTTAATGGCATTACCAAATGACAGCCAACAAGTAAAATGTTTGTAATTGACAAGTAAGATTTGCCTCAGGGTGGCAAGATAAGGTTATTTCTGGCTTCTGAGTTGTTTTATTAAACACATGCATTTTACATGGTAAACTGGAAATACCACATTTCTATCTTCCAGTCATCTCTCCTTGTTCAGTTTTGTTTTAACCTCTCAGAAGAAGTGTTTTCACTTTCTAACTGAATAAGTGTACAAGAAATGAAGAGTAGCAAAGAATTTTTAAAAATGTGCATCAAATACAAAGTTATGTAAAACTGTGTTTATTAGCCTCCAATTTCTTTATCAATTAAGAAGTGTCTGTTCACTTATAATAACTATGAAACTTATTTTGTAAAAGAATACAAAATATACATGTTTACTGACATTTTTAGGCTGGTGATCAGGCTTGTGCCTTTTTAAATAAATACATAAAATCTACAGGACTGAAAAAATAAACATTAATTTAACCTCGTCAGTTATGCAAACATGTTTTTCCTCCCAGCAAAATGATAAAGTGTTTGCTTTATGCTGCCTAATTTTTTTAAATAGGATCTGAACCCAGTTGAGTATGTTGTATGTGTTATGAAACAAGCTTCTTTACAGCTTACTCAAACAAAGAACTGCTGTTAAAGCCACTTACCAAATGCTTAATTGAAACAAACAGTATTTGATCAAAGCTGATGACTGGGAAAAAACGATGTGCTAATTTATAAAGTTAAATACATTACCAAGTGGACAATTCTAGCGAGAGCACTGGAAAAAACAAGCTACCACATTCAAGCCCCTTTTTGAAAGCGAACATTGCAAAGTAACCATGTAACAAAATTAACATACAGCAGAGATGCATTTAGAATTAATTTTGTGAACACATGAAATAGTTTTCAGGTTGGTGTGTGAAAGTTGGACTACAGGCTCCATTACTACCTTAGAGAATCAATGGTATATGAGTGGTTTACATGTTGGTCTATATACAACACGGTCAGATCAAAAATATGCCACTAAAAATTGTGCAGGGAATGACAGCCCAGGGGTTGGGGCGTCAACCTGGGACTTAGAGCCTTGAATTCAATTCTCTGCTCTATCACAGACACAGTGGTGTTGTGAGGATAATTCCTTTAAGGATTGTGAGGTGATCAGCCATTTACTCTACAGTGTGCAATAGCTATGAAGTTGAGATTACTGAGTAAAGCAAAAACTTTTTAATTAGGTCCATCTGTGAAGGGAAATTTTTGGAAGTGTGAAAGAATCAAGCTAATCGAACAAAATCTAAGCATTTAATTAAAATAAGACTAGACTACCTTCAAACAGTTGCTTATGTCTCATGAAAACTTGATGAAAAAATTCTATTTAGAAACAACTCTTTCCTGTATGTGTGATATTTTCTAGTTTTAAATTTCTCATTTCTTAGGAGAGATATTTGCATGAAAACAGAGTCTGTTTTGCAATGCTGATCTATTCCTGTTGTTGGAGGTCTCAAATATGTGGCCTGTGGAATTATTTGCTGCAGCCCAAATGTCCCTTCTGCCACCTCCCAGGAGTTATTTCCTGTGGCCCCCGAAGCTTATTAGCTATAAGTTTATACCCTCTGAAAGCACTGAATGCCAGCTTTTAGATAGTATAAAATGGTGACTTTAACATGAGCAGATGAAGAGAATTCTGCTCCCAATAATCTTGTCATAAATTAAGTAATGGCAATCAAGATCATAATCAGAATGATGCAATTTTACTTTCCTGTATCTCACACCCTGTATGGGCCAGGAATGCAAAGACCAGTAAGAATACTTGCGGGATTACTAAACTTTTGCAAGCACTGGTGCTGAATTTGTGATCAGAACAAAAACACACAATATTCTCTAACAGATTTTTTCTGCAAGTTTTCAAAATATTTAAAGTCATTTTAATAGCAATTAAGCAAAATATGCATTACAAAGTGTCCTCTAAAGTTAAACAAATTAAAAATCATAAGAGTAGGAAATGAATTGCTCTTTTAACTTCTTGTTCTGGCAGACTGCAAGACAATGTCCCTAAAGGGATTTTGGTAACCAGTAACTCACAACAGAAGCCAAATTAGCGAGCTAAGTTTATTCTTGGGGTAAAAGAATGAAGTAACACAAAAGGATACATTTTGCCTACCACATTTACAGCAGTATTATGATCCTAGCTATACTAAACAGTAAATTAGAAAGAATAGCTTATTCATTTGGGATAATTTTGACAGGTCAAGAAAGATACCACATCCACATTCCACATGCAGCATGCCAAATATCTACACAAGTGTTTATTCACATGACAGCAACTCCTATTTCTGACAGTGGTAAAGCAAGGGCAGTAAGGAAAATAAACTGTCTGCAGGGTTACAAACTCTGAGAAAGAGTTAGAGCTTAATGACTAGATTTTCAAACACACCTAAAGAGACTGTACTCCTAAATTCTTTAGGCAACTTTGGAAATCTTCCCCTAAAATGTTGGAAAGTATACCAAAAGGGGACTCCATAAACTATAGGAAGTTAGCAGGGCTCAAAGACAGACAGAGGAGATGAATTGAAGCTAAGAATGAATGGAGTTCAGGAGAAGCCTCTTTATGCAAAGGGGAATTAATATGTGAAATGAACTATAAGACAGCACTAGGAAAATGCAATTTTAAATACATAGGGTACAAATACTGACTAGAAAACAGCCATATGGGTTAACCACATAGGCTACCATCTATTTTGAAATGATTATGACAACAACAGATGGAAAAGACCCTAATAATAAAAATATTTTAAAAGAATTGTAGCTTGTGTTTAAGCTTGCTCAAAATATGAGGCTTGAAACTCTCCAAAAGTGGAACTGCACAATGCTGTAACTACCAAGATAGGTATATCAGCAGAGCATTCACCCCTGAGGAAGGTAAATGTCAGCATCACTACTGTTCTCCCGTCAGATTCCAATAGGTAGGGCAGATTTAAGTTTCAACAGGGGCTCAACAGGTTTCGGCCATGTGCCCTGACATTGCTCCTGTACTGGCAGATCCCACCAATTCCTTGGTTGCTTTAGCTGGCTCTAGGACCAAATGGAGTGCAGGTTGCAGACAGCTTGCACTGCTGTGCATTTCCCACAGTTCCAAAGGGGACTTTTTATTGCAGGAGGCCCAAAACCTGTTTTGCTAGGAGAACTCAGAGAATGAGTCAGGCCCAATGTATTGGGAGTATTTTCCCCCATTGTCCTCTTGAAGAGGACAGGTTAACTGAAGATTTCAAATGTATATTTACTTACTACCTTACATGATAGACCCTTGTTTTTAGCTCAGAGTCACATACTCACCATAATGCACACGTGCATCCCTGCAAACCAGGAGGTGAGAATACTGTATACCTCACTATGTACAAACCTGGACATCAGAAAAGTTCAGAAACGGGCACTATCAAATACTGCTGTAGATACAGAGATGCAGGTCTGGAGGTTGCTCTGTTGAGGAGTGGTCTAACCTGTTTCTCTCAGATTTAGAAGTTATACAAAGGGGAAAATAAGTAGCCTTACCATTAAATATTTCCACAGCAGATGTAACAGTTCTTTGAAGCAAGTCCCCCATGCCTTAAGTCTTGACATACACATTTTTAAACACTAGACTAAAATTACTTCACTTATTGAATAGATTGTTAGATTTTACCTGGAAGGAGCAACGCCTACCAAAGTAGGACCTAGCCCTCTAAACAGAGAGCGAGGACCTTCCTTTTGCAAGATCATCCTGGAAAACAAAAAGTGATTTTGAAACATTAAATACACATTGGAAGTGTATAACTGGGCTACATATTAGTGCTATAGTTTAGTTAAATTTCAGCTTTGCTCATCTTTTATGTACAAATGAATTATTCTTTTAAATAATTGAATACTGTAACTGCAAACAAAGAACTAAATTTTCCTAAAATATTCACAAAAAGTGAATTCAATTCTTTATAACATCATTGCTATATTACACACACTTCTCATTTTCATGTGTAAAGAACACAGATCGTCCTAGTTCAGCAACATATAAATGTTTTCTTCCAGCTACAAAAGGGACCTTTTAGTAAATGAATCCAAATGTCTACTGTCTGTTATTACTGCTGGACTCTTCTCCTTATTGTAGATTCCTGTGTATCGTTTTCAGAATGTGGGACCAAATATTTAATTTTATTGTTCTTTTCTCCTACAAACCCCTATTCCCAACACCAGATAAAATACTACTCCTGGGGACGTTCTTGAGAAAAATGTACTCTTGAAGAGCTGGACACAGCAATTCCCAATATCCAAAAGGTTCTTATTTTAGGAATAAATTAACTCTAGTTAATATCACCCATTTAACCAAGGTAAAAAAATCAGATGCAAGCCACTCTCTACTCCACAAACAAACAAGCAAATGGCAGGCAACATTCTATCTCTGGTTATTTCAATAAAAATTCTTCAATTTTAAACATACTATGTTGTTGTGTGTCTTATAAACTATAAATTTAAAATATATGCTGAAACTTACAGGAAAATACCACATTATGTACAAAAATGCTAACACCTCCTTCCCAACAGCATACAACTTAAATTAGTATTTTTATAAAACGTATTATATGTTTCATTAGCACAACAGGATTTCTAGCAAAATATTAAGTCTTCTAAACTGTGAAAAAAAATATTGTTAGCACTAAAAAGATTCACAGAGCCATCAGATATTCAATTGAATGTTCAGTCTTCAGCCTATTTTTAACTTAATTTTGTGTTTGGAAAATGACAAATACTAATTTTGGGCCTGAGGCTCTCCTACCATAATATGAACAGAGACACATAGGGCAGAAACGTTGGAGACCTATTCTCTTCCCTCAGCCTCCAGACGCTCCACTCCTACCATACTGCAGGGTTAAGGCTCAGCAGTTGTGGGGCCAGATTCTTCTTTGATTTGTAGATTGAGAATTCCCAGTGAAGTAACTGAGGTGTAAATCCAGGTTAAATAGGAGCCATTTCTCCTACCATTTGGATCATTCCTGCAAGATGCTCTGCATCCTGACCCCAGTCCAGGAGAGCCCTTTAGCATGTATTAAATTTTAATCACATGAGTAATCACACTGACTGCAATGGGACTATTCAGGTTTAAAGTTAACCAGAGGCAAAAGAGTTTTGTTAGATCAGGAACAAGGTGTTCAGCATCTTGCAGGATTGAGCCTATTATCAGCATGGCTCTGAGAATAGTGCTGGAGGTGGGAGACCACAACACTTTTTTGCAAAGGAATGGACAAAAAATACTGAGCAATAAAGTGATACTTTAAATTAATGTCAAATATAAGAATTTTGAATACTTGTCTCATAGGTTGTGACTTTTAAGGCAGGCCAAACAACACAGGGTATATGACAGCACAGGATTTGTTCTGACCTCTTGACATGGTAATATATCTCTGAACTTCCACATTGTTGACCATACCAAAACTGTTTAGCTTGAGCCCTGAAGTTAGCATCAAGGTTTACTTCAAAAAAGCAGGGAAAATATAAGTATAACCTCAGAGTACTGCAACCCCCCGCCCAGAGGTTCATATTTTAAAATGATTTTTTTTAACCACCAACTCGATTTTGCAATATAGGACATCAAGGTTATCAGTTTAGATATGTCATCCAATATAGACAACACTTCTCAGGCACATTTCCTGTTCAAAAATGACATCCAGGTTAATGACAAGAGAATTAGTCAGTTCTGCAAACTCAACTGTTGCGTAAAATGCCCCCGTCTGGAAAGGTTTCAAAGTATTAGTTGAATGTGCACGTTCAGACTAAGTACAGTGCTCAAGTGGATTTCAAATCTATTCTGAACACCAACATTTGAAAACATTCAAATTCTGAGCAAGTGTGTCCATTCCATCACACTCTTCTGCTTAGGGTGACTAGACGTCCCAATTTTAGAGAGACAGTCCCGATATTTAGGGCTTTGTCTTATATAGATGTCTATTACCTGCCACCCCCGTCCCAATTTTTCACCTTTGCTATCTAATCAGCCTACTTCTGCTACAGAACTGAACCAAAAATTTAGATAAAAAGTTTATTAAAAAAGCATCTGTGTTCCATAAAGTTATAATAGCATTATATAATCACAATCTCTCTTGGTTATGAGGTGTAAAAGCATTCCTGTATGTTTGACAACATTTCAGCTTCATGCCCAAGAGTCTTGTAGCACCTTATAGACTAAGAGATGTTTGGAATCATAAGCTTTTGTGGGCTAAGACCCACTTCATCAGATGAATGTTGTGGAAATCTCCAGAGGCAGGTATCTTGCCTGCATATTTAGACCTGCCTCTGGAGATTTCCACAACATTCATCTGATGAAGTGGGTCTTAGCCCACGAAAGCTCATGATCCCAAACATCTCTTAGTCTATAAGGTGCTACAATTCTCTTTGTCACTTTTGCAGATCCAGACTAACACGGCTACCCCTCTGATACTATGCCCAAAACAGTTAGTACTCTTGCGGAAATTCTGTGCCAAAAAAATAAAAGCTATACACACAATATTTTAAAATTCTGCAAATCCAGGCACATCAGGTGTGGGTAGGCATTCTTAACCCAGTAGGATCAAAGTGTGCAGGGGCTTAGTGTGGGAGGAGAGGTTTCTGTGTGGGCTCTCTCAGTACAAGGTGGCTCACTGGGGGGTCCGGGTGCACAAGTGCTCATTGCGGGGTTTGAAAGTACAGGGGCAATGGGTCTCTGCAGGGGAGCCAGGAGAG
>ML677363.1:9829754-10010368 GCA_007922305.1 Dermatemys mawii
GCGGTTGGGGCTCACCAGGGGAGTGGGGAATCTAGTGTGGGGAGATGGGGTTTCGCAGTGGGTCTGGGGGGCTCAGTGGAGGGGTTTGGGTGCTGGGGAGTCGGACTTGATATGGTGGGGGTCCAGGTGCAGCTGGTTGAGGCTCAGTTGGGGTGGGGGTCTCGGTGTGCAGGACTCATGTGGGGGTCCAGGTGTAGAGGGATAGGGTTTGTCAGGGTGATGGTTCAATGAGGCTGCTTAACAGGGAGACCCCAGCTCTGCTGAGGGGATGCTGCACGTCAGGTTTCTGCTTCCACCCTGTGATTCCTGTTCTCTTTTCTTCCCCATCTCATCCCACCTCCCATTGCCTCATGCCTCTTCCCCACCCCCTCAACTCCCACATTCTCCTCCTCGTGCCCTATTCCACCCCACTTTTCCTTCCCCACTGCCTCACCATGGGCACACACTGTTCAGTGAAAACAGGAAGGCTCCCAGCACACAGAAGGGTAACACAATTGGTGCTAGGACCCAGGAGGCAGCATTCAGCTACAGAGTCAGCAGAGCCCAGGCACAGCCTCCTTCAGCTGGGCAACTCTGCGCTTGCAGAAATGAAGAGGTGGAGGAGGGACAGTGGCAGGTACCCTGTGTGCCCACCCATGCCTCGCCTATTTGGAGGGGCAATTGTGCTTTCTTGCTGTTCTCTGCAGGGAAGCATAGGCATTTTCCCTGGGAGGGAGTGTGTTCTGCAGGTGCACAGTCCCACAGAATTTCTTCAGAAGTAAATTAGAGGTGATTTCACAATCTCTACAGTGCTCAACTAAAATGACGGGAGTGTGAGTTACATTCCAGAAATACCACAACATATACTTAAAGAAATTTGCCAGGTTAAAAGAATTTCCAAACACACTGATGGATTTATTCCAAATTTCTCTTCCTACAAGCTGATCTGCCTGGACCAACACTTGTGGTCATGCAAAGTCCCCCTGAAGTGGCTCTGCACACATTCATCAGCAAGGGACAGATGGCAGGATCTGAGCCTACAGCATATTTAGCCTCACTTGCTGCAAGATAAAGTCACAGGGAGTTAGACCAGTTGTTATTTAAAATCAATACAGCCCCATCCTTGCTGATGAGATAACGTGAAACCTCAGGGAGACGAGGTACATATGCACTGACCTCTATGGCTGCCTCTTACAGCAACAGCAGCCTGGGAAGATCTGTAGAACGTCAGGCTGGGATGTAGACATAAGATTAGTCTGTACACGATTCTGACTAATTTTTTCACAACAAAGGGTCAGCCATGCTAGCTGTGTTTAAAGGACATCATGAATTTGATAAAAACATACTTCTGTCTGAATAGATTATAGCTGCTAAAAGACTACACACATTTCTCTTCTTTTTTAGATTGTTTACTTCATGCATTTGTGCAAGTCACGGTTTTGCCTGTATAGTCAGGGCCAGGTTCTGCAATCTCATCTCTACATACAGACTCTTTCTTACTCCTGTAGAGAGTCACACTGAAGCCAATGGGACACTGCAGAGGTGCAGGGGTCTGTCCAGAGAGCACAACACAGAATCAGGGCCTTCGTCACTCTCCTCTATATAAGGGTCCCTTATAAATATTAACAAGAAAGCCACTATAAATTGGCAACAAGATTATTAAAAAAAATCCCACCACACAGCATGTTGGTAGACAGAATAATTTAGCAGATATAGCCCAAGATAGGGACCCAGGAAACGTGGGTTCAGTGATTTCTGCCAACTTGCTCTGTAACTTTGGGAAAGCTACTTTACCTCTCTGTCTCTATTCCCTTCCTACCCTTTTGTCCATTTAAAATGGTCAGGTCTGTAGGGCAGGGACTGCCTCACTGTGTGCATGGATACTACTTGAATACAAATCAAGAACAGCATACTATTTTAAAAGGATGTCCCATCAGAAATTAGATTTTTTTTTAGTTAATTTTTAAAAAATTAATAAAGTTGACAGTATCTCTTTAAATTTCCACTCAGCAATACTTCTGTGACTTTTACTCAGGCTTTCATCTTAGGAGAGCAAGAATAGGATCTCTGGAGAGCTATCCTGGGAGTCTAAATTCAATTATTTATATACACACACCCCCACCCAGTGGGAAATAGGTGCATTTGGACAAACAATAACTAAAGCTAGATTAAAATTGCTCTAGCATTTATCAATTTGTCACCCACTGATAAAAATCAGCTTAAAATAGTTTGGTAAAAAGTAAATTTTAAAGAACTACATCAGAGATAAAAGTTGACAATATTCCTTAAATGTTAACAACTCACATTTCTTTCTGGGATTTAACTACCCACTAGAGTTATTTATAACTGTAAGATGACAATCATTGAAATGGGGAGAGGGAAATATATCATTTTTTTGGTTTATCTTATAAAACTGACATCACTTTGTATCTAGTCAGTTTTACTGTTTCTTTGAACACAGTTTGTTAGTTTTCCCCTTTGTTTGTGTGGGCTTTTCACACAGCAATTCGAGAGAGGGGGAAAAAAAAAACTTTAAAAATTTGAAGATAAAAGTGGCCAGGATGCTCAAGGACAGTCATAATAACTTAAACTACTTGTAACCCAATTTTTAAAAAACACTGATTAGATTTCAAGTTGACTCTATCCCTTAACAACCAGGCCAGATGAGGTTTGCAAAAGCAGAGTGAACAATCCCACAAAATATGAGTTACTAGCAAAACTAAAACTAAAGGCAAAGTTTCAATATTTATAGCACTTTCAAATTTTAGTATAGACCTTGGGTAACTGTGGCACTATGGACTCTTTATGTAAGACAGCGGTTTTCAACCTGTGGTCCACAGTCCATTTCTAAGGGGTATGTGCGACAGAGACTGAAAACCAATGGAAGAATTCAAATATATATACAGACAACAGATTTCCAACAGGCTCTGAACCTCCAGTCGAAATTTTGTAAGGGTCGGCAAAAGAAAAAAAAGGTTGAGAACAACTGCTATAAAGTACAGAAGTTAATGAACATCGAGGGTGCGCATAACTTCTTGACACCGCAACCTATGCATCTGCTACTCCTGAGTAAAAAATTAAAAATTCTGCACACAATATTTTAAAATTCTGCAAATTTTGTCAAATAAATGTGGAGGCTCCAGCATGGCACTGGGGAGCACAGGCCACTGGCTGCACCTAACCGCACCCTGCTGGACACAGATTCAGCAGTGAGACTGCACCCAACCCTGACACAGGTCAAGGAGTGGGCCTGCCCCAGAAACACTGGAAGGACCTGCCCCTCTGTGCCAGATGCGTCAGGTGTGGGCAGGCAGGCTCAGCAAGGCAGTATCCAAGTGTGTGTGTGCAGGGGGGGGGGGGGGGGGGGCGTCCAAATGTGGTCTGAGAGGGTTCTGTGTGGGGCAATCTGGGTGTGGGCTCAGTGGAGAATTGGGGAGTGAGGAGTTCTGGGTGCATAGGGGCTTGTTGGGAGGGTTCTGGATGCAATGGTAATGGTGCTATGCAGAGCTTGGCATGGGGTCTGGGGCTTCAGTGGCGGGATCCAGATATTGGGGGAGTGAGGCTCAGTGGGGTGGGGATCTAGGTGCAACTGGTTGGGGCTCAGTAGGGTGGGGTCTAAGTGGCTCATTGAGGTTGTCCAGATGCAGGGAGAGTGGGATTCATTGGGGGGGTTCTGAGCGTGGGGGGAGGGGGTGAGACTAGGCAGGAGGGTCTGGGTTTAAGAAGGTCTGGATGCACAGGGATTGGGCGGATGGGGCAGCAGCTCCTTGTACAATGATCCCTCCCCCTGCTGCTGAGAAGCGAGGGGTACAAGAAGCGTGTGGGGGTGGGGAGAGAGAGAAGTTTGCAGAGCTTCATACAACTAGGGAAGAAATCTGGAAGTAGGTCTGTCATGGCCCTGGATGACATGCAGAGAAAGAGGAAGTCCCATCCTCCCCAGCACAGCTGGGACTAGCAGCTGAGTATGGGGCCACCAGCTGGGTCTTCCCCAGTCCAGCCCCCTGCCCCACAGTGATTTACCTCTCTGCCAGCTGCTCTGAGCACCCAAAACATACTGCTATGACCGCTCTTGTGGCTTTTCTTTGCTTCCCTGCAGGAAAATGATTTACTGACAGGAAAGCAAAGAAATCTGTGGGGGACATAAAATTCTGCACATGCCCATTGGTGAAGAATTCTTTCACAAGTAATCTGCATCTGATGTCACTTAACTCACAAGTAACTGCATTGAGCAACTATGTTACACCAGGTTTTTTCCATAGGTGTCAGATAATAATAGCATGCTGTGTCTGGCAGACAAAGTCCAAACAGAGCAGGGTTTCCCAGATTTTTTTTTTTTGAACGTTCAAAATAGCGCATTTTTCCCAGCCTGAGTCAGACACCCAAGTGTGGAAAATTTCAACACAAGTAGTTAAAATTTTGCAAAGTTGTAAGCAAGTGAAAACAGGATCTCAGAAAGGGAAGCGTCAGGCAACCTCAATAATACACCTGTAACAAAGTGTTGGGAACTTGAACAGAAGCTTTCCAGATCTTGGCAGAAGCAGGGTAGAGATTCTTCAGCTGCTCTCTAACCACCATGAAGTTTTTGGTTATCAGATATAAGCAGAGGAGAAAGGACAAGGGATAAACCATATTTCCAAGTCATGTTGTATTAGGGTCTTGGACTCCTCCCTGGGTCAGAAGCTCTTTGGCTATCAAAGTCATCTGAAAAATTACAGGGAAACAAGTGTTCTGGATGGCTAGCAAAGTCATTGAAAATATCCTTGTGCAAACATAAATGCCATGAAAATAAAATTAATATTTAGGAGCATTCTGTACCATTTGATACTGTTTGGCATTCCTTAGGTATAAGGATTAGCTCTTTGGGGGCTGAAATTCCAGTCAGACCATTCTGTCTTGCAGTGTGACCAAATGTTACATTTAGATAACCCTTTATGGAGTGGAGACTGTAGCATGATTACATTGTAAAGAACTTACACTCAGAAACTTCAGTGCACAAACCAATTACGTTTTAGAAGGCAAAAAGTTGTGGGTTGTCTGACATTATCTCTAAAGAAAAAACAATAATACCCAATGAAGATTAAAAAGGATCAAAAGAACATGAACATACAGATAGTACTCACTTCAAACAATGGAGAGGTCCAGGAGATACTCTAGTTACTCGATTGACACTAGCACCATTCACAGTGCTGAGATGAACTTCAGAGACGTAGAGAGTAACAGAGGAGGACTGCAGCCGTGTTTTCACAACTTCTAGTGGACATGTTAGAATTGCACCAACAGTACCCCCACATCTGCAAAAAGAAGTAAGATTGTTGCAATTCTAAGCCATGAAGGAACCAGAAACGTCATTACGTTAGATAAACAGAAGATGGCTCAGGATCATGTTGATGGAGAAGCTAACAATAATCTGAATTCATTATAGTAGTGTAGTTATTACTACGTACCCTTGAACTAGTGACACCAGTTAATCAATTTCTCTTTGTTAATCCCACAACTAAGAGGGAAAATTTTAACTGCTAAAACAAGCAACTCAGATTGGTGCAAAAAGGCATGCAGTTCAACTCTGATCTGGAACCCGGGTGTCTAAAATGTTTAGCTTCTTATGGTTGAAACTTAACCTTCTCTTCTTAATTTTTGGTGCATTCTTGATCAACACAGAGCTGTTAACATTCCCAATTGTGCAAAGCTGGGGTGCATCTATGAGGATATGTACACAGTACATAAGCACTATACACAGGTAATAGAAGGGGAGGTAAAGAAAACAGTAAGGCAAAATGTTAAGAGCTAGGTTATACCAGATTATTTCAAAACCCCGCTTAAATTTTTGGCAGTGGTAACAGTGAAAGCAATAGTTTTCTGACAATTTACTGGCTCACTTCTTCAAGGCAAGGAAGTAGATTTACTGTTCAGAGAACAGACTACAATGGATCTGGGAAAATGAGTCGTCTTACCTGGTTAGAAATGGACAGAACATGATCTTTTCAAGTTTCACTGTACAGTTCCACCAATCATCTTTGGGAAGCAGTGCACCACTCCTCCTCCTCCCTCCCGCAGCACAACACGGCCAAGTAAATAGCATTTTGACAGTTTTGTAAAGGAGTCATTCTCGTGTATGTGTGCTAAAAATTGCTTTAACTAATATCTATCTGCTCAAGGGACACTCAGCACAAAAAAAACCCCAATCTCCCTCCGCCCCCACACACAGGGAAAATAAGTAAAATATAGAAAGTCCATGAATCATGATTAGGGCATGAAGAACACCAATGGCACCAATGTTTCTTTACTGCTATTGCTGCTGAAAAAGTACATGCTTCACAACCTCAAAAAAGGATTAAATACTATTCCACTTCCCAGATGAGTTTCTATAAACAATCCTACAATACATAAATCCAGAGTTCTACACTTCACTCTAATCATTCTAATTTTTGCAGATTTAAATCAAATCCTCACTGTTAATTAAACATAATGAGCCCAATTCCTCTTGCAGCTACACTTGTGGAACTCCCACTGAATTCAATAGAAGTGGTTCTTGCTTATCTGAAGACAGAACTGGGGGCATTGTTTGGAATTTAAACAGTTTCAGAATAAGATTCTAACCATCAAATATTTTCTGTTGAAAGACTAGGAAAGTCTCAAAATTGGTAATTTTAATTGTTTAAAACTTCTGCTGATTTAACAGCTTTTCACCTACTTGTTAATATTATCATATAGTATTCCACTTAATGATTAGGGGTGAAAACCTGGCCCCACTGAGTTCAATAGGGCCAGGATTTCATCTTAGGAGTTAAAACTTTCCTGTAATAGACAGTGATTCTTAAAAAAAATGTAATGTAATGCTCATGAAAGGTGCCAGCGACAGAACCCAGGTGAATGAAATCCACTCTACCCAAAGAACAGGTAATAGTGCCACTATGCCACAGTATTGACATACTCCCATTAAAACACAGTTTAACTTCCATATGAATCCTCAATCCTTTCCTGCTGCACAGGAGGCCACAAACTTCATGCCAGTTATGATTATGGTTTTTTGTATTGCAGCCCACTAAATCACTTCACAAACAACTATACAGGGAATAATAAAAATGTGGTCATCTTCACCCATACTACATTTAAATGAGTGACCCAGAAGTATCTCATTAGCAATCCCCAGAGCCATTCAGTCTCTTCTCCAACTCCAAGATTAGTCTAAAGAGAATTCACTTCCAAGTTTTAAATAGAAGCACATTTTTCTTGATCATTTCTATTCTCAGCACCCTGAGTCACTATAAAGTCACTAAGGGATTAGGAATCTAAACATACTTACAAAGAGTGTTTGTGTATTAAATACTAAATAGATTCCAAAATTGGAGTTCAAATAATATAGTGATGGAACCATATAAGCACTTTCACACATAGAAAAGCTAAAATAGCCTAGGGCAGTGGTTTTTAACCCATTTTCATTTGCAGGCCCCTAAAAGTTTGAATGGAGGTGTGGAACCCCTTTGGAAATCTTAGACATAATCTGTGGACCCCCAGTGGTCTGCAGACCACAGGTTGAAAATTATTGACCTGGGGAAGTACGTTAGAATATTATTTACTAAATTTACTTCACATATCTTCATTTGGTAGCGAAAATAATTCTAGAACTAAATCTTCTTATTTACAGCCATACAAATATATACACATATAAACAGACCTGTTCTATCCTAGCTCTTGTATATGCTTTTCATCATTAGATTTCAAAGTGCTTTACAAAGGAGGAGCAATTTATTTTGCACTGACTCTCTACTTCATGCCGTTGGAACATTTTCCATCCATAGCCTGAATATATTTTAAATGCTACAACTTGTTAATAAATGCATTGTCTTTACACACAGCGATATACAGTCAAGTTATCAAGAATGAATCTGCTGCTATTATCATGTCAAAAAAGACCTGTACAAATAAATGCCTGAATTGTTTTTCCATGTTGCCAGGACAAAGGAAGGAGTACTTATGCTCTCTGTCCCATAGTTTTTTTTGCTTGCTGGATACTTTCAATCTGTAAGGAAAAGAAACATAGCAGGATGCAAGAGAAGAGGGGCAGAGTATTAAGATCCAAATGAGTAAAAGAACAGGGATATACTTTTAGGGAACAAATGTTTTGCAGGTTAAAGGTCTGGTATTTGCTTTGCTAAATAGGTTTAAGATTAGCAGCCATGTTAGTCTGTATCCGTAAATAAGACGAGGAAGTCTTGTGGCACCTTAGAGACTAACCAGTTTATTTCAGCATAAGCTTTCGTGGACTATAGCCCACTTCATCAGATGCTAAAATAAACTGGTTAGTCTCTAAGGTGCCACAAGTTTATTTTAGCATCTGATGAAGTGGGCTATAGTCCACGAAAGCTTATGCTGAAATAAACTGGTTAGTCTCTAAGGTGCCACAAGACTTCCTCGTCTTCATTGCTAAATAGTCGCCAGGTTCAAACACGGATTTATTACCTTATCAACCTCAAAGGCTACCTATGAATGCTATTCACCAATAAACTAAGCTGGTAATACAGCATTTGAATCCACACTGGTTGGTCCTTAAGATATGAATTTTTTTTAAAAAAAATACAAAAAACCACCCACACTAATCAGAAGCCAGCTATATCTCTCCTACACAAACTTTATTCTAGCCTAGTTTTATTGTTGGTTATTTCACACATTTAGAGCATACACCAGGGCTGTACACCAAGCATTGTCAGACTTTCCTTTTGTGGCTCACACTGGGAGACTGTCTTCTGAATCCCTTCCCCTCTCATCCACAATCATACGGAGGGCCCCTGTCCCATTTGTCATCACATAACATCCCTGTGTGAACTTATATGTAGCTAATACTACTTCTACATGTGAACAACTTATGTACTTTACACAGGGATGTTATATGATGACATCTGAAAGTTTGGTAGCCTTTCCTCCAAACAGTATTAAACAATACTCTCTATCCCTAGGACTTTGAAAGGCTGCTATAGTGATTTTAATGACTGGATGCCAACTACTTCATACTATTTTTGCCCAATCTTTTTGTTAACTATTTAAAAACTTTCACAGTTTTACAAGATTGGAGAAATGATTTGTCCTTTCACTGCTTAACCAATTAAAAACCTGGAAAAGTGGAAAATTTGAAAATCTGTGCCAGCTCCCACCCCCAAAGGCTAGCTGTAAAATTACCTGTCTTACCTTTTAAAATCTGTACAGTGATTTTTCACAAGGTTTTCAAAAATACCTTGCAGTACCCATTTGAAGTAAGGTTTTTTTAAAAAGATTTTCCCCAAAAAGTTAAAGTTGTAGGCTTTTTATAGTTTTGATTCTTTATTGTTACTATGAACTTTTACCAAGGTCAAGTCATTAATCTGTGAAGGTTTCAGTAATTTAAATTAGGAACTAGCACACATTTGTTAAGATAAGTTTTGACTATGCTGATTCAATTTTTTTAAAGTTATTTGCTGATGGGGAAAAGAAATTAAATGGAATGAAACTTGGCATTCCTGCTTAGGAAATCTCTTCTCCTCACATCACCGCTCCCCCCAATTTTAATAATCTATTCCAGTGGTTCTCAACCTGGGGTACGTAGAGGTCCATCAACTCATCTAGATATTTTCCTGGTTTTACAACAGACTACATAAAAAGAACCAGCAAACTCAGTACAAACAAAAAAATCATTGTGTGAAATTTTAATACCATTCTATGTGAGTGGTTCTCAAACTGCAGGCAAGTTCATTTTAATGAGGAAGCCAGGGCCAAGCCCAAGCCCTACTGCAAGCCAAAGCCCGAATTTCTAAGTGAGGTGAAACTTGAGACATGCTAGACAAATTAGACTTCTGAAAGGGATACAGTAGTCTGGAAAGGTTGAGAACCACTGATCTAGTAAGTTATTTTCATAATAAAGGGAAAAAACAAATACAGCTATTTCAATATTTAGGTACTAGGAATTGTGGTTTTAAAAACTGTTAAAGGAAAAACAGAAAGTTAAGGCTAAAATCATCACTTCATTCTTTGGCTGGGGTTGGAGGTGATTTGAGGCCACCTGAAAGTGACCCTTGTTAGTAGCATGTTATTTGATACCATGCTATCTCTGCAGGCTGTGACACTGACATCCAACAAGGCACTTGGAGATGAAGTTTCAACCCTTGCTTTCAAGTAAAAAGACATTTTTAAAAAAATTAATAGGATTTTCCATTTGGTGACTTATTTCTACCCCTTCCCCACTTACTCTCTGTGGGAGAATTTCTAGAGTTCAAAATTAACTCTCTTTGGGCTTGAGTCTTGCAGCATTTCCATTTCCTCTAGCAACACCTGAACCAGCATGAACCATGTTTCATTATATTAAGAAAAAAAGTACCATTACAGCCCATCTGTTTGGATTGTAATATTTCATTTAATTACCTGCTTACAGTAGCTGAGAGGACAGGTATATGGAGATAAGAAGCTCACTTCCTACGCATATGCTATTCCTGACAGAATTCTGCGCCCCTGTGGGGATGCAGAATTCATATGGCCTGCTTATTTCTGTGCATCCCCCTCCTCCAAAAGAAAAACAAAAGAAAACTGCAGGGGGACATGTCTCTCTTCCCTGGCAGCACGTCTGAGTGTGCCTGGAGCACCCTCAGAGACGCAAATCACTGAGTGGGGAGGGGTGCTGGGCATGCCTGTCTGCCTGCAGGGAGATGTTGATCACCCTCAGGGGGGCAGGACTGGGCATGCCCGCCTGCCAACAAGTGAGAGAATGAGAGACAGTCCCTCTCGCTTGCTATTGCAGCTCCTCAGGGGTGTGGAAGGGTAGGCTCTTTTTATTATGCATGAGGAAAACTCTTTCCCCAGGCAGAAATGTAGCAGCCTACCTGCTTAGTAACATAGTTAATGTTCCTATTGCAGAAGTGACAAAGAGTCCTGTGGCACCTTAAAGACTAACTAAATTAGTCAGTCATTTAGGGTATGGTTACACTTACAAGATTATAGCGCTATTGGTTATAGCGGTCCCCTTATACAGTAATATGTATAGCGCTATTGTATGTCCACACTCAGACGCGCCAGCAGTATAGCATGGCCACATTTGGGGCACTTAATGCAGTATTAAGAGCAGCGCATTAGGGCAGGTATCCCAGCATTCAGCTGGGTGCAACGTGCTTTTTAAACGAGGGGGGTGAGGGGGGGACACGTTGTGTGTATGTGGAGGGAGAGAGACAGTGATTTTTCCGATCTTCTGAAAGCCTGTCAGCGAGCCTCCGTTCACAGAAGGCTTTGTTTTCACACAGGCTCCCTCCTTAAACATTTGCATTACTTATCTGCTGAGTTAAGAGAGAAACTCTAAAGAGGTACTTCCGCATTCCTCCAGCCGAGTTCAAAACAAAGGGAAGAGACGTCAATTGCCTTAAATGGCTCTAGGCATCTCCAGAGATCACTTGTAGCGCAGTGGGTGTTCACATTCTTGCTGTAGCGCTACAGCAGCTGTGCTACAGCCCTTATTCCCCATGCGGAGGTGGATTAACAACAGCGCTATAACTCATCAGTTATAGCGCTCTACGTGCCTTGCCAGTGTGGACGGGGAGGAGGTTATAGCACTCGTGGGGGCTTTATAGCGCTATAAAGTGCCTGTGTAACCAAGCCCTTAGTTAGTCTTTAAGGTGCCACAGGACTCTGTCACTTCTGCAATTCCAGACTAACAGGGCTACCTCTCTGATTCTTGTTAGCTAATTTTTAACCTATTGTTAGCTAACTGTTCCCATTCTTAGTTAATTCCTGCAGAGCACAAATTAAGGCCCCTATATTGCCAGAGTGATGTAAAGCCTTATAAATGACAGTAAGGGCTTGGTTAAAAAGCACATTGCACCCAGCTGAATGCTGGGATACCTGCCCTAATGCACTGCTCTTAATGCCGCATTAAGTGCCCCAAATGTGGCCATGCTATACCGCTGGGGCATCTGAGAGTGGACATACAATAGCGCTATACATATTACTGTATAAGGGGACCGCTATAACCAATAGCGCTATAATCTTGTAAGTGTAACCATACCCTAAGAGAATCAGTGAGGAAGATCTATGTGCTTTCTGACTTTTCTCCTGTGCCAAAGTGGCACAATGGAGTTAGATTACAGCTCAGGATTTATTTTACTTCCCTATTACAAAGGGGGGGGGGGGAGATTCTGAGGGTAAATAAAACATGTACCAAGCAGTCAATAAAATGTCAGGACAACCAAAACCAAGCACTTCCCCAAAGTCCAGGGACAACAATTAGCAAAAAACTGTATGCCTTTCATGTGTGAAAGCCTGAGCAATTTAAAATTACATTCTACTTTTTCTCTCTCTTTTTTCTTTTGCGCTGTTTGGTGTTCTGTAATGTAATTTTAATGAAAATCCAGGATTATAATTGGAACACAAGGTATTAGTTAACAAATGCAACTTAACTTTCATGTGTTTAGGAAATGCTGAATAGTTAGTGACTTTTTTATGTATTGTAGTTTAAATAAATTACCAAAACAATTGAAACTTGTGTGATTATACTGCATTATTTTGACAAATATGTAGGATTTTGTAGAATTATTTTTTTTAGCACAGAATCCCCCCTCCACCACCACCCCTCCTCCATGGAGTAATATGCCTGCAGTCAACAAGTGGTCACTAAATGTCTGGAGACTGTAGCAGATGCTGTTTAATGACACATACTACAGCCTTATTAAAAATGTAACTATAAGCAGAAAGGAATGTACCAACGGGGTAGGTACAATTGACAGTGGGAAGCTAACCACTACAGTAGCCCTTTATGCTTTGGGGACACTTACCCTACTGTTTGCCATCAAAGCAGTGATTTTACGTACACTACTGTTTCTTCCTTAACACACAATTCTTACTCCTATGTACAGCTCATGGTTCAAAAGGATATTGCAAGGTAAAGAGTTACATTAAGACAATGATCCTTGTGTAGTTACCAGTACCTTGCAAGCTTCCCCCTCACTGTTTAATTTACCTTTGGTGATGGGAAGAGACTAATCCATTTTCATTTCTCCCACAATGTTCTGATCTATCAGTTGCAAGGAAACATTTACACCCAAACAAACTCACTACTTCCAGAGAACAGTAAAAGCAAAAAACAAAGTGAAAATATTTTAGCATTTTTAAAACAAAACAAAAACCACCACCACCACCCTCACAATCAGCTTCTCTAGATTTTGCACTTAACCTGCCAAATTAGAGAATGATGTAGGGATAGGAAGGTTCTGTAGAGATTTTGTAATAATGCATCATCTATTTACTTGTCTGGATGGAAGGAAATTCCCAGTTTGCAAATTAATTCCAGCTCAGCAGTTTCTCAAGAACACTTCAATCTTTCTGACCACTCAGTAACTAACCTAAAAGTGGCAATTCTTCAACGAAAAAGCTTCAGAAACAAAGTCCAATGAGAAACTGCTGAACTGGAATTAATTTGCCAACTGGATACCATTAAATTAGGCTTGAATAAAGACCGAGTGGCTGGGTCATTACACTCATTGAAATCTATTTCTCTGTGTTAATTTTCCCCTACTGTTACTCATACCTTCTTGTCAACTATTTGAAATGGGCCATCCTGAATATCACTATAAAAGTTTTTTTTCCCCTCCTGCTGATAATAGCTCACCTTAATTAATTAGCCTCTTACAGTTGGTATGGCAACCCCCGTCTTTTCATGTTCTCTGTATATTATATGTGTGTGTGTATCTTCCAACTGTATGTTCCACTCTATACATCTGATCAGGTGGGTTTTAGCCCACTAAAGCTTATGCCCAAATAAATCTGTTAATCTCTAGAGTGCCACAAGTACTCTTCGTTCTTTTTGCGGATACAGACTAACAGCTACCACTCTGAAACCTGACTCTGGGAACTGTTTTCTAACCAGTTTTGTACCTACCTTATAGTAGCTCGACCTAGGTTGCATTTCCTTAGGTTATGAGAATGTAGTGCAAAAACAGTATCAAAAGCTTTACCAAAAATCAAGATATCCTATATCTACTGCTTCCCCCCATCCACAAGACTTGCTACCCTTTCAAAGAAAGCTATCAGGTTGGTTTGATGCAATTTGTTCTTAACAAATCCATACTGACTTTTACTTATCACCTTATTATCTTCTAGATGTTTGCAAATTGATTGCTTAATTATTTGCTCCATTATCTTTCTGGGTACAGAACTTAAGTTGATCAGTCTGTAATTTCCTGGGTTGTCCTTATTTTCCTTTTTATAGATGGGCCAATATAGCACCATTTTCCAATCTTCTGGAATCTCTTGACTTCCATGTCTTGTTAAAGATAATTGTTAATGGCTCAGATATCTCCTCAATCAGTACCTTGAGTATTCTAGGATGCATTTCATCAGGTCCCACAGACCTGAAGACATCTAATATGTATAAGTAATTTTTAACTTCTTTCCCTATTTTAGCCTCTTCTGATCCTACCTCATTTTCACTGGTATTCACTATGTTAGACGTTCAATCACCACCAACCTTCTTGGTGAAAACCAAAACAAAAGTCATGAAGCACCTCTGCGATTTCCACATTTTCTAGTATTGTCCCCACGCTTACCCCCACCCCCGGCACTGAGTAACCGGTCCACCCTGTCCTTGGTCTTCCTCTTGCTTCTAATGTATTTGTAGAATGTTTTCTTGTTACCCTTTATCTTTCTAGCTAGTTTGATCTCATTTTGTGCCTTGACCTTTCTAATTTTGTCCCTAATAATACCTGCTCAGTCATTTCACTATAAGAATAATTACTAGTATTTATCAGTTACAAATGGTTAAAATAGTAAAAAGTATCCTGATTTTTACATACAAAAATACTAAAAGAAACAATGAAGCCACATAACTGTGGCTTTTTGGGGTAATGTTGATTGCTAATTTGGCTCCTAAACCATTGAGTTTTAGTCTTTGAGTATCACTGAGTATACCATTGAGTATCACTGCTATAACCTGCCACCAATGGGGGTGGAAGCTTTTTTTTTTTTTTTTTTTTAAGTTTGTGGCTTAACTCATCATAAGTCATGATTTAGGTAGCCAATATGAAAATGAAGAGATACATAGAAGTAAGTGGATAGAACTGTCAGTATTTTGTTAATTATTTCAAGGCCTGATCCTGCAAACACTCATGCCTATAATTTTACTCCCATCAATAGTCCCAGTGACTGTGACTCAGGTGAGTAAAGCTGGTGGTGTGTAATTTTTAAAGGGATCAGGTACTAGCGGAGAACTTTACCAACATGTCACAATGCAAATCAAAACCAAGGGTTTCGAATTAGAAAGTTTAACACACACACACCAATGTTCAAAAGCTGTTTTGCTTAGGATGAACCCAGAACTCACAACAATTCACAAGATTAAGGCCTAAATCTGGCATGTATTTTTAAGCATATATTTATCACAAGCCTTATCAGCTTTAGCTGTTTCGTGGCGTGTTCCTCTATAACTTTGCCTCTGATTAGTAATTGTGTGTTATATCTTAGGTTCTGATCCACAATTTGATTTGCACAAGTGGACTCTTGTGCCCACAGAGAGTCCCGATGATTTAATGACTGCACAGTCGGAACCTTGCTGTAAATCCACGGAAGCGCAAGACAAAAACTGGCAGGAAGATATTTAAAATAAATAAGTAAAAAATGAAGATGAAAGACTATCATTATTCCTCCTAATATACAAATTATGGACATAAACCTGCAAATTATGGGGTAGAGGCAGACTCCTAGGACAAGAGAAGCTTCTCTATCCACAAACTGCAACTTGTAGGATAGAGGCCTAGATTTTACAAAACAAACTAGAGCAGGGGTCTGCAACCTGTCCACAGTGGTGACTTGAGTCTTCATTTATTCACTCTAATTTAAGGTTTTGCATGCCAGTAATACGTTAACGTTTTTAGAAGGTCTCTTTCTATAATATAACACTAAACTACTGTTGTATGTACAGTAAATAAGGTTTTTAAAATGTTTAAGAAATTTCATTTAAAATTAAATTAAAATGCAGAGCCCCCTCTCCCCCCCGACCAGTGGCCAGGACCCAGGCAGAGTGAGTGCCACTAAAAATCAGCTCACGTGCTGCCTTTGGCGCTCATGCCATAGGTTGCCTACCCTTGAACTAGAGGTAATCAGTTAGGTATACTTATAACAAGAACAAAACAAGTAACTGTCACTTTTCCAGCCCACTTCTGCTAAGTTTCAACACAGGAGATGGTATCTACCTTTTGTAAATTGTGGTTCTACTCTAAAAAAAGGAGTATGTAAAACTGGCACCTCCATGACAACAGATCCCCGATCCCCATGTGCATTCAAAGAGCTATCTGCTTACTTTAACAACAAAAATGAGTCTGGCTTTGTGTTTTTAATTATCATTAGCACCACAAAACCAGCAGAGTTAAGACAGTGACAATCTCAACAAATGTAATGAAGCTGCACAGTAGTAGCTGAGGGCCTAATTTGTCCTGCAGCTACTTTATTACCCATGATGATATGCAAGAAGGATAAAAACTAGCTTGATTTTCAAATCTCAGATTGAGTTTGTAGAGCCAGCAGCTAAAGAAAATGCCTTTTTACATGCAAATCTACTACATTTGATAAGGAGTAATTGGCCTTGTCTGGTTTACCATTTTTATTAAGATCTCCCACTATGTGCTACATTAGTGGATCTGCACCAGTATTTACAGGATATTGGCATTTTAACAGTTGTGCCATCCAGATATGCCCCAAGAATGATTAGCACTTCCATTGCTGCACTGAAGACAGAGCTACAGGGCTAGGGCACAAACAAGGCCAGAAAAACAAACACTGATCCACACTATTCCATTTTTAGAGTCACTTTGCAAAGCCGCATTGCACTTTAAACAGTAGATTTGAAATCTAGTAAAACAAGGATGAAAAAAAATCATTTAAAATATATCAAGTTCACCTGATCACTTTGCAATTTTACAGGGGCCAAGTAGGAAGGTCCCACGGGCCAGATGTGGCCCATGGGCCATAGTTTGTCCACCTCTGATCGAAGGAATGCACTTGACCCACAAAATATAGCAAAGAATCTAACAAAATTATCCAGCAGTTCAGGTTCTATTGCTTTACATAAAAAGCTCAAAACTTACATTCTGTATTTAAAAAGAAATGACTAAAAGCCAACGCCTTCTTATAAAAACCTTAGATCAAAAGGAATATTTCCACCACTTAAAAATAAAATCCCAATGATTTTTTTTTAAAAAATTGATAGCTTCTGAATTTGAAACTTAAAACACTGCAACATGAAGAATCTGGAAGAGACTCTGAACTGATTTTCATTATCCAAGTTGAGAGAACTTCAAAAACATGAAAAAAAACAAACAAAAAACAAAGCATAAAGATTAACACATAAATTGGACTTTCTAACAGAAGTAAATAAATTTATTTATAACTTCATCCTTATGTTGACAGTGATCCTTTAAATATCAGCTATTTAACAGAAAATTCCAGATATGCCACAATTCTCAAAATATCATTAGCTATTTTTACCAATGTACAGAAGTAATAACACCCAATTCATGGAGCAAATTACACACTCTGTTTTTTTCTGAGAGGATTATTTGGGCAAAAGAGGAAAGGGAAGTTGCAGGAAGGAGGACACTGTAGTGGCCTAGGAAAAGAGGAGGATCAGGACTAAATCTGAAATATATTAAAGTATACTAATTTGTGCCAAAAATCTTAAGTTTGGGAAAGTGGGTTTGGTCCAGTGGTTAGGACAACTGTGGTAAAGCTGATAGTACTTTTTGCCTTAATGTTATAAAAGACCTCCCAATAGTCTAATTATACAGGCACTGTACAAATTTTACAAAAAAACACAAACAAACCACACACCTAAATTAGCTATCACTTAATATCTTAAACTGAACACAGGAAACTATCTGTGTATTATCCTCCCTTTCAGACACCAACACTACTAATTTGTACAGTGTGCCCTCATCCTACGAATTATAAAGACTTAACTGTGTTTGAGTGTTTTACAGAGATTCACTAAAAACTACAGGCAGACAGACAGATTAAATTTCAGTTCTTTTTAGGATTCCAAAGGTTTCTGGTTAGCTGTACAGATTGCAGAATGCGCTGGAGACTATCCTTGCAGCACTTTTACTAATCAGGAGAAAGGTCAACTTGGTGCAGGGAACCAAAAAGCTTTTTTTTAAAAAAAGTGAAAGTCAAGGAACCGCACAGCTCAGCCACACCATTCATGCAAAGAAGTTTCCAACCTCCTATGCAGTAGTGTAATGCCTTATCCTGGATTGGTCCCAGAGAACACATAGCCTAAATTCCTACTGTTTTAAGTATAAACTCACTCTGTGCAACCCCCAAGATCCTGGGCAGTTCTGGGACAGAAAGCAAGTCACTCCAACAGGAATGCTGGTTACTAAACTAATTTTCATTTGTGACTCTCCAATTTCTAGCACCCCTTTCTCCCCCTCCCCGCACCACAAATTCCAAAGTCAGTTACAAAGATGCCGTCCCCACCTCCCGGAATTCCAAAATCAATTAGTAACGTACATCATTCTTTTCTGTACAGATTTTTTTAAATGATTCCTGCTATAAACCTTTTCACAGAAGGTCCAATAATCAATACACATTTATTTAATGTACATGCTTGGACTGGACTAAAATATTAATCTACATCAGAGATGGGCAAGCTACGGCCCATTGGTCACATCCGGCCTGTGGGACCATCCTGCCCTGCCCCTGAGCTCCCAGCTGGGGAGGTTAGCCACCAGCACCTCTGCTGCTGTCCACCCTCCCCTGCAGCTTCAGCTCACTGCTTGGGCAGCACATGGTGTGGCTTGCTGCAAACGGGTAGTGCGAGGGGGGTTGCATAAGGGGCAGGAACTCCCAGGAGGCAATCAGGAGATGGGAAACTCGGGTGTGGGGGAGGGTTGGATAGGCATGGGAGTCCCCGAGGGCCTGTCAGGGGTGTGGACAGGGGGTCGGACAGTCATGGGACAGGGGGGTTGGCGGTCACGGGACAGGAAGCAGTGGGGGTTGGAGGAGCCAGAGGTTCTGAGGGGGGCAGTCAGGGGAAGGAGTCAGGCTGTTTGGAGAGCCAAAGCCTTTCCTACCTGGCCCTCCATAGAGTTTCACAACTCCAATGTGGCCCTCAGGCCAAAAAGTTTGCCTACTCCTGATCTAGATGCTACCCAATACAGAGGTCCATTAACATGATTCTCCAGTCTTAAAATTTTAAATTTTTCTGTACTTTCCCCTTCCTGGTCTAGGTTAATATGCCCGATACAGTACCCATCACCAGATTACATGTGAATACAAATGCATGGACTCAGCCAGAAGTCAGAACACAGAGGGCCCATGCTAAAACCCAATTAATTTTACAGCTTTAAAAAAAAGAGTTCTAAGAAGTGCAGCCAAGCAAGTCTTCAGGTGACTGGAAATCTAGCACAAGGCACTGATCCTACATCGAGATCCAGTAGTGCAGATTTCTAATCCCCAGTGCAAGGTGCTTGAAAGTTAGTGGGACTCTGCATGGGCACATGGATTTGTGGCTGTGTATACTGATGCATGGCTAAAATATAGTACTAATATAATAATATAGTATTAATATAGTACTTTGGCTGTGTTGAAAGTGAGCAGTATCAGTGGTTGTACAAACTTACTGAAACACATACCCAGGCTTGACAGCATATCTAAAAGTACAAATCCTTTTAATCGACTTTTGGTGCTTCTGATGTAGAATATTAGAGAGAGAGCTTCTGACTAAGTGTGCTAAACTGGGCAAAAGCAAAAAAAAAAAAAGTGTGTTTTAATATGGCTAAATATCAATGAATACACCTAGGAACAAAGACTGAAAGCCATATTGACATGATGGGGAACTCTATCCTGGGAAACAGGGACTCTGAAAAAAAAAAATTGGAAGTCATGATGAATAATCTGCTGAACATGAGCTCCCAATGCAATGCTGTGGCCAAAACAGCTAATGTAATTCTTAGATGCATGCTCAGAGGAATAAGAACATAAGAAAGACCGTACTGGGTCAGACCAAAGGTCCAACTAGCCCAGTATCCTGTCTACCGACAGTGGCCAATGCCAGGTGCCCCAGAGTGAGTGAACCTAACAGGTAAAGATCAAGTGATCTCTCTCCTGCCATCCATCACCTGCCTCTGACAAACAGAGGCTAGGGACACCATTCCTTACCCAGCCTGGCTAATAGCCATTAATGGACTTAGTCTCCATGAATTTATCCAGTTCTCTTTTAAACCCTCTTATAGTCCCTAGCCTTCACAGCCTCCTCAGGCAAGGAGTTCCACAGGTTGACTGTGCGCTGTGTGAAGAAGAACTTCCTTTTATTTGTTTTAAACCTGCTGCCCACTAATTTCAGTGGGTGGCCCCTAGTTCTTCTATTATGGGAAACAAGTAAATAACTTTTCCTTATTCACTTTCTCCACGCCACTCATAATTTTATATACTTCTATCATATCCCCCTCTTAGTCTCCTCTTTTCCAAGCTAAAAAGTCCTAGCCTCTTTAATCTCTCCTCACATGGGACCCGTTCCAATCCCCTAATCATTTTAGCTGCCCTTCTCTGAACCTTTTCTAATGCCAGTATATCCTTTTTGAGATGAGGAATCTTGAGTAAGAGTAGAGAGGTTATTTTACTTCTGTATTTGTCCTTGGTATTACCACTACTGGGATTCTGTATCAAATTTTGGTGCCCACAATTAAAGAAAGATGTTGATAAACTGGAGATGGTTCAGAGAAGAGCCATGAGAAAGATTAAAGGATTAGAAAACATGGATTATAATGACAGACTAAAGGAGCTCAATCTATTTATCTTAGTAAAGAAAAGGTTAAGGAGTGACTTGATTACAGTCTGTAAGTACCTACATGGTAAACAAATATTCATAATAGGCTTTTCAGTCTAACAGAAAAAGGTATAACATGTCCAATGGCTGGAAGTTGAATCTAGAAAGATTCAGACTGCGAATAAGGCATACTCCATCACTGGCAATTTTTAAATCAAGACTGGACGTTTTGTAAAGATCTGCTGTAGGAAGGATTTTGGGGAAGTTTTATTCTGGATCAGACAAGATGATCCCAATGGTTCCTTCTGCCCTTGGAATATATCTATGAATTATCATTCTACTGTGTAATTTATTTTTCAATAAAAAAGTCTGAACATTGGTAATTCAGTATACAGATAGTAAAGCAAGGATTCTTAAAGCGGCCAAAGACATTTGCTATTTAAAACAATATCTCCTTGCAAGTTATTACTAATTACAATTGCTTTTCTTTTTTAAGACTAGATGTTCCAATAGCAGAAAAATGATTTGCAAAGTGCTATGTTACTAAATGAACAAAATACAAAGTTCTTGTTTTAATAACTCCTTTTAATCTCCTACTCATCTTTCTTCTACACATCAAAAGGAGCCAATATTTATTTGATGCTTCCCTGCACTATTGACTTTCTAGCTTCAAAAGTGACTTCTATCGTATTTTGATATATTTGTGAAAGATTCTCATCTGTGAAACCTCTAGTTGTCTAAAAGGCAAATTCTGCTGTGACACTAGTAATAAAGATTTCACATAACAGTAGTGACACTTTCATAAAGCTATTGAGGGTGCAAAAACGTACTGACAGTCAAATTAGTCCAGCAGAAATATCTACTAAAAACGTGAATGTTTACTAGGAAAAGGTTTGTGTTGCTTCAGTATACTCAGAGTATTTCAATGGACCTAATCCCATGTAAGAAGAGGTACCTTAGCTGTTTATTATTTTTAGATAGCTAAATATTATTTCTATTTTAGTTGGATGTTATAAAACACTGATAATATTTATGGTCATTTTTACTGGCTTATTTTTCATAAAATGAAACTTCAAGAGTAAAATGGATTTAATTTTTAAAAACACTAAACAGGTTGTAGTTGTTCCATAATTTTTCAAAGTTCAGTATGCTACAAAAATCAATCAAGCCTGCTATAAAGGGAGCTATGTGAGTATGGGATGGGGGGGTGGAGAGAGGAAGGCAATCAGAAATAGAATGTGGATTCTTTCAACTCTAGTTCTTTAATTTAAAATTCAGACCAAGCTGGTAGCGGCCAAGAGCTGTTACAACCAGATATTTGTTTGGTGCCTGTTATGAAATGAGCTAGTGATCACAATTCAGTTCTAAAATGATGCTTCTTCATCATTAAGTCACCACAACTGACTTCTTCAAGGGTAGTCTTCATACAGAGACCAAAAATTAAATGAAAATGAAGACTGACCTATCCCCTCACTCCTAAAGCTAGTACCCTGCCCCCTCACTCCTAAAGCTAGTCCTCCACACCCCTAAAGCAAGTGATGTTGGAGTATTCTGTTTTGGTCCCATAACCGGAACATTTCATAAGCATTACATTCACCCAAATAAGAAGAACAAATCCTGTTTTCCCACCTTCCTATATTGTTCCCACTACACACGATTTGAGTAGAGCATTAGATATGGTGACAGTCCTGATAGAAAGCAATATTTTAAAGCGCTCTTCTATAGTCTTCAGCAAAATCTAAAATAAAAGGAATCATTCAAGGAAAGATCACTCTTCAGGTTATAAATTAAAGTGACACGGGGTTGTTCAGTTACCCTAAATAACTTTCACAGGGCTGAATGAATTAATACATACTTTTGGCTTTGCTGAGTAGGATCAGAAGCAAATCTGTGGCTAGCACTCAGTGAAAAGGTAATACAAGGTATCTCAGCACCTTCTGCACAACATAACCTTTGACTCATTTGAAGGGCCTGGTAGCCCAACCACAAAGTTTATAGATCAGGCCTCTTATCAAGGACAGGGAAATTCATTAGCTGCAGAGATTAATGATCTGCATCTGGCCTTGATTCAGTTTACAGACTTGAACCTTGTGTTTACTCTCAAGGAAGCTTCTCTCATTCCCCTGGCCTCTCTTTTTTGGAGCTGTCAAGTCATAATGCAGAGATGAGGGTTCAGGGTTCTTTCTCTCGCGCTTTTCTGAAGATTTACAAGGAGTTGAATACCAGGAGGTGCTGTTCTGGGCCCTGCTGCTGCATTACTTCTCCTCTCCTTCACTTGTACATCTGGAGGGCAGAAACTAGAAGTAATTGTACCTGCCCAGGCACTGTTGCAGGGAAAGTGCTGGGGCTCAGACACACACTCTGCTCATTAAGATCCTGGAGTGTCTATTCACACCCAAATCCTATAATTTGGTTCAGCCTGAATCTACAATCTCATTTCAGGAGAGACCTGCCCTCCCTCCAGGCCATGCTCCCAATCCAGGGCAACTAGACAGGCCACCCTCATAATTCCTCACAGAACACAGCTAAGGTATCCTCTCCCAGCTGCACCAGAACACCAAGCTCAAATGACTAACCCTGCGAATCCATTCCCATGTCCTCCCCCACTTTCGCAGCTGTACGTATATACACACACATCTATATGTATGTACACACACATCTGTACGTAGGTACACACACGCATAGACAGCCCAGTTAAGTCAACCTTCTTTCCTTTAAGATTTGGCTAAATGAATCTTTTCCTTTCCTCCCCCTCCACCCATAAGCCTGGTCCCTCTTCCCACCCTAAGAACTGTCTGAAGGCCCTGCAAGCAACACTACAATGGACAGGTCATCTAAAGAGGTTCCTCACATTACTGATCCTGAGAAGATTAAGACAGTACCCAACTCCTCCAGCAGAACAAGAGTGACATCATTCGTGAAGAGTGACATCAAGAGTGAAGATCATTTGCTATGCAAGGATGTACCATGCAGTAAACCGCTCAAAAACTATCCCAATCAGTGGCCTCTGCTGCCAGCAGATACATGCTTCTGCCTGCAACACTTCTCCAATCTCTTCTGCCTTTGGGGTGGTGGGATGTATGCGCATGACACATTCTTCTCCTGGGAAACAAACTATAAAATACTCCCACTGCCATCTATGCCCCCCGGGTACACCTCCAATTTCTACTAGGAGGCTATATAAACACAGAGGGATTCACCATCAGAGTCTCTCTCACCTGCCTGGCCCCATACCATGTGGCAGTATAAGGAGTGGGGGCTAGAGAGAGAAACTAGTCTCTCCACCTACCCTCCAGCAAACAGATGCACCAGGTTGTGTGTCTGGCTCATCGTCTCTCATGCTTGGCCCCTGTAGACAGGAGGTGATCGGCGCTTGTGCTCTGCCCTCTGCCAGGTCCCTCACTGCTGCTGAGCATAGAACAGATGTCCGGCAGTAGAGGGGGCTAGTCCCGCGTGGAGAGCAAACCCACTCCCGCTCCCCCAGGCCACAGATGACGGCGGCTGCAGCCACCACAAACCAGGGGTCTGGACTTATGAACACCGAGCTGGGCTCAACATAGACACAGCCACTGGCCTCCGGCAGGAGGTGACATCACTTCCCCGCTCCAGCCGGCCCATTCACATGACCAGCACCGCAGCCCTGGCAGGGGAGAGGGGGCTAGAGAGAAGCGGTGCAGAGAGGGGAGTTAACTGGGCCTCCTCTCCGGCCTCCACATTCAGGAGGGGGGAGGGAAAGGAGAGAGTGGGTCCCCACACAGGGGAGGTGGAGAAGGGGATGAGTCGGGTGTTCCCCGGGGGAGATTCGTTTCTTAGCACAGGTGGGACAGGGATTTCCTGGAAGGAGGCTGTTATCTAGCAGCTGCGTTTCTGTGTCTAGATAATCCCAAGCTGTAATGGGGAGCGGGGGCAGAAATGATTCTACCTTCGCAGCCTCCCCAGTGCTCCCTGCGACTGCAGCCAGAGGCGTGCAGCCAGCAGGGAAAGGTGGGTCCCTCCTTCAGGGAAGTGATAAAAAGGGAGCTTCCCTTCGTGGAGGGGCAGGAGACCACGGTCTCCATTTCGAAGGTCTCCGAGAGCCGGGTAGTCTCTGTCTTGTGACAGCCCCGCAATGAACCGGCACGGAACTAACGGAGGGAGTGAGGGCTGATCCTCGCTCTGCGGGGGATGGGCCCTGATGCGGTCCCGGCCCGGAGAGAGCAGCATAAGATGCCGGGGGGTTTGCAGTGAGCAGGATCCGGAGCCGAGGCAGCCACATCGCGGTGGAGATGAGAGAGGGAAAATGCAGCGGGCTCAGGCCACCTTCATGGCCGCCGGCTAGGGCCCGAGGACACCGGGCAGGGTGTTGCAGGGAAGGGCTGCGGGGGGAGAAAAGGGGGATCCGCCCACTTGCGAATAAGAGCCGCTTTACAGGCAAGAGCGAGACGGGAAAAGTGTTTAACCCTGGTACCTGCGCAAACAATCCCAGCCTCGGCCCAGGCCCCGCTGGCCCGTCTGGGTACCTCTGCAAGACGCTGCCGAAAGTGCCCGGCTACCTCGCAGCGTGACAGCCGCGTTCCGCACTGCAAACAGCCCTGGCCTCCATGCAGCCTACATACCTCCTCCCGAAACGCCGCCGGCACCCCAAGGCACCCCTGACATCCCTGCTCGCCAGTTTCTACCTACAGTGCCCTGAAACCCCATTCCCCCTGCCCCGGGATGTTCCCGGCCCCATCCCAACCCTCCCTCCATGTCGCTCACGGCAGCCAGCTCGCTCGCTCACCTCAAAGGCCAACGACGTCACTCTCAACCCAACCATCTCAACCCTTTGCCGCCACTCCCCTCCAGGCGAGAATTAGTCGAGACTCCCCTTCTCCCACCGCCCAGCAGATCATTCAATTAGTCCCTACAGGGATCCTGTAGATACTGCGGTGGGGGCCTCCTCCCCGGCCACACTCCAGGCAAGTGTCCCTGCCGCCACTGGCCAGTCACTGCAAGCTCTTCGGCCCTCCAGAGTGAGGGCTGTCGAGGCCCAACCGCCTAACTTCTGCAAAGAGCAAAGGAGGAGTCACCTCGCCAGCGATCCCGCCCCGCACAACAGCAACTGCAGACCTGGAAGCCATTTCCCTGGTGGCTGCAGCAATGAGGAGGAGCGGGGAGAGGTGCTGCTTTGCATGCAGGGGCCCCGCCGACATCCAGGAACGCGGAAAAGTCTCGCACAAAGGGGCTCTCCCTGAGAATCGCTAGCGAACTGCTTTGTCCCCTAACACCTTCTATTCCCCGCAGGGCCCATTTCCCCCAAACCTCTCCCCTGGCTGCTCACATTACCAAGGGTTTGCACATGCACACGCCGGTGGGGCACGAGGTGAGGCCGGAGTAATAACTAGTGGCTGCACCTACCCTCCTGCAAACAGATGCACCAGGGTGTCTCTCTGGCTCATTCTCTCTCATTCTCGTCCGCTGCAGACGGGGAGGGAGAGAGGGAGGGAGGGAGGGAGGGAAGGAGGAGGTGATGGGCGCTTCCGCTCTGCTCTCTGCCCGTTCCCTCCTCTGGGCGCTAAATGAACAGACACCGAGTCGGATGCTGCTTCCCGTTGGGAAGCGAACGTGCCACCAAGCGCCGGCTCCTTCCCTCCTCCGCAGGGAGACCAGCAGCCTGGAGCGCAGCTGCCTCTGAATCCTGCGGCGGCGACCTACCACCCGCGGCAAAGCCCCTGCCCGCACAGGCCTTCGCTTATGAATATGGAACTAGGCCCAACATAAACAGACACTGCCATTGGCCCACGGGAGGATGTGACATCACCGCCCAGGCCCTATTCCCGCAGGCTCTTTTCACGTGACTAAGACTCGCAAATACTCAATGAAAGAGCTGAGTGGTGGGGAGGAGGCTGAAGTGTCGGGGGAGAGAGCGTGGAGAAGCGCGGGATGTGTGGATAGACTGGATAGCTAATACAGAGCCTAATGCAATTGCACGATCCTGTAAAGCATACAAGATACGCTAGGACACCAGCAGCATGGGGGATAGCACATTTGCTATCATGCAGTATTTTACAGCATGCAATATAGTACAGCAGTATACCATTCATCATGGGAAATACTGTCTCTAGTCTGGGAGAAGGCATCCCTCTGGCCGGACCGCTTCCCACAGCCCTATTGGCCTGGAGCAGCAAACTACGGTCAGCGGGCACTGCGATTGGCTGAATCTGTGGATGCAGCAGGTAAACAAACTGGCCCAGCCCCCCAGGGGGCTTATCCTGGCTGATGGCATGCCAAAGATTGCTGATCCCTGATCTAGACAAGCCCTGACAGCGGTTTGTCCAACCTGCTCCTAAAAATCCCCAATGATGGAGATTCCACAACCTCCCTAGACAATTTATTCCAGAACTTAACCACTCTGACAGTAAGGAAGTTTTTCCTAATGTCCAATCTAAATTGTGCTTGCTGCAATTTAAGCCTATTGCTTCTTGTCCTAGCCTCAGAGGTTAAGAAGAATAATTTTTATCCCTCCTCCTTGTAACAACCTTTTATGTACTTGAAAATTATCATGTCCTCTCCCAGTCTTCTCTTCTCCAGACTAAACAAACCCAATTTTTTCAATCTTTTCTCATAAGTCATGTTTTCTAGACCTTTAATCATTTTTGTTGCTCTTCTCTAGACTTTCTGCAATTTGTCCACATCTTTCCTGAAATGAGGTGCCCAGAACTGGACACACTACTCCATTTGAGGCCTAATGAGCAAAAGAATTACTTCTCATGTCTTGTTTACAATACTGCTGCTAATACATCCCAGAATGATGTTTGCTTTTTTGCAACAGTGTTACACTGTTGACTCATATTTAGCTAGTGATCCACTATCACCCCCAGATCCCTTTCCGCAATACTCCTTCCTAGGCAGTCATTTCCCACTTTGTATGTCTGCAACTGATTGTTCCTTCCTAAATGGAGTACTTTGCATTTGTCCTTATTGAATTTCATCCTATTTACTTGAGACGATTTCTCCAGTTTGTCCAGATCATTTTGAATTTTAATGCTCTCCTCCAAAACATTTGAACCCCTCTCAGCTTGGTATCATCCACAAGCTCTAGAAATGTACTGTCTCTGCCATTATCTAAATCATTGATAAAGATATTGAACAGAACCAGATCCAGAATCCGTCCACGTGGGACCCCACTCATTATGCCCTTCCAGCATGATTTTGAACCACTGATAATTACTCTCTGGAAATGGTTTTCCAACCAGTTATGTATCCATCTTATAGCCGCTCCATCTAGGTTGTATTTCCCTGGTTTGTTTATGAGAAGGTCATGCAAGCCATAATGATAATGTCTCACTGCCAGATGGCATTCTGTGTTGTGTAAGGCAGAGTATAAGTTTATTTTGTCTGTAATGTATTCCTCTCCTTGCCTTCTTTCTTCTGGCAAAGCCACATAACTGATCATACCTTTTATGTCCTTCCATCCTTGCCTACATGTTTTCTTCCATGAAGCCAGGTATTTGGCTGGTGGGTCTTGTCCACATATTCAGGGTCTAACAGGTCACAATATTTAGGGTCAGAAAGGAATTTTAGCTTAGGTCAGACTGGCAGACACCCAGGGGATTTTCAATTTCCTCTGCAGCGTGGGGCCTGAGTCACTTGCTGGTTTGAACTAGAGTAAATAGTAGATTCTCTGCAACTTGAAGTCCTTTAAATCAAGATTTGAGGACATGAATAACTCAGTTATAGACCTATTACAAGAGGGTGGGAGGTCAGACTAGATGATCATGATGGTCTTCTCCCCTTAAAGTCTACAATTTTTACAAGTTGAGGGCTAACCCTGTATATTTAGAATGCAAGAATCAGTTTACATTAGTAATGTGCAGTACACAGCACCAGAACATTTCCAGTGGATCCATCTGTTTCTGCAGAATCTAATTTTTTTTTTATCCCCTATGGTTGGAAAAACTTCCAAATCTGAACAAAACATAAACTAGTGTAAGGGTGTCTTCCCAAGTCTGTGGAAAGATTGAAATAATAGCACGGAGATATTATAATCTCTTCGTATATTAAGGTAGTGAACAGCTCTATGATAAAACTTTATTCTAGCACACCTATAATTTTGGTTATGAAAATGTATTATGCCTAAAAATTGCCACATTTTGAAGGCAAAGGGATGTTTGAAGAAAATTATCAAATTAAGTTTTGAATGATAGGCCATTTAAAATTACCCTGATTTTATTTTTTACTTATAGCTAATGTAGTTCAAAAATATTTTACTAATGCCCATTCAGATTTTCAGGATTCAAACTGAAGGTAGGCTGTGCTGTGCCTGCATGCCTAGTTACTTAAGTCATGATCCTGCTAAGACTGATCTTCAACAGAGCTAGTCATATGCATAAAATTAAGCATATGCATAAATCTTCGCAGGATCAGGGCCTTAGAGAATCAGTGTATCATGTCAACTGTACATTGAAAGAAGTAGGAGGTTCATTAGCTTCAACAGTGCTGCTCGCTTTGTTGATTTAATAATCCAATGAACTTTCCATTGCATTAATTGAAAATTTTAAAATCTATTTCTGTATTTTCTTATACAAAAAAATAGTTAAAAAAAATAAAATACCTTTGAGAAATTCCCATATCCAAAAGTTTTGCTGCAAAAACCCATTAAGGTTGATAATAAAATTGTGGCATAACTCAACATTTTCAGAACCCAAACACTTGAAAGCAAGGAAATGAATAGTTAAGAACATCATACATTTTATGCTGCCTATATAATAAGCAAACTCTATCCATATCAACTATAAAGGAAATGTATATAATTATGACAATGGTACAACTCTGAAATGCATATTTATCACAATAGTAGATCCAAAGTAAATTCTGCTCACCAATGAGTAATCTCAAAATTTAAGAAGTGACAAAGAGTCCTGTGGCACCTTAAAGACTAACTAAAGTATGAGAGCATAAGCTTTCGTGGGCTAATACCCACTTCATCAGATGCATTCAGTGGAAGTATCCAGGGGCAGGTATAAATAGGTAGGCAAGAAACAGCTTCTCTTTTCTTGCTATTCACACCTCCAGTTCAGCTGCTAGAGGAATACCTCACCCTCCCTGATTAGAGATAACAAGCTGGTTCATCCTCATTGGACTAACCCTGTTATCTCCAACCTGGTTCTTGCCTACCTATTTATACCTGCCTCTGGATTCTTCCACTGCATGCATCCGATGAAGTGGGTATTAGCCCACAAAAGCTTATGCTCTAATACTGTAGTTAGTCTTTAAGGTGCCACAGGACTCTTTGTCACTTCTGCAATTCCAGACTAACACGGCTATCCCTCTGATTCTCAAAATTTAAACACAACACAAAATCCTTCTGAAAAAGCAACATTAAGGTACACACAAATTACACATATTCATCAGTTTAAAATGGACGGCTAGATATACAAAATTTCCCATATTTGATAGTTATACACTTTTCCTATTAAATTACATGGACAATATGTGATGAGAATGAGGAGTTTGATTTTGAAGGCATGAGTAAGCCAGTGAAGTGATTCAAAGAGGAAAGTGAAATGGTCAGAAGGATGGGAAATGAAGATGGTTGAAGCAATAGCATTTAAGAAGCAGAAAGACTGTAGCTGAGATGAAAGATGACATGGACAATGTTTTTTACAAAATATATAGCACATGATATAGTATATTTTTTACTGTATGCAGCATATAGGGGAAATAGAACATTGTCTCTCATGATGGGACAGCATGAAAATGAGAAAGATTTCAAATTTCTTACTGAAACACAGAGCTAAATTTTTCATAACAAAATGGCAAGACTTTCAAAAGTACCTGAAAATCAAACCCATTGAGAGAGCTTTTCTTATCCAGATGAGTAAGACTTGGAAGGTCTAGAGGCAAGAAGGGATCATGTGCAGTTTGGCATCAGGTGTCTAACAAGAAAAGATAATTACATTTGCTGAAGGTAATAAGTTAAATTAATTTGGGATTTTTGAAAAGTGTTTTCATTAATCAGTGATTTCATTAAATGCTGCACGAAGGATGCATATGTCAGATGCATATTCCAAGGTCACATGAGTTAAAGTTTTTCCATCTACAGTTAATTAGGAGGAACAGAAGATGGTTTTCAAAGGGCCATGTGACACTGACCATTAAACACATATCTCAAGGAACTCAAAAGAAGATTAAGAAATTAGGAAGGCATGACAAAGACTCTTTTGCTCAGTGCTGCCTCTTCTTAGAGGAACTCCTAAGCTGGAAACGGATAGCTGCATGTGTTACTTTGGCTTACACACTGACAAATTAAAAATGACACTAGGTGAAGTGGATGTTTGTTGAAAGGATTTAAGTAGCGGTGGTCAAAATTTTTCCATTGAACCCCTTTGACAGAAAAATTGGGTTTCTGACTAAACATTTTTGTATAAAGTGTCTGTATACGTTGCACAGAATTGTTAATATTTCTGTGCAACACTTGCTAAAACCCATTAACTGGCTCACACTCCTACCAGTACCTATCAAGTTTTTACTTCTGGGTCCTTTAAGAGTAATCTGTACACAGCTAGACCCTTCCTATCATCCTATGTATAATGAAACTCCTGGATATGGGAGAAGAGTAGTAGCCTAGTCTGTATGGGCATACTTATGCATGGAACTGAAGATGGAGGCAAAGGGAAAGGAGAAGGCAGACTATGTATTTCTAATACTTACTTATAGCCCCCTCCTCACAGAGTGAATTATGTGTTAGGGAAAAAAAAGTAACTTCCCTGCAAGTAAATCTGAAGTCAGCGTGAGACCAGAAAGTCTAACAAAGGCAGTTCATTCAGGTTTACCATAACCCCTCACTAACCTGCCAGCCTTTGTAAGGTGTGTTCTTCCCCACACTTACTATTAAACCTGGCTAACCCTCCTGCTGAGTCTTATATCTAGATATCAGGATTCTCAAGCAATTGCGGTAGGTGATGGTTTTTCTTGTTTGTATTACTAGGACTCTTTGGGCCTTATTTTTCTCTTGCAGTGGAGTAAGGTAATTGCATGAGGTATTAGGTAATTAAATCCAGAAGAGTTTCATTGGTGTAAAAAATTGTGAGAGAAAACTAGTCCCTTTTTTCCCATGTTCTCTAGGTTGGAAGCTTTTGGGATTCCACCTGCTTCTCCTGTTTGCTGGACTTCTTTCTTGCAGCCTCTGACCAGAAGCCACTTTTGTCTCTCTCTCTAACTTAGCCAGCAGCTTTTCTGTCCTGCTAACTGCTTTTCATGTCAGAAGGAGTAGCAGAAACACTCTTTCAGTTGCTTCCATCTTTCTCATGGCTCCAGGTAGAGCTGACTAGTTTTTCTTGCTCTTCTCTGGCAGTTATAGACTTTAAGGTCAGAAGGGACCATCATGATCATCTAGTCTGACCTCCTGCACGTAGCAGGCCACAATACCTCACCCACCCAGTATGGGATAATAGCATGTTTCTCCATTCAGCACAATTCATGCTGCTCTTGTCTACAGACTCTCTTTTATTTGTCCTAAAGAAGACTGTGTGGGCCCATGGCATTCTGTGCTGGTTCATGATCTTTCTCTCTGTGTGGTTACAGAGCATCCTCACTTACTGATTGGGTTGTGGTTTCAGATGTGCTAAGCCATGCAAATTTATCATTAAAAACATGATTTCTAAGAAAATTAAACCTCACTCATTATCTCGGGGTAGAATTCTCTAATGTCAGAATTTTTTTTTCCAGCAAATGGCTGAAAAAGATTCCAGACATTGGAGAGTTCTTTTGCAAGATCATGAGTCAGGTTTAATTTTACTTAGGGCTTGTCTACACTGGAAATTTTCTGCACAGTGAAGCAGCTTTTTGCGCTCAAATGGCAGAAGTGTACACATTGCCAAGCCACTTTGTACGCAGAAACTCCTCAGTTGCAGTGTTGCAAAAAATGAGACTTGTAAGGCTATTGACACAGAGGCTCCAGCACTCTATTGCCAGTGGAGACACTTGATTGCTTTCTGTGCTGTAACTGGCCTCTGGAGCTGTCCCATAATGCCTCGTGACCGCTGTGCTCACTGTTTTGAACTTGTTTGCCCTGGAAACATGCGCCCCTTCCCTTTCAAAGCACCGTTTCTGACAGCCCTTGTGTGCTGTGTGCTGATCTGCTCTGGGACACAAAGCAAACCATTAATGTGGAATTCTCATGCTGTTTAGCACAGAGGAGGGGCAGAGAGGTGTGAGAAAGAGAGATTTCTGTTCAGAGCCTAGGGAGGGAGGCTGATGGAGGTTTCCACTTCCCCCTTTCTCAGGACTGGTTACTTCCTGCTGCTGTCTGAACTTACAAAGCATCCTGTGGCCAGTTGCATAGTGGGATAGCTACCACAACACACTACTGTCATTGCCTGTGGCAAGAGCTGCTAATGTGGATGCACTCCAATGTCACAAAGAGCACAGTGTGGACATGCAAGAGTAGTTTATTTCTAGTGTTTTAATAAAAGTAGTATAACTTGTGGAACAGAAACTTGCCAGGGTGGCTGGGGCTCCCACTGTCAGCCAGCCCCACGATGTCCATGGCTCTCACTGTACTAGAAAGGTAAGTTTCTAGCCTACGTGGTTGCAGAGGAAATATTGAAAATGTGACCTGAGAGCACATTAAAGACTCAGAAACCAGAAAGAAAACAAAGAGAACCCATATTTCATTTAAAAAAACCCTCATGATTTTTAAGCCAATCTCGTTATTTTTAGGGTCTGACTCATGACTTTCCAATGGAAAGGGCTGGCAACATTGCTTGCACAAACTAAAAAAGGACACCACTAGGTGAAAAAGAGGGGAAAAGAAGCCTCCAAATGTGAAGCATGGACTTATTATAACCATGGCTTTGCTTACCATTGCATGAAACGTTCTTTCCAAAATGTCCTTTGCTATCTTTTGCCAGCCTCCAAGGTTAGCCATTTCCCTTTGTAATAATATTTATATTAAATAACCTATTTAAAAAGAGAAATATTTAACATTCTCAGACAACCCACTTATCTAAGTGACACCCTGGTCAGATACACACAATCATTATATTTGTTTCCTGCAACTGATTACAGTTTGAGTTTACTGAAGGTTTGATTCTGAACTATTTTAATCCATTTCTCTTTGCATCTATAAAATTTCTGTTTTAGGAATAAAATCATTTATCCATATCAGGTTTTAGGGGTTAGGGAAATTTAAATTCCCCATTAGTGTTAAATTCTGATGTGGGGTGGGTGGATAAATTCCTGTCTCTTTATGGGGTGGGAGGAGGGAGCAACAGAATTAATTTTCAGTCTCTGACAGACCCCTGGAGAGCTGGAGTTAGCCTCAGACTCCGGGGGAGTGCTGGGGTTAATCCTTCAATTCCTGGCAGGGTAAAACATGGGAGGAGTAATCCCTATCTTAGAAAGGCTCTTGGGGTCGATGGGGTTATCCCTCCAGTCTTTAACAGACTCTTAAGAACAGCCATACTGAGTCAAACCAGAGGTCCATCTAGGCCAGTATCTTGTCTTCTGGCAGTGGCCAACGCCAGGTGCTTCTGAGGAAGTGAACAGAACAGGTAATCATGGAGTGATCCATTGCCTGTCACCCATTCCCAGCTTCTTGTGAGGGGGTCTTCTTTATCTGCAGATTGCTGTTTCCTCTCACTCCCTTTCCTGTTCACAGCCCCTGGGGTGAAATCCAGGTCCCAATGAAATCAATGGCAAAACTCCCTGTGACTTCCCTGCAGTCAGGATTTCTCCAATGGTTTTTCCTCCCTTCTCACATAATTGCTGATTCCCTGCCCTCATTAGCTCTTAGTGACAGGGGCTGTGGTAAGGAAGCCCCTAATTACTCCATTTCCCTGGTTTTCTTTTATCTCTTTCCAACTGCTATGGAATCTTTAGGACTCAGCATTCTGTCCAAATCTTAACAAGGCTTCTCTCTCTTTTTAAATGTATTAAAATACATTTTTTTGGAGATTATTACAAATAAATGCTTCATACACATATTCTCTAGCTCCTTCTCTTCTTCTCCCTTTTTAGATAACCTTCACCTGTGCCTTGCCTCTTGCTCTATCTCTTCCTCCTACCAGTGCCAAACAACAAGCAGATGAGATCTCATAAATGGTCCATTTTGAAACCAGTTAATTCAGGACTGAATAGTGTTTGTGTGGAAATAAGATTTATGAATACTCGTGATTCAAGTCTAAGAAGATCTTTCCAAAAATAATAATAAGAGTAAAGAAAGTGTTTTAAGATGATTTGGAAGAAGAGTGGATGAAAGGAAACAATTTGTGAAATTATGGGCTATAACTTAATTTTCTCCCCTTTGAAATTATTTTTATTTCCAGAAATCCAGCCACTTGACTTGAAATGTCGCCAGATTGTTTTTCAATCCATGTTTTAACTGCTCAGGACATGGTTTCTCAACCCATATATAAACCTATCCTTGAGCATGGACAGACTGCACACTATGGGAGCTATCTTACCCCAAAATGTATGTGATCTCCCCTATTCCCTGCAGAGCTGGGATGCATATCGAGTGGAGTTTATAAAAGAAATTTTATCCATCAGTTTGGGGTGGGGGAGGGCAAAATTGCTGAGGGCACAGATGCATAGGACTTCCATGCAATTGACTCTGACCTTTGGAAAATCACCAGAGAGTCTGGGAGATTACTGTAGGGTTTGGGAGATCAGTTTTCTCAGCCTGTTTGGCAGGGGATCAAAGCTTACCCTGCAACAGAGCAAATGGAGAGACATCACAGTTTTCCTTTCTCTAAATTCCCTCCTATGTTTTATTGCAGATTGAGGCAATCCATCCCCATTCTTGCAACCACCCACAGTATTTAGCAATAGTGTTTTCATGCATGTTATTGCTATTACACCCACTTGTCTGAATGAGACAGATTTTAGTTGCAAGATATCATGCAGTAACAAAGTTATCACAATATCCTGGAATAAGAATCACTCTTCCCACTCACTTCTTTATTATTTATAGTATTTCAGCAGAAATGCCCAAAGGGTATGCGCTGCATCACAGTTAGCTGTTGACTTCTCCAATCACCCGTTGGATAACCTGGCCAGAGACCAATGCATTGGATGTCATCGTCATCATCATCATCATGTTCCCATTACCCCATTTAGGGCAGCAACAAAGCTCCTCCATGCCTGTCTGTTTCTGGCAAGTCTTTCAATGGTTCTCCAGTTGTGCCCCAGGTTTTTCAGCTAGAATTCCACAGCTCTTCACCAGGTTGTTTTCAGGCAGCCTCATTTTCGCTTGCCTTCAGATGTCCATCTTATTGCTCCTCCAGTGATGGAATCAGTTTCCATCTGATGGTAAATACATCTCCAACACCTCCTAGAAATGATGGTGATCATATCCTCTTGGCTGCACTGTGTCAGTAGATCTTGGTTTGAGATTATTCTGGGGCAAAAGATACAGAGGATTTTTCTGAGGCAGATTGGATGGAATGAAGACAGTTTGGACATGTCAGGCTCTCTCATTTCCCAGCATACTGCACTTTAAAGTAATGTTGAAAGTACACAACTCTGATAAATCTTGAGTTTGGCTTTGGTTTTGTATGGTGATAATTTCCAGACTTTATTTAAGCTCCTGAAAGTTTTCCTGGCTTTACTGATTTTGTTCTGGATGTCCTGGCTTGTTCCACTCTCCTGGCTGATGGTACTGCCAAAGTATGTGAATGTTTTTACGCTGGTGAGAACATAATCCTCTATCCATGCTGGTGACAGTGAGACAATATTAAAGGTCATAATATCTGTCTTATTATGGTTGATTTTCAGTCCAATTTGCAGGCTGAATGTGTTGTTGAGTTGTTTTTTCTTATATATGATGTTGGGTATGTGATAGGAGATTGAGATCATCTGCAAAATCCAGATCTTCAAGGGATGAGAAAGATGTTCATTTAATGCCTCTTCGTATGTCTTCTGCTGTGCACTGCATTACCCGTCAATGGCAATGTTGAAGAGGATGGCAGACATGATACACCCCTGACATACTCCTGTTTTGACTTCAAAACTGAGCTCACTGTGATCAACACTGTCTGTAAAGTTGAAATACAAGCTTTTGATGGCAGTTAGCCATTATTTGGGACCTTGCCAGGTTGCTTTTGTTAAGAGAAGAAATTGATGATAGAGTTAGATGTTTCTTTATATAAATGTACACAAAGTCGTCTTTCACTTAACACAGTAGGAATTAACACCAGCACAGCAGATATTTTCTTTGCTCACGATTTTCAAGCCTGCTTTTCCAGCCAGTCCTGTGCCCCAAGGAGTTCTGTCTTTGCTACCTCTCAGAACCATTATACCAGTTTTCTCTGGCTGTCTCATTGCTTTCTGCTTCTAGCAAACACAGACACACACAGCTGCAATTCAATAGATGCTTCCGTCTCTGCATTTTCAATCAATCAATAGCCCTCTGAAGTTAGTTCTTGTTCAGGCCTTCCCATGTGGTCTAGTACCTTTGGCAGTGGCTTCTATTGTTTCAACTATCTTACTCCAGAAAGGAGCTTAACTACTTCTTCCTTTCCCCCCGAATTAAGGATGACTAGCATGCCCTCACCTTTAACGAGGACTGTAACTACAGAAAAAAGACTAATTTGATGACCGCCATTAAATCTTCACCATAGCAGCACTTTCCTAATGTTCTGGTTCCATGTCAGCAATTGTAGTTGCAACAGGAATGTTATGTGATCATGAATGGGAGCAGAGGCAATCTGGGTATTTATAAATGGGAGATGATCTGTGAAACCATGGATGTCCAGAAGACACTTAACGTGGTCTACATTATTGAAAAGTTTAAGAAACCATTCTGTATGAAGATTATGCTTCCTGCCTTATAGTCAGTCTTTATGGAGGGGCTAAGAATTGCTTCACTGTAAAGATTTTTGATTATACAGTTCAGAATTATTGTCCGCTTAGCCTCCCCATTTCAGTTCAACCATGAATATTCTCTGTATACTTTTTATTTAAAATATTGTGTTATTAAGTGGACATCAGCTTTTCTATGGCCCCATTACATACTTCCTGGGTATGAAGATAGGAATTACCCTGACACTGAACAACTCTATATATGAGCTGCCCTGAATTTGGATGGCCAATCAGAAAATTGAAATGCAAAGCTTGGTGGGCCTATCTAATCACTAACATTAGCTTTTCAGAGGAAGAAAGCTTCATACCATTTTTTCCAGACCCATCGTACAAATAAAAATGACTTTACTGTAAATAGTAATAATTGCAGTAATATTAGTGTTAGTACAAATTAACATTAGACCGGCAAATACTAAAAAGGAAATTCTTCTCCCCTTCTATCCATTCCTGAGTACAGATTACAGCTGCTAATACCTTGCTGCTCCCATGGTGCACTAAATGTGTAGGTTAATATTAACTTCCAGTGCAGATCTTGTGACTCCCTGGGAGAAGAACTCCTGAGTGGGGGGTGGGACTGGAGTTCCCCTTCTGTAGCATGTCTCAGAAGAGAGAATGTAGCTTCCTGACTGTTGTAGGCTGGGAAGGTAATCCTCATTCTTAATGAGTGAACTAAGGGCCTATATAAAAGATGCTTTGCTCCTCTCAAGAGAAATAGCTAGGAGGATCTGTTATCTATTATACAAGTTTTTGATACTCAGATGTGAGGCTTGAAAGCTCTGGGAGATGAGTAAAAGAGAGAGAGTGTGTCAGTATGTGTGTGTGAGAGAGAGAAATTGCTCATTTTTCTTCAAGATAAATGTATAAAAATGCAGTGAGAAAACAAGTTCAGCACAATTTATGGATCTGAATTTCAGAAAAACTAAACTACTTTTCAAACTCTATTGTGAGGTGAGTCATCTCTCCTTAAATCTTATTGACAGCAGTCTTTGGTAGAAGAGAGAACCTTAGAATTCCCTGCTATGAATGCACTCTTTATCCTTTCAAAACAATGAACTTTCAGTCATATGTGGATATTACCTTAATTTTCTCTCATGTGAGCAGAAGCCACAATCTATTATTGGATAACAGACCAGGGTCTATATGTGATTGTATAACTTGCATGTGCTTCAAATATCTCCAAACAGAATACAAATGTACTTAAAGTGCAGCCAGAATTCAACAATATACTGCAGTGTGCATACCATATTAATTTAGTTTATTCATTTATGTACTGAGTTATGTAATATAAAGGATAATAGGAGAAGCGTTTTATTCATTGTTTGCTATCATATTTTCCTTGTAGTAGAATACAAGTCAGAAATTAAATGTACATGGATACAGCTTTACATGAAGTGTAGGGCAAAAGAGAATGGTTGCTTTACTGTAACTTCTGGCCTCTTTTACTTCTGCCATATTCATTTTTTTTATTTAGGAAAAGTAATAATTCATGTAAACCAGATTCTGATTAGAGTGTTCCATCCCTACAAGGGAAAAGAAGCCACTGTAAAATAAAGATGGGAAATACAGGAGTATAGGTAGGTAAGGCTTGACAAAGCCCTGGCTGGGATGATTTAGTTGGGGTTAGTCCTGCTTTGAGCAGCGGGTTGGACTAGATGACCTCCTGAGGTCTCTTACAACCCTAATATTCTATGACTGGGCCAAGATTTTCAGAAGTGACTTGTGAGTTCGAGTGTCACAATTAGTGGTTGACTGACTGGAGATTCCTTAAAGTGGCCTCTGAAAAATAGTTTCCTAAAAGGTGCGTCCAATCAGGCACCCAAAATATTGAGGCACCCTAAATTACTAATTATATAAACCTTGTTCCTGGTGCTAGTCAACTGACACGGCTGAGAGCTAGAAAAAATTACTCTTGTCACATGAAAGGTGTGAGTATCCACTGACTTTAGAGGCTATTGTTATACACAAAGAATAAAAAGGAATCAAACACAGCTCCCGTATGTCAGCCCACGTACACTGCAATTCTAAACCGCGCTTCAAATTCTTTTGAGTAGAACTGGTTGGAAAACTGTTCCACTGGAAACTTTCCAATCAGAAAGCGTTTGCTTTGGAGAAATGTGTTGCTTTTGAGGAATCTTCCATGAAAACAGACAGGGGGATGACAGAAGTCTGTCTACCAACCAGGCAGTTTTCAAAACTTGCCTGCTCACTAGCCTGGCTCCTCAGCAGCCTGCCTGAATTACTGCTCTGGACTCAGTATCCTGGCGCTTCCAGATTTGCTGCTTCAGAGCCAAGAGCCTGGAAATCCTAGGACAGACTTCCAGGGTCCATGACTTATAGCAGGCAACCCTGCTATGTGGATTGCCCTAGCGTCAGGGACCCCAGAGCTTCTCGAGCCTGCAGCTCTGTGGTAGTCTCACCATGTGTGCTGAATTCAGTTTCAGGATTGATATTCAATGGTGGGCAACAATGATTGACAAGAATCATGTCAATTTCAGCCAGAAGCTATTGAGGATTCCAGGGAGTATGATTTGTGTATCAGGAACAATATTTTACTGAAATTCAGTTGTGTGGAAAATTTCAAAGTGTCAAAGTTTCGCACAAAATGGAGATTCCATGTTTTGATCTGCTCTAGTATTGAGTAGGACTATTTATAACACAAAGCTTTATCTTAGATAACATTGGATACAATAATTCATAATTAAAGTAATTAAATTTAATGTCCTTTTCAGGACAAAAGTTAATACTCTACTATATCATTGTGGCCTTGAGCTTGCCAAACTCACAAGAAGATTAGGAGACCTTTAAAAGGAACATCGCGGTGATGCTGAGGATATAAAAGTTTCCTTGTCTTCTTCTTACTCAACTAGTTCCTTAGCCTAGGGCTATAAATAGAACATAATTATGTAATAAAATAGCAGTAACAAGTTTGAATGTTCAAAAACGTATCCCATTAAGTAATTCTATATCATCCCCTAGCACAATGCGTACACGAGCAATGAACTAATAAAGAGCTCCTGATACTTTATGGCAAGCTTTAAGAGATATAGAAACTATCCTACTTATATACTTCCAAATTTTTCATCTCTCTGTATTTTTAAGTATAAGTGATATTTGTAAAACAAGGGCCTACATTTCCAGAAGTGACAAGTGATATTTGATTATTTAATTATTGGGTGCCTGTCTTGAGGCATCTCAGAGGATTTACAGAGGGTGGGGCTCATTAAAGTCACAAGATTTACATTTTTATTTCTGAATAATTCTCTTGCATAACCTACTGCTTATTTCTCACCAGAAATATATATAATCTTATGTCTGTGATATCAGTACTGGCCTCTATGGAAATTACTATGATGGTAAAAAACTGAGGATAAAGGATAATTCAGGAAAGGTATAAGTAACAGAAATGGAGGAATCCTTCAGAAATATAGATCTGAGTTTCATTCATATGACACTAATAGAAGAAGGGAAAAGAAATACAGAAATTAGAATATATATTAGAATTGTTGCTGAACAGTATATATTTTATTAGAAATTAGTGGCATTTTAAACAGTACTATCTCAAAGGAACATATCCCCTTATACAATTGCATAGAAATCAATACAAGAAAATCATTAGCTGATTAAATGACATTCACCTAAATGTTTGTTTGATCTTGATGAAAGAAACATAATCCATTACTCTGACTGTAATTTCTGACATCTAACTTCTTGCAATTGAGTTTCAGGTTGTGAAATACACTAGGGCCTGACTTCCATTGATTTTCATGGGCTTGGGACCAGGTCTTATGTATAAAGTTAGACTATATACACAACTTCCCACATTGAATTTAATCAGAGTTCAGTGTCAATAAACCAGTGGGGCTAGGAAGAGATAAGGGAAATCACAAATGTGTACTGTGGTGTTTGCCTTGGTCTTTCTGAGAGGTCAAATAACTAAGATATCAGTTGAAAGCAGGGTAAACATCTGGCTTTTCCCCCTAGTTGATTGTGTGATGTCCTTTTCCTTTCTAAAATGGAATAGTGAATTTAGCACTGGTATTAAGTGCCAGATTGATAGTTCTAGCAATCACTGAAGCCCCCCATTTATGCATAGAACCAGTTCAGCACAGGCATTGGCAATGCAAACTTCTGAACAGTGTCCTGCCAAAGTGCTTTAGCCCTAGAGGAACTAGGCGGGTAATTGCGCATTTCAGACTTCAGCCTCATTTACTCTTTGGGGTCTCTGCTCAGAGTGCTGCCAAGATTCACATGCCCAAGATGATTTTTTTTTTTTTTGGTGATGCATGTTTTAGTAGCTGTACTGAGACCATTGCTTTTCACATACAGTAGAGCCTCAAAGATATGAACGCCAGAGACTGGACACCCTCTGGAACTGGAAGTAATCAGGCAGCAGCAGAGAGACAGGGAAAAAAACCAGCAAATACTTGACTGCCTCAGGGCTTTAGCCCTGGAGCTCAGAGCTTAACTCAGGGACTTCAGAGCTTAACTCAGGGTTCCCCATGACAGCAGCCCAACCGCCCTTAGCTCCTACCTATGGCTGAAGTCCATAACCTTTTGTTTAGAGTTACGAACATTTCGCAGTTACAGACAACCTCTATTCCTGAGGTGTCTGTAACTCTGAAGTTCTACTATAAATCTTTAAAGAGTCATCTGTATGATGTTATATTCAGTTATTTGGAATCTAAATGTGAAATGGAACGTAAATAGATTTTCTCCTCAGTGTCATTCTCAACAACATCAATTCCTTCTATAGGCTTCATATGCAGCATTTAGCCACTGACCTTTCTTGGGAATGGTGTAGAGACAGCACACCTCTGTTAGAGCTCCAAGAAAAATTCTGTTTCATGAGCTAAAGATCTGTGCTGTACAGCTGCATTTAGAATGGTGCACTCCAAGTCTACTGCTTGATGCAAAAGGAGAAAGGGAACTTGGTTCTATCCTTCTCCCCTACTCTTCACTCCCACAGTTTTCTAAATTTTTTTCCATTCTAGGAATCTCAAGTGATAAGGCCTACAGTATTATGATGTGATTGTGCTGTTTGGGGTGGCACTGGTGTAAGTCAGTAAAGTTTTATACATAATTCATCCCACTGAGAACCAGAATGTCCGATGACAAGGGAAACAGCTTGGTAGAAGGATTGAGAAGCAGATGTCCACAAGATACAGGTGAGCAGCAGACCACAAAACTGGGCAAAAATATTAATCTGTCAACTGTCATCTGTCAAATGAATGATCCCTGATTTCTGCAACACGTATGATACAAAGGGTACCCAAGAGGTCACAGCCAGATGCAAGACAAATTAGTCAGAGCTACCATGTGTAGCCACACCTCAATATAAGATTGCAATAAAGATCTAGAGCTGAATGAATACTGAAAAAAGTTATCCACAAAAGTGGTGTTTGGATTTTTAAATGAATTTACTTTGATTGTATAAGTGTCTCATTTTGTATTTCCTTCCTGCACATTGCCTAATGAGCAAGTTTACTGGCAGAAATGTTCACAGAAGAGCAAATACTAAATGAATACTGGAGGGTGTTTATGGAAAGCAAGTTCTGAATTCAGAAATCTGAGTTCCCTTCCTCTCTATGTCCCATTTCTGTCTCCTTTCTCTTCTAAATGATGATGGCTTTGCCACCCTCACATCTCCAGAACCAATGGTGGCTCTGCCTCCCTGTTCCTAGGAAGTGTCAGTGTGGAAAGATATGGTACCTTCTGTTTCACATATTGCAATAGGGGTGTGCACAGGACTGGGGCTGCTTCTCTGCTGAGCAGGCAAGCTGAGGCAAGTGCTGATTGAGTCATCTCCTGCTTCTGAGCCTCACCTCTACAATGGGACAACGGATTGGAGAACAGAAGAGTAACTGAGGAAGGGAGAGCATTGAGCGATCACTAGCTAGCCTCCTGCCTGCTCAACAGAATGAACTCAAGTAGCAGCTGTCTGGCAATGATTCTAATAACCCTCAGACACCAACCAGCAATAGCCAGGCATTGGGCACGTCTATAAAATCCAGGACAGTCCTGAAAGTGAGACCATCTATCCCTATGTGATTTTTAGAGGGGACAAAAGTCATTAGAGTCAGATAGAAAGTTTAATTGCTGCTCAGATTTTTCAGTTGTAACTTTATTTTTTGGTCCCTCTCGCCACCTAACCTAAGCGAAGGCATAACTCCTCTACAAGAATGCTGTCTGATTCACCACCATGTCACTCCAACTTCATGTTGGTGTAACTCCACTGAAATCAGTTGAATTATAACAGCATAAAACTAGAGTAGTACAACAGTGAATCAGCCTCTCAAAGTTCTTTTTAAGTTATCTGTAAATCCATCCCCAACCCCTAAAATTGGTGATCAGAATATAAAAACAGTTGCCAGATATTTCTGCAAAATGTCCAAAAAACTGTGCAGAAACCATGCATGGAAATTCTGTCAAATGGGAGAAATCCAGGAAGTTAATTTGTGTCTGAAAACAGGGGTTTATAGTGGAAAATAGTGTTTACAACCTTAATTATAGAGCTTTCCTTCCCAGGGAGCACTACAATAATTTAATAGTGGTTTTTAGAATGAATCTTAATAAGATCATTAGGGGACATAAACTAACATTTTATGAACATCCAGGCAACGTGCAAAATTAGACTCATTTAGAATGAACAATTTGTGTTATTCAAATTTTGTTTTTCAGCTCTCCAGTATAATTCACAGCCATTGCCTGGAAGCTGTGCAGAGTTTGAACATACACTCATTAGGGGCCTGGTCTTCAGAAATGTCACACTGAAGTCAGGAGGGCTGTAGATGCTCAACCCCTCTGAAAATCAGGCATCAACATTTTTTTTCCAAGTTTTTTTCAAGATACTGCAGTGGACTGGGTTCTGCCCCTGGGAACTCATAGGAGAAAGAAATTGGTACAACTCAGAAATAAATAAATATTGAAAATATGGGAACCCAAATGCTGATGGGCTGCCAGGCAGCGGGGGGGGGGGGCCCCCCCCGGGGCGGGGCTAAGCATCCGGTAATTTTCTCCATGGGTACTGCAGCCCTGGAACACACATGGAGTCGGCACCTATGGACTTGACTTTAGATGCTATATTCGATTTTTTAAAAAAAATCCTAACCCTTTTTTGAGTTCTCGGATGGAAAAAACAAGGTTCTATAGTCTTGTGCAGGAGAGAGGCAAGCCATTCGTTTGGTTTTATATATATTTTTTTAACCATATTGCAGGTTTTAGTTGTTAAAAAAACGTTGGTCAAGTTCTGCTTTCGCCTGTAACCTACTGACGTTAACTGGAACCCGGGAGTGCAATAGCTGCATTTTGATCATTATTAATCCCGGTCTCTAAACAGTTGTTAAATGAATTGGACAGCCTTTAAAGGGTTCTGAGCTTATGTAAAATGTTCAGTGCTCTCGTGCTGGAGCACAGAATGAAACACAGGAGCCCAGGTTTAGCATCACTTTTCCAACTTAATTTCAGTTTAATCTTATAAAAGGAGCTTTCTGACCTTAAAAAGGTGCTACAGTTCAGAGTCAATTTCTGACCTGTAGAATACTCCTGGATTTGACAGTTTCCCTTTTCTCAGCTAATAAAAAAAACCTTATCCTAGAGCCTTGATAAGTGAAACTATTTTCCTTTTAATATGGGTGTTTAATTTCTCCAACGCCAAAGATTTTGTTCCAGTAAGTATTAGTCCCTGTCACTCAATCTCCGTTTCAGCCCCTTTTGACTGCAGCAATCCAATCCACATTGTGCTATCGAGTTCCTGCTTTTGGAGGCAGAGATGCAAGTTTCATGCTGCTAAAGAATGGAAATTTACTGATTGTGCAGAGTGGCAGCAAATGCCAGCTGGTCACAGCAAAAGCAGAGACACAGGCTGCATTTTTGTAAATTCCTGTCTTATCTACAGATTTACATTTCTTATTTCCCAAATTGTCTACTCCACATGTGGCCAAACATGCAAAAATGTAAAACAGTAATGTTGGATGGCACCACCAATTCTGCAAGCCTTTCCTCATTGTCCTTTTAGTGACCCTGCGAATGAGGGAAGAAGACAAATGGAGTCCCATTATAATGTGTTTTCCCTTAGAGCTCTGCAAATGGAAGTGCTTATGACAAGTATGCAAATTTGTGTGTGTGTGTGTGTGTGAGAGAGAGAGAGAGAGAGTGTGTGAGAGAGAGAGAGTGTGAGAGAGAGAGAGAGAGAGAGTGCGAGCACCCCTGAGGAGAAGGTCCCCTATGAATTTAGTCTTCCAACAGCTGGGAAGTGAGCCTTATTTTAACTGTATGGTAACTCCAACATAAGTAGAGAAATTGAGGAATTTACTGTAACACCAGAAAGCAAGGGCTACAGGCAGTACAGTCCAATAACCACATGATACAGTATTATTAAATCAATATACAACATAGAAAATAGATACCAAGTTTAATTCTGACTTTTTGCTGGAAGTACATGTAATGTATCCCCAAGTGCATGTACACATATGCTGCAAAAGCATCAATGTGTGTCTCTAGTCTGGAAGAGATCAGCTCCATGTGCAGCCTACTTAGAAAATACATTCCTACAGAGGCCATTGTTAAATCAGTGAGCACATGGGCACAAGCATGTTGTTTATGTCCTCTGACCTGTAGACCACAACCATAACACCCCTCAACAATTGCTGTTGTGGAAGGCTTCTCCATAGCATTTCATAAGGGCCAGAAGAAGTAAACTTCTCTCTGTGCTGGTACTGCTGGAGGCAGAGCTTTGATATATGCCTGTGAACTGTGCCTGCTTGATTTTAACCGCTATATGACAACAAAATGATTGTGGAAAACTACATGAAAATATAATGAATGTTCAAACATATCACACAAAAACTTCAATAAAATATTTAGAGTGTTTTTCAGCCAGATTTCAACCTAGCCTGTACTTTTACCGAAACAATTTTGCATCCCCACTTGATTGCATTCACAAATATATAGACAAAGCAGACTCATGGTATAGGTGTATAACTACCGATTTGTACCCAAAAGTCAATTAGACATCTAATTCTAATATTTGTACTCCCTACTCACTGTGGGGGCAAAGATCAGTCACAAAAACATAATTACCTGAAAAAAGTGTAGGCTGCCATTGGCATTGCATAAAGATAGTATAAATGATCGTTTGAGTTTATTACATATAATTGGAAAGAAAGAAAAATGTGATCCCTCTCTTGTTTCTCAGTCCCTGTTACTACTGTGTGTTCCTGTCAACCTGTATTTCCCTATCACCCTAGTATCTAGTTATCAGTGGTTTCCCTCTTCCTTGTGCTTTGCCCTTGGTACAATCTAAACTAAATGCAAAATTCATCTCAGACTGAGTTTCTACCCAATAACCCTCTGAAACACAACAAACCTGCCCTTTGAATACTTGTATTAACTTAAAAAGGCTGGAAGTGGGAGATATTAGTGTTTATTTTTCATGGAAGATGCTCAGATACAATGATGATAAAAACCTATCAGGTTGCCTATCTTGAGCAATATATTTATACAGAACACCAGTGTATTTTTGACAGCATGTATCTATTGTGATGCTAAATCTCACTTTGGATGTACAAAAAAGAAACGTCAGAACTGTTTTTTGCAAATATTGAAGAAAACAAATTAAAAGTGGCTTACAAAGGAGAAAATAATGTTGTGATTGTGTTCCTTTTAGATTCTTCAGGGTCTATTTAAAAGTTGGTCATGATTCTGGTTTGTTTTATTTTCAAGTCTGCTTTCTACATTAGAAATACCAGTCTGTTTTTGCTGGCGGATTCACTTGAGGTCTAGCAAAGGAGTGATATTACTGACACTGCAAGGAGCAAGTCTAAAACATAAGCCATGGTTTCATTAACTTTTTGGTTGGTTATACCACTGGTTGCTGGCCAGGTGGGAGACTCATTCTCCAGTCCCCTCCACCTATGTTGCTGATTTTTGAGCCTGTGGAGGAACTCCTCAGTAGCCCTAGGACAAGAAGGAATGGTTCCGTAGAGGTTGTTGACCCTCTGTGCAAAGTGGGTATAAAATGCAACCAATCAGAATAACTATTTATGATAACTCCCATTTGGCTTATCAGCAGGGTTTGAACTTCAGCTCTTCCGTGTTAAAAGCCAATGAGCTTCTAGTGCTTGAGATAAAGTTGTAACTCCATTAGATGGTAGCAGTAGTAGGCCAGTATCCTCTTATGTGAACCAGCCTTATAGGGAGGATAGAGTTCCACGTTAAGCAGTGGGGAATAAGCCCCTTTTTTATTCCCATGCTCAGATGGCGACTCCAGAAATACAGACAAGAATAGGGGCAACTCATCTGCTCTTTTCCTATTGTGAATAAGGGGGCAAATGGGGGCTGCAGATGGTGGCAGGTGGTGTGATAAGCCCCAACTCCATGACTAGATTTGCCAGCCAAAGTAGTTTGTAGACACACCGGGAGGAATAAGCTGTTCACAAAAAGTGGTGAAATAACTTACTTCTCTCCCAAAGCAAAGGGGAGCGAGGGAGAAATTCTGAGTCTGAGTTAGAATTTGTTCCTTGGGCTACTCCCTCAGTTAGTGCAGCTGTGCACTTAGAGTATAAGGTTAGAATCTAGTCCTATATTATTTTGGCAAGACTGGGCAGGACCCAGATGAAGGACTCTCATGTTTCCTTTTTAATTTCTTCCACCCCATTCTTCTGGGCTCTGATTTCCCCCTTTTCTTCCAAGCTACACACAACTGCCAGGATGCCACAACAGAACTGTAGCCTGCCATCTATGCTGCAACATCATTTAGAAAGAAACCACTGTCATGGACAACATTTCTTCTTACACTCCCATAACTTGAATACACCACCTCTGCAAAGGTACCAAGTGACAGACTAATGCAATACAACTAAATAACCAACTTGGGAAACTTCTCTTACAGATGGTTATAACCTCTACAGCATTAGCAGAAAGAGAGAAAATGTCAAGGCTACATCTTAGCAGAGAGATAACATACAAGGTTACAGGCTTCAAATCACAGGAACTCTATTTAACGGTTTATTTTGTTCATGGGAAGCAAGAACATCCATTTGCTTTCAGAATGATGTATTTTTGTATGCAAATAACTCCTGGTGGGATTTATTTTAATAGGTGGTCGAACAGTTTTATGAAAAGTATCTGAAACATTTACAAATAATAAAACAAAAGTTTGTTATTATTGAGCTAGGACCAACAAGTAGAAAGATCTTATGTATTACAGAATTCATCTACAGGGGCGGCTCTAGGACAGTAAGGCAGCCTTTGGCGGCACACCTGTGGGAGGTTTGAGAGGTCCGGGGTCCATCAGCTTTGGTTTTCCCGCTGCCGAAATGCCGAATCTGCCGCACCTGCGGACCTCCCGCAGGTATGCCGCCGAAGCCTGCCTGACTGCCACCTTAAGAGCAAATGTCAGGCAGCCTCCTGCAACTTGCTGCCCCAGGCACGCACTTGCTGCTTTGGTGCCTGGAGCTGGCCCTGCTCATCTATCATATGTTCGCAAAATAAATCAGTTAAAGAAAATGTTTGGAAGCCAATATACATACAGAAGACTAAAGTGGAGATCTCCTCACTGCCCACATGCTTTATTGCTTTATTTATTTATCTGCTTTATTGCAAAGTAACATGAGTTACTTAGCAATAAAGCAGAGATTTTAGTGTCACAACCTCAGTTTGAAAGGTTGGATAGATTTTCAGTATCAAAGGTATATTTAAAAGTAATGCAATAGTTAGGGGAAGGCTGTTTAGACTTTAGACTTGCCAACATGGGTGGTATACTGGGACCTTTGAGAGAAAAACCTATTGATACTAGTGTAAAATAGGCCCAATGATCCAAAAAAGTGGTGAAACAAATCTGGATTTCATGAAACAAAGTATTTCATGAAGCATTCCATGAATCTGGAATCTTCATGAAACATAAATCTGGATTTCAACAAAGATTTTATCCACAGTCCTTTACTCAGGCAAAACTCCCAGTGAAGGGGCTTGGAAATATAGGTGTACTGAAAAGCCATTGAGGTCAGTTGGAAGGTTTCTACTGATTTCACTGGACTTTGTATCAAGACTTATATGTAATAATGTGTGTATTTTCTAAGCACTAAAGACTTGTTTTTATTGCAGGCCCTAGCATCGCATAATGCCCTTTGCCTTGGGTTAGAGAGGAGTTGTGCTTCCTCACAATCTAGGATAAAACCTGCACTGACATGGATTATTATTTATGTAAAATTGGAAACGAGGCAGATTTTTTTTTTTAAAAAAAGATAATCCCACCCTTCATCATTTCTAATGTTAGTAACAGAGTTACATAACTCCAGCTGTGTGAGTCATAGGAAATCTGGATCTGGGATGGCAGACTTTTCTGTATAATGGCTGTTCAATTACAATTATAGTCACTGGATTAAAAAAATACTAAATTATTTTCTAATGAATCTCTGTAGAATTAAAATGAAGGTATTTGTTGCCAGTACTAAGTAGTACAATAACTGGTAATTAAACATCTGTAATTTTAGTGGTCTCACAATAGCAATATGGTATATTAGTGTCATGATGCTAAAATGCAGTAAATGATGCTAAATGCGCACATTAGTGGTTAGTTTAGCATTTTAAAAAGAATCCCATCTACTATCTTTTGCACACACTCAGCTGACATATAGGCCCTGATTCAGCAAGATACTTAAGCACAATCTTAAACATGTGAGTAGTCCTAAAGACTTCAATGGGATTTGTGGGTGCTCAGTGCTTATTGGGCTTCTTAAAGTGCCTAAATCCAAATGTAAGCACCTAAGTTCAGGTACCCACATTTGAAATGTGTGACTTTACCATTATGTATTTCTGTTACCAGATACTAATTTGCATCATACGTTTGTTACCATACTTTTAGTCACATTATTACAAAGCACATTATATTATATACATATATATTTGTGTGTGTGGTGGGAGGTGGAGAGGATATGAGCACATTAGACTAATTAGGTGCTATAGAAGGTATTCTTTTCAGTCTGAAGGTGCGTTATAATCTAAAAAATTGCATAGAGGCCAGGATGGGATGCAACTTATTATTCAGTTGTTCTCTTATTTTTCTTGCAGAAAGATAAATGCAGCTTTGTGGATACTTTTCTCATGCCTAAGGCTGAACTAATGTTTCCAGGAGTTTGAAATAGGTGCTGGGTCTCATTCTAGTCTCCACTTTGTCAGGCATCCAACAATTCAACAGGTCTCTCCTTCCACATGGGGGAAGAGAGGGAGGGCGCAGTTTGAGAGGAGCAGGCTTACTGCACTCCAGAACTGAAATGCCTTGGTACAGCTAGATCTAGAAGCCTGTAGCATTTTCAGTGCTCTCTTCCATGAGCTTTAAATTCACCACACACAATATGCACTGCATAGAAAGTGGTGGAAAAGGTTCAATTAAACTTTGAGTCCATGTCTCTTGAATGCTTCTCGGATATACAAACCAGAATTGTGAAGACAACACAGGAAATAGAAGCATATCAACTCAAATGACCTAGCTTACCTTAGTCATTAGGAGGAGAAACAAATAAAAAAAAAGAATATTTTCTGAAAGGACAATTCATAAACTGGACATGTCTCAGGCAAGCACAAGTATCAAGATGGGCATGTATGTACCTTTTGTCTTATAGTGCCTCATTACAAGAGAAGGGTTGCTATAGATGTTACTGCATCTCATGATGTATTGTGCATGTAGTCAGCAGCTGAATGGTATCATATGCTACTTAAAGAGCTTCTTTGATCTCTTCCCTCTTTTATCAACCCCATTCCCAACCTAAGAGCCCTCATGATGAGTTAACTACCCTGCTGGCAGGGGCTCCCCTGTACACTGATTCTCAGCTGGCCAGAGAAGTTGCTCCAGAATGCCAAGGCACACATAAAAAACCCGCCACAAAGGACAGGGCACTCCCAGTCTCAGCTAGCCTAAGGAACAAGTAGGAGAGCTCAAATATTGAATTTTGATCCCGGTGTAGTGGCACATACTGCCCAATCCATGATGAAAACCTTTCTAATTAGCAGCAATAGTTCTATACACACACACACACACACACACACACACCTCTCTATCTGTTAGAGCTCACCTCTTTTGTAAACATTTTGAGACTTATGGATGAAAGAATCAGATACACACATGTTCACATTTCTGAGACAGTTCCTGTGGAAGGGTTTACATGGGTTACAGAGAAAGGGATCTTTTTATAACGAAATGTAGGAAGCAGAAAAAATTGTTAGTTTCTGGATAAGTGTGGACTGTGTGAGGCAAGGCAAAATTATAGTGCCTGCATTTAGTGGCATGCAGAGACTGACTACTTTCGATGCCCTGAGGAGAGCACAGTGCCCCATAGGAGGCACAGGGGATGGAGTGCAGGTGAAGCTCCGTGATCAGCGCCTACTATAGCTCAATCAACAGAACTGGGGGCAAATCTCTGGCATCCCTTTAATTGGGTGTAGCAGAGTGAGGACACAAGCGCGCTAGAATACCTCATAGTGCTCCCTTTGGGGCAGTGGAGAGTCACCCTGCCTCAACACAGGGCTCTGCCTGACTGGCTCAGTCAAGCCAACTACATTGTATCAGGAAATACTGTATTATAAATATATTTGTACAGTAGGGTAGACTCAGACAGAGTGAACAGGACTGTAGCTATCAGTTAAACTGGATTCTTTTTACCACTTACATGCATTGAGGTTGACTTTGCCTTCTGTAATAGTGACAATCTGTCACAAAGGTAGGTAATCAAGAGTTGTATAGCCATTTTTATAGATACTGCAATTGCTAACTTCTTTGACTGAAATAGAGCCTCACCGTTGTAAAATCTCAGACTTGTCCTCCAGAAGCTAAACACAGAACTACATAATCGACAAACAAATTGTTTTAAATCAGCCTTTAAGGGAAACATTATAAATGCCATTTTACACATGGGGAAACCGAGGCACCAAAAGACTAAGAGCACAATCCAAACCCCACTGAAGTAGACTCCTTCTTTGGCTTTCATAATGTCACCTTAACTGACTTGCTCAAGTTCACCTAGCACATCAACAGCAAAGCAAGGACCGGAACCCATTTCTGTTGGCTCAAAGTCTTGAGCCTTAGCTGCTGGATCAAGTTTTCTGCCTATTCCAATACCAACAGGCCAGAAGTGATACGCATATAGTATAATTAATTTATGTGGACAATAATAATATCAATAGCATACACAGCAGCCTAATCCATTGCACACAAAGAAAGGAATTGAAGCAGTATAGTTGCACTTCCAAGTGATAATTGATGCTTTGCTGATTCTGCAAGTTCATTAGAGTTGTCCAGACAACAGCAGTTCGGTTAAGCGGTGATTAACCTACTCCCAAGGCTGTACAGTTTCATTCACACCTCAAAAGTACTTTAGCTCAGATCCTCAAAGGCCTAACTCCTATGGACACTTATGGAAGTTAGGCATCCAACTATCTTTGAGAATCTGGGCCTTTGTCCATAAGATGTTCCTCCAGTGAGATAGCATTACCTAGCCACCAGTTTCAAATGTCACCTTTGTGTAGAAAGAATATTTTTTAGTATGGCATTCTCTATAAAATGTAACATAGCAAACACTTTTCCTCTTTGTTTCCTTGTTCTGTTTTGGTGCAAAGTCATCAAAAAGCCCATTCTCTGAAGGTGTGTTTTACTTTATTTGGGGCCTGATTCTCTTTTCAATCACACTGGACTAAATCTAATTAGACTGATGTAAATGATAAGAGAAAAACAAACAAACTGTGTCATTAAAACAACATTCAAAGCATACATGAACTGCTGCACTGATTTCATTTTTTAATAATTACCAGGGGCCCTATCAGGGCAGTATCTGAGTGCCTCACAAAACAATTAATTTAACCACCCAATACCCCTGTGAAGCAGAGAAATTTTAGCCTCATTTTACATGTGGGGAAACTGAGACAAAGACATGTAGTCTGTGATAGCCTTCAGTGCAGGGGTGATTTTCACTGTACTGAAGTTGCCAGACTCAGATTTGATGTCTAGTGTTATACATTAACTACAAAGCCAGTTCTTCCTTTTATAACTGTCACTGACAGATGCAGCTGTGCTGATATGTTGATTTTTCCACTAACTCTTTCATGCTATTTCATCTGAGAGGAAGAAAGAACACAATATTGTACTTGTGTAGCTCCATTCCCCTCTGCAAGCTTGTTCCACAGAAGACAGGACTCCAAACATTTACACTCTGAAAGTTTCCAACGTATTCTCCCATTGAGGGGAGGGGCATGGTTCCCTTCTTTCCCCCTGCCCCATAGAAGTAACAAGGGTTCACTACCGCATGAGGCCACCCTCATGAAGTCTCTGACTTTTTACAGGTTCCAGATCTCCCTGGATCCCATCCAGCCTCTCGGAAGCATGGTTTCTACAAGGAACCTTTCTGCCAGCAACTGCCATCACAGGGTCAGGAATCCCTCTTCATATCTGAGGGGAGCTTTACAGCACTGGGCTGGTGCTCAGCCTCCCCTATCTATAGCCATCCAGTTTGAGTTGTATGGAGGAGTTTCCATGGGGTTGGGGGAAGGAGAGAATGATACAGGGAAGACAGTGCTCCCTCTTGTGAGCCTCACCCCTAGCTGGGATCCAAAAGGTTTGCATCACACTGTCTGGTCACCCTAGGAGAGGTTCAAAGGTGGCTTTAAGATATTTTTGCACTCCCCTATTCATGGAGTCATCAGGGCATACCAACTAGCAATGGTCCCAGTCTGCGGGCTTTTCCAGTGGCCAGGGATCTGCCAGGATTAATGAGGTAGCAATGACACAGCCTGCATCCTTATATCCAGCTGTGTCCCCTACACCGAGGAGAAAGACTGGAACAGCTACAGTGACTTTAGAACACTAGAAATTTCTCCTGCACAGGGGGGAATCCTCCAATGGTCAGCTAAATCACGTTGAGGTCTGCCTTATGTGCTGGTGTGCCACTAAGGAGCCCAAAGGCATCAGAGAACTGGGCCCTGGGTACTTACACCTGTGGGTAGTCTCTGTTTTCAGAGTTTGTCCCTATGTTTTGATGGAAGTGAGGATCCAATACTTCACTGTTGCATGAACTGAAAGGAGCTTATTGCCAGCAGAGTTACTGAAGAGTCTAGTGGTCAATTATACAAACAGTAAGAGCTTTAAAGAGATTTGTTCAATCTCATAAGCAGGAAAGACACGAGTATTCCTTCTGAACTAGCTAGAACCTGTTTAAACCAGCTTTTACAGAGCTCCACCGACAAAAGCATTAGCAAGGATCACTGGTTCATCAGGAAAAAAAATCCCATTAGCTCCTATTAGTGTGCATACTATTGTCTAGCAACTCCTGAGGACTGGTTAACCTCTTCATGGGGGTAGCATAATTATATGTTTGTGGTACAGCTTTAAGTTTTGTTGGCCATTACTCCAGGAAACTAGTGTTAATGAAAATATACTTTCGTAGTGAATCCTATTAAGGACTTTCATGTAGGGTCCCCAATCCTACTTCACCTACAACTCATGCTCTCAAAAGTTCATTCTGGCTTTAGTTATGTTACTGGTTCCAGCAACATTCCCTACATTTAAAATCATGGTTACTGCGAGATCTGGTAATATCACTAGACCTGGAATAAACTTTTTAAGTGCACCCACTGAAAGTCAGTGGGAGTTTTGCCATTGACTCAACTTTACCAGGCGCAGAATTGAACAATCACGTAAGCTAATCACTAATACAAGGCAGAGTATTCACTTTTCCCTCTGTTCAGTTATGCTATGAAATATAAGTAACTGAAATGTTACAGTATCAAAACTTTGGTTACTGTGTTCCTCTGCCAGGCATCATCCTCTCCCCTCCTTCAAACACACCTGTTCAGGAAATTCCCTCTTCCCTTATACTTAATAACCTCCTGACCTTCCCTATCCTGATTCATTGTCTTATGTTTGTTGACATATATATTAGCTAGCATATATTAACATGTATTATCCTTTCATACGTTTTTATATTCTATATATATACAGATGCATAAAGCACAAATATTTTAACACTATAGCCTAAAATGGCCTATACTAAAATCCTCTTCACTTATGATAAATATCCCATAACTCCTTGCATTTGCTGATGTAAGCATTGGCATAAGCAGATAGGAAACTTATCAAAGTCAATATACATTTGTTGTGAACCTTAATACAAGTTAGAACCAGTACGTGGAATGCTAATACCCAAAACAAAAAGACAAGGAATAGAACAAGTTAGGAAATTGGGACAAACTGATGGGCTGGATTTCAGTGACGTGTAAAGAGATGTGTAACTTGTAAAATCATATAAATAATACCTTCTGAAATATGTAACTTCCTCATAAGGTGAATATAACATCGCTGCACACGATGGCTTCCCAGAGAGCCTGGTATCATATAGAACCTTTTTCCTGTAGCATATTACCATTGGCTTAGGGGATGTCTTCACTACCCGCCAGATCGGCAGGTGGTGATCGATCTATTGCGGATCGATTTATCGTATCTTGTTTAGATGCGATAAAATCGATCCCCAAAGTCGCTCCCCGTTGACTCCGGAACACCAGCTTGCCAAGAGGCGCAAGTGGAGGATGCCAGGTAAGTCGTGAGGATGCCAGGTAAGTCGACCTAAGATGTGCCGATTCAACTACGTTATTCACATAGCTGAAGTTGCGTATCTTAGGTCGACCCTCTCCCCCACTCCCTCCACTAATGTAGACCAAGCCTTAGAGCAATAAACCTGACTGACACTTGTTATTTGATCTCTTGAACATATTTCATAATAAACCAAACTCTGGTCAAGCAATTGCCTGAGATTTGTCTGTCTTGTCATATTTTAATTGGAGTGGAGGAAGCTGGGGTCAGGGCAGGAGCAGTGGTGCAGCTGAAAATTTTCCTCAGCATCTGGCTTGCAGGTGGTGGTGGTTGCTATTTTGCAGGAAGGAGAATTGGACACTCCCCCATGCACTGAGCAGTCCCCTCCATCTTGGTTGCCAGTAGAGGGGTGTGGGTGTGCAGTTTTGCACTGAAGCCTCGGGGAACCCCCTCCCGAGGGCACTGACCTGTCCTGCTGTCTGTGGTAGGAGCCATTCCCACTTCCATTGCAGGCTGCACAGAGTGCCCTCCCCAGCCAACAATCCCTTGCCAGGGTGGAGCACGTAGCTGCCGGCAGGAGCATCCTCAAGTTGTCCCCAGCAGCTGGACTCACTCAGTCATTTTGCTGATTGGGAGCTTCCCACCAAACACAGGATTCCCCTGTCTCATTCCCCCAACCCACCCCAATTCTCCTCCTATGCCATGGCTCCCCCACCCTTCCAAAACACCCTTAACTCTTCATATGCTTTTGGTCAGATGAGACTCCCCATAACAGAAACAGCTGCTTCATAGCAACATAGCAAAAGGGCACGCATATGTTGCTACTAACGAGTGTCGATTGTTTTTCCCTTCCTGTTTACCCACGATTTTCCACTGTCCTACTTGGACCTGGAGAGATTTCCTTTTGAGGTGAGAATATAGATCAGATCCCAAGCCAAGGGTTGAATGGACATATCTGTTGAGACTGCCAAAGGGTTACAAATTAGTACCAGTTATGGAGGTGGCAACTTATTCACTGAGAAGTTAGACATTAAACCTTAAGTTTGTCTCATCACCCAATTGCCTATTTGATTGGTAAGTCAGACCCTTAATGTTATCTGCAAACAGATAGTTACATTTCCCTGGCCCTCTCTTTCTCCTCTTACAGAAGTGGAAACTTACAGAAGTGATGAGCCCTTTAAATATACCAAGTGACTACAATACACATAAAACCACACTTACTTGGATGAAAGTTTGTTGTGCATATTATCTCAGAGTGCTTTGCAAACCTCAAATAAGCTGTACCACATCTTTGAGAGATAGTTACTTATTATAAAACTTGTTGTACAGATGGGTAAACTGAAGCATAACAATATTAAATGAACTATACATGGTCACATATTGATTTAGATTAAGACCCAGGAAAAGAACCAAGAAAACTTGGCTCCCAATTTGTCTGTGTGCTAATCACGACAGCACATTTCCTCTAACTCTGTTAAGCCCTATCTAGTTTTAAGTTAATAGCTGCTAATGCTTGTAAAAATCATGGATCAGTTTCTCTGTTGGTATAACCTCAAAGGTTTCAAAGGAGTTATGGCACTAGAAAAGTTAGCCCAATATATTTTTCAGCAGCTAGGTTATTAATTTGATGGGATGTTACTGCATGGTTAGTGGAACCAAATTAAACAGTTGGCAGAACATGAGAAAAAAAAAGCAACAAAAGAAGCAATTACTTGCTGTACAAGTCATAGCAACTGCGGGGAAACATGAGGAGATGCATCAATGAACCACATGTCCCTGGAATATGCTAAGAGCAGAAGCACAAAAGAGAAATCAAAATGTAAATCAGATTTTTTTTGAAAGGAAATATTAAAATCTTTTTAGAGGGGAAAAAATAAGGCTCCTTCAGGGGTCAAATGAAACACATGCACAGCAGCATGGTGCAAAGTCACTCTGTTCCAGAAGAGCTAAGGGAAGGATTGTATGTCCAAGAAGTCCGTCCCTCTCTGAACAATCTGGTGTACAAGACTGCACTGCCCCACCACATTCCCCCACCCACTCTGGGGTGTATGAAATGCATTTCCTGTACTCCTGAAACAACTGAGTGCAATGGACTGATTCATCTTGGTCTTTTGTGAGGGATGCCAGGGAGGGAAAGACTCCTTGCACCCTTTTCTACCTCCGGACAACCATGCAAGAACCAGGGACAATATGGATCTTCTTAAAACTAATAGCTGCATATGCAGTTTAAAAGCTCTCCCTGCTCTCTCCAGGTGTTTACATTTACAAATATCAAGGATGCAATATATTTGCTCTCATACATTGCCCAACGACAATATAATGTTTGTATAGGTTGTTATCTAACTTTCCACTCTTAGCATGGGGGGCCTTTTCCCCTCTTGACTGGGATACTTATGCTAACAAGGGTTATATATGCACATTAAGACGAGAGCTCTTAAGAATTCAACTGTGTTTTGTGGAGACACTTCTGTAGAGAAACATTCTGAGGCCTACATTCTAACTATCACTATGGTCTAATTCCACATGCAGTTGTTTGTCTCCTTTTCATATCAGTTTTGACCTAATTGGTATGATCATTTAGCAAAACATTACAATAATTGTATTCAGATTACGTTTATATTTCCTAAACCCAAATCCTTAGATACATAACAGTGTTTTTATTGCACAAATTCAGGAGGCAAACCTATTTAGGACAAGGATGAACAATTTGCAAAGCGTTCACTAAGAACTCCTGAGGGCAGAAGGTGACCATTTAAAATGTTCCACCCTACTCAAAAGCACATTCAATACCTCTAACTCATATTTATAAACACTCAGTGAGCAGATGGCTGCTGGATGCACTGCAGATAATTAAATTATTTCATTACCTGGATGAAAAATTTTCAGCTATTGTGGTTACCGTTCTTTGTTCTTCATCAATTGTTCCTTTTTCATCCTCCAAACTTCTCTGAAGGTCTCAACCCAAGTACATTTGCTGATTTCAGTAGACAACTGTCACAGCTCACTGAATGGTGAGGCATCAAAGGACATTTTTTACTATTTATATCCTTACATATTCCAGATTATTGGCCAGTTTCATCTGTGTAAATCTGAAGTAAATCTACTAAAGTTATGTGAAATTAACAATTTCAGCAGCTGTATAAATATAGATGACTGACACTCAGGCTGACATTTTGAAACCTTAGAGTCAGTAGTAAGATGCTTAAATCCATTTTAGGGATCTACATTACTGCCCTGACTTTCAGATGTGCTGACAGCCACAAACTCTCACTGATTACAGAATGGGTTGTTTAGAGAATACGTCATGAAACATTGACCCAGCATGTTTTGTACTATCTTAAGGCCTAAACTACAGGCTTTTATGCTGTACTGCTGTCACTCAGACATTGCTCCCCTCTGCTCCCTGGCACTCCTCAAAGTTCAGAGTACATGGAGGTTGTTATTACTGCCTCTGGCCCTAATCTTTTCATTGATATTGCAGAGCCAGATTGCGACTGGGGTTCTGTGTGGGCACAGCACTCTGGCCATATTATCAAACACAAGATTAGGGCCAATAATTGTAACTCATATTACAAGTTAGCTGGGATTACTGCATAAGACTATCTTTTCATTTTAGATATTGACGCTCAGGGTCTCAGGACAGAGTCTTAAAGAATTACAGAAGTGATGGGCTCTGTTATTTGATGGATGGCTCCTGTTGGCTGAAGATCTGTTATGGCATGTTTCCATGAGAATGTCTGGATTTCTCCAATAGGGAGACTGCGGTATTTCTGCCAGCTTTTGCGATGAAAGATAGCATAAGTTCTGTCTCTGGAAATACCCAAGTTTCCCTTGAAAAACTTCCTCCTCTCTAATTTTATTAAAGGCTGGCCCTTCAAACTGTAAAAAGTCCATATCTCAATCCATTCACTTTTGAATGGGTTTGTATCAGTTAGTGGATTCCAGAGAACAGTGGTGAGGCAAGTCTTAGGCAAACAGAGGTATTTTTTTTTTTAAATTAACATGGCCACATCTGATACCTAGACATCCCATTGTGTTTTGACAAGCAAGGACAGAGAAGAAGGGGATTGGAAGGTGGACAAAAATGTTACCTCACTGCTGCCAAAAGCTATGCATCATTTTTATAGGACCTAGTTCATAGGACCTGCCACAGCGGTCTCTCTCACTTAATATCCTGTTACTGTCAATGAAGAGTACCAGCAGTTTCAGAGAAAGGTGAAAGAAATGCTAAAGTGAGTAGTTAAAGGTAACCTGCCGCAAGGAAAGTTTCCCCCAAACCCTTGTCGTTGCTGTTGGCTTGTGTCTTGGAGAATGACGATTTAGATCCCTTCCAAACACTTCATTATTTTCTTAATATTTTGCAGTAGAAATTTTACACTGCAGAAAAAGATCTACTGTTATCCCAAATTGGAGGTGAACTTGCCAATGAGAATTTTTTACCATTTTGCTTGGTCTGATAACTTTTCACATTGTTCTCTTCTACTCTCGTTCTTATGCTGGTTTTTAAGCACTGTAGCTGTCAGTTTGGGAGATTGTTTTTCAGCCCTAGATTAAAAATTAGTTGCTCTTTACAGCTTTTGTCAAAGCAAGTCTATAGTTGATCACACTGGTAGTAATAAAATGCATGAGTCAACAGGAGTATAAGCCTCTTCTGTTTCACCAGTTCCTGAATACCAGTAATGCATCAGACAAACCCAAATGTGATCGTGTAGAGAAGAATTGTACTAAAACAGTGGTTCTGATGGTCCATGCACTGGTGATCCAGGGTGACATTCAGTGGTCCACACAAATATTGTCCAAAGTCAGATAGTGTGAGCAGGCACTGCCGTTAGGCTGTCATCCATAGCATCATTTAGGACGTGACTGTGTTGTGTTGACAGTAACTTCCATCTAAGGCTCTGAGCCTCAGCGTAGCTCCCGCCGTTGTGCTGAGTGGTTGTCATGTTGTTCATTCTGTGCTAAATATGCTGTTTTTGTTTGTTTATAATTTCTGTTGTAAAATGTAAGTCTGCACACAATTTTCAGCTTTATGTTCATTAGTTTCTTACACACTTATTTCGTTTGTGCCTTTTTTGTATGGGGATTTTAACATGGGGGTAAGACACAAAACTTTTACATTTACATCTGTTGAATGTATCAGGTTGGCGTGAAAGTAATTTCGGTTTTGACAGTAATAAGTTAAACAGTCTACTCCCAAAATAAATAATAACCTGTGATACCAGCGCTAAAGTAATAAATTATTATCTGTTAAAAAGTAACCCTAAAATATGCTTTTACCCAACCAAATACAAGAGATAAAAACTAACCACCATAGTTTATTTTTTTGTAGCCCATGTAACGTGTGCAGTGCAAGTTAGATAGATATTGTATTGTAGTTTTGATTTATGCCACTGGGTAACTTATTTGGGGACATCTATCTGAGTGATTTATAATTACAATATATCTCCCAAAATGAATCATCCTTTCGAAAAATTAAAATTTCATTGTAACCCCACAGATCTGAGATAATGGCAACAAGAGGAAGGAATGTCTAGCACAAGTATTTGAAGGATTATATCAAATTCGGCTTCACTTGTTAAGAAAAAGAAGGCGTGGATTTGCCACAATGTGTTATTTATTTCAGAGTCTTGGGGAATGACTCAATGAAGCTGGCTAAGCTGAAACTCCATCTCGAAAAGTGTCTTCCAAACTTGTTGCAAAAGGATGAAGATTATTTTGAGCGGCAGTTATAAGGTCTGAAACGACAGCGCCTCAATTCAACAGGTGCATTCTACAAAAATACAAGCAATGCAGTGACTGCTTCCTACATTGTTGCATACAAAGTTGCACAGACCAAAAAGCCTCATATCATTGCAGAGCAACTTATGCTCCCTGGTGCAAAAGAGATGGTGCAACTAATTCATGGAGAGGAAGCAGCAAGGAAGCTGAATGATATATCTGTCTCTAATGACACAATATCAAGATAGATAAAATGAGATCACTGAACATCAGTGTACAAGTTGTGGATGAAATAACGAAGTCTCTGTTTGCCATACAATTGGATGAATCGACCGACGTTGCATTGTGCTCTCAGCTATTGATGTTTGCACGACATATGAGTAAGGGAGACTTCAAAGATGAGTTTCTTTTTTGCAAGACTCTTGATATCACCACAAAGGCTCAGGATGTGATGGAAATTGTTAATAAATTTCTTTAAAATGCATGGTCTAGATTGGGCAAATCTTGTGGGTATCACCACTGATGGTGCACCTGCCATGCTGGGCTCAAGATCCAGCTTCCAAACGTTGGTGAAACTCCAATGGTAACCGGAGTTCATTGCTTCATTCGTAGGGAAGCTTTGGCATCAAAAACATTGCTTGGTCAACTCTACGTCATTTTCAAAGGGTTGGTGAAAGTGATGAATTACATCAAATCATCAGCTCTGGCTGATGATGTCGCCAGGATATGGGTTGTGACTTTAATGTGTTGCTGTTCTACACTGCTGTATGGTGGCTGTCTGCAGGGAATGTACTCAGAGTTTTCCAACTGAGAGAGGTGTTGGATTTGTTTCTCCAGACTCTAGGGAAAGGGGAATTCTGAAATGTGCTGATGCACTTAAATTTAGAATTTGCATATCTTGTCAATATTTTTGGAATCTTGAACAAACTGAATCTTGAGCTGCAAGAGAAAGGTGCAAATCTGTTCTCTCACCAAAGCATCATCAAGACTTTTCTTGACAAATTGGAACTCCGGATTGTAAGAGTTGAAGGCAATAATTTGGTTCAATTTCCATATGTGGATGCTATGCTCAGGAAAAAGGAAGCCATCTGGATCAAATTCTCAATCATTTACGGACGCTACGAGACGAATTCCAACTATACTTTCTGGAGGTGGACGGGACAAAGGATGGATTATTGTTCATCAGGAATCCATTCACAACAGATGTTCATGGTATTCCAGAGGATCTGCAGGAGGAATTTTTGGATCTGAAAAATGATTTTGCGACCCAAGATGTGTACCAGCAGTTTACCACAGAGAAATTTTGGGCCAGCATGACTGGGAGTTACCCAAATCTGCCAGTATATGCAGTCAGATCTCTTTTGCCATTTGCATCAATTTATGTGTGAGAGACGGGATTTTCGTGTTTGTTGCATGTTAAGTCCAAACAGAGGAATTGGCTTGCAATGGAAAGCGATATTCGTTGTGCATTAGCAAGTACCACTCCAAACATTGAAAAGTTTGTCAGTGAGAAGAGAATCCAAACATCTAATAAGAAATAAATAAATTTCAAACCAAAATGTCTTCTCTTTTTAATCATGTCTCAACATAAATAAATAAATAAATAAATAAATAAATAAATAAAATAAAGGATGTGGTCCACAAATTTTTTTGATTGGCCTGGTGATCCATGGACTGAAACGAGCTGAGTACCACTGTACTAAAAGAAGGAAATACTTTTTCCAAAAGCTTACCACAAATAAGATTTCCGCTATATTTAGAAGAATTTTGCAACTGTAAGATTTCACTTTTTGGCAACCTTTCAGGGCAATAGTTAGAATTCAAGATAGAATTATATGAAAGCAAAAAAAAAGTTGTTTTTGGTTGGAGGGGCACACAAATTTCAGCTTGAAAACAGTTCATCTGTTTTTCAGAACAAGGCTGGGAAATAATACGTACTTCTGCCCATGTTAAGGAAAATTTTTCAAACCAGTTAAATGAGATGCAGTAACACTTCCATGTTTTGGAGCCGGGACTTTAAATTTGGCAGAGGGGTTGCCCTGGTGTCACCCTGGCTGTGCCTTTTGCTCTCCTCATGAAAATTTGCCAGGATTTGGCCAAGTTAAGCTTCTCAAATCTCTCTGTTCACACAGGGTTGTGTGGTAAACCCAGAACAGACAGCTACAGGGGGGAAGAAGTCCCAGCAAGTTAAAAGGCCTCCTCCTTACCAAATGAAGAGAGGTAACCACAGGTTAATTAGGTTCAGCTAAAAAGAGGTTGTCAGAGACTCAGGTAACATCAGCTGACTCCAATTAAGGGCTGTCCGAGGCCTTTTTAAACCTTCCCCTGTTAGGAAGCGGGGTGGGAGGGAGAGAGAGGAGTGAGGCCGTCCGTAGGCTAGATGCAGCAGGACAGGGAGCCTCTCCAAGAAGGGAGGCTGCAGTGCATTCCCTGACCAGAAGGGGAGAAAAACCAAAGGACTGACTAAGGGAAGGAAAGCTTGCCCTTGGGCATTCTAGGAGGTCTGCTGTGCCCAAGCCTGTCTCTCCTAAGCATAAAGGAATTGAGCCTGGTGAGACAGAGAAGGCACTTTGCCACAGTTGGTAGAGACTAGTTAGAATTTGGCACCTAAATCCTCTGAGGGTTCTGTTTGTCCTGACTTTGCTCCTTCCCCTCACAGCTCCTACATCCCAAATAGAATGTGCATGCACCATCCCCACAGAACGACCGAGAATCAGAGCAAGATATTCCCTGTAACTGTCCCCTTGGATGTTGGGGGTGCTATGATACAAGCCACAGAAACTAGTGTGTTCTCATAGACAAAGGGGTCTTTCACATATGAATTTATGATTATTATTAAATCTATCACAAGACACATGGGTTATGGGGCCCAACTTTTTAGTGTGTTAAATGGAGATTGGGCTATCCATTGGAAAATTATGATCAGTCACCATACACACGTGAAGCTTCACTAACTATTTTCCATTGTCTTATAATTAAAGACATTTTGTATTTGTATTTCTATTTGGCTTTCGTGACTAAAGTGTCATATTAAAAATGTATATCCTTTTAATGCAAGCAGCTGGGATATTTTTCATTTTTGTAAACGTGGCTCCATATGTAGTTATACTGTAGTAATCTGCCCTCTAGTGGTTTGTAAATAATAACACTTTGCTAATTATAAAATATATTTAAAAAATTTAAACAGAAGAAAAATACTAAAATGTGCAGAATAACTATTTGAGCCAGCATAGGACATCTGTTTCATACATACTATATAGTTAACAAATACAAAAGGTGCAATGTACCTATACTTCAAATGGGGAATTACTGAGGCAAGTAATACCTCTCAACCCAGAACAGGCTTTTTAAATGAATCCTCTCTAATATCGTTATCATATGCAAAGAATAAGAACCTCTCTCTCTGTCTCTCTCTCTCAAAAAAAAACAAAACAGAACAGAAGCTAAAACACAAAATATTACTAGCATCTGAACATTTTAAAAGTATTCTTTGCTGTCTTCCAGTGGATTACAGAGGTAACCTTTACCCTACACACTTTTGTTGAGTAGCAGTAGGATGTGGAAAAAAATTGTACAAATGTTTAAATCTTTGGACTGGTTGGGTTTAGTTGATACCTTTACTCTTCCAGGAGCTTCACAGATTAACTCGGGGAACAAAATCTTTTTGGAGAAAACTGCTCAATTGTAGGAATTTACAATGGCTTCTTTCAATTCAAAAGACAGAAATGATGGCTTGATTTCAATGGCGCTATGCTGATTGACATCAGCTAGTTGTCACCAATGAAATAATTTGGAACAAAGGAAAAAGTAGAATTGCATCACACACCGAAAGATAATTTCTAAGTAGGGCAATCAAAAAATTTAATCGCATGATCAATCACACTGTTAAACAATAGAATACTATTTGTTTAAATATTGTTGGATTTTTTCTACATTTTCAAATATATTGATTTAGATTACAACACAGAAAACAAAATGTACAGTGCTCACTTTATATTATTTTTATTACAAATATTTGCACTGTAAAAGTTGTATTTTTCAATTTACCTAGTACAAATACTGTAGTGCAATATCTTCATCAAAGTTGAACTTACAAATGTAGAATTATATACAAAAAATAAATACATTGAAAAATAAAACTTCAGAGCCTACAACTTTCGGGCCTACAAGTCCACTCAGTCCTAGTTCTTGTTCAGCCAATCGCTCAAACAAGTTTGTTGCAGGAGATAATGCTGCCTGCTTCTTGTTTACAATGTCACCTGAAAGTGAGAACAGGTGTTCACATAGCACTTTTGTAGCTGACATTACAAGGTATTTATGTGCCAGATACGCTAAAGATTCATATGCCACTTCATGCTTCGGCCACCATTCCAGATAATGAAAATGAATGTGCATTGGTCCACACCACTTTGGATTGTTCTCAGGCAGAACCAATCATCAGCATGAACTCATGTTCTCTGGCATGAAGAGACAAATGAATCTTTAGTGCATCTCTTAAATGCAAATAGGATTGTGAAATGTTAGCTTCAGGCAAAGAGCACTCAACTCATTTTGAGTGGTATTCATTGGGTAGTATTTTTATCTATCATTATAGACATTCTTTTAAATATAGCATTAGAGGTGTTGATACAGAAACATTTGCACATTTTCCCCCTTACATGCATAAAAAAATGTAAGGAGTAACCCATTCTACCTAGACCCTCTCCTGTACAGGGTTGCATATTATCCGTTAGATCTCCTAACGGAGGAGAATTTGGGTGTTTCATGTGATAACCAAAACCAACAACTCTTTTTTGTAGCAAAGAGAGTTTGCTTGAGCCTCAAGTTACAGACTGGCTGCTGTTCCTCATTCATGGCTTGAATCAATCCCTCCCCCATATTCCCACTGTTTCATGTCACTGGGGGTTTTACCATTGATTTTGATGGAGCCAGGATTTTACCTAAAGCATGAGACAAATATTCAGACATGAAGGAAACAAAGATAAGTAATATTGCCTTCACCCTTAGTGTTATCTTCTATATTTATTCTACAGTATTTCTCATTCCCATTTCTACTGCAACAGGAGTAGAACAGTAACTAAGAGAAAGAAAAAGGACCTCCTCAGTTTCAACAGAGATTTAAAAATAATGGCTTTCAAAAGTCACTGGTAGAATTAGGGAGCTAAAAATCTGTTAGAGTGATTGATTTTAAAAGTTCCTGGTATCTCTACCTGGAACAAATCTTTGCTCTTTAAATAATTTGAATAAGTATTTTTAATAAAAAATATTTTTCAGTGTGGATGGCTTAGACTGGTAGAGATATTTGGAGTCTTCAGCTCTAGACTGCATACCATATAAACATGGTTTGGTGGACCAGCATCCTTGGGGCCCAACTGTGTTTTATCATCTTACAAGAAACTTGTATCATTAACGCACACCTTGGTTACTTAATTTAACTAGTTAACTTTGCTAGTTTATCACTGTTCTTTGGCTCTCTATTCCTTAGCTAAAGTGCAGACTGAAGAATTATAATAAATTCATGAGTTATTAGTCGAGATTACAATGAAAAAGCTATTTTTCCCCTGTAATTTACCATTAAAGATAAGATGACTATGTTTACAATGTCAAAAACTAAACTCTAACATTCCATGTGGAATTCATCAAGAAATAATAAACTAGTTCAATTTGGGTCTTATCACAGTCTTATTACAGAGATGAACATTCTTCCTTGTTCTGTAATCTTCTGCTTAGGTGATTTTGGTGCTGTCCTAGTGCAGGCCTGTCCCTAGTGCAGTTGGATGTGGTGCACCTGAGGACACTGGCATCGACTTTCCTTCAATCTGAAGTATAAAAAATAAAATCTAAACAAGCTCCAGATACTCAGAGCACCCTCCCTGAGGGTCTCACTTATTTGTGAAAAAGACCTGCAAAAAGCACAACAAAACCCTTTGTCTCCGCTTCCTCACTCAGAGACTCAGTCAGGCCCATTCTGTTTACCCTCACTTAAGTCCTCTCTTTGCCGCTCTTCAGGCTTCTTCTCGGTTTTCTGCTTAAGCAGGTTTTCCAGCTCCAAGAGCGCAACTTCTAGCCAATTCAAGCCCTCTAGGGCAGGGGTGGGCAACCTTTCCAAAGTGGTGTGCTGAGTCTTTATTTATTCACTCTAATTGAAGGTTTCTCGTGTCAGTAATACATTTTAATGTTTTTAGAAGGTCTCTTTCTATAAGTCTATAATATAGAACTAAACTATTGTTGTATGTAAAATTAATAAGGTTTTTAAAATGTTTAAGAATCTTCATTTAAAATTAAATGAAAATGCAGAGCCCCCCAGATCAGTGGCCAGGACCCTGGCAGTGTGAGTGGCACTGAAAATCAGCTGGCGTGCCACTTTTGGCACATGTGCCATAGATTGCCTACCCCTGCTCTAGGGACTTCTCCAGAGCTTCTTTCCTTTTTTTCTATCTTACATCCTGAGAGGAAAGCTGTTGTTCTGTTAGGAAGAACTCACTTTACATCACATCCTAACAATTCCAATAATTGCCCTTGAGTTTCTCAAAAATTCTGTTGGAAGTTGGGCTTTATTAGCACTCTACTGTCCTAACATTATAGCAACCCTTAGACATTGCTCCCAATTATTCTGATATCACTGCCTATGCATGATGAATTGCATCTGAAATAGGAGGAGCAAATACAGATAGATTCTACAAAAAGCATCTCCTCAAGCTATTAAAAATATTTTAAATATTAACAAAGTAAAAAAAGGAAGAAAAAACATAAAACCTCAAGAGAAACAAGACTGCTTAACTAATATGACTGCTTGCCATGGAAATGGCAATTCTACAATGTTGAAATTCATTTAAATCCCATAACCGACATGGGACATGTACCTAAGCTCAGACTCTCATTAGTGACAAAATTATTGGACTTGTAATTGTCAGAAGCTCCTGAAAACCTCTCTAGAATAACCCTATAATGAGAAGTGGCCAGGATGCTGTCATGAATACTACAAAGCACAATCATTGTGTGTTTTTAATGCAAGGTGTCCTACAGAGACATCACCACTAGGTGGCAGGAGAAACACTAAGTTATCTGAAGGCTCTGTGAAGCATTAGTATTAGACTTGAATATTGAGAATTGAATAAGAGCCATCCAATAGGAATAATCTTTTGTTCCATCATAATTTTTCTTTTTAAAGATAATGTAAAAGTGAAAGAAGTCAGAGAAGGGCAACCAAACTGGTTAGAGGTTTGTGGAGGTAGTGAAGAGGTTGGAAACAGGAACTTTTAAAATGATTAGCACTAGTTTATGTGGAAAAGGAAAGAAGATGAGATACAATAGTGGTAAATAAATCAAGAAATGATTTACAGAAGGCCAAATTTGCAGCCTTGCTTAGTTGTTCCTTTAAAAAAAGTACAAGAGGATATTCAAAAGATGATTTAACTTGCATTAAAAGGCAGAATCCAAACAGGCAAAGGGAAACTTTTTATTTAAACAGAACATCATGTATGGAACTCACTGTTCCAGGGTGTTATTGAAACAAATAGCTTTGTATGCTTGGAAGAGCAACAGCTGTTATGTAAACAGAACTACCATCTTCAATTACATTAGCTAAATTAACATTTTAAATTTGAGACATAATTTTGCCATAATGCCATGGAGTAATACAGGTCAGAGTCACTGATTTTTATTTAATCTTTTAGGACTGTTGAGTCATGCTCATTTGGAACCCTTCTCTCCTATGTACCTAGATGTTTATATTGCACTAGTCACCATGGTATCTGAACAACTATAGTATCAGAAAAAGCACCTCAGATGTATCTGAATACACTTTTGCCTGCACTGGAAACTGTCATTTTATGACATCAAGGATTAAATTCCTCTTTTTACATTAGTTTTCACCATACAAATAGATTATTTTTAATTGTATTGCAGTAGCCCTGGGAGGCTCTAATCAGGGACAAGCCTTTTAAACATATAGTGAAAAGAAGATTCCTGCCTCAAAGAGCTTACAGTCAAAGTAAGAGATTGTGAGAAACTTTAGAAAGACACTCTCTATGCCCAGCCTAAAACCAAGTTAGGGAACCCAGGGCTTGGTGACACTTTAAAGCTCTGCAGCTACACTATTGTAACAATTCAGTGAAGACACTACTATGTTGATGGGAGAGCTTCTCCCATGAAGGGTGTGGATTTTTCACATCTCTGACCTAATTTCCTCATGTAGATCAGGCCCCAGTTAACTCACTATAACAATCAAATGGTCATTGTTTCAAGGTATTGAAATCAATTCCTATAAGGAACACTCCCTGTGATTTTAATGGGAGTTGGATAAAATAGTAGCAAAACCTATGACTCAGTAAGTCGCTTCTGGGTAATACTCAGCCTGCTAAAACTCAAGCTAAATGTGTGTCTGTTGACGTTGAGTGTAGTTTTCAATCAAGTGAAACTAGCTTGATTGAGTTTACTCAGTACACATACATGTGTGCGCACACACACACTCATTGTATGTGCCAGACCTGGTTCCAGCAGAGTTAATGGATTAGGTCCCCTGCTGCAAGTTTCAGTAGATGACCTCTTGTCCCAAGTTGCTCCACCATGCCAGCTAGGCAGTAACAGTGAGGGAGAAATAAGGAACATTATAGAACTAGTGTAGATGCCTTTGGAAATGGAGGGGCACTGGACAGAGGTTTCTTATTAAATAGAAGATTAGTGGAACCTGTGATGTTCCCCATGAGGCTGAGCCTGAAGAAAAAGAGCCTGATTCCTCCCAGGGGGCTGAAGTAATTATCCTGTGTGCTTAGCTAGCGTGAAGCAGCTTACCCAACATAAGAGAGCACCAGAGAGGAGTGATAAGTTTCACACTGGTATTTCCAACTTGTGCCTACATGGGTGGCATAAGTCTCTCCTGTGGCTAAAGGTTTGGCAGCATCTGCTCCTGCCTACATCTCTTCCCATTTCCTTTTGCTCTGCTGAAAGTCCACTGCACTATGTGCTCTCTCTTCAGACCTTGTTGTTTCCTGCTTACACTATCTTCAGTGCTTGATTTAGAATGAAAGACGTGCTGGGGCTCAAGTAATTTTTTCTTACTTTCATAAGTACCAGGGCTGTCACCTGCCAAGCCTAGAGGTGCCGGGGCTCAGCCCTGGCAAGTCCTGGCACAAATTAAGCCCTGGTTATCTTCCTCTCAACCTTGTGTTCATGCCATTCCCTGCATGCCAAATATCCTCCATCTCCTTCAATCCTACTGCTTTCCTCTTGCTTTCTAAACCTCTTCTGGCTTCTTGCCCTGCCTCCCCTCTTTGTAACAATATCAAGACTTGTTTTGTACACATAATGGCAAGACTTGATTCCTTATCCCTCCTTTCCTTACTCCTTCCTTAGTACATTACCTTCATTTTCTATGTGTCTTCTTTCAGTTCTAAACTCTCCAGGGTAGGAACTTGCCTTTTCTTTTCTTTGTTAAATGTCTAAAATGTCATGGGCTCTGAGGTGCAGGAGCGGGATCAGGGCTAGAGCAGAGGGTTGGGATGCTGGAGGGAATAAGGGGTGCAGGCTCCAGGCAGCTCCCAGAAGCAGCAGCTCCCAAAGCAGCAGCATGTCCCCTCTCAGGCTCCTACACAGAGCTATGGCGACAATAGCTAGGTTGACAGAAGCATGTTTCTGTTGACCTAGCCCTGCCTACACCAAGTTAGGATGGCATAGCTACGGCACACAGAGGTGTGAAAAATTGTCACTCCTGATTTTTAAACATGAGCAAAGAAGCTATGTCAATCAAAATTTTAAGTGGAGACCGTAGCAATCTTGAAGAATGTCTGAATATACATTCTCTGTTTCCATTCTCTGTGCTATGGGCCTGCAACTGAAATAAGTCTGCAAAAAGAACGGGTACTTGTGGCACCTTAGATACTAACCAATTTATTTGGGCATAAGCTTTCGTGGGTTAGAACCCACTTCATCAGATGCATAGAGTGGAACATACAGTAGGAAGCTATATAGATAAATACACACACACACACTGAGAATATGAAAAGGTGGAGTCTACAAGCTTTGGGGGAAGTGGTATATCCTCTGGGCACTCTTTCAACCACACTAAAAGTAACACTGTATTTGACTTGCTGTATTTCAGTAGACTACTTGCAAAAATAGTATTTGGCATTTCAGATCTGGTAGCAGTGCAAAATCAGGGGGAGGGGACATAACTTTTACAGATAGTCTTCCTTGCTACAAAAGCCAGGGAAAAGTAGGAAAGTTCAAGGAAAGCTCATAAGGAATGTGGGCTAGGTTTCACAGTGGAAGAGATTAAACAGCTCAGAACATAATGGCAGTTTGTCAGTTTAGCACTTCCTACAGAATACATGTTCAGCATCTCCATTTTCTATTATAAATAGGTGCTTAAACTGAATCTGGGATTTAACTGTGATAGAGTATCTTATACGAATTCCTATCTAAAGAAGTCCACATTATTGTCAGAGTTGTGGGAGCGCAGTATGAATAACACTGAGGGTTTTTGTTAAAAACAAACAAAAAACCCCTCAATCTGGTTACAGCCTTGGCTGTAACCGCCATAGCAGCGAACCAAAGAACGTACCAGTTGGAGTCCCATTACCGTGTGCTATTGAAAATGTATGACTTTATTCTTATTACTTCCCTGCTTCCCTCACATCTTCTGCTTCACTGGATTTTAATCAGTCTTTTGCCCACTCATTTTTTGCATTTTCCCATGTTATTCTATATACTGACCCTATCCTTGGTTGTTAAGGGCCCGGTCCTGTATCTATTGAAATCACTGGGAATCCTGCTCTTGAATTCAATGGATGCAGGTCTATGCCCTAAGACGGGGCTGGGCCAACTACGGCCCGCGGGACTGTCCTGACTGAGCTCTTGACAGGGGAGGCTGCTCTCGGCCCCTCCCCCCTCTCCTGGAGGCATGCTGCCATGAGGGCAGCACTCTGTGGGGAGGGGCTGTGTGCTCCTCCGGGAGAGCAGTGTAGTGTGTCTGGTTCCGGCTGGGCTGCCAGCAGCATGGTAAGGGGCTGGGGGGTTGGATAAGGAGCAGGGAGTCCCGGGGGGAAGACTGGGGACAGGGGGTTGTTGGATGGGGCAGAGGTTCTGGTGGGGGCAGTCAGAGGATAGGAAATGGGGGGGTTGGATAGGGTGTGGGAGTTCCGGGGGTGGGGGTGTGGATAGGGGTTGTGGCAATCAGGGGACAGGGGGTGCAGGGGTTGGAAAAGGGGTGGGTTCCTGGTGGGCAGTTAAGGTGTGGGGGTCTCAGGAGGGGGCAGTCATGGGACAAGGAGCAGGGGGTGTTGGATACAGGGTGGGGTCCTGGGGGGTAGTTAGGGGCAGGGATCCTTGGAGGGGGCAGTCAGGAGACAAGGAGCAGGGAGGGGCTTGAATAGGGGGTGGGGTCCTGGGGAGTGGTTAGGGGTGGGGGAGGTCAGGGGACAAGGAGCATGGGGGGTTAGATGGGTCCAGGATTCTGAGGAGGGCAGTCAGGGGCGGGAAGTGGAGGGGGTTAGATGCAGGTGGGGCAAGGCTGTTTGGGGAGGCACAGACTTCCCTGACCCGGCCCTCTGTACAAGTTTTCAACCCCGATGTGGCCCTCAGGCCAAAAGGTTTGCCCACCCCTGCCCTAAGAGAACCACCCACCCCCACCCCATTCTGTTATCTCTTAGAAACATGCTTCTGCCACACTCTCCAAACATGGGAGAAGAATAAAGGAGGAACAGTCAGATTATGTGGAAATCAAATATTACTAACAGACAGACTGGGCTAATCCTGAAGTCTTCTTTCTCTGTGCTGACTTCTGTGGGAGTTTTGCTCGAATGAAGAAGAAAGGCCAGATATTCAGAGGTGATGAGCACTCATCGTAGTTCCAGTGACTGCTCCAGGGAACTGTGCAGGCTCAGAACCTTCTAGGAGCCCAGGCAGTAGGAGCTCAATGCTGTGGCCCTGACTTCTATTGAACTCAGTGGACATACGCAGTTGAGCAAGGACTTCAGGACTGGGATCTCTCTCTAGAACACTTTACTTGGATGTTGATCAGAGAAAACATTAACATATCCTGATGGGGGTTGTGGGCCTGGCCTTTTTTTTTTTTTAAAGGGATTTACAAATCACTGTTCATTAGTGTGAATTGGGGATGTTCAGTACCTCTGAAAATCAGGACACGTCACCTAGAGTTCTGCTGAAGTCAGTGGTAAAGCTTCTGTTGACATCACTGGAATGGAATTGGGTTTAGAGTGCTTAAATATGCCCTTAAGTTCTGGCTCACATTTTTAAACATATTTCCCTTTTTGACTGATCACGTGTGTGAATGGAAGAACAGAGTCAATCTCCGAGTAGTTAGCTGTTAAACCACAGCATTTAGCTTCTAATCAAGCCCCTAATGTTTAGTTAGCCTAATTTTTTACTATACATTATACAAAAAACAGTGCTTGAAATGTCATAGGTGTGTCTGTTTTTTATGTCCTCTCTCTAACTGCTATTTTAATTACTTTAACCTGCTAAATACCAAGGGGTGACAAACAATTTATAATGCTGAACTGATCATCCCCTTTTGGGCCTGATATACTAGGAGGTGCTGAGTACTCATAGCTTAAGAAGACTGCCAGAAGGATTGCAAGATCCAGATACGTATGTGGAGTTGTAATAGTTTATTTTCTATGATCATCTTATAAATGCCGAAAAGTAATGTTTTGTTCTATATCCATAATGCTGCTGGGAAAGTCTGCAAAAGGACTCTCTCTTCATTCTACTACTGGCTATAGATAAATAGTTTGCTTACAACACAACTCAGAAAACTGCTCTAGACATAATAATTTTTGAAAATTGTGTGTTATTTATTTCAGTGCAGTCACGCAGAACTACCAAAGCTTTATTCTTGCTTGGTCTTGCATTGTCTGAAGAACATAAATAACTTGCTAAATCCCTAGTTCTTCTAGTAACACTTTAGAAATAAGTAACATTAGCTCTGTATAAACCTGTGAAGCTAGACTGTTTAGTGAAAGAGCCAGGCTTCTTTTTCATTTCTTGTTCTAGATTCATAACTATCCAACATGACCTCATTAAGAAAGCATGCTAGACTGGCTTCCCTTTCATCCAGCCTATTACAATAATATTTTCAGAAGATGGATAACAATTGTGTAAAACAAATACTGACATAGATATCAGTTTATTTAAACCTCATTCACTTAAAAAAGTGCCATGGGATTTAAGAAATCCAAAGCACATTAGGACTATAAAGACCACCACATGATCTTCTAAGAGAATCTTGTCAAACCATATAAAGGTCCAAGTAGCTATGAGAAATACCAGCTAATTGAAGCCTGTTTCTCTCTTAGAGCACAGCCCACACTAAACACCCCCTCCAATAAGCAATCAACTCTTGAGTGATCACTGTAAAGCATCAAAATTACCAGTGTAATTTTATTCAGACTTTAGGTAGAAATGACGCTGACTGACGCAACTGATTTTGGTGGTCTCTCAAGTAGCTGCTTAAGATAGCAAGCTATAACTGCATCATCATACAATGTCCGTCACCTTGCCAAAAACAACAACAAAAAATGAGACTTTACAGGAATTTAAGGTCTCTAAAATGTTTTATTTAATATATACAGTACACCTAATATCAGCAGTGCAGTAGACTTAACTTTAGTAACAGCTATTCTTCTTAAAACTAGTAACATTCTGTATTCTTTATCATCTTTTTTTAAGAAGAGAAAATCTTTCACAAGCAGCCAAAAGTACTGTAATTCTAATCCATTAATAACCAGAGATTGCACTCTGCTATGGTGGGACAAATTATCTCTCAATTGAAATGGTCATTGCTCCATTTATGCTCTTTCTACAAAGAGAAAGGCCAATCGGGCCTTCATGTTCATAAAAAGGAAGAACTTGTATGCTTCATCTCCTATTTTATTCTGTCCTGATTTTTATAAGTGTATTATCTCATTAAAGTTTTCACAATATTATACATTATGTTTCTGCAACTGTCTTCCAAAAGAGTCTTCTTCAGGATTATCTGCCAGTCCCCTCTCAGCCAGTTAGCTTCAATAACCCATTCTGCATAGTTCTTGCTGGATGCCTGGTGGCTATATTACCACAGGATAGGGTGACCAGATGTCCTGATTTTATAGGGACAGTCCTAATTTTGGGGTGCTCTGTCTTATACAGGCACCTATTACCCCCCATCCTCTGTCCCAATTTTTTAAACTTGTTAACTGGTCATCCCAGGAAGAGATTGTGTACATTAGAGACTCCTGCACCTTTTCACTGGACTATTATAAAAGCAGACTGTTTCTCTCATGCCAGCAACTGGACTTGAGAGAGAGAAATCTTAATCTCCATCTACACCCTCCTAAGAAACCTAGTTTTGCTTTGCTGAAGAAAAAACAAACAAAACAAGTCCTCAGCCCACCTTTAAAAAGCCAATATATTTTAGATTTTATTAGGAAGTTATTTTTACGATGAATTTTTACAGACTGAATGAGCTATCAAAAATTAGAGTGGGCACCATTCACCCTGAATGGACTAAGTGTGTCTTAACAGATTCTATTAATTATCTCAATTTTGTTCGTACTATTATTTAACAGCTTAAACAAACACATTTTATCAAATAATAAAAGACACCCTATTAACTGAAATAAAGAGATCTGGTACATTAACTATACTCTGATAACAGTGCTTTGCACTACACTTTGCACTGTAACATGTTTCACATGAGGATCTTAAAATGTGCTATCAGCAGCGACACCATTCTTGGCTCAGCTCTGGATTTTCATGCAGAAAGTCTTTGGCTCCCCTCCACAGCTGGGTGTGGAAAGAGTAGTGAAGCAGCATAGAAGCAGGGATCAACCATGTGGATCTAGGCTCCTGCCTCTACGCATCTGGAGTTGGCCATTCCTACAGATGCCGAGGAGGTATACATTAGGGATGTCAACCCCTGTGAGCCCTTCAGGGCCTCAAACTACTCCTTGAGGAGAAGCTTAGCAATAAACTCTTTAAGGAAAACCTGACACGGTTTTCCTGCCTCTCTGGGTCCCCGCCTTTGAAGGTTTTTCCAATGGAAGGTGCAATGTGACCAAAATTTGTATTCCTGTTTTATACATTGTTATTCCTCTGTTTCGGGGGGAATCGGTGCTAAGATAAAACATAAGTATAATAGGTCATTCCTTCATTTCCTACATAAGCTAATGGGTTCATTGAGTTCTAGTGTTCACATTTGTCTAAAGTCATTACTGAGTCTGCTAAGTGCTGAATGATGAGGTTGCCAATGGAGCAGTGCTACTATATTAATTTCATGAGGAAAATATGCACTAACACTTAGCAGAGAGTGTATTTTGAATTTTTCTCTGATTATTGATCTACACTCTGAAATGCACCTCAGACCTACTGTCTCTTGAACTGATCATAATTTTTAATCACTCGCTTACCATGAATTAAAAGGATCATTTCCAGTAAAACCATGTACTATCCCCCAGCAAATTAGGCAATGTTCCAGTAAAGTACTGTAACTGACATTTTCAGAAACACATTTACACTTTTTACCTCCTTAAAACAGTCTTAGGGCCAGATGCTGATTCATTTACTCCAGTGGAAGTCACTGAACTCAGGAGTTCTTTTGGAGTCTGTAGTCCATGATTTACAGAATATTGTTAGGAGAAATATATAAAACCTGGCCATGGAAATACCCAGAGGAGAGTAGGATGACCAGATGTCCTGATTTTATAGGGGCAGTCCCGATTTTGTGGTCTTTCTTCTATAGGCTCCTATTGGCCCACACCCTGATTTTTCACATTTGCTGTCTGGTCACCCTACAGGAGAGTTTTGGTGAGCAGCAAACTCCATTAAGTTTTTCTAGACCATTCTGTTGGAAGATTTGGGCCTTAATCTCTATCATAGACTGGGCTGTGGTTTAGTTCTATAGACATCTCAGGATCTATACGAGGTAAGCACCTTTTGTACAAAAGTCTTATGCCTTCCAATCATTTGTTGGGCCCTTTGGTTCTGTCTGACTCCCTGAGGCCTCTCTAGAAGTTTTGCTTGAATGCATTTATAAGAAACATTCTTATTCCTGTATATTAAAGAGTGCATGTCTATTCAGTATATCATGCACACATTTCTTAATTTACATCCCTAGTATATATGAAAACACTAGTTCCTACTTTATTTGTATCAGTGTTACAGGATCATTTAACAAACAGCTCTTTTACCACTATAGATCCTCCTTCAGTTTGCCATGCTATCTTTTTAAAAAAGTTATGTAACGTATAATATTCCCTTTAGATGAAATCCACTTCATCCATAAAAGCAGATATTCTCACATATTCACATGACTCCAGGAGGTTGGTCATTAAGAAAATAAACCACACCAAATATGAGATTTTAGCTAACATGTTGTAAGTAATAGTGCTGGGTGAGATTTTTTTTCCCCAATGAAATTGTCTTTCATTGGAAAATACCAGTTTGGCAAAATTGGAACTTTTCACAGAGATGTATCAGCTTAGACCAAGTTTTCATTGGGAAGATGTTTCCAATCCAGGATGGAATTTCTGATCAAAACAAGATACGGAGTAACCCATCCAAGAATGTAGGACTTAAACTTAGGTATATGGGTTATTGAGTATTCTGGGTGGGAGGGGTGTCTTTTTTTAAATAAAAGGTTTTGGTTTCAGCCTGATGTAGACCAGGACATTTTTATTTTATTTTATTTTTTTGCCATTTCAAAAAAAATCTGAGATGGGAAAACTCTTTCCCACCAAGTTCTAATTACTAACCTGACTTTGCACCTGTCAGACTCCAAGTGGAGTTTAAAATATGTTAGTGATGGTTAGCCCTACTCCCTCCCAAATTTTCTGTGCTATAAATCTTTTTTCTTTTAAAGACCAGTGCAGTTTTGTGATGGAAAAATATATAGTTACATCTGGCGCTTAGAAGGGAGAAGAGGAATGGAATGGAGTAGGGTACCAAAGAAAGCCAGAGTTTGATTGTCACATTCTTTAGTGCCTTCATTATGTTGTTTTTGTGGAGATTGCAGCACAATTGTGCTTATCACTTGTTTATTGAGTAAGATCCAGCTGGGAAAAAGCAGTCACTTCTGTGAATAAAAATGGAGAGTTTCTCCATGGCCCTATTTGATTTGATTCTGTTTTGTTCATACACTTATGAACTCTAAAATTTCATCTTTCCTACAGGGGGTATGCTGGCTCCCAGGGTGAGTGATGTTGAATTATACTGAATTCTTGTTAAAGAAACTCTGCCTTTCTACAGAAAAGGTGGAATTTTAAAGATCATGGGCTCTGCATTACCTGAACCCTGATCTCTTGCTGCCTGCTACTGAAAATATAACCCAGAAGTGCTTCCTTATGAATTAGACACTCATCATGCATTTTAACCTTCTTTGAGAAAATTATGCAGTGCTCTGAATTGCCTGCATGAGTTATCTTTTATTCATTAGAATTCTAAATATTATTGAAATGTATTCTTAATTATTTCCTGCTGAAAACAGTGGTGCTCTTGAACAAGTATTTTGCATTTGTTATATCCTGCTGCTAGCATAGTTAATAATAATAAAAAATCTTTGGAGAAGTAATAGAACTTATTAATATGATTCAATTCAAAGAAATTACTACTGGCTTTCATGACCTGTTAACAATGCTCTCTGAATATTTCAAGCATGTAGAATCTGTGCTTGTAGGACTGCACACTAATACCAACATTTGCCAGAATGGTGACTAGCAAGAATCTCCCACCAGTACATTTCCATTCTCTAGATCAGTTCTAGAGCAGCACTATAACTTTTTATTAGATACTAGAGTGGGTCAACATTTTTGTTTGAGATTTTAAAAAATTAACCTTTTCCTTCCCTTACAAAAATGAATGTCTTCAATGGAACTTTAAGTTTTTGATTTTAACAAAAAAAGTTCATTTTCAGTCTTCTTTGTTTCAAGTTTTGTTTTTAAAGTTTTCTTTATCTTTTTTTGCCTTAATCCCCCTGCCCCCATCCCTTCTGAAAAAAGATGGGAAAACGGGTAAAGGAGAGGGGAGAACCAAACCCCCAAAATAGTTCTGAAAGCCATAAATTTTTCAGGGCCCCCGCTTCTTCCAAATAAAAAAATCTGAATTTCAGAAGCTTGTACAGGTTTTTTTTTTTTCACTAAACACTTCTCTTTCCTTTTCTTGTAGCAGCTCTGCTAGATACTCTTATGTAATGCCCACAGAATCTGCTTTGCAGACTCTTGACCAAATCAGATGTTGTTTTGTGTAGTCTGAGGCCTTGTCTATTCTACATTTTTCTCTTTAAAATTTCCTACCATTGCTACTACCCTTTGGTTACACCAGTGCCCATTTATATATTATTGATATTAAATTATTCTACTATGGCTGTCACCACTGCTTTTAAGGAGTCCCTCTACCCCTCCCAGATAGAAACAACACAGGTGTTTTGGGCACCTGCTATTGTGACTTGTCAGCTGCTGATCTGTTGTGTTAGCAGAGCTCCTGACACATTATATATCTGTTCTAATGATATCCAAGGACACTACTACCTGCATCACCACTATGTTTGGATGGTCATATGGCTTACAACCTAATTCAGTTTTGTTTCATTGTATTCTATGACTGTCATATTTCCCAGTAGAATCCAGGGGTTAACCCCAAAGGCTTCTGGTCTGGCTTATGTATTAGGTTCCTGGCAACAGAAAAGATGATTTTTCATGGTTTTCTTACTTTTTGCCTAGCAGACATCCCTTTGTAAAATGATTTATTTGATATTCAAATCTCCCTGAAAAAACATAGGCCTTTTTTTTTATCAAAAATGTTCACAACACTCAAATTTGCTTTGTGAGTTTGTAAATTTGAAACAAAGTAGTCGTCAACTACAATAAGCCTCTTAAAAAACAGTAAGGAATACTTGTAGCACCTTAAAGACTAACCAGTTTATTGCAGCATATGCTTTCGTGGGCCATAACCTACTTCATCAGATGCATAGAATGGAACAAACAGAAGTAAGATGCATTTACACACACATGGACTATGAGTGGCTTTGTCATTATACTAATTGAATGCATTTTCCTAGTTAAGTCTCTTTTACAGATTCTTATCAACTGTTAGACATAGATCCACTAATTTTCACTACGAAAGGTTTCTTTCCTCTTGCTGATAATGGCCCATCCAAATTAAACAGCCTCTTAGAATTGGTATGGTAATTTACAACTTTTTTTTTTTGCTTTCTGTGTGTATAAATACATCTAACTTCTGTTTGTTCCATTCTATGCATCCGATGAAGTGGATTATAGCCCACGAAAGCTTATGCTGAAATAAACTGGTTAGTCTCTAAAGTGCTACAAGTATTCCTCATTTTCTTTATGGATACAGACTAACACGGCTGCTATTCTTAAACCTTAAAAAACTATGGACCTGATTCTCAATGGTTTTACTCCTTGTGTAACCACTTGAACCTCTTCTGCATGCTTCTGCTGCATGTGCATGGTGGGTCCACTTTGGGGAATTACAGCTCTACCCTGGTACAAGTAAGCTAGTACGGTCAGGTGTGCTGTACCATTAAGACATGTATTGCTGGTGTGCCGTACCTGAAAGACATTTTCAAGAATGAATTGTAGAGCCCTGCACAGATACAAACGTATACCTGTGGATGTGGATATCCACAGATAGCAAATGATATCCACTGAACTGCAAGGCTCTCCCAGGAACAGCAGCAGTGAAAGGAGTAGAACCTGGGGCCACTGATCCCAGGAGCCAGTACTCCAGGCTGGCAGCTCCTTGTGCACAGCTGTATCAGCCCCAACAGGACTCCACAGGTCCCATACAGAAGATGCAACTGCCTGGAAGGACTAGGGGAGGGCTGGGAGCAGTATAGCTCCCCTTCCTCCTGAGGGGAGCTTTATTCAAAACCTCAGTTCACAGGGACCGTCTGTCCCCCTTCTATAGGCTTTACTAAGGGATGAGAGGAGATAGGGCTAACCTAATAAATGGGAATCTTTCTTCTTTTATAAAGTGTTTGAAAGCACAAAGGCTACTCTCTGTTCTCTCTAACAAACCTGACTCCCACACAACCTGATTTCTGCAATGCTTGAAAAGAATATATCCCACAAAGGCCTGCTTAGAGGTGAAAATTTGTATTGTGAGCAACGGCTCCTATCTGGAGTGTTTTGAACAGGAATATAGACTATCCCAGCCACTGTTTTTACAGGTATTAATAAAACCTCAGGCAACAAGCTACAAAGTAAAACCTCTCCTTTATGTGCAGGGCCTTGATCTTTAAGAACTGGGGGGCTGCTATAACTTCTGCCAGGTACAAGGAAGAACTAGATATGAAATGCTAACACTCCTGCCACACAACTGAATGGATGGGGATATAAGATGGTAGTTTTAGTGATTGAAAATTACATCTTAGAATGTCTGGGCCAAGTTTTATCATTGGGGTAACTCAACTGACTTGAAATAAATCACAGTAGGGCTTAAACAGTTTCTAATTTGGGTTTATCATTGGGAGGAGGAGATGTCTATTGGCAATGGGGAACATTTTATTTCCTCCATGCCAACAAATTGTCTTGGTTAAAGAAAAAAATGTAAAATCACATACCACGGTCACCTCTGATTGTTTAATCTATTAGATTTTACTTGACAAAAGAACCGATCTCAGAAGAGATCAAAAGTTTAGTTCTGAGAGCTGTCTGAAGAGGCTCCACTCTGCATGTGAAAGTTTATTTTTTTAAAATGTTTATATAGTGCCTTTCATCCTATACACCACCACAGATGTGCAACCACATGTCAGGGGCAATAGGGACAAAAGCAGGGTTAGCAAAAGATGCACAGCACAATGAACAGGGACAAAGGGAAAGTTTCATCAAGGACACAGAGCAAACCAGTTTTTTCACCAAGAGTACCTGGGATTTTTATTGTTCAAGTACAAGAGAGAAGATCTGAATTTTTAGAGGTGCCACTGGAATTGCGCAGAGCAGACGGAAGGGGATTCAGTCTATCTGCTCTGGAAAGATTAAAGTTTGAGAAGGCCTTATTAGGAATTTGAACTAGTGATTTCAATGAGTAAGTATTTCAAACTTTAGACACCTAGCCAACCCTCTCGTTCATTTATGGTGTTAATATTCCTCTCTGTCTTTGAGAAATCACATTAAAAAGTTTAAAATATTAATTTTTGGTTATACAGAATTTTACAGGACTGAAGGTTTAAGCTATTTTTTCCTTTCTAAAAAATAAACACAGTACCTGATATTACCTGCTTACTTCTTCCCAGAACCCATTCACAACCAAGAAACAATCTCTAACTCCAGACCAGAGAGCTACAAGCTACCATATACCCTATTGTACATGTTGTATGGCTCCACTATAATTGAAATGTTACTGTGTTGCATGAGTTGGTGACACACCCAACGAGGATTTTAAATTAAACCCAGTTCAGGACCATTGGCTTAACAGAATTTTAATCCTTTGAGATCTCTGCCCTTAAAAATCACAGAGGAAGTTAGTGGTTCTAGTTTTATATTATATACAGCACATTAGTATAAATGGCTGAGGCTCATCTCAGGGAAGACTGATTTATTTTAGAAACATTAAAAGGGAAACTTTATGGGCTACTACCAAGGCTAGGCTCAAAGTGACTAGAATTAGATGGGATTGCTATGGTACAAATGTCAAAGCTGCATTAAAAAACCTTTTACTACAAGAAACCACCACTAAATCACATAGTTCTTTATTCTCCACTGCTTTACTGGGACTTTAGTCTAGTTATTTTCACCTGCGCACCATGACTGCGGAGTTGGTATAAAGTAGTACTCCTATTTGGAAAGGTCTCATATCCACTTTGCACAGACAAATGACAATTTGGGCACTAAACACTTTAGTACCAATAGCAATAAACAGTGTAGTCAGTCTCAGACACTGATCCAGGACTGGTAGCATTCTGCCCCACCAGGAGCTCTGCTATCCTAGGGAAAAAATAGCCACCATACACTGATTGCCAATTTGTACTGCTCTGAACAGACAGAATATACTACAGGCGAATAGTAGCCAATTCAAAATTCTTTAAATGAGCAAATTCCATTGGAGGCAGTTGAGAAAACTATTGAAATACTAGACATGTTTTTGCAAGTAGTGACAACTTCACTGGTCCTTGACAATGTTGCCTTATGGAGGAAGGAATAAAACAGAAAATATTATGAAACAGAGAGGTTATTTCCCCATTTAACAAACAGACAGCTTCAGACTACATCTAAAACTTTACCCCAGTTTTGGGAGAAGGGGGATTGCATGACAACAATGTTCTTCAATAACAGAAGGCTTACACTGTGAGTGGAAGAATGGGTACTGGCTTTACACCAAAGGAACGTCTGGTGAATAGGAATGATGAAGATAAGAAGTGTAATCTAGCAGTTTGGCATATTTTGTTTATTTGTAATCTTAGAAGGCCAGTAAAGATGTTCCACTGGCCTCTTTGATTCAGCTTTTGAAATAAAAGTCTAGGGGAATGTATTAGTTCAGGAATACCTTTTACCTTAGGAAATTTCAAGATCAATTAGTATTTGAAGGTTTCCCCTTTTAAATTGTTATCTTAATTTATCAAAGCCTGGAAATTAAAGGCTATTTCCTTAATACAAAGCCTAAAATGCCTACAGAGGCAGAGACAGACTAAGTGCATAGTTTTGTTGCTTTCAGTGCATTTCTTTCCAAATGAAAACATTAGTGCTTCAGATACACCATCTGGTATCCTACTGGGACAGCAGCTTTATGGGCAAATACACATCTTTGGCCACTTCCAAGATTTTAAAAACAGAACAGATTTACTTCAGGCAAGAAAATTCCTAAATACAACTGATGACTTTGGTTATTTAAATCTCAAGTCACATCCCCTTTTATCACGATGTTAAACAACAAATGCCTTTGTGTCCAAGTACTGTTGACTTTGGAGGTACATGAATAGTGCATAATCTTATGTGCCATATGGGATGCACTGTGCAACAGGAGTTGGGCCTAGGGTGACTGGATAGAAAGTTTGAAAAATCAGGGTTGGAGTGTGTGGGAGGTAGGGGGTAATAGGAGCCTATATAAGAAAAAGACCCCAAAATTGAGATTGTCCCTATAAAATCAGGACATCCGGTCACCCTAGTTGGGCCTGTTGCCACCAGTGCTGGAATTGGCCCAAGAAGAGCAGGGATATGTGCTGAGGAGAGGCTGAAGAGTCTTAAATATGACGTTCCATTCCTCTGGAGGCTTGGAGTCTGAGCCAGTATCCATTTTTCTTAACATAGGTTTTTTGTGCCAAGATTTACTCTAAGCTTTGTAACTAGCCTTCCCAGACTGCTTTTCTAATCTGCATACAGTGCTGCCAACTGAACACACAGAAAGATCCTGTGGGGGAATGAGATTAACTACACCATGAGGCTCCACTTCATTTCAAATGGAAGCTCCATGGGAACACTAGCGAGATCACTGCTATTTTTCAGTAGTCAGCACTGTTTGATTCTGTGTGCCTTTCCTTTGTGAAATTAGAAGAACAGAACTATTGGGAGTACAATGCAAATATTCCAATTTCAGTGCATTCATTTTACAGTCTAGCCATCTATTCCATCAAGTCACTGTTTACTCACCTCTTTCTGCTGTTGATATCAACAGTAATGTTGAACTAGGAAACGGCATACAAAATGCCAAGCTATTCTTTTGCTGTTGCAAAGCTTGGAAATATATGCTTTAGAAATGGGTGACATGGAACAAAACCAGATCAGTCAGAGATGAGATTCTCTGAGTAACAAGAGTTAAATACTTTTCCCCACTTGTATTTAGCATGCTAGAATGCCCTCAGAAGGAAATAGACACCCAACCACATTTACTGTTAACATGCCAGGCACCAAGCTCTGTGACAGTGTTTTGATTTCCCTAGTGTCTACGTCACTACAAGATTTGGCCCAAAAAACTTGAGTGTTAACAATGATAGTCAATGTAGCAAGCTCTGATTCAAAGTCCATTGACCTGAATGGGCTTTGGATCTGGTTCCAAGGGAACTGAATGTATACTACAGAAATCAGTGAAAATACAGTCTAAAAATGGGTAACTATGGTATATGACGTGTTCAGGGTGAATCTGCAGTCATTGTTCTATGGCAAGAAAGCAGCCACTCCCTCTGAGAAAGTTGAAGGAGGTGGTGCCACCCCTCCAGGGGAGGGGAAGTGACAGATAGAGAAGAAGAGGGTGGAAGGCGAGGGAGGTAGGCAGGCATGGGGAGCCCGAGAGAGAAAGAGATTAGGAGTAAGTGAAGGTAAACAGGGTGAGAGGAGAGGGCAGCCAGAGGGATGGAGGCAAACTGGATTTGAGAGAAATCAAGAGAGAGTGGAAAGGCAGAAGTTGGGCAAGACAGACGTGCAGGAGGGTTCTGTCAGTTTAACGCTGGCTGGTCAAGTAAGTTCATGTTTGATGACACATTCTTGAACATCTGTCCCCATCATTGATTGATGTGGTCCCAGAGATCTGGAACAGGAGAACCAGATGTACTTTAGATCCTGTGGGTCTGGTCTGTGCATCCCCCTTCCCCAAACAAGCAAGCAGCACTGGCATCTCTTCCTGAAGAGATGGACTTGACAAGAGGCACTTCTGAGCTTCAAAGACTGAATTGGGCATTAGACAGCACCCAGTAAGAGATGGGGGAAAGGGAACCTAGAACTAAAAATTAAATATTTTGTAAGGTAATAACAAATACATATGGAGTACATAGAAATATTGTTTATGTAGAGGGTTATATTTAGTTAATTACACTTTGTAATAAGTTAGCGTGTGTATTTGATTTATTATTTTTATATATATTTAGTGTTATTGTAGATAGGTGGAATCCAGTTAGCTTTGTTCTGGTTTAAATAAAAACCTGGTTCTGGCTGTCAAAAACCCACCAAAAACCACCATTTGTGTTATCTTGTCTATTATTAGACACCATCCACTCAGCTGCTGAGTAAGTTATACCACCACAGAGATGGACCATTATTAAATTTTAGTCATTGGGTTTTGGAGAGGGTGAGCTTGGATGCATTTCAAATTATAACACAAGAACTCTACACTGAGAGGTCAGTTTACAAATGTGATAAAGGTAACAAGTGGTGGACTAAAACAGATATCATTATAGTAATAAGCCAGCCTAATATCACTGTGCATGAGGTGGAATTGGGAGTAATCTTGCATATGCTATACCCCAGTTTATTGGAAACATTGTGAATTGAGATAGTGAAGCACAGTCTTTGAGGGAAGGGGCTGACCATTCCCGTTATTGCAAAGCCTGCTTGCTGTTGAAAGAAACCACCAATCCCTAAAAATGACAATGCTCTTAAAAAAAAAAAAAGAGATAGTATTAATAATAAATATCTTCTAATCTCTACTTTAATAAGTGAGAAAGCCATTATAAAGCTGAAATCTGCTATGTTTGATCAGGGTATGTATTAGCAATGGAAGAATGTGAAGGCTTCTTGGTAAAAGTATGATCATTAGCAATTAAATATTTGTTTTTTCAGGGGATTTTTAGCTTGTCAGGGTAAAATGAGCCAGTAACTACAAAGTGCTCAAAATGCATTAGAAGCATTAGATTTCTGGGGGACTCCCTTACTAAGGAAAAATTTACCATTATATTGTCTTACAGTCTATTAGAAACCTAAATGGGACAGTACTATTGTGTCATTTTGAGATTACACAGACCACTAAATGGTTCAATCACTGCCTGCCTTGTAACCTTGGGTGCCTTAATACTGGTCTGCTATGGCTAAGACCCCTGATACCAATATCCTGCTCACAGTCAGAGGTCTCATCCTGGCTTCCACCAGCCTAGTTAGTCCTTTCAGGGTGACATGAGTCTTTCTAGTCCCCCCTCAATCCAGCCACTGAGTTCTTAACAACCAGACACTCTGACTTTTCCCCTCTGGTTTGTCACCTCAAACATGTGAAACAAGTCCCCCAGTTATCAATTCAGTTTGCACACCAGAGACCTGCTTGGAGGTAAAAGTAAACGAAGGTTTAAATAGAAAAACAACAGATGCCAAGCTGAAATAGTAAGGGGAAGCAAACACATACAAGTTAGACAGAGAATTAACAAAGACAAAACAGTCAAACTTTCAAATGAGATACATTCCCTTATCTAATACAAGTTGCCTATTGTTTCCCAAGGGGATGCTGCATTCATGGACAGCACCTATGCAGTGACTCTTCCTCAGTTTCTGGATCAATTTCACTTCAAACCCCTTCCCTCTTCAAGAAGGTTTGCAGGGGGTTTCCCTTTCTTCAGTCACTCTAGCTATTCAAAGTGGGGAAAACTCCTTTCTTAATTTCCCCAAGACTAGGGTTCTTTTTTCAGTGTCAAGCTCTTTCAGCTTTTTCCCCATTAACTTTAGTGGCCAATCACTTGTCTTTTCTTGGGTTGCACAATACTAGGTGCTGGGAGTTAGTTGGCAGCCCTAGGGTATTCTATGAGTGGAACTGAATGTTGCCGTTCAGATTAGGAACATAGTTTTATATAGACCCACACAGTATTTAGAACTAGTCCGTATGCACATCTTAGAACATTACAAGCTTTCATAAAGACCTTTCTGATCTACTTTTATACTAGTCACATTGTATATGATCAGTTGATTATACTGAATATTCTTTGGCAATCAAACTCCATTCTCCCCCAAGGGTGTTTGGACCCGGATTGTCAAGACTACTTACTCTAATAACAATACACAGCCTCCTAGAAACACGGTTGTGGTGGGGTGAGAAGTATTTTAGGGTTCTATTCTGTCAAGAACTCCCATTGTATTCAGTGAATTGGGACCTTAGTCCCTTGCCAGACCAAGTAGGTCCTACTACTTCAGCCACATAGCTGTCTCAGTTTCCCCTTACCTATAACCTTCCTTCCAGGGCTTGCAGTCCTTTATTAAAACTTCCCTTAGCTGAGGCTTATCTCTAGCAAGTTCTTGCTCTTTGTAGGTCTCATTCAGGCCTTCCCTAGGGAATTCTGGAGTATCTATCACCTGCTTTCTTCCCGGCAGACCCCCTCCCCACCCACCAGCCAGCCTTCCTATAACTACTTCCTACTCAGGAAGCTTGGGAAAGCCTCTACCTTACCATAGCTCTTTAACACCCTTAACTCTTTCTCCCAGAGCGCTCAAGCTCCCTTTTATTACTTCCAGCAGTTGGTTCTGAGTCACCTGTCCCACCACATGACATTCCTCCCCCTCCCCCCCCCACTCATTCCCTTCACCTGGAGAAGTGGTGGGCTAAGCCTTGGATAAGTGCAGCTGAGCCCCAGCCCCCTTAAAGATCCAGCTTATTCTGTAACAGCTCTAATTCAGGAAAGCATCTCTATCCAGGAAAGTCACATAAGCTTAATTTTAAGCACATGCTCAGTGGGTCCTAAGCACATGCTTAAAGTTAAGCATGCATACCAGTACTTTCCTCAAGCAAGGTCTTAGCAGGCACATTGGATGCTGGGACATACTACCAAGCCAGTGAGGAAAATCACTGCTATCATACAGGAACTAATTCCCCTCTCTTTCACACTGGCGCAGATCTTAAGGACTATGTCAGATTAATACTAGTGTAAGTGAAATCAGAACCTGGCCCACAGTGTTTTGTGTTCTGCTGTGGTTACAGAATAAACATACACATGGGCCTGGATCTGCAAAGGAACTTAGACATTGCAGTGCCCCTGGCATGGTTCCTAGAAAAAAAAAAAATCACAGGCACAATACAGCAATCCCCCAAACCTGAGTTAGGTACTTAGTCTCCTTATACAGTAAATGGAGAGAAATAGGCACCTCAGAATGCAATCCACAAATGCCAGCATACTTGGGGTGGAGCTACCTAACTAGCTAGTGGAAGAAGCTGAGCAGAGGAGTATGCACTAAGCTCCACCCCTCTCAAGTACCTATTTTAACAGTCCACGAAAGGAAACCTCTGTTAGACACCTAAGCTGTTTCTTCAGGGCAAAAAAAAAGGAGTTAGGCACCTGTATTGCTCCACACAAACTGTTGGAAGAGAAGAAGCTGAAGCTGACCTTATATAACTTTTAGCCCAGTGTATAGAGGACTCACCTGGGAAGTAGGAGCCCCCTCTTCAAATTCTTTCTTCCCAACAGATGGAGGAGAACTGAACTATTTAAGTATTTATCCATAGTGGAACAGTAATTGGGCAAGAGAGAAAGTGAGTCAGAAGGATTCTCCAGTCCAGTCATTAGGGCACCCACATGGATGTGAGAGGCCCAGGGTCTAGTTCTCCTTCTTTTACTTTTCCATTATTTATCCACAGGTTCACCATGAGAGATTGAGGATGCCCCACATCAGAATAGCTAAGTGGTTAAATGTCCCCCTCTGGCCAAGGGGGGAACTGCACCTTGGTTTCCTGCATGTTAAGTAAGTGCTCTAATCACTTAGCGAAGTTATAAACTGAGCCAGGCTACTACCTGCTGCCACATTTTGCATGAGGCCTGACTTGGTAGGCAACCTCAGAGGCCATCTACTGGATCAGGCCCTGCATATGATGAAAGTAGACAAACACCAGTCTTTCCATGGTTCATGAATTGCTCGGAGGCTTAAGCAGGAGTCCAGACACCTACAGTGAGGCTCAGTGCACATGCCCAGAGGCAGAAACCTAGGTGCTAAGGGAACTGTTACCCTGAAAACTTAGGTGTCACACAAGTTAAGGTGCCTACGAGGTTATACAGGCTTTGTGAATTGCAATTCAGCCAAAAACTGGTCCTTAGGCACCTAAATCTAGGATGTAGGCCCCAAAGTACCTTTGTGTTACCCACCATTGCTGCTTCCAAAGCTCTGTGGAAATAGCATTGCAAACATAAATGCTATTTTAATTTCAAATCCCATTTTAAGTCTGAAAAAAAAAGTCAAGGCATGGTAAAATGAGACAATAGATTCCGAATGGCAAATCAAAAACAGTGGGTCTGGGAGAAGGGAGTAAATCTCAAAGTATTTGGCTGTGTCCTCCTGGAGACAGAGAGGAATAGCTGCATGGTTGCCTAGAGCGATGATTGTGATGACTGCTTGCTTTAATTAACGTCAAGGAAGATAGTTCCATTTTCTGCATGTTGTGTGCAGCTGCTCCGGTGTGGAGTGCTTGATGCTAGGATACAGATTCAAATCTAATTCTACCACAGTCCAGATATGTGGAAGAGATTCCAAATTATCTAGGAAGTGTTTGTAGTCTATGAAGAGCAAACATGCTCTGACTGTGCATTAGTATGTAATGCTGTATATGTATGTCATTTGTGTCTTGTTTGCAGAGCTGCACAAAACTGAGCAGTTCGATGGATTTTACTTGGAACAACTCTGTAGTCCCTTCTGCACTGGCCAGACTAGCCTCAGGCTAATATACCCTTTATTCTCATATACCTGAGCCTGGGGCTTTGGTCCAATGTTAGCAAAGAAATTCTACTCTCCCCACTCCCCACCACTTCCACATATAAGACGACACATCAAAAGGTCCTACAGCTAGATCATTCTTCTCTGGGGATAGAGTGGGATTAATGAATTTCATATTGACAGGTTCATCCATTTCAATGTTTGGTTTCAGATGTGACAAAGAGTCCTGTGGCACCTTAAAGACTAACTAAAATTTTTTTAGAGCATAAGCTTTCATGGGCTAATACCCATCCGACGAAGTGGGTATTAGCCCACGAAAGCTTATGCTCTAAAAAAATTTTAGTTAGTCTTTAAGGTGCCACAGGACTCTTTGTCACTTCTGCAATTCCAGACTAACACGGCTACCCCTCTGATTCTTGGTTTCAGATGTGGCATTTGGAGCTCAATTTGGAGTTAAGTGCTTGAGCGTTGCTTGGGCACTCCTTTTCATGAATGAATACTATGTCTTATGTATTCTGTGACAGATGGGAGACCTTGGAAGCCTAGAAAGTTCAAAGATGTGTTAGAGGCTATGGACAAATGGGATAGTCATAAACTATTGCATCAATGAATGGTGTATGTATCGTGTTCCTGGCTTGTGGGGTTGGTTTCCTGGGGAATCTGGAATTACTGGGGAGATACCGTGGGAGGGAAGTTACTACAAGTTTTCCATGTTGGCTATGCAGATACCCAGCCCTTTGAAGTTTTACCCACTGCGGGCAATAGCCTTGACTGGCATTACCTGTGTCAGAAGGCCTGGGAGACAGACAAAGTTCCCACACTAAAAAAGTCAGACTGATCTGGCTCAGCAGACTCACTCTGGAATAAAGAACAGACATGCTTGTGGACCTACCAGGATCCCAGTCAAAGGACGAGTGACAGCAGGTAAGCTTAGCATGCATGTAGACTATCATTATGATGCTTTCTCTATATTGCTTTCCTCCTAAATACATCTATGTTTCTTTGGTTAATGCTGACTGGTCATTGATTAGTGCAGTCATTGTCCCTGAGACAGCAGAACTGCAGGTGTTGAACTATAAGTCAGATCTACTGGGGCAGGCATAGTGAATGACAAGAGGATGACAGCCTTAAGACTGATCTGGAAGGTAAGGAACACAGGTTTCCATCGGAGAAAGGTTTTGGCCTCTAGCTATCACCTAAATGGGTCCACGTGAGGCGGGTGATGAAGGGAGCAGAGGTGCAGTTATCCCTGGAACTGCAACATATGCAATTTCTGTTATTTAGCTATTCTCTGAGGTGAAGGCTATTTAATAGTCTTTTCCTGGTCACACAGTACACAATCCAACTCTTTCCAATCTAGACTCAAGTCCCTCCCACCTGTATCCTGAATTTCCCTGCCCTTGAGACATGCTAATAAGCTGTATGCAAAAAAAACCCTGAGCATCATCGTTATTATTATTCCCTGTACATATCTATTTCCAATGGATATAGAAATAGATATGTACAGGGAATATTGCCTGAGGCCTGTGTCAAGAAAAAGACTATACAGCAGATGTCTAGAAGCAAACTCATTCAGTTTATTAAATGAAAATCTAAGGGAATGTATGAATTAAACAAAGGATGTCATTCCAAACACTAATGGATTCTTGACTCCTGGACATCAAGAGATTATGGCATCCGGGCCTTATTCTGATTTAAATCAGGAATAACTACTGTAGACAATAGAGCTATGCTCTTGTAAAAATCAGCATTCCAAATGCTGTTTTTTGTATTTTTTTTGTCAGAAAAGAGAATGTGGGGATTCTGTGACATCACAATGGGGACATCAAACTGGTGGAAAAACAGCATCTTTAGGATGCATGACCAGATGAATTTTTGCCACATGTGAAGCCAGGTAACAAATTTCCAGATCTTTGGATCTCCCTGATCTGTGCTTGGTGCAGGACCCCAGACAAATGTGGCTTCAAGCCACCTTTCCGACAACAGATCTTAGGACCACCCAGCGCCTGAGGGCTACTCTTGATTATGCAGCCAGTAAGTTTCTTAGGGACTGTTCTGTTGGCCAGGGTTGGTCCTCAGTATGTTCCCTGTGCCAGCAAAGGGGAGCTAGGAGTGGGCTTTACAGCACGGAGGGATTCTCTAATGCCAGGAGACTCCCCAACTGCCCCACCATTTTTCCAGCTCTGTTTTGGTGCCTGACCAACGCAAATCAGCTAGATGAACAGTCCAGGATCTGGCCCACAGCCTCTAGTTTGTAACTAAGCTCAATCCCAGTCTAGAAATGCTCTCTCTCTATTGTTTATTTTTAGCTTTTTTATTTAACATTGTTTATTCTACATCACTTAAATTAAGGATTTATTCTGATAAAGACCAGGCCTGGAGAGCTGAAGTGTTAATCAAAGACACACTTGGAGAAATTTGTACTCCGGTCTTTCCAGGGCAATGAGGAAAGAAGTAGGCAACTGACTGGGTACAAAGTCACAGATGTAGAGGAGACTGAAGATCTTTCCCCAAAAGTGCGACAAGAACTTGTAAGGGAATCATGAAAGGAGACTTGCCTGATCTGCAAGTAATGAGGCATTGTTACAATTGCCTTTTCCCAATTTGGGCCTTTCCAGTGTATGGAACCACTCCTGCTGGTTGCAGCTGTTCACCATAAACTCACCTAGATTTAATGAGATAATTTTGTTTTTATATGGTCTCAGTTAAGATTAAGTTTGGATAGGGCTGGAATAAATGCCCAGTTTTGTCTGGTTTTGTACAGAATCTGGTCACTGGGCAAATATTCACTCAAAAGTGTCACTCAGAAATAAAGATCAGATAATGGATAATTGAAATGGCCACCCTATGTGGTGGTAGAAGCCACTGCAAGGATATACCAGCCCCATTAACAGCTCTTCCTGTCTTCCCTTTGCCGTCTCAGAAAGTGAGGTCTATTCCCTGCCTGGTCTCTGCCAAAACTTTACTACTCTAAAGGGTTTTATTTTTCTTTTTGCTTCCTGGTAGTTAATGCCTCTGTTCTGTTACCCTTCCTCTGGGGCACTGTTGGTGATAATGAGCACTATTCACTATGAGCACGTTGCAGAACTAAAGATACATTCCCAAGTTTTCTGTTTGTTCTCTTTCAAACAGAGAGGGACTAGGGCAGGAAAATCTATCTCCTACAGACTATCCTGAAATGAGTCTCTAAGGTTACAAAACTTGTAAGTAAAGCAGGACAAGGCATTAGATTATTTTTCATTTTAGCTTGTGAATTTTCCCTATGCTAGAGGAAGGTGTATTCCTGTTTTTTGTAACTTTAAAATTAAGCCTATGGGGAATCCTCTGGGTTTAAAATCTTTTTATTATTCTGTAATTTTACATTCTATCCTGATGTTACAGAGGTGATTCTTTTACTTTTTAAATATATATATCTATATTTAAGAACCTGGTTGATTTTCAGTGTCCTAAGGACCCAGGGGTTTGATCTGTGCTCGCTTTGTAACCAGTTGGTTAGTATATTATTCTCAAGCATCCCTAGGAAAGGGGGTGGGGTGATATTTTGGGGGAAGATAGGGATCCAAGCTGCCCCTCCCTGAATGTTTGTTTAAATCACTTGGTGGCAGCTATACATCCAAGGACAAGGAAAGGAATTTGTGCGTTGGGGAAGTTTTTAACTTAAGCTGGTAGAAATAAACTTGGGAGGGTCTTTTATGTGGGTCCCCACATCTGTACCCCAGAGTTCAGACTGGGGAGGGAACCCTGACACCTGATCACTGTGGAGGGGCGCACGCATCAGAGGCAAGAGTAGTTGCCACTTTTCACACCACCGCTGCCCAGGCAACATGGCTCCTGCATGGGTCTGAATTTACCTAAAACCCCACAAAAAATAATACACGTTGTTTATGGCAGAAACATCATGGTCTGAAAACCCTTCCTCCCTCCCAACTGTCCTACTGAAACAACCCCTCAATTACCATGTAAATACTCCAATAATGTGTTCAGGCCACCAGCAGTTGCCTAGGAAGCCAGTTGCTGTTCCTAGGGGATCTGTTTAAAATTCCAATCCAGATCCTAGTCAGGCTTGAGACTATGGGAATGGAACTCCTGAAGAATAGGTAGCTTTGAGTTTCTCCCTCCCCAGCTTGTCTGTGCTAACAGAAAGCAGCTGTGCCAGACAGAACAGGTGTACGCTGTTACCCTTATAACCAATTACAGTTATATAAATAGCCTGTCTGAGCAACATGACAGGAAGAGCTACCTAGAGAATATGGGATTTAGGAGGTAAATGTTGTGCATACATGGGATACAGTCAGCCCATTCTGATTATTTTCTACCTTTGCTTGTTTTGTGTCTGCTGGCTTGGGACACTGATACTTAATCTGAATCACTCAAAACCTAAAAGGCAAGCCATAGCATAGAGCATTTCACTTGTACAAGAAAAAAAAATCATTGGAGATCTGGATCATTCAGTGGAGCTAATCCTATCCCTGCTCCAAGTTAACAATTAACACTGCCTGAAAAATATTGACTGAGAGCAAGGATGGGTAAATAAACAAATTTGTGAACTAGAATATATATTAGCAGCTACTGTATAATGGAGATATATTCACTGATAGGTTGGGGGGTAGCCTTACTTTTCTGTCCATCTTTTGAAGAGTCTGAATGGTGTGGCAGGCTATCTGGTTATCTCCCTTAAGAGCATGCCTACTACCTTACAAGGTCATTGGTGATTTAAGGATATAAATTGAGGGGTAGGGAGCATGAGAAAGGAGCAATAGGTGCTATTCAAAATGGAGGATGGTGGTCTAGACAACATTCAGATACGGTATTAGGACACTTGAATATGAATTATCCATAACTAATTATCGAACTATTCACCCATCATGACAGCAGATTTTAGAACGCGGCAACAAAATCTAGGCAAGGGTGAGTCATTTGCTTATGCTGTTAAATTGAGTACAGAATTATCCAAAACTACCTTAAGTTATAAGATATTAACAGCAGCACTATATTAGGAATTGCAAGTGAGATCTGAGAAAACCATCAGTCACCATTCCTGACAACAAATGGTAAACATTGCTTCTTAGTACAAAGCACTTCAAAAAATTACATCAAAATGCCATTCGAGCTTCTCTTCCAGGGGCATTGAGCAAAGTGATATTTGTTGATAAAATACTGTACTAGGCCTGATGTAAACATGTCCACGCTGAATGGGGTTTGGCTACAAAGAATACTGTTTAACCTCTGCAAAGCAGTAGCAGATGTCAGGGCCATGCAAGTGGGTTCCCACTGAAAAAATAATCAGTAGTATGGAGTGTGAGTATTTTCTTAGTTTAATTTGATATTATATTCACCGGTTCTTAAACAGAGTCACAAATGGCACACACGCAGATCCCTCTTCTGGAAATCCAAGCCCAAAATCCAATGCCTGGTTCCCAGGGAGTAGGGTTGCCAACAGCCCTATTCCGTTATTTAGTTAAATAATGGATTTAAATACTGGGTTGCCAACAGCCCTATTCCATTGTTTAGTTAAATAATGGAATCCATTGTTTAGTTAAATAATGGAATCCATTGTTTAGTTAAATAATGGAATCCATTGTTTAGTTAAACAAAATTGCTTGTTCTGACTAAGTAAGTAGCAATAAGTCCTGACTAGGTAAGTACTTTTATTCTGTTTTGCTTCCAGAGCAGAATCTGACCCACTCTGGCAATGCTACATCCCAGTTGAAATTCAGGATAAGAGGTGTCCCTGTACGGATTTAGAATTCTAACGAAGGTGGCCAGATCAAATTTACATGATATTGCAACCCCATGTACCAGGTCACAGAACCCCTAAAAGCTGACCCCTCAGGCCCTCTATTTTGCTGACAGAGGGATGGCCAGGCCCACACCATTCAAATTTGACCTTATCATTCTTCTATCATTCACACATCCTTTACTTTTGAAAAATGTTCACAGCAAGTGCACCCCTAGCGATTTAAAGCTATTACAGCACAGAGCAACCTCCCATCAAGAAACTGCATCATAAAACTAACAATACCTTTAATATAATTGTGGGACTCATCATGTGGTGCTATAGCAGTCTTACAAGTGCAAGTGAGGTACAGTTTTTGAAGACATGTAAGTCGCCCTGCTGTGTAGTTGGAATAATGTCTACACTGAAGTTAAACAAGGGAAATGTTACACTTACAGCACAGAGTGAAGCTTGCAGTCTCTAGAGAACATCTGCTACACAAGAGACTGTAATTAGAGTATGCTGATGTTTGAGTTTTTTGGTGATGGTCACATGTGTATCGCCAGAAATATTACCTCGTTTTCATGAGTTACCCCATTTTTGCTTCTCTTGGGAGAAAAGCCATTGTTGTTTTTTGAAGATGCTGGAATTAAGAGATCTGATGTTTCAATTGAACAGGTTAGTAGCTTGCTAGCAGGCACATTATTTATACCCCAGAAAGCTAAAACTTAACAATTAGCACTGTTCTGCACTCATACTAGAAAATACACAAAGGCTGATTTTTACATGAGAAAGAAGGGTATTTGCATGTACAGCTGGATGAGCATCCTTTGCTTGCTCAATACCTATGGTAAAAATACTTATTCTGTAGGTTACCATTAGGGATTAAATCAACTAGTGAATTAATCCAGAAAGAATGAAATTGTTGGTAATACTGTTGGACTGTATATACTGTAATTGCAGATTACTTGGTTATTGCTTCAGCTGATGAATCGGAGCATGATAACATTATCATGAAGTTAATGCCAAAAACAGGAGATGAATATATTGCATTTAACAGGAACAAGATACAATACAAAATAAAGCTTTTTGAGGGCAAATGTGGTGATTCCCAAAGAAAGTAAGCAAAAGTCATAATTTAAATATCATCAGCTCATAAATGTAGAAATGGCAGACATCAGAGACTGAGGTGACAAATTCTAAAAGGAACTGGAAGAAATGCTGAAATGCAATGGTACACTTCAGAGGTGGGTGACTGGCCTTGCTGACCGAATAATGTCAGTTACCAACTGAATGTCAGGAAAGATTTTTGTAAAGACTCCAGATGGACTAATATTGATAGGTAACAATATACATATCCCAGGAGGAAGTAGGAGTATAATGTTAGAACCGTTGCATGTGTGAGAGTCATCAGGGTATCAAAAGGAATAAAACCAGGGCTACTTTAGTCAGGCATTGATGATATATGTCATATGACAGTCCAAATGCTCTAGAAACATGCAAAATTTGTACATGAACAACCCAAAAGAACCCAGGAGACCACATTAGTTTCCAAGTATGCTGTGACAAAAAGACTGGCACAGAATTGTGATTTCAAAGGAAATTCTTTTTAGCTGATTATTGGCTATTCATTTAAATACTTATACATACGGAGAATGAAAGATGAGGCATCAGAGCCTGTAATTAACAAGCTTAAAGCAGTGTTTGCTAAGAACGGGATACTATCAGAAATGGTTAGTGACCTTTGTCTAGATAAGAGATTAAAGATTTAGAAAAGCAATGGGGAACATGTTAGAGAAATACAAGCCCAGGTATCCAGAATCAAATAGTATAACTGAAAGAATGATTAGGTGGTTAAAACTGATTTTTAAAAAAGAGAAATAGATCCTCAGGTTTTGTTAGATTTAAGAAATAGCCTTGGGACTGGTGTGCTATATTCTTCTGCTCCATTGCTAATTGGTATTTCACATAGAAATAGATTGGCATGTACTTTAGATGTGCCCAGTTTCAGATAAAAGTGGCTGAATCCCTCTTTTAAGTACAAAACTCAGCTTAATCTTAATTATGGAACAGCAAGTTCTGCATCTCTGCCTTAGAGAAGACAGGCTGCTTCATGGTTTTGGATTCTTGTGGACTGTTCTGAATTTTAAGAAATAAAATAATGTTATCTTATAACCTTCCGGCAAGAGAAGGTATGTTTTTATTTCACTTCAGTTTGCTTTCAATGAAACAAGAAATAGGTTACCAGGGTGGCTACTTACGATCTGTCAGGATCACAGTAAGGACAGCCAGATCCAAGGGTTAGAGCAGGATCAAACTTCAGGCTGGGAGTAACAGAAAAGTTAATAATCAGGTTTCAGGGTCTGAAGGCAAAGTCCAAATCAAGCCAAGAGCATACATAGCCATAGCAGCTACAGGAAATGCACACTGTTATCCGAACTGCCCCTCGTGTTTATATAGAGTGGGGAGCCAATCAGGAGCCATGAGCCTGCTGCCTATCAAACCCCTTCAGGCAGGACTTCCCATGTGTCTGTGTCTACAATGGGTCATGGCATTGGAGCATAAGCAGGTTACAGCTGTTGCTGGATAGCAGTCTGGAGCAACCAGCTACCTGGTAGCTGTATAGGCTTGCTAGACCCATTACTTCTGGGAGAATTCAGCACCACTGTGCATGTGCAGAATTCATGTTCCCTGAAGATTTTCCCCTCCCTGTAGAAAATATATTTGCCTAAAAGGCATTGCAGTGTTACCAACCAGGGGCTGCTGTCATGCCAGAAGAAAAGGCTACTGGCTTAGCCTGCTGTGCAGGGGGAGGGGAAAAGGGAAGGGGATAGGTTGTTTTCCTCACAGTGACTTGTCTGCAGGGCCAGCTGAAGAGACACAGGATAGGGGTGTATGTGGAAAGAGCAGGGCACATGTGGCTGCTGGGGAGGGGTCACATAGACTGCAGTTCAGAAGGACTGCGGGGGGTACAAAATGAGGCAGGGGCACAGGAGCTAGTGGGGTGAGAGCATTGAGCCAGGGGCTGAATGGGAGTGAGGGTGTAGGGCCATATGTGGGTAGAAGGTTGTGGGGTACAGGGACACACATGGCTGGAGGGAGGGAGTAGCTGTGTGAGGACACTTGGAGGTGAGCGAAGAGGGGTGGCTGAATGAGAGTGCAGGAACACATGGGGGCTGGGGTGGCTGAGTGGGAGTGTAGGGCCATGCAGGGTGCAGGGACACATGGGATGCAGAATCACTTGGGGATGGGTAGAGGAGGGGTGGCTGAGTGGGGGTGCAGAGATACATGGGGATGCGGGGGGAGGGTGCAGGGACAATGGGAACAGGGGTAAATGTACCTGACTGAATGGGAGAGGTTAGGGATCAGCCAGGGTCTGCTTGGGAGAGGCTCGCCAACTCCCTAACAATCACTCTTCCCTCAGAAAAGTGTTCCTAATTCTCCCACTCACACCCAGCAACCCTCCAAGTTCACTCCCAGGTTCCTTTCCAGCAATTACTTCCCTTTCCATCAGCTCATCCATTACTCCTAACTCCCCCAAGCCTTTGCATTGCTTCTGAGGGGTGTGGAAAATCCATTTCTGTATTTAAATGAATTACTACTCAAAGTTCTGTATTAATGTCTAGTAAGAAATCTGTCAAAAAAATATTCCTGAATCCTTTTTATTGTCTGTATTGTTACACACATACTTGCTGACTGGTATTTTGAAATAAATCATCAAAATGATTGAAACTGGCACGATTATATTGTGTTTGACAAAATATGCAGAATTTTAAAATATTGTGTGCAGGATTTTCAATTCTTTGGTGCAGAAGTCCCCTAAGAGTAACCTGTGGGGTCTTACAGTGTTTCATCAAGGATAGGAGCAGAATTCATCTATTAGAGAAACAGGAGTTACTTAAAAAGAAACCTGGCATAGACCATCACACACATATCACTTCTGTAGGGGAAAAAAGACAACCACAGGACACTGCAGATCCCAATAGGATGAATGAAGATAGTGATGGCTTGAAATGAAAGATAATGTATGCACCAGCTATTGTATATCCAGACAGGCATCAGTATTAAGAGGGTGGAATGTCTGTTTTCCAGGAACAATCAGTCTGTCATGTGTTAAAACTGGTAAAGACCAGACTTCAATAGTTAAGTGCTAGTTAACTGCTGACCCTATGATATGATTTCAAGGTAGAACAGCAAGGCCACACACAGGCTGAAGCAAGGTGAAAACTGTTAACGGTATGAACAACGGGAGTGAGTTTAAAGTCTGCATCAAATGTATTTTAAAAATGCTGTATGGAACAGAAATCTTCAGGGGAAAATGTAATAGATTGTGGTGTATTAGGAGAAAGAAAACTTCCTGTTTGTGGGTTTGAGTCAGGGTAGTAGCATGCTTCAAATTCTAGTTACTTCTCAGTAAAGTTCCAGTTTTATCTACTGTTTTCTTTGCAGCATTCAGAAGTGCCTAGATCCCACGATGCATTCCTAACACTTGGACATGAGAGCTTCATGAGCACATTCTTATCTTATCCAGGAAGGTCAGGCAGTCTACAGGTAAGGTAACACAATCTTCTAATGGATATCATTTAAATTTACAAGGATTCTTACAATTTCTAGTGTAAAGAAATAGTCAGAAGTTGTATATTTTACAATAAATGGCAAGTGACTTTACCTCTGACTTTATGCTAAGAAATCAGTTGTTACTGAAATGCAGATACACAGTAAGGCCCAGATCCTCAAGGGTATGTAGGCACCTATCTCCCATTTGCTTCAATAACCACTGGACTACAGCATCTTTCTCCTTCTCTCCCTGCAGTCCAGTTACTCTCCCACTGTGGATAAATACTGAAACAATCTTTAGGCCAGAGAGAGAGAGAGACTCTATAATCAGCAGCTGGGAGGTGGAAGACCCAGGGGCCAGTTCCCTGCTCCAATCACTCTTTCATTTATCCACAGTGGAACAGTTTCAACAGGAGAGCTTGAGGGAGTCCATGTCAAAATATCCCATAGCTCAGTTTTCTGCTAAAAGTTATATGGTGGGCACCACTTCCTCCTTCAGCTGGGGTTTCAGTTAACCCAATCTGGTAGGTGGCTTCTGAGCACACCTACCAGATTGGGCCCTGCAAGTGGCCTAGGTGGCCGATCACCTTTCTTCTTTTGGTTCATGAATTGCTCAGGAGCTTAGGCACGAGACAGGCATCCAGATACCTAGAGGGAGGCAGAAGCGTGCATGCCTAGGGACAGAAACTGGCACCTAGGTTTCAAAATTTTATTTTGAAAATGTAGGTGCCTATAAAGAGTTTGCATCCATCACAGTGGCCCCAAAATTGGGATTAGGCACCTAAATCTGATATTTATGTGCCAAAATCTGGGGGTTAGGTGCCTAAGTATCTTTGAGGATCTGGACCAAGTTGCCTTGCCTCACTGAACTGGTGGTATGAGAGCAATGAAAAGCTAGGCCGGGGTAGGCAACCTATGGCACAGGTGCCAAAGGTGGCACGCGAGTTGATTTTCAGTGGCACTTGCACTGCCTGGGTCCTTGCTACGGTCCAGGGGGCTTTGCATTTTAATTTAATTTTAAATGAAACTCTTAAACATTTTAAAAATCTTATTTACTTTACATACAACAATAGTTTAGTTATATATTAAAGACTTATAGAAAGAGACCTTCTAAAAACGTTAAAATGTATGACTGGCACGTGGAACCTTAGAGTGAATAAACGAAGACTTGGCATATCACATCAGAAAGGTTGCCAACTCCTGAGCTAGGCTGTTCTAAATAGTTTAAGACTGAATGCTTAAAGAATTTTTTTCTTTCTGAGAGACAAAGGGAAAATTTCCCAAGTGCCTGAATTGTTACCCAGAGGCTGTCTTGAGTGAATCATATGGAGTCTCACACTGAGGCCGGTAAGACTTCTTATAGTAATTAGAGTAGATAAAGACTAATGACAGTTGTGGTTAAATAAAATGCACTTATGAAGTTTGTTCTTTGTATGTACAAAGAACATTTTCCTTCTGGTTTGTGGGTGTATAATTTAATTCTTTAATTCAGAGTTTCTTTTTTGTAATGAGATCATAGTATTTATGTCACATCTATGAATACATTTGTCTTGCTATTTCCCCCCACATTTTGTATCTGCTGTTTAACTCCCTAGGGAATGATAATAACATTGAGTCTCATGAAAATATCGAAAAGGAGGTAGCCAGGTACAAACACAACAAGGGCTACTTGGTGATAATGCATGTTACTCTAAATTTTCTTTTTAAAATAAAATAATACATTCTCTTAATTTGGCCAGCTTTTGGGTTTGCAGGAGCCAGATCCGAGAGTCTCAGTTTCGTACCAAGCAGTACCTTGAAATCTAGTTAAATCATAAAACTAGTTTCATCTTTCCTCCAGAGGGAGGAGGCTGTATTAATACCTGACAGGGCTGGGTGTCTGTTACTTATAATTTGTGATTTGCAGGTCTGCCCATTGGACATAAGGCAGATAGGGAAATATCAGAGCATTTTAGACTCATAGACTTTAAAACCTGAAGGGACCATTGTGATCAAGTCTCACCTCCTGCACATTGCAAGTCACAGAACCTCACACACCCACTCCTGTATAGACCCAGAGCTTCTGGTTGAGTTACTGAAGTTCTCAAAGCCTTCAAGTTATATAAAGGCTCCACCATTTACTCTAGTTCAAATCAGCAAGTGATCCATGCCCCATGCTGCAGATAAAAGTGAAAACCCCCTCAGGACTTCTGTTAATCTGACATAGGGGAAAATTCCTTCCCAAATATGGCAAGCAGTTAGACCCTGAGCATGTCAGCAAGAATCACCAGCCAGACGTCTGGGAAAGAATTCGCTATGGTAACACAGGGCCTCCCCATCTAGTGTCCTGATTCTTGCTACTGGCAGTTGCAGATGGGCCACGACATTGTAGGCAATTTCATAGCATCCCCTCCATTTTGACCCAATGCCTAATGCCTTGCCTCAGCAAGGATTTGAATGCAGTTAATGGGCCTGTTGACAGGTTTTGTTTCCACATGCACATTAGTATAAGTCTGCTAAAGTTTTAAGTTACTGTACAAAACCTTTTACAATGGTTGAAATTCACCCTGATTCAAGGATACCTGGTGGTGTTGCTAGCAGTGTGGCTTCTGTGTAATGAAAAGAATATTTCTGCTACTCCTACAAAGATCCATAGGGCCATAGGAGATTGGAGATAGACTTGGAAAAGGGTCATAGGATCTGCAGTATGTATATCCAATTGAATGAAAATTCATTAGATGTGATAAAGTGGGACTGTGGCTACTATTCCAGGCTGTACGCTGGAACAGAGTGCTGAGCTGTAGTCCACATGCCCTGGATTCAGGGTGAGAGTGGAGTTTGCCTCCCCAAATGCTATGGTATAGTGTAGATAACCTAAAGGCTTTAACTCCAAGAAAATTACAAATTCTTTTGTGTGTACAGACAAATGTGTTATTCTCCTGAGCAAAAGGATTCTGTGAAGGAAATTAAATCCTTTTCATTAGTTAGAGAACAGATTGGGAGTTCCTGACTGCCAAATCCTTTGCGAATTATATTTAATTCTAGGACCAGATGGGGATGTAACTCTCATTGAAAGCACTTACTACCATGCCTTAATCAATGAGATGAGTCATGACAGTTTGACTGTTCTTGGTAATATTTGCAGAATTGGGCCCCAGAGTTAATACTACAGACCTGAATGCATTGTTTGCTTTTTCTTTTGATAGTCAACAGCTGGTGTCCCATCCCTATTATACACCATGTAACTATTAAATTGTGTCACTAAACAGAACTATTAAACTTTTTAAATGTAGGTTGTATTCTAAATATGAGCCAAAGAAGGGAATAGGTTTTACATTAAGATTACATGGATCTGTACAATTTAGTTTAATAGTTCCAGAGATTTAAAAAAAACAGGTTTATTCAAAAGAACAGATTTTAGGAGAAAATGTGGGACTATGATGATATAGAACAATATTCTATTATGGAAAAAGACTGTTTTAATAGTTGTGAGGGTTATACATTGTCAGTGTTTCCAAGTAGTTCACAGAGTTATGAAATAAGGAGTCCAATTCAATTTTATCTTTTATTGGCAATTCCAACAGTGTTCCTCTGTCTGTAACTGAAATCTGTCTCTTTTAAAAGGGCAATCCTGAAAAGACATGTCAGCCTCAACAGTAGACTCAGGAAGGCAACTGTGATGACAGAAACAACAAGGAGTCCTTTTGGCACCTTAGGACTAACACATTTATTTGGGCATGAAGTAAGTAGGTTTTAGCCCATGAAAGCTTATCAGATGCATGGAGTGAAAAATAGAGAAAGGAGTGTGTGTATATATATATATACAGCACATGAACAGGGATGTCAGTGCTAATCAGGCAAAATCAATTAAGGTGGAAGTGCCCAATTCTCAACAGTTGACAAGAAGGGGTGACCATCAAGAGAGGAAAAATTACTGCTGTAGTGCTAATGAGGCCAATGCAATCAAGGTGGACTTGGCCATTTCAATAGAAGAGACCACTTCTACCTTAACTGAATTGGCCTCCTTAGCACTGACCCCCCACTTGGTAAGGCAACTCCCATTTTTTCACGTGCTCTCTCTATATATACTGCTTACTGTATTTTTCACTCCATGCATCTGAGGAAGTGGGTTTTAGCCCACAAAAGCTTATGCCCAGATAAATGTGTTAATCTCTAAGGTGCCAAAAGGACTTCTCCTTGTTTATGCTGTTATAGACTAATACAGCGACCACTCTGAAACCTGGAGGGTAGAGTTTATCAGTATTTTTGTGCATGGTGGTCAACAATAGTTTGTTTTCTTATACAGGGAATTAATCACCATACACATAACTCTTGGGAGCAATAGGAGGTAGTAAGAACATCACAGTGATCAGTAGTAGATATGTTATTGTATTCAAAGTACTGTACTATTAAACCTAGCTCTAGCTTTTGATCTTCACCAATTCAAGGAAAAACAGACGTTTCAGATTCTATGTTATGCATCATGTCACTGGTGAAGTCACAAGCAGCAGTGAGCTCATCCTGTGGGGTGTCCCACCGCCCAGGGCTCAATCCTGAGCGGGGCCTCTGGGTGCCACTAGAATACAAACCATATCACCTCCTTTGTGCAGGCTGGAAACTGAGGCACGGGCAGGGGTTGATTTGCCTAGGGTCACTCACTCGGGGAAACGGTGGCCGCGCTGGGAGGAGAGCCCAGCCCTAAACCTGGGCTCACCTCTGCCCCGCACCTACTGAGATTTGAGCGGCTAGGGCCCAAGCGGAGGAGAGCGGGGTGGCTCAGCGCGGAACCCCGGTTGTGGGCAACGGGGCTGAGCCGGAGGAGTCACCGCGCCGCTCCCCGTTCAGGGGGAGGGAGCCCAAGCTGCAGCCTCCCGGTTGCGGCGGCAGGTGGCACTGGCGGCTGTCGCGCTGGGCCCCACGGAGCCCCGCGTGTGCGAGCGGGGCAGGGGGCGGCGCTCGGAGAACTTGATCCGCTCCGCGGAGTCCGACTTGGCGCTGTCGCTCGGCGGCAGCAGCAGGAGGCGGCGGGTTCCGGCTCCAGCCCCGGGCGGAGGCGCTGAGCGGAGCAGACGGCAGCCGCGGGGGAGGTAGGAGCTGCCGCCCCTTCCCCCGCGCCGGGCACCCCGGGGCAGCCTCTTCCCCAGTGGGCACCCGGAGCTCCGCGCTCCTCCGGGCTCCTGGGCAGCGCTGCTGCTGGCCATCCCCAGCTCCGCGCGGACTCTTCCCCGCATCCGCTCTGACCCCCGCCGAGCTCCCCTTGCCCTGTCCCCGGCGCGGGGGCTGCTTTGTCTTGGGGGAGCCACCGCGGTGTGTGAGCCGCTGGGGTCCTCCGTTCCCGTGGGTCCCGGCCGGAGCAGCCGGGCTTGAGTGCGGGGCGGCCCCTGTTCTTCCTCCCCGGCGCTCCCAGTGGGAGTGTCACTTCCCCCAGTCCTGGGCACCTCGCCCGGCGCCAGCGTGGGGCATCTATGTAGCCCAGTCCTGTTAGAGGCGGCCAGGAGGCGCGCTCCGGTTCGGGTGTGTCCCCAGTAGCCGGGGTTGGGAGCTCCTAGGGCGGGGGCTCGGTTTCGTGCGGACTGGTGCCCTGCTTAGCGCAGCGGGGTCTGGTTCGCAAAGGGACGCTCGGGTGCTGCTGTGCTACCGCTAATTCATAATAATAGTGCCGCAGTTCCCAGCGCAAAGAGATGGGGTGAGATTTTCAGAAATTACAGCCCCCAAACTATCCTGCTGTAACCCCCTACCCCAAACAGCCCCCAACAAACTCCTCCCTTTTGACACTGAAGATTAAGCTGTGACAGCCCATTGAAGTTTAATGACATTGTCTTCACTGGGGAAATTGTGTGTTCTTACCTCGACATAAGGAAGACAAGGCAGTTTGTAGCTTTTGCTCATGCAGAGTTTATCTCAACCTGCCAACACATTTTAAAACTACAAACTGCTTTCTCCTTGCTAGGATTTCCCTTTCTCTTACCATGTGTTAGCTAACAAAAGGTGAGAATGTATCTTTTTTTTCCTTTTTATTGTGGACTAGCCAATGAGATTTTGGCCCCTAAATTCCTAAGGGTATGCCTGCACAGCCACTGGCAGCAGATGTCTTCGTCCCCGTGGACAGTCTTGGGCTTGTGCTAGCCAATGTAGACAGCGCTTTGAAGTTGTGGTTGGGTGGGTGTGGGGCTGGGACCACAGCAGCAACTTCAGAGCTGTCTGTGCAGCTATTTTTAGAATGCCATTATGCTACAAGCCCCAGTAGCTGGAGTCTCTCGGCCCAGGCTGGGAGATTTGCTTCTGTGGACTGTGTAGACATAGCCAAAATAATTTTACCCATTGGCTTTGTCTGCGTGGGAAAGTTTGTCAGTATAATGTAAAGCGTGACTTTACACCTGTATGGTTATCCTGGTATGACCTCCCTCTGTGGACACTAATTCTGGTATGAGAATGGCTTTTTTTTTAAGTTTAGGTTGTTGCTTGTGGTGGGGTATAAGATAAACCAAGAAAAGTTACTCTTATCTGAACAAATGTGTCCACACAGGGAGGTATAATTAGTAAAACTTCCTTATAGACAATTCCTTAGGTGCTTTTGAAAATTTTACCCGAAGTTTTGCTGATTAGAAGTTAAGCTTCTAAACACCTATATTGGAATTAGGAGCCGAAGTCATCTAGGTGTCTGAAAATTTTACCCCTAGCTTGTTACTTGCCAGTCTGAATGGTCTATAAGTGACAGCATACCAGGCAAGTAACTTTTTTAAAATGGCTAAATAAATAATAAGTAGTAATAATAAAAAATAGAAAAATCCCTCATGATCCCAAAGGCTAGACAATATCACCTCCTCTCCCCTGTTGACCGCTTTGACACCTGATTTGTTTGCTTCCCTCACAAGTGTCTGTGCTTTCTTCCATTCCATCCTCCACTCATGGAATAGTGCTCCCTGAACTGATCTGTAAGGTGGCTCCACTCTCATTTAAATTCTTTCTCAAGACCCACTTGTGCCATGATGCCTCTAAGAAATTAGCCAGCCAATAGCTAGCTGGACCCTTAGGCCTCAATCCTGGAAATCTTAATTTTATGCATGTAAATACAATGCACCCTGGGTATAATGAGCCCTTTGGGATCCAAGCCATTTGTTCATTATAACCAGAGGTTTGTTATAGCAAAAGAGACCCGCCATGGTGCAATGGGGAGGAGGAGGCTGGAGGAGCTCTCTTGTGCAGCTGCGGGGCTCAAAAGTGGGATCCAGGGACTTGGTTCATTATATCCGAAGTGTTGTTGTTATGAAGGGTGGTGTTATAGCATGTGTGTACTGTGATCCTATTGACTTCAGTGAAACTAAGTGCATGGAAGATTGTATGTGGGTGTTTTCAGGAATGGGGAATTAGACAGAAGCTCTGAGTTGGGACTGTATCTTCCTGTTCATGTGGTCAGTGCTCAATACATCACAGTTGCAACCAGAATATACATACTGTACTGATAATTAGATTTGTGCCTGCACTGGTGTGCTTCATAACACTAGCCTTGCAAAAAAAAGTGTTGGCCGTTCTTGTAATGTCTTAGGGCTGATTTACAATAGGAATTTACATTGGCATACTTGTGTCTCTCAGAGATGTGAAAAATCTACCTTCCAGAGGGGCATAGCAATGCTGACCTAACCGCTGATATAGACAGGCCTGTGTCGCCAGAAGAATTCTGTCAACTAGCCTTCGTCCCTTGGGGAGGTAAATTACCTGCACCAATGAGAGAATGCTTCCTGTTGGCATAGGTAGTGTGTATATTGAAGCACTGTAGTGTTTTCAGTGTGTGTATATATATATATATATATATATATATATATATATATATATATGTGACTGGGGCCCTAAAGGGGAGCCAACTGTGGTCAGTCAATTATGATGAACTGCAAAGAATGGGACAGACAATCCCCATAAAGCTGGTGGATATTCCAATACGTAGATTTACCAAGTCAGCATAAAACTGCTTTTTCATTACCTTACTCTTACTGGTTACTCAGAAGTCCGAAAAACACAGTTCCTTGACAATGATCCAGCCTCAGGCCTCCATCTGGGTACCCATGTCAAATGTGATGTGAATCTTGTTTCATCATATAAAAGAAAAGGTTCTACCAGTCCCAAAGGATTGGACACATTATCCGCCAGGTTAACGAATGCTACAGATCTTACCCAAATACATGCTACAGCCAATTCTTATTAACTAAAATTTAAAGGTTTATTTATAAAAAGAAAGAAAGGTGAAAGTTAAAATTGGTTAAATGACTCAATTATATACACTAATGGCAAAGTTCATGGCTGAGGCTTGTAGCGGTGATGGAATAAACTGCTGGCTTAAGTCAAGTCTCTGAAGTACATTCACAGCTTGGATGGATCATTCAGTCTATTGTTCAGAGCTTCACTTTGTAGCAAAGTTCCTCCAGAGGTAAGAAGCAGAATTGAAGTCACAATGAAAGTGTTCCCAGGGCCTTTTATAGCTCTTGCCATATGGAGTGTATCCTGTTCTTACTGTGGAAAATTACAGCAAGGAGATGGAGTTTGGAGTCACGTGATAAGTCACATGTTCATGCCCAGTTTCCCTTAGTCATTGCAGGAAGCCATTACCTACACTGCAGACTACACATTTACATGACAGTCCACTCAGTGTAGATGGGTGTCTCCCATGGACCATTATCAACCAAGTGTTTCTTGATAAACCACTTAATTTTGAACAGTCCCTCCAAGATGTGCTGGGCATTACCTTATGGGTGTTACCCCAGGAGCAAACATTTGAAATCCAAGTATAGAGCCAGTACTTATAACTTCACATACAAAATGATAAACGCAAATAGGTAGCATAATCAGAACCAGCAAGTCATTACCTTTTCATAGACACTTCACTCTACAACTTTTGTAGAATATTTGCTGCAAATGTATAACAGCTGCAACAATAATCTATGTGGACATAATTTAATCAGATAACGTCACAACATACCATTAACTATGATGTTTTTAAGTGATGTAGTACGTCAGGTGTCATTTTTTTAAAAAAAAATTCAATGTTTTTGAAGTTCGCTGCCTTTAATGTATTTAAGGAAAGTCCATTTTTTTTCAGTGTACCGAAATTTCATCCTAACATTTTTTTTGTTTGGAAAAGACTTTTTGACTTTTATTGAATCTCCCTTGAAATTTCTTGTGTTGTGCATACATTGGGTCCTTTATTGAACATATCAGTTTTACATAGAGCCCTACCAAATTCACGGTCAATTTTGGTTAATTTCACAGTCATAGGATGTTAAAAAAAGTAAATGTCATGATCTTGGCTAATTAAATCTGACATTTCACAGTATTGTAATTGTAGGAGTCCTGACCCAAAAAGGAGTTGTGGGTTGGGGAGGGCGGGTGATGTTGCAAGGTTATTGTAGGGGGTGGGTTTTGATACTGTTACCCTTACTTCTGTGCTGCTGGTGGCAGTGCTGCCTTCAGAGCTGGGCAACTGGAGAGTGCGGCTTCTTTATCTGTGAGCCCAGCTTTGAAGGCAGAGCCGCCACTAGCAACACTGCAGAAGTAAGGTTGGCATGGTATGTTATTGCCACCTTTTCTTATGCGCTGCTGCCTGCAGAATGGGGCCTTTAGTCAGCAGCTGCTGCTGTCTGGCCACCCAGCTCTGAAGATAGCAGTGCAGAATTAAGGGTGTCATGTTATAGCCGCCCTTACTTCTGTGCTGCTGCAGGTGAGGTGCTGTCCTCAGAGCTGGGCACCTGCCCAACACCCACTGCTCTCTGGCCGCCCAGCTCTGAGGGCAGCACTGACATAAGGGTGATAAGACCATGACCCCCCTAAAATAACCTTGCAATCCCCCTACAACTCCCTTTTGGGTCAGGACCCCCAATTTGAGAAATGTTGGCTCCCCTAAGAAATCTATATAGTATACGTTAAAAGCACACAAAAGACCAGATTTCACTGTCCTTTATGTGTTTTTCATGGCCGTGAATTTGGTAGGGTCCTAGTTTTACAGAATTTTTGCCTCTTAATTTCAGTAAAATATGAGTTCCTTGAAAAAGTGGAAGAAAAGAAAGAGTTAAGAGATGTTCATAACCATGCCTGTCCGAAGACTGAATTCTCTTGGCTGATCACTTTATGTAAGTGCTAGGAAAACAGAATGACCAAGAGGATGACCTTATTACTGCCGATTAAGGAACAAGCACCAATTTCATCCAAAACTTTACCTTTTTAGAATATTTATGCTATCATTCTTTATATGTGGAGAAAAAAATCTCTGGAGCAAGGGGATCTAGCGTTGAGTAGCTGCATGAACTGTCACACATTGTAATAAAGTTATTGTGCCAGCATTACAATAATAATGGGATGCTAGACTAACAGATTTTGGCAATGAGTAGTTTTAATACTGATGCCCTGTTTTGACATCTGTGGAAGGAGGATTAAAGCAGACAGAATTGGTAATGGGCGAGTGTGAGTGGAATGAAAAGGGAAAGCTTCTTAATTTTAATCTCTTCTCAAAAAGGTGACTAAAAGTAGCAGAGAGGAATAAATCATATTAACCTTAGTGGTTTTTAATTGTAGTCATTTAAATATTTTGTGTAAACTCAGCATTAGTAAAACACTACTTTAATTTTTATAACAGGCAATATGTATGCAGGCAGTTCCTTGTCTCCTAGAGAGTTTCTGCTAGACCATCCCCTCCCCAAATAGAGGGAGTCTGATTTGCTACAAAGGTGCCTACGGCAATGCCTCCATAATTAGGGTTACGTATTAGAATGGTCTTAAAATGGGCCATAAATTCCTGCTTTTTGTTTTTTTCTTTTTGTAAAAGTAGGTGACCAATTGTTGTAACATTTTAAGCCCTCTGAATTTTCTCTGCAGCTCTTGTCTGATTTTTCTTCATACATTTTTAATAGGAGGTCTTTGAAATGGGCTCTGGCTGAAATTTTTCTGTGGCAATCTGACTTTTTGTTGTTGACTTTTTCTTTTTGAAACAAGACTGTCCATCTGCGCAGAGCTTGGCAGGAGGTGGATGATCTGAGTAGATATGGTGCAGTCAGTAGGCTTTTTTTTAATTGGATTTAGGCTTGTTTTTAGTAGCTGTTTACATTATTATTGAAATCCCCCACAAAAGAGCAAGCAGATCTGAGCGATGCAGGCTCGGAATACAAAATCTTCCCTGTCAGGTGCTACCTTTCCTGTCACTTTTTCGCATGGTAGAGAAGGATTTCCTGTCAAGTTGTTGACACACAAAGTTTTCGGCACAGCTACTGATGGAGAAAATCTTCTGCATCAGCTGCTGCACTTCTACCTTCACCAAAAGTTCTTCCAAAGTTCCCACCCTGACTGTAGTGTTACAAAAATCTAGACGATGAATACACAACTTTATTCTTTAAGAATAAAGAACTTTAAGAAGCAATTAGGGTTGATACACTCACAACCAACAAGTCACTAAATCACAAAAGCAAAGAAATCAAAAGTTAAGCAACCTAATGTTGTATATCCTCTACTCTTCCCCCACATACCTGACTACAAACACTCTACACCATAGATCAGGCCTGCACAACATGCGGCCCAGGGGCCGCATGCGGTCCGCACAGGTTCACTGTGCGGCCCGTGGGGGGTGAGTAGGGGTGGGGCACGGCAAGTGGTGGGGTGGGGGGAAGTGGATGGGGGCGGGGCTTTTTGGCCCGCAGCTGGTTTTTTTGCAGTAATATGGCCCTCGCTGCTTTCCGAGTTGTACAGGCCTGCCAGAGACCAAGCACTGGACACTTAGTTCTGTCTCTGTGATTCTCAACCAGTGGTCCAGGGCCTCTTTGGGGTTCGCAAGCAGGTTTCAGGGGGCTGCCAAGCAGGACCAGCATTACAGTTGCTGGGACTCAGGGCAGAAAGCTGAAGTCCCACCGCATGGGGCTGAAGCCCATGGCCTGAGCCCTGCCACCTGCGGCTGAAGCCAAAGCCTGAGCAACCTAGCTTTGTGGGGCCCTGTGACATGGGGCTCCAGGCAATTGCCCTGCTAGCTATCCTAACCTGGCCCTGCTTTTATCTGCAGAAAACCAGTCTTTGTGGCACAGGTGGGCCTTGGAATTTTGAGAGCATGTTGGGGAGCCTCAGAAAGAAAAGATTGAGAACCCCTGCCTTAGACAATACCTTACAACACTCCCTTTATCATCCTTCTGCAAACACCAAAACTCCCACCATAACCGACTACTACGCCAAACATCTGCAACTGCTAGTGTTCCAGAGGTGGGGAATCTGATAAAAGGGTGTAGACAGAAAGATTTGTAGAAGGATAAAATGGATGGAGCCTTTTGTAGGTGATTCAAGATGGATTTAGAAACTAGGGTATGAGAAGGCATGATGCTCCACTGAATGGTTTTGAATACATTTGGTTAGCAAGAGTGGACTTGGCTAGACTGCGTTCAAAACTGTCCTCAAAGACTCTGAAGTGTCTGTTTAAAAGAAAAATCTTAACACCTCAAACACCCCAGTTTCTTAAATTATCATTGGAGAGCAGTTTTGACCGGGGTTGGGCTGTATCCACATTTGCTGGCTGTATTCAAAACCGCTCCAGGAGTTTGTATACAGTTTGTAGTCATGACTAATCATGAATTAATGATGATGGAGCCACTAAAACAGAAGTACTGCATTGAGTCACATTCAAAAGGTTATTTATAAAAATACTTTAGCTTGGCTAGAAACCTTTCCCTTTTTTAAAAATGCTTTAAATCTGTAGGAAATTTTAAGAATATCATTAGTCCATGTGGAGATTTTAAATCAAGGAATTTCTATTTGCAAGTATTTTGAGAGGTACATGGTAATTATACTGAAATACCATAATGATTGTCTACTAAATTTCATTTTACAGTATGGCTTTTTTCTGTGTAGCATCTTTCAGGTAAAATGTATCTTGAAGTGCCTTAAAGAAGTAAGTGTAGGGATAACCAACATGGAGGTGGCAAGTATAAATTAAAGCAGTCAGTCATAAGGTCAGTAACAGGGTGATAATGACTTAAATTTATGTTAAAATGTATATAATCCCTTCTATCCAGAAAGATACCAAATACTTTCTAAATCATAAGTTACTTCATTTGCCATATACGTGGTGAAACAGTAACTCCTCAGTTGAACACTATAAAACTACGCAACAGTTAAAGGCAGAAAAGCATGATTACCTTCTCTTAAAACGGCACAGGGTACTCCAGATAGATAGGCTGCTTGTAAGTACTTGGGCCTCCGTTTAATTGTAATCAGCGAAGCTCCATGCAGGAGCATTCATGCGATTCTCTTTGCAGTATCAGGATCCTGGTTTGGAATTTGGCAACACTCAGGAGTTAGCATTCCATTTTTGTGTGAAGTGTCATGTGATCTTTGATTACGGTTGCCCAGTACCTTGATTTTTGTCTCACTCAGAGAAAAAAATTGAGGCATATGCAGAGGAGGTGATGAAAGATGAGACTTGTAGTGATGGAGCTGATATCTTGGTACATGTTATATATACATCCAGTGGTATTTTAGTATACTGCATGTATTTTAAATGTAATTGGCTGATCTTACGGAGCACAGATATTTTCATTGTGCTGTATAGTAATGAAATATGGAATATGTGCCAGGCAATCAGATTGAACAGACAGCCAAGGTAGAGGCTTGATCATGCCTGAAGCAGCACCTGACACTTAGGGCATAAACAGGATTCAGAATCAGATTGGTGGCAAGTTGATCCTATTGATTTAAACAAAATAAAATAAAAATCCAGGCAACAAGGAGTAAAATTACTTCAACAAGAAGACATATGTAGAATATGTCTACTAACTAATTTTTTGGGCTGAAATAATTAGAGTTGTTTTCTGAGCCAATCAGAAAAGAAGATAGTCAATAATGCTGCGGTGAGTAAGCATTACTCAGGTGACCCATCTGTTAGACACAGTTTTCAAAACTACATTAATCAGTTGATATAATAAAAATAAAGTCAGCATCACAGAAATGTGTATAGGATTACTGTGTCCTGTTTTGAAAATAAGCCCTATGGCTTTATCCTAAAATCTGTTTTGATAAATTGCACAACAAACCAGGAGTATTTATGCAGATCATTATCCTGTGATGTTCTTTTTCCATTGATGTTCTCCTGTGAGTGAAATACAGAGACTGTATTGTTAATGATTATTTTAAAGGGACAAACTTATACCCGCACCAATTTTTACCATACTCACTTCATCTGACTTTCTTCACGTTTCTGTTCTTGGGCTGACTTATGCTCCCCAGGTATTCAGACTTCTGTTTCGTGCTACTTGAATTTCAGCTAATCTTTTGGCTGTCATCAGTGGGAATTTCTATCTGGCCTATGATTCCTGAAAGGAATTTCTTGGAAATAAATGGGAAAACAAAACACAAACTATTGTGCGAACATCGAGTTTGCATAGGAAAGCATTTAGAAGTCAGAAGAAGTAAAAGTTCAGGTGGACTGTGCAACTATCAATTGGCCTGCTAGTGCATACGTTGTCCAGTAGCCTTTAATTGAAAGATCTCATGCTATTTCCACCACTTTGCTTGTTGTACGGTTGTGGGGCTCAAGTTGCTTTATAGTCTCACATACTGTTCCGTTGCCATTTTCCTCAAGAAAATATGTCATTCTCTGTAGCTATGGGGTGGAATCATCACTGAACTTTATCCCTATTACGTGCTCTAGAATAGATAAATCTCCAGTGAAATGCTGGGTTGAAGAAAATAGAAGACTCTACCTGCTCCTAATGCACCACTAGCCCAATGTCGGGTAGGAGGAAGCTAAACTTTCTAAACAGCGTCTTAGCTGTGTTCCTGCAGAGCTGAGATGAGAGAGTGTCTTCAGTATATGCTGCTGCCCATCAACACTAGCTGAGGGAAAGAAGAGTGAGCATGGTCTGCTGGGATGGAGAGCCACACCTACCCAGCTCTTTTGGATAGAGGGGGCAGGAAGCAGTTCTGGCACTTAACTGCTTCACCGCTTTATCTCAGCTCTGTGATAGCACAGTGTAGATAAAAGTGAAGGTTAGATAAGTGATTAGGAGACTCACCATTCAAGGAGAGGGAGCAGCTGCTGTAGTAGGAGTAGGACCACAAAAAAAATCTTAGGATGGGAACCAGAAATCCAACCTGGGAAGTAGAGAGCATAGAGATTTTTTATTTTTACTGGTTAACACTTTAAGTATAAAGGTATGGTAAAAAACCTAGTGACAACTACTGCAGAAGAAAATCATTTTATTTTAGAGTTAGTGAGAATCAAGTGAACTCTAATGGTTAGATGCTATAGGATTTTAAGTTAGTTGCCAATGAAGGGAAAGTCAGCTAGATGACTGGATGCAAGGTTTGGCTTAAAATGGTAGGGAAGTTCTAGGCCAGGGGTGTGCAAACTTTTTGGCCTGGAGGGCCAGGTCAGGAAGCTGTGCCTCCCCAAACAGCCTGGCCTCACCCTTTATCCAACCTCCTCCCACTTCCTGCCCCCCTTAGAATCCCCGACTCATCCAACCCCTCCCTCTCTTTGTCCCCTGATCACTTCCTCCAGAGACCTCCCTGCCCCAACCATACCTCCAAGACACCACTCCATCTAAGCCCCCCTGCTCCTGGTCCTCTGACCGCCCCCTCCAGAGACACCCCACTGCCCCTAAGCACCCCCTGGAACCCTCCCCTCCATCCACACCCCCGCTCCCTGACAGAGCCCCGGGACTCCCACGCCCTATCCAACCCCCCCGTTCCCCATCCCCTGACCGCTCCACCAGAACCTCCGCCCCATTCAACCACCCCCTGATCCCTGTCCCTTTACTGCCCCCTAGGACTCCCTGTCCCTTATCTAAGCCCCGGCCTCTTTACCACACTGCTCACAGCAGTGGTCGGAGCCAGACACGCTGCTGCACAGCACTGCCCCCCAGAGTGTTGCCCATGCAGCGGCATGGCTGTGGAGGGACAGTACGGGGAGTGTCCCTGGCGAGCTCAGGGGCCGGGGAGGATGGGCCCGCAGGCCAGATGTGGCCCACGGGCCATAGTTTGCTCACCCCTGTTCTAAGCTAATCTGGTAAGTGGACGGAAGAGTTAAGAGAAGAGTGGGCAGAAGCGTTTAGTCAATTATTTTTTGACACATTAAAACCCAACTGGACTCTCCGCAAATGCATTGATTCTGTGATCGAGAAACAATACACCAAAACAGAGTGGATCCAATAACAATGATACATTCTCAACCCTAGTGCCACAGAAGGTGTGAAATTTAGAGGGTGATACTGAACAGGTGGAAAACAGCTGGAGATACAGGATCACATTGGAGTTCAAAAAAGCCTAACTGACTTAAGAGTACAAGTAGCATTGACTTTCTGCAAGATGAGGACAATATGTAACTTTTATTATGAGATAGATAAGCAGAAAGAAATGTATTCCTTCATACTAGTACTAATTCAAGTGTTGAACAAGGTGATGGCAGAGTAGTCTGCAAGATTTGATTATTCCAGACAACCTAAATATTTTGTCTCCAAAATTCATGATTGATCACCGTACTTTGACCTGAGCCTGTGACTTGATCACCAGTTAGTTCTGGCTGGATCACTGCAAGACATATCTCCAAAGATAGTGTTGAAGGGAGGAGAGTGGGGGTGGGGAGGAATATCTTCAAAAGAAGAGAATGTAGAGAGATTGGAGTAGTGGAGGGCAGAATATGCATGCAAAGGATTAGATAATGAAACTGAAGATGAGGGGAGTGTGTGTGTGTGTGTATCTGCTTGTGTGTGTGGGGATAATAATCCACATCATGAGGGAGGCCTTTCAACAATTCAAAAGTGTTAAAAATTCAACCTTCCCTAGCCCCACCCTGCAACTTTTTTGAGATCATAATGTTTTCTGTTGTCCCACAGTTTGTGAACTGTATGTTTTCTGTTTACACTCTAAGCCCTTAAAAGGCATGGTGATACAGTTCTGAGTGTATGGAGGCTACTTAAGATTTGAAAGTATCAGGGCATGTGTACACTTCAGAATTAAGTTTCATTGATGTACAGCCATCGCAGTAATTAAATTGGTTTTGTATGTCCAAACTAGCTCCTTCTGTGTGGTGGAAATCCTTACCAGGAGCACTTGAGCTGGCTGTCAGTGTAGGGCCTCATGGGGCACTGACAACTAGAGCCCCGCCGACCAGGATGACAGCCGCCAGGGGCTGACAATTGGAATAGTCAATACAGTGTCTATACTGACACTATGTCAACCTAGCTACACTGACCTAAGCGCTACGCCTCTCATGGAGGTGGAGTTATTAAGTTGGTGTGGTGATCGACTTATATTGGCAGGAGCACCATTGTAGTGTAAATGCTTACAGAGTTAGATCGACGTAAGCTGCCTTCTGTCAACCTAAACTCAGTAGTGTAGATCAGGCCTCGGTCATTCCATATCCACTGGTGCATTATTATAATTTAATTAAATGTGTATGTTCTGTGATATTTGCAGTCAATCAGTGTTACTGCAGGAGTTGGGAGGCTTGCCTCAGTATGGAATTCCGCTGTGCTGCAGAGTGCATGGGGCCATCAGTACTTCTCTGCCTCCTTTCAAGTTCCAAATTAATTTTGAAGTAGCTTTATTAAGAAAGTGATGCTCAATTTTTTTTTTTTTAAGGCAGGAATGTATTTTTACTTCTCTCGACATCCAGATGGCTGAAGGGAATTTTTTCATTTTTTTTTTTTAACCTTTAGAAACCCGCCATCTCACTAAATGGAGAAGGGAGTGACAGGGATTACCCTGAATTCTAGCCCTTTCATATGATGTGGTTTTTGGCATATAAACATACCGGTTCAGGAGGTTTGTGAAGCCTGTATCTTGTGGGGCCTGCACAGTGAATCCCTCAACAGCTTTGTTATCAGACAGCAATTTGGAAGAAGGAAAGAGCAAGAATGAAATTAGCCGTGAAGCAGTGTTAGGCAGGAAGAGGCACTGCAGGCTGCTCATGCTAAGATTTCACAGACAGTCTGAATTAGTTAGGAAGGAGTGAAAGGAGCTGTTGAACCAAAACGTGACATCGTGTCTCACTACTTCTGAGGAAAAGTGGGATCGTGGTGTACGAGGTGGCCAAATGAAGCCTGACCTAAGAACACCCACTTGTGTTTTGTTCTGTGCAGGTCTGTCTCTCTCTCGTTGTCTCACCGATAAGTATACTATGTTCACTAACACAATTACCTTATATTAACAATTTTCTTTCAAGCAAGATCTTTGAGTCCGGTCAGACCTAAGTATGGATAATTTAAGCTCTAAAAAGCAATGTTTCAGCACATTAAGAGCATGTGAAAATGGAAGGGGAGGGTTGTCAAGGTTGTAAGACACCTTTTAATATTATAGTAATAGTTTCTGGCATAGCTGTGTAATACTTTTAATGGGGGCATGCCATAAAGTCTAAAACTAAAGGATTTGTTTATGATCAAAAGTTATTTGAAAACTGTTAAGCTACATAATTTGACAGATTTGATTATCAAGTAATATCTTTTTGGGGGGCTGAGGGGGGGTTAATGTACAGTGAAATCTATGATCCAGTATCTTCTTTTCCATTGTGAAATATATTCTAAAATTCTCATTTTGTCTTAAACTTGAAACCATATAAGTCTTAATAGCAACTTCTTCATTTACAGAAATTTTATAGCAGCAGTTTGTAATTGGTTTTCTGCTGCAATGATCTAGTTTCTCAATCTTCATTTTGGTAACCTAAAAATGTGAAGAATCCTTTGAGGCTTTTTTAAAGGATAGTCATTTGTACAAGTATGTGACTCACTTAGCATAACATGAATACTCCCAATAGGCTGAAATGTAAATTTAACAGCACATTGTGGGGTGGGCAGAGGAGTATGAAGGGAATAGCAAAAAGTACTTGGCTTCTTTTAAGTTAAAGAGCTAGTGAAACACAATTGGATACAACATTTCCTTGTACTTAATGCACTGGTAGTAGATCTTTTGCTGTTTTCTTCTTTTCTTTGTTGGATGCAAGGAATGTGGATGATGGCTAAAATTTTTCATCTGGAGTAGAGGATTGCAACTAGTGGCAGGATATGGTATAAATTTTTCCCCAACAGATGTCAAAGAAGTAATAGTATGTCTTTGGAAATTCAAAGATTTACAGCAAATATGTTGTTTAATTTTGTCATATGGTATGATAACACACACATGCAATACAAGCAATTTTTCTAAAAAAATCCCCTATGGATAGGTCTGTAGTGATACTAAAGTCTTCCTTTTGTTTAGTAAAGGTTATTGGTAAGTAACTTACAATGGTATTACTTATTTATCATGTTGGCTAAGCTTTTTATTTGTTTTTCTTAGCTAATGGGACTATAACAAATGTTAATTTTTTAAATTTGAGTGTCCAAAACTAGAAAATCTGAAATGGCTTTGAGATATTACATGTGTAGATCATTTGCTGAAGCTATGGTTCTTAGTCACTGCCAAAAAATGTAACAAAATGGTATTCAGTAGTGTATGAAGAGCCACATTTTACTATTACTTTGGTGTAAATTGGGTGTAAGTCCGTTGAAGCCAAGGGACAAATTTAATTTGATTGGAAACATCAAAATAACTAAAGCTAACTATAAACAGAGCCACAAAACGAGATACGTATATAATTACTTTTTACATGCATCTGTAAACTCTATATTGAAAAAAATCAATAAATTTACTATATCATGCATTTTTGCTCCTGTATTTGTGGTCACAAGCTTCTGTGCACAAATACAGAAATAAGCATAGCAAGATAACCCAGATACGTCATATTCTATCACCAGTTACTTCTTAATGATCTTCTGTTCTTGATCAGGTGCTGCAAAAATAAAACTGCTTTGATCCTGTTTAATGCTTGTAATCATAACAGAAACCATAACAAACACAAACTTAGAATAAATGCATAACAACAGTTCTGTTACACACAACAATCTCAGGGCTCCCCAACCATGTTTATAGCTTGCAGCTGTCCTGCTAAAGAACCATGTAAATGGAAAATACTGTATAAAAAAAATTGCACGATAGATTATCTTGATATTGAGATACATATCCTAGACAGTTGGCTATTTGAAATACAAATTACATATAAGCATAAAGACAGAATTCTAAGTTGAATTGGGGAAGAGTTGGGTGGGGACAGCGGCTAAGCAATTGTGTGGGGTTTAAAGTACCTAGAGTTACACAGGCCGTGTCTACATGACAGCTGCAATGCTTCAGTGTAGACAGCACATCGATAGAAGGGGTTCTCCCATCACTGTAGTTAATCCACTTCCCCAAGAAATGGTAGCTATAGCGACAGAATAATTATTTCATTGACCTAGCGTAGTCTATCCCGGGGCTTAGGTCAGTTTTACCCCATTGCTTCAGGGTGTGAATTTTTCATACCCCGCACAACATAGCTAGATCGACCTGCCTTTTATTGTAATCCTGGCCACAAACTCTACAGAAGAGACCAGATTAAAAGGGTGGATTTATGTTTCGTAACGTAAATGACAGAGAACAAGGACCTTAGACGGGGATAAAATTATCTGGTGCAAATTAGAGACAAAGGAAATCTATCTGATAGGGTTTGTTATAGGCCATCTGATGAGACGGATCATCAGCATGAGTATCATTAGAAATACAGAGGGCTTGTGGAAAGGACAAACAAATTAATAATTGGAGAAATAATTTATACATTTACAGACTTATGGCTGCAGTACTCCATTGGAAGAATTGAGCAGTAGTCCTATGGGTAAGGGTGGATGACAATTCCTGCCTTCCTTACATCAACGATAAAGAACAGAATTATGCAGAAGCAATTTTAGATTTGGTTCTGAATGCCACAGAAGACCTGATTGCAGATGAAAATAAAAGAACTAATAGAGTACAGTAAATACTTGAACTAGTCTACAGAATACAAGGATTTCAAAACTGACCTCCACCATAGCATTTTGTCCAAACGTTTTCCAAATTAAAATATTATTTTATGTAAAATAAAAAGGAGTTAACAAAACAGATGTAACAATAAGTACAGCTCATAATCTCTTCTGGGTGGAATCCGCTTTGTCTTCTTCCCACCCTTTGTTTCCTGTCATGGCTAATTTAGACTATTGTAAGCTCCTCAGTGCAGAGATCTGTTATTTTTTGTCTTGTCTGACAGACCTATTACAGCTCTTTATAAATATAATGCTAAAGGCAGGAGAGAGTAGAACAATTGCAATAAGGATATTGCCATACTCCTTGAAAGGCAAGGTGAGACAGCAAGTGTTACTCCTCTGAACTAGAGACAATTCTGAAAAAAAAAGAATGAATCCCCTTCCCTCTATTTGATATCATCTTAGACTAGTAGCAAGGGAAGACTCTTGGGGGAGGTAGTGCAGAGCCTAGAAAATAAAGTCACAGTGCAGTCACCACCATTGAGAATTTTTGTGAAACTCTTGCAGCATATATGCAGTAGCTGTAGTAAAAGCATTAAGAATGTGGAGGGGAAACGCACACTCCAGTAGGCGGCTCTAGATAAACTGCTGTACCTTGTGTCCTGTCCCTATAATTTCCTGTTACTAAAAATTAGTAGATATTAATTTTCTTCTCAAATGTCTGTATTTAGGAATCATTGATTATGCTAAAACAGGTGGATTTATTGATGGTCTCTAATGACTATTCTTACCATAAGTAGTAGTGGCTTGTCTGGCCAAAGTATCATTTCACTATTCAAACGACTAGCTTGTTTTTGTTCGTTTTTTTGCTTAAGTAATATTTAGATTTGTTTGTAATATGTGAGCAATACATATCCTCCAGGCACTTGATTTTTTTTTTTAATGTTGCTGTTGAAGCTGCCAGAAGCATATAATGTTAATAGTTCTTACAGAGATGAATTAATGGACAGAGTACAGGTGAGATGGTCAAATGAATATTATATGCTATTTATCATATAGAGGTGCAGTTTATTGCATGGGTATCACTACCACATATATGATATGGGTGCAAGAATACAGATATTTAATGACTATTTCAAGCTATTTCACAGTCTCTATAATTTTTTACAATTATTTTTTACAAATCTCTAGGATTGTTTCTTTGTAATAAAAGAAATCTCAGTAATGGTTAAAATGTGTTTTTTGTTGCTGTACTTTTAACAGTCCGTCATTAGTCTTCATGGTTTTTCCATGTCTCTGGTCTGAAGCTTCTTGTGTATTTAATTTTTTACAGGGATGGGGAATATTTTCTCAAATCCGCAGTTATGTAAAACTGTTAAGGGACTGATTTAAGTCAAGGCAATTCCACAAATGAGGAGATCTGTGGCTACAAAATGAGCCAGACTTCAGTACTGGGAAGCACACTAAGTGTAGCCCAAAGTCATTATAGCATTGCATCAATAGCTAAGCTCATCAGTCATGATTGTCATCTTTGATGTGCAGTTCTGCATGACTGTGTTGAAACCAAGCTTATTAGAATTTCTGTATCTTGTAGGCTTATGAAAACTAGGATTTGCTCCCAAAAGAAATACATTTTAAAAAAAGGAATTTGACAAAATCAGTGCCAATATATAAAACTTGTTCTTCCCTCATCTATTTTCACACTGTATCTCTAAAAGATACAAAGTCCTTTCATTGTGCCATCATGAGCTATATACCACCATTACTTGGAACAAGATTTTTAACTTTCCTAACTACTCTAGTCTCCATCAGTTTCTCCAGTTTGAACAGACTCTCTTAGTAGTTCCTAGCTTGGTCTGCAGAGCACTTGCTTCTGGTCTGTGAGAACATGCTCGTCATATGGAGATTTCTTTATATTTCCAGATGGAAGGAGAAGAATAAAAGTAGTTTGACTAACTCCCCTGCCCTCCAAAAACACTTGTTTCAGTATAGACAGATAGTATGACATACATATGTTTGTTTACAGTAACTCTTCACTTAGTTGTCCCAGTTAATGGTTGTTACGTTGCTGATCAATTAGAGAGCAGCCTCGTTTAAACCTGTGCAATGTGCCGTGCAAACAATGTTGTTTGGCAGCCATCTACTCTATCCACTGCTTGCAGAAAGAGCAGCCGATTGGAGCTAGCTGGTGGGGGCTTGAAACCAGGGTGGACAGGAAGCTCCTCTAAGTTCCCTGTGTGGCAGTTGCCCAGCAGGTTATCAGTTGCTGGACAGTTCAGCTGTCCCTATCCCCACTGCCATGTGCTGCTCCTGCCCTCTGCCTTTCAAAGATCTTCACTTCGTGTTCTTTCCCTTCTTTAAAATAGATCCTTAAAAGTATAGTACTTCTAACAATTCAAGTCTGAATGTGGAAACTGAAAATAGAAGAAAAATTTTCATAAACACATCTTCTGCTATCACTTTCTGTTCAGTTACCTTCAAAACAAGGCTTTCTTGCGCACGGGAAAAAAAAATCCTTACCGTGCAATGAAAGGATAGAAGACAGATCAAAAGCAATTGAAAGCTCTTAAACAGAGAGAACTGTCAGTAGTGGATATGGGACTAGTGAATGGACTGCCTAAATTCTTCAATAACTTTCCCTGAATTAATCCATGAATGTCACTCTGCACCAGTACATATCTTTTTTGTTTCCAGGCGGTCTCTCAGTTTCCAGACTGGTCTGGCTACTGCAGAGCCTGATAGCACAGTATAATTGTTGTGTCTCTTTGGCTATCATTCAGTTATAGACTTTGAAGCTTTCTTCCTTACAACTGTGACTGTTTCCCTTCTCCATTTCATATTTCATAATGACCACTGTCACTCGCTTGTATTTTTGCAGTTTGTGTCATTTTGATGTGATGTTGCTGGATCTGCCATACCAGATAAGTACAGTAATTGTATGGAAGCAGACTTTGAAAAGTAGTATTGATTATTGTGGATACATGCTATTTTAATCAAGTAAATTCATTCAGCTGTCATGGTGATTCAGTGAAATAATGTGCTTACATGCTAAGTAAGATGGTAAGTTTTCGTCCTAGATGGATGCAGCTAATTTAGAGGTAATGTTATTAGGCAAGTGGCACAGATGTACAGAATGGTAATGATTAATTTGGGGGGCTGGACCAGTCTAATTGCTCAGGAACTTTTAAAGTCCTTGGTGGGATGGATATATTTTCAGTGCATTGTGTGAAATACTAATAAAAAACACCTTTCTTACGTAAGCCGGAGAAGACCTTGCAGTGGTTTGCAAGCATTCACAAATTCATTCATACAACATTTCTATCAAGGAGGTATCCACTTCTGCATTTGAGGAAACTGATGCAGAAAGAAGCCATGATTTGTTCAAGATCCCAGAAGAAATCTGGTAGAGGCAGAAATGGATCCCAGGTTTCCTGGCTCCCTCTCTCCTGTCTGTTAATAACAGTACCATTTTTTCAGCCTTGAGTGAATATGCAAGAAGTTGCACAGCTTACATTAGTATATACTGACATCTTTGTGCTTGAGTAGGTGATAATAGGGATACTTTAAACTAGATCAGTTATCTTCTGCCTATGTGAGAATAAATACTGGACACAATTTAAGAGGGAGGAAAATAAAAAATCATATAACAAGGACCTATTCTGTATTAGGTGTTCACGTGGCTTTTCTTTTAATTATTAGCTGCATTTTATTATAGGAGGTATCATTACATTATTCTTTCTTAAATGATAAGTTGATTTTGTGTGTCTTACTATTAGTAATGTCTGAATGAATTTTATGGTTTAGCAGAATTTCTTTATCCAGTCTAGCCTTATGTCTTGAGCTAAATACCTATATCACTAGTTTTGTGCAATAAATGCTGTGATTTATACCAATTTATTAACCTGCTGATAGAATGCCAGTGCTGAGAACGCTGAGTACAGACTGTGTTTCTAGCAGTACAATATTTATTCATCTTCTAGAACAAGAGTCAAAGCTAGAGGATCACAAGCCAACAAGTAGAGCCAATGTTATGTCAATTGTTGATGATAAAATTGGCCTTTGGGTACTGAGAGCTTTCAGGTGGAGACAGTGAGGCTAGGACATGACCTGCATTCTGAACCACCCACTATTTATAAAGTAAATAGATAAAGATCAATATATTCCAAATGTCATCCAAACAGCGGCTGCTCTGTAATACTCTGAGCTTTAATTCTGCAGCAGTATTTCTAATTCGGTAAGAGTGTATTTCTAAGGCTTGGTCTACACCACAGAGGTGTGTCCACGTAAGGCAGTCTACGTCAACCTCAATCTGTAAGTATGTACATTACAATGTTGCTCCGGCCAATGTAAGTCTCCCACTACGTTGACTTAATAACTCTACCTCGGTGAAAGGCATAGCAGTTAGATCAGTGTAGTTAGGGTGATGCAGTGTCTGTGTAGACCCGTGGTGGGCAACCTGTGGCCCGTCAGGGTAATCTGCTGGCGGGCCGCAAGACAGTGTTTCCATTGACCATCCACAGGCATGGCTGCCTGCAGCTCCCAGTGGTTTGCCAATGGTTTGCCAATGGGAGCTGCAAGAAGTAGTGCGGGCCACAGGGACAAGTTAGGTGCTGCTTCCCCCAGCTTCCATTGGCCAAGAACGGTGAACCACAGCCACTAGAAGCTGCAGGCAGCTGTGCCTGTGGATGGTCAATGTAAACACTGACTTGTGGCCCTCCAATAGATTACTCTGACAGGCCATGGGTTGCCCACCACTGGTGTAGACACTGCATTACCTACGTCGCCTGTTGGCTGTCAGCCCTGTGCAGAGCTCACAGCTGTTGCCTCCCCTCCCTGGGGCCGACAGCCCGAGGTGTCAGCCACATGTGGGGCTCACAGCTGGAGTTCCCTTTACCCCAGGGCCAACAGCCCCGTGCAGGTTGACTGCTTGGGCTGTTGACCCCATGGTGGAGGGGCTCCAGCTGTCAGTGGCCCACACAGTTAAGTCTGTGGAAGTGCTCTTGGTGAGGATGTGCATGACCGACAGGGGCATAGTGTGGGCATGAAGCACTGCAGTGGTTGTACGTTGACTTAACTTTGGTCAGCTTAATTTTGTAGTGTAGACAAGACCTAACACCAAAAGCACATTGACTGTGTGTTCTCCACCTCATCTTTTTCTGATCATATTGAGAGAGTTTTGGGTTTTGTTTTTTTTTGTTTTTGTTTTTGGGAGGGGGAGTTCATGTTCCTGCCCTTAGTTTACACTTTCTAACCCGCCCCCACTTCTTTTTATATACTACTCAATTAGAATATAGTTCTCAAAGTTGCCAGTTGAATGTCCAGCCTGTATAAGTAACATCTATTCTTATTCTGTATTGCTTCTACTTAATGTTTATAGTCTTAGATGTGGCATTCAAGAGAAAAACAGCACGGTCAGTATTTTAAACCAGTTGTTTCATTTTACAGTATTGTATATGTGCATCTGATTCCATGATACTTGATATCAAGTGACAGCTGATCATGAATTTTTTTGGCAGACCCTTTAATGAAAACAGTTACTCTACAGGAACTGTCCCAAATCAATCACAACATAATGACTAAACTTTGTTAGCATGCCAAAACATGTATAATTTTTAAAAAAATCTTGCTTATTTACAATTTCTGAACTCTTTAGTATAAACATTAAATCTTAATTGGAAGAAGAGGGAAAGTTTAAGCTAATTAAACCTCTTCCATAAATATCCCAGCTAATATAAGGCATCTGTTCATCCTACTTTCTTCTATCTAATGTTTTCTGTAAGCTTCTCTCTCTCTACTTTTTGTGGCATATTGCATTATATACCAACATTATTAACTTATGATATTGAGGTGAGGGAGTTTGGTACTAATTCTTGAGATTTTTCTTTCTCATATATTTTACCTTTTCCTTCCCTCTACATTTAATTTTGCTTTTCCTGTAGAAGTGACAAAGAGTCCTGTGGCACCTTAATGAGTAATTAAGGTGCCACAGGACTCTTTGTCACTTCTGCAATTCCAGACTAACACGGCTATCCCTCTGATTCTTGACAACATGCAAGGCTTTTCCTGTAGTTTTCTTTCCGTCCTTCCATCTGTTTAACTTAACTGTTTCTTTCTCTCCTGATGGTTTGTAATCATCCATCCTTATGTCTCACTTTTTCTCCTTCATAGCTCAGTTTAGCATCAGTCAGTGGGCTGGCACACCTCTTGTAAGAGATTACACTAGTGTACAGTCACAGCTATTATTCTGAAAATTTAAAAGGCCTGTTTAAACTACAGGCCTTCCTTCCCATTTATGCTGTCTTTTTTTAGTCAGGCGTTTCTTACTGAGTTCCCATGCCAACTATGGCACTGGTGGCATTTTGGAAAAGTATAGCAACAGGCATTGGTTTCTAGTTTCTCAGAATCCTCAGTTCTTTATATTCTCTTGGAAATTAATATAACAAAATGGAAAGACAGTTCTCCCAATAGAGTCAGTATCCTTTGAGCCAGAGAGAGAGAATCTTGCAAAGACTTATACCTCCTAGCTTAATGTACTGAGAAATCTGATTAATTTTATTACCAGAAAAGCACGAGTCTCCATTACAATACTTAAAACTCATAATAATCAAAATGACACGAAGCTGCTTAAATCTACTGTTAGATTAAAGTTTTAGAGGTAGCTAATTCAGTCCCACAGTCTAAATATACCATATTAACAAATACCTCATCCAGTTCGTATCCTGTCCTATTCTCAAGGGAAATTATAAGCTTTTCAGTATGTCTGAAAGTTTTTAACAAATTAAGGCTCTGGGGGTCTGTCACAGAGTTCCCGGGGTGATGCTCTGGAACCACTCCCTACGAAGCCAGTCAGGACTTTGGGGGGAAGCTTCCTTTCTGTGAACAGCTTGTCTCCAGGGCTAGGAGCTTCACAGCATTCAGCTTCCACCTTTCTGGATCCAACCTCAGAGCATTCAGCATCTTCTGCCCCTCTGTGTGCTTCCCCCAGTGGGCTCACCCAGGAGGGGTCCTGGGGAAGCCCGTGGGTCCTGCACCCCAACTCCACAGTCAGACGTGACTCTCAGCCAGACAGTAAAACAGAGATTTATTAGATGACAGGAACTTGATCTAAAACAGAGCTTGTAGGTAGAACGAACGTGACCCCTCTGCTGGATCCATTTTGGGGGCCGAAGAGCCAGGCAGCCTGCCTGGAGCTCTCCCCTTTTCCCTGCCAGATCCAGATTGAAAAAAACCCCTTTCTAGCCCTTCCTCTGCTTTTCCTTTGTGTCTGGGGCAGAAGATGTCACCTCCTCCCTCCCTCCCCCACCTGGGCTCAGGTTACAGCTGTCCAGAAAGGGGAGTCACCCATCCCCACACAATATTCAGAGGAACCATTAAGAACATTCCTACTCCCTCACGGTCTAAGTGGGGAGGTGCATTTCCAAGCATGTAACCTGTGCTACCTGTCCATCCCCTTCCTTGTTTTATAGCAGCATTGCTCCAGCTTTGAGCACATTCAATGAGTACTGCTGCAGGAATAATGATTTGAGGGAAGATGTGGTCTCTTCAGAAATGTGGCCCATTTAGGACTTTAAAGGTCAATACCAGCACTTTGAATTCCACTTAGAAGGCCCTAGGTAAACAGTGCCGGTTTCTGTGCACCAGTATCATGCACCTCAGTGTAAAATCTAATTAATAAACGGGCTCTTCCATTCTGGACTAGACATCTACTTTTTCATTCTCTTAACTTATCTCCTCAGAAATATATGCTCCATCGTGCTGTGTGCTAGCCACATTGAATAACTATGTAATCTTATTGATGTTGCCCTTGTGTTTCTTTCCCTTTGCCAATTTGATTGGTTAAGTTGCTTTTACACTGTTTGACACCCAAGAAACAACCCAGAGGGCTACAGCAGTGCAGCTTTGAAAACGATACACAAAGGTGAAAAAGCCCATCAGGACAAAACTAGTGCTGCCTTGATATAAATGATCATCTTTGTCTCATACATTCATCACAACTCTTAGGGAATGCTGCTTACAGGTCCCTAAATTTTGCTCTGGCTAAGCAGATCAAGACAGGAATTAGTAGAAAGAATTTACTAATTTGTGACACCAAAGAGTGTTTTCAAAGGTTTTCTCCTTAATCTGAGAAAATAATAATCTGACAGTTTTGAGATTGGGAACCCCCCTGGACTATAAACGATCAAAAAGACTAAGGTCAGAATTTCAGCAAGAAGATAAGTATAGCAGTCTCTTCTTCTCCAAACCAGGAAAGTACCAGGAGTGGCATTTTCCATACAAACATCAGGGTACTGGGTCGAGAAGAAACATTGGTGAAAAGAAGTCCTTTCCTGTCAACATATTGTGCTGCTGTAAACAGACCTCAAATCAAAGGAGATCGGGAATCGCAAAATACTTCTTTCAAGACCAATCAAATTCCTGCATCTTGCAGTCAATATGAGAAAAAGGCAATTGTCACTCACAACTAGAATTTCTGTTTTACGCACAGCTCTACTCATAACTCCTCCTCTGAATCTTTATTCTCTTTCCTAAGATTCCTATAATTTATTTAACAATAGTGCTGCCCCCTAGAGGGAGTAATTCTTAACCTGTCACGTTAACAGTTTAGAAACAGAATATATGATAGTTAGAACATTCCTGGCAAAGTAATTAAGGGTTGCTTTTAGGAGCTATTAGGCAAGCATTTGCTTTTTTGACCTGTATTTTGCAGGAGGGTAGGGAGAAACTGCTTTAATTAAAGAAATTTTAGAGTTGTTAAGATTGGGAACTAGCCCTCAAATTAGCAGAGCACTGCTACAAGATAATTGTTTGAGACTGGAGAGAAACAATTACTGTTGCAAAATTGCTTAGTTGGATATACTGGCCTGAGAGGCAAGAAAGAGACTTGAAACTTTTGCATCTTGATCAAGGTTTTGTGTCTCCAAAACTTGCATACAAGAAATAACCTTGTCTTTCTTGCACTTCTGCCAAAATTATACTTGGATTTATTTCAGAGTAGTTGAAGCTTCCACTTGTTAAATACACACTTGTCTGTTTTGTTTGCAGAAAGTGTTCATGTATGGAGATGAGACCATGAAGAGAAAGCAGAACCACTAACAATGCTTTTCCGAAATCGTTTCCTGATCTTGCTGGCTTTGGCAGCCTTATTGGCCTTTTTGAGCCTCAGCCTACAATTCTGTAAGTAAAACCTCATATGTTTTGCCTACATTATGCCCATAATGTAACCAAATGAGTTAGGGTTTTTCCTTTTAAAAAAAAGCCTTTTGTGTCTGTTCTTAAGCATTTTTGTGTTTTATATAAATGTACATAATTTTTGTCTTTTAAATTGTCTTTTAGAAGGTAAAATAATTTAAGAATAAAAACAGTAAAATGGTGCATTGTGCAGTATATTATAAAATCAGAACAATTTGACAAAAGGTCATTTATTTTGTGGAAATGATAGTCCTTGCTAAGAATTTGGTTGATAAAATCAGTTATGCAAAGCTGATGCAAGTAAAAACATTGATTTGTTTGATATTGGAGCAAGCAAGATGGAATCCAGTGGATTGCTCTGACAGTACTGAGTGCTGAGACTTTTCCCTTCTTTGGTCTTATCTGCGCAAGGAAATTGAACTGTGCTTTAACAAAACTTTTGACAATAGAATTAACTGACACAATGCTGACCACAAGCAACTGGCTGATGTAGAAAAAGGCAAATCTTGTTCCGCATTCTATCAGCTAGTCATGGGTAGTTCCAGTAGAGTTTACTGAAAGTTAGTACGACTTGTCCTTGTCTCCAGGCAGCACTGTGTCAACTAACTTAAAAATTAGCTTTACAAATGAAATTTCCTAGTGAAGGCAGGGCCTATGCACAAACGTAATCTTTCTACTATTACAAACACAAATAAATTGGTGTTGACTGAAGGTAAAGAGAAAAGTATAGACAGAATGTAGGAAAATGTCTTCTCCTACATCGAATGTGTGTAGTTTTGTTAAGAAATACTTGAGCTCTTCAGCCCTTGTATTTAATTTTATCAAATTTTCATTGTAATTCTCTATTTCTTTCACAATCATATGCTCTGTTTAGCAGCCAGAATAACACCTGTTAAGGAGTATAGTAGAACCTGAGAGTTACAAACACCTTGGGAATGGAGATTGTTCGTAACTCTGAAATTGTTCATAACACTGACCAAAATTTTATGGTGGTTCTTTCAAAAGTTTACAGCTGAACATTGACTTAATACAGCTTTGAAACTTAACTATGCAGAAGAAAAATGCTGCTTTTAGCCATCTTAATTTAAATGAAACATGCACAGAAACTGTTTCCTTACCTTGTCAAATCTTTTTTTAAACTTTATCTTGATTTTTTTAGTGGTTATATTTAACACAGTACTGTACAGTATTTTATTTGCTTTCTTTTGTTGTTCTTGTTTTGTTTCTGCTGCTGCCTGGTTGCATGCTTCTAGTTCCAAATGAGATGTGTCTGCTTGACTGGTCGGCTCATAACTCTGAGGCTCTACTGTACCCTACATGTAAAACGTATCATCCCAAACTATATCTTGAATATTATTTAAATGGTTTTTGAAGCACAGGGTTTTCATATTGCCTCTTTGCATTAACTACTCTTCTGCAAAATGTAATCCCAAAACCTATGGCTCAAAAAAAAAAATCCTCTTAGAGAATTTGCCCTTCTTGAGTAGGATGTGAGCCAGGCATGGTGTAGGCTGCTGCATGCCATGCCTTATGGCAATACGTGCCTCTGCCTTAAAATTCTCCATGTAGGAGGTGATAGTCCTAGAGAGAGGCCAGTTAAAATGTGTGAGAGAAAAATATTACCTCAAATATAAACATGAGTGATACCAAAAATAGGTACTGTACCCCATAAAGAAGAATCCTTAATCAGAAAGGATGTGTGTAGGCGAGGTGAGAATCCTGTGAAAAAGTCTTCAAAAAGGCAGGTAAGTAATTTTCACTGCTTTAAAGAAACCATTTTCACAGGATGTGGAAAGTAAGAAGACAGAAGAATGTTTCAGAAAGAACGTAGGATTCGGCAATCAAGGCTAGCACTGACAGTGAAATAAAATAGGAGTTTTTACATAAAGAGGACTACAAAACCATCCATCCAGTACCAAACAGACTAAAACTCAGATAGATAAGATGGCAATAATGAAACAATTAACTGCTTCAATTAGCTGAAAGGCAAAGTTTAGCCAAAATTAAAAGAAAGGACATTTCCAAAACAAACAGGACTTTTTGGAGATGGGAGAGGTGAGCTTCCTTTGTCATGGAAATATTCTGGAGTACAGAGAGGTTGAATCCAAGCAAGAATTCGTAGTAAGTTTGTGGAAGTGGAAGGCTTGCCTTTGATAGAGGTGGCCTTTTAGCTTCAGGCCAGCCAGATAACAAGAGGAAATGGAACTGGAAGTCTATTTACACATGGTCCTCTTGGTAACAGCAGTGCCCAACAAATTGGTGTCAAATAGAAAGTTGTGTGGAGTTCCTAAGACGTGGTGGACAAACTAAGGTCTGTGGGCCACATCTGGCCCAGAGGCCCATCCTGCTGGCCCCTGAGCTCACTGAGGAGCCTCCCCCGCTATCCCTCCACAGCTGTGCCATCACACGGGCAGTGCTCTGGGGTGCAGGGTTGCAGGGCCACGCGGTAGCGTGTCTGGCTTCAGCCACTGCTGTGAGCGTTGTGGTAAGGGAGCTGGGGCTGGAGCTGTGGGGTTGGATAAGGGGGCAGGGAGTCCCGGGGAGCAGTCAGGGGACAAGGATCAGGGATCGGTTGGATGGGGCAGAGGTTCTGGGGCGGGGGTCAGGGGACAGGGAATGGGTGGGTTTGATGGGATGTGGGAGTCCCGGGACACTGTCGAGGAGTGGATAGGGGTCGGGGTAGTTGGGACAGGGAGTGGTTGGATAAGGGGTGGGTTCCTGTGGGGGGGGGGGGGGGTTAGGGGCGGGGGGGTCTCTGGGGGGGGTGGTCAGGGGACAAAAAGCAGGGGCGGGTTGGATGGGTTGGGGGTTCTGAGGGGGGCAGTCAGGTGCCGGGAAGTGGGAGGGAGTCGGATAGCGGGTGGGGCCAGGCTGTTTGGGAAGGCACAGCCTTCCCTACCCAGCCCTCCATACAATTTTGAACCCCAGTGTTGCCCTCCAGCCAAAAAGTTTGCCCACGCCTGTCCTAAGATCTTTTGTGTGCTCCAGATTCTGCTTCGAGGACCTGTTCACACTGAGTGTGTCAAGAAAGCCTGGCTCAGATGAGCATGCAGCATGCAGCTTGGAAAAAATGTTAGCAGGGTGTTATTCTCCTTAAGGTGGAACTTCAAGAAAAGCTCGGAGAGGAATCTTAAATGAGTCTGTAGTACCAACTTATCTTTTTCAGATTTTATATACAGTCAGTCAGGTACTAGAGTTTATGTTCTCCCCTGTTCTCTAGACCAGTGTGACTCTCAGTCAGTGTAAAACAGGAGAGTTTATTGAGCGTTGAACGCAACACAGGAACTCTCAGGACCCTCAGGCCTGGCCTCCCTTAGCCCGGCACATCCAAGTTTCCCCAGCATCCAGGTGGGCTTTGCCTGCTCCCTCTCTCCAGCCCCAAGCTCCCCTGCTTACCAGCTGGGCATCTGATGTCACCGGTTCCAAGCCCCACCTCTGTCCATTGTCTCCTCTTCAGGTGAACAGAGTCGTAAACAGGCTCGCCTGGGCCTCTAGCTGGGTCCTCTCTTCACAGCCCATTGTTTTCCCACTGGTCAGAACCGGCTGTGACTCCTCAGCTGGGGCTCTGGGTCCCTACGTCACCAGTCGCTGGGGTCACCATTCTCCTGGTGATTGGCTGGGGTCCCAAGTTCCCTCGCCAGTCCTCTGGAACAACAAACGCCCTCTCTCATCGCCTTGTTAAACCGGTAATATCCCCTCTGCATGCAACCCAGAGGAAAACCAAGGAAACACCCCACATAGGAAACCAGGAAACTCCTCCATTTCATCACACTACCGCATCCATCATTCCCAGAGTTGTCTATTTAGTTCTGTTAATAGACTTTTATTTCCAAGGTGAAGTAGTTGCATTTTAGATGCTCTGAAGTAATTGGATTCCATAACAACATTCCATTCAGTAATGGAATAATTTGTTAAATGATATGATATGGTTTTTGATTAGAATAAATCTTCCGTAATTAAGAGAATTCCTTGCTGCTGCATAATGCATAAACATGCAACTCCTTAAATTTACAATTTCAAGGAAAATTACTTTATGCTTTTAGTGAGAAAGGAAAATCAAATACAAAAACATACTTTGACATTCACCATGTTAACTATATTGAGATATAGCAGCTTTGAATTTAGCTTAACTTTAGACTCATCTTTGTGGTGCAAATATTTTGTTTTGTTTTGCCATGGTTGTCATCTGTATCCAAAGAAAATCAAATTAAAACAAAAACAAACTTTTTTTCTCTCTCAACTTGCCATCAAATGAATACAAATTTGTAAAATAAACCTTGGCATAGTGAAGGTCTCTGTTTGTTAATCTTTGTACTATAATAGCAAAGGAAAATAAAGCTCAAAACGAAACACCCAGAACTTTGTATGTTGAATCACAAGAATGAACACTAGTAATGATTCTTCATGTGTGGTTTATATATTAAAATACTATGTGTTTTTAAATCACACTACCTAAAGTTTGATACAATATACAGTATTATCCATTAAACAGAAGCAGTGGTGGGTGTCTATGTGTGACAGAATGTCTGTCACACTTTCAAGAAAAGCGACAAAGAGTCTTGTAGCACCTTCTAGACTAACAGATTTTAGGGATCATGAGCTTTCATGGGCTAAGACCCACTTCATCAGATGAATGATGAAGTGGGTCTTAGCCCATGAAAGCTCATGATCCCTAAAATCTGTTAGTCTAGAAGGTGCTACAGGACTCTTAGTCTGGATCTTCAAAAGCGACAAACACGGCTACTCCTCTGATACTAGACTTTCAAGAAATTGACTCTGGGAGAGAAAAGGCAAAATGAATGCTTAGGGATGGATGGCTAGGGAAGCTCCTGCTTTCTTCCACAAAGACCATAACTGAGTAGGTTAGAGGAATCATTTTAAAAACTCTGCTTTAACACAGCTCAGGCTGACTTGGTTTGAACAGGATTTGGTCAGTTAATATGGAAAAGGATGAAAAAGTATTTTCTAGGTCACAGAACTGTCTGTAAACTCAGTTTAATCCTATGTTTTGACCCTGTCTGTGATAGTTTGCTGAGCTCTAAACACAGATTGTGTGAGTCAGGTTACAACATGATTAAAAATGAGTAGTGTGATAGAGGAGGGTCAGGGAGCTGCAGTAGAGTGCTTGAGGGGAGATATGTAAGCTCAGACCTAATTGAGGCGTGGCTTACTGTGGACTAGGGAAGGTTGCAGGTTGATTGGAACACCTGCAATCAATTAAGGTGTTGCTAAGAATCTAATAAAACCCTCTGCTTCAGGCAGACAGGGGAGGAGGATAGGAGTTGGAGCAGTGAACAGTTGCAGGAGAGTTTGGAACCAAGACCACCCAGACCCTAGGTAAAGAGATACCTGACCTGTGTAGAGAGAGGACAGGAAGCCCCACAAACTGAAGGGTAGGAGAGGGAAGTAGCCCAGGGAAAGGAATAGCTAATTCAGGTGGTTTACCGCTATCCTTGGGCCCCTGGGATACTAGTGGGGCAGTTAATACCTTATTCAGGGGCAAGAAATAGCTCCCTGAACCCCCCACAAGAAGAGAAAGCGTGAGACCCATCATAATAGTGCCAGCAATTAGCCACACTAGGTATATAGATATAGCTTGATATTTAGCGAAAACTAATTCTGAGTCAATAGCTGGGTTTTTAAAAATCTTAAGACATCACTGAGACCAAATTATAGCAGGAAGGAAATGAGAATGGAAAATCAAAAGTGTTGGTAACAAATAGCCACTCATACAAGCAGGCTTGAATCTGGTGCCTGAATGTGCAAAAAGTGTTAAATATAATTGGTAATTACATGTAAACCTTGTAATTGCAATAGTCATCTTTATTAAAGTAATTTGTACTTTAAATACTCATCAAAATAAAAAAGGAATTTCTGCTTCCAAATTTAAAAAAGGTAGAATCCAAATAATTCCAGTTTAATTCTTAATTTGAGTTTTGGATAAATAGTAAAAGAAGTTCAAACTCAAGTGATTCAACCAAGCAAATGCTTTTGGATAAAACTGGAGCCAAAGTATATTTGCTAGGAGTTCCCACCTTTATGAATCTTTCCAGGTCTAATTAACCATGGTATCTATTTCTTGGTTTTGTTTTTAATAACTAAGCTATCAAAGTGGAGTTCTGCAGAATATCTGTACGGTTGGTTACTTTACCTATGAAGTTGTATCCTGTCAAGTCTATTCTTCTTAGACAAGTTTTCTCTCTGAAATGGAGCTTAAGGTCTGTAATTTTGCCAGTGTAGACATGCTCATAGACTCTATTTTGTTACAACCTGAGCTACAGTGCCACCTAGTATATGTAAATCACTGCTTTTCTCTCAGTGAATGAACTTTTTTAAAAAAAGTAATTCCAGGAGAAGTGATTCTGTTAAAAGTAAGTGATCAAAACCTGCCTGAAGGGAAAGCATTAAAATCCACAGAATCAGCATGGAAGCTGAAACCTCATTAGTCAGAGAAGATATGCAAACCCTGGAATACAAGAAAGGGTTAGGAAAAACTCCTGCATTATTAAATGACAAGATACTTTAGTCTGAATAAACTATTATCTCTTTTCAAAAAAATGGAAGCCACAACAACTGAAAATAATGGAACAGAACAGACTCTGATGGTTAAAATGTAAGATTGAAGATTAAAAGGGCTAAGAAGAAACCTGAACAGCTAGCCAAAGAAGAGAGAATTTTAAGTGTGTCAGAAATAAAAGCTTGCAGGACGACCTGTACATCTACTAGAGCACGAGGTTGTAACAAGGGGACAGTTGAGAAGAATAAAGAAAAATTCAGGAAAGATACAGGATGACCTATTTACATTCTTCATCACAGAGGATGAATGATTAAGAGATACCTATGCCAGAGTTATTCTTCATTGAGGAGTAGGGCACAGCTAGAGACAAAAAGTTCCAAGCAAAAAAAACCAATGAATGATTATGAGAAATCAGATTGCAATTAATAACCAGGACTAGATGGTATTCATTTTGAAAGCTCTGAAGAAACTAAAATGAAATTGGCTAGACTAATGCATTCTGAATTAATCGTGAGCACTCAGGAAAATGATCAAGCGTGACTGAGCAGCTCCAACAAAGCATCAGTCTAAAAAACAAGAGGCTGTATTAAAAGGGGGCAGAGTATAATAGACATGTAAAATGTCACTATTAAACCCAAAGGTATTTAGTTTTGATCAAAACATCTCAGTAAAATCCAGCATAAAAAGAAGAGTCTACAACACGGGTGGGCAAACTTTTTCGCCTCAGGGCCACATCAAGGTTCAAAATTGTATGGAGGGCCAGATAGGAAAGGGTGTGCCTCCCCAAACACCCTGGCCTGGTCCACTATCTGATCCCTACCCACTTCCCGCCTTCTGACTCCCCCTTCAGAATCTCTGACCCATCCAACTTCTCCTGATTCTTGTCCCCTGATTGCCTCCTCTGGGGACCCCCCTACCCTAACTGCCCCCAGGATCCCATCCCTATCTATGCCCCCCGATCCTTGACCCCTGACTGCCCCCTCCTGAGACTCCCCACCCCCTAATCTCCCCTAGTTCTTGTCCCCTGACTGCCTCTTTCTGAGACCCCTGCCCCCTAATCGCCGCCCAGACTCCCACCCCCATTCAGCCCCTTGCTCCCTGTCCCCTACTTACACTCTCACACCCTGACAGGCCCCCTGGGACTCCCACGGCCTGTCCAACACCCGTGTTCCCCATCCCCTGACTGCCCCCTGAGACGCTCTGTCCCTTATCCAACCCCTTCCCCCTGCCGGAGCGTGCAGCCCCGCCCCCAGAGCTGCAGGCTGCGGAGGAGGGGCCAGAACAGCCTCCTGAGCCGGGAGTTTAGGGGCTGGTTAGGAGGAGCCCGCTGGCTGGAGTTTGCCTACCCCTGGTCTACAAGAAGGCAACAAATTAGAGGTCTGGGCGGGGGCAATAGGAGAACTTTCATCTGACAATGATTTAAGAAACTACTAGGGGCTAGATTCAAATCTCGGTGCATCACCTCAGCAGCAGAAAGCCTGCCAGAAGGGGGATGGTGGAATTAAAGCACCCGAACTCCCCACCACTGAGTGGCCCCCAAACAGCCAGCGGAACCCAAAAAGAGTGGCAGTATTGGCTCCAAAATACATCCCTCTGGGTAACCCTCAGAGGTATGGTGGCTCCTATTCAGCCACAGTCATAACTGCACTACCATGGAAATCCTAAGGAAGAATCACAGTACAAACGCTGCACTAACTGGCATATCTGCCATGGGACATAAGGGGCCAGACTGGCTCAAATAGGTGAAGTTTGTACCTCCCTGAAAGCAGTAAGCTAAATTTAATCTTAGGGCTACATAACTTGGAAAGAAAGATATGATAAATAGACAATGAATGGATGCCAATCAAACCTTGCCTGTTTGTTCTTTCCTGTACACAAAAGCAAGATGGGCTTTGGAATGAAAAGGCGATAATTTAAAATGGATATTGATATGTGAAGCCCATGTTTTACGCAATACATAATTAAACTTTGGAACTAACTTCCCCAAGATATTGAGTCATGTAGCATAGAAGATAAAAAGATATTGGAATGAGAAATGCATCTTTAATTATCTGAAAAGCTGCATGACTCAGAGCAACAGTCAGTCAATGGATGGAAAGGAGTTTTTGTAGGTAGCTGGCTGGTTGAATAACTTCTGAATTATCTATGTTGGTAAGGATATATTAGGAAAGAAAGGACTAAATCACATTTTCAAAGTGAAGAAATGTAGTTTATACATTCAAAGGTGAGCAGAATTTAAAATCAAGTACATATGCAGAATAAAAAATTAATAGTTACATTTCTTAACTAGCTAATTTCAGATGGTGAAATCATGCCCCCACTGAAGTTAAACGCCCTTCAATTTCAATGGGGAGAGGATTTCACTCAGCCCTGGTCTATACTTGGGTGGGTGGGGGGTGTAAACCTAAGATACGCAACTTCAGCTACAAGAATAGCGTAGCTGAAGTTGACGTATCTTAGGTCGACCTACCTCACGTCCTCACAGCATGGGGTCTGTCCCATGTCGACTCCACTTCCGCCTTTCTACACTAGATGCGATAAATCGATCCCCAATAGATGGATCACTACCCACTGATCCAGTGGGTAGTGAAGACATACCCTCAGTCTTTTGTAGGGATGTATACAAAAGTTACTTGGCCTCCACTGCTATGCTTTGCCTGTTCTACTTTGGTAAAAGAAATGTCATCAATGTAGAACCTTGCCGGTACATGCCAGCCGCACAACAGCCAGCCACGTATGATTTTGTTTACTTCGTTGAACTATTGCAAAGTTTCCAGATACAACATCTGGAAATAGTAAAGCAATCCTCAGAAATCTTAGTTGGAGATAGTGAGGCTAGTGGGATTGCAATGCCATCTGCATGCAGGTGACATGCGGTGTTCTATTTCTTTTTTCTTACATGGGCCATGCAGCGTCTGTGTCTTCCCCAGTATCTGACGTAGATAGGGCCATAATGAAGAGAAGATGGGTGTCTGTAGCAAATAGAAGGTAAAATGTCTTCCCCACATGATCAAGGGAATTGGTTTCATGTATCTAACTTTGAAAGTTGAATTTCATGTTCCATAATTCAGTAAAGTTCTGAATTAGAGGCCTTCTCAGTTGAAGTTCCATACTGATGACCCTGGTTTGGTTATGGCAATAATTATGGCAAGGCAGTATTAAAACCAATATCTATTCTGAGTGGAATTTGAAGTGTCACAGTTTTGTTAAAGGTGGGATTGCTTCCATGTGTGCTAATGCTAAATAGTAAAGAAAAGCAATAGCACAGAGTAGGAAGGGAACTCCTGACCCCTACACACACACACACACACACACTTTTTTTGTGGGGGGAGGGAGGGAAACGGGGACATGATAGCCTGGGGGAAGTCTTGTTTTTTTAACACTCATTTGACGCTCTAAAGTCCAATTTAGATTTCTGAGCAGTATCCGTTCAACAGTCCCTTCCTGTTGAAAGCTTAAATTCCATTCCACTTTGTTAAATCATGCAACTGCATGTTTAATGAATGGGTGAGGTCTCAGAATTTCAAAGGAAATTTCCTCGCTTTCTACATGCACCAATATGTCTTGTGAATGGAATACTGGGAGCTTATTAGTTTTGTTTAGGTCTGTCGATTAATCGCAGTTAACTCACATGATTAACTCAAATTAATTGTGATTAAAAAAATTGTGATTAATTGCAGTTTTAATGCACTGTTAAACAGTAGACTACCAATTAAAATATTATTTGTGGATTTTTTCTATATTTTAAAATATATTGATTTTAATTACAGCACAGGATACAACGTGTACAGTGCGCTCTGTATATTATTTTTTATTATAAATATTTGCATTGTAAAAATGATAGGCAAAGAAATAATATTTTTCAGTTCACTCATACAATTACTGTAGTGCAATCTCTTTATCCTAGAAGAGTAACTTACAAATGTAGATTTTATTTTTGTTACATAACTGAGCTCAAAAATAAAACAATGTAAAACTTTAGAGCCTACGAGTCCACTCAGTCTTACTTCTTGTTCAGCCACTCCAAGAGAAACAAGTTTCTTTACATTTACAGGAGATAATGCTGTGTACTCTTTATTTACAATGTCACTTGAAAATGAGAAAAGCACTCGTATGGCACTTCTGTAGCCGGCATTGCAAGATATTTACGATTCAGGTATGCAAAACACTGATATGCTTCGCCACCATTCCAGAGGGCATGCTTCCATGCTGATGATGCTCATTAAAAAAATGTGTTAATTAAATTTGTGACTGAACTCCTTGGGGGAGAATTGCATAACTTGCCTATTGTCATTTTGAAAAGCAAACTTTCCTTTGCCCTTAAGGCTACAAGTACAGCAATAAAGAGGCTAAGGAAATTTTAAATAATGTCTTTAAGCATCTAATATTATCCAGTCTGATCTTGAAATAAACTCTCCAAAGGTCAATGAACAAAATGAAAACTCAGTTTGTGGATTTTAGTGCAGCCTAATGTGCATATTTAAAAGTTCAGAAAACAGTATTCCCTTTGAAATGCCTGCTGCTGTATTGATCATTGTCGTCAGACAGTCATGGATTTATTTCTCTTTGGTAGGAAAGGAGGTTTGCACTCAATAGCATTAAGGGAACTACTCCAGTAGGCTTTTGATGATGTTTTTGTTCTCTTGTCAAAATACATTTGTGCTGAAGGTTTGCTGCAGAAATCTGTGGTTAAGGTGAACTGCAGTATAAAATGCTGCCACAGTAAGTATTTGTTCAGTTCTGTTGATGAACAGCATTGGCCTGACACGAATTATTCAATGATATCTACTCCTTGGTCACTGGGTTTTTAAATATTTTGCTTAAATATTTGCAGTATGAATTCTTTGGCCCTCCGATCTACTTCCCAGTTTATAAGTTACTAGCTGAGCTGCATGTCACAGTGTAGGATGCTCAGAACTGTATTCTGCTGTGAATTAGTGATCTCCAACAGGAATCGATATGACTCTAAATACAGATAAATGAGGAATAGTAGTAGATGCTATAATCCACAGTTAGTGCAAAAATACAGTGCTCAGCCCCAGATTCACCCGGTGTAACAGGATAGGGTGCTGGAGGCATAAGAGAAGGAATCTTCCTCCCCATTCCTCCCAGTTCTGAGCACTGAGCTGCTGTGTGGCTGGTACTGTGACCTTGAGGCTGCAGTTTGCCCCATCTAGCTCTTGTGTCTGTGGTCTGGATAAGGGACTGGGACAACAGTGGATCATCCACTGGCCTGTTTCCAGACCTTCCCCCGTGTGTATGGGAGCAAAAGTAGGATTGAATTCTTGGTATCCAGCACACCCCCTGCACAAGGTAAGTTTATGTGGGGAATGGCTCTATGCAGTTCAAAGGTGGGGCTGGGAAAGCAGAAGATTTGACCCATAGTTCTAAACTAACTTATTTTAGCAATATAGTTGGGCCCTACTATATGTTTTTAATTGAGAGCTTGCAAATATATATAAAAGACACTAAATGTAGCTTGATGAATTGTGGTACGCTGTTTTACACTATTTTCTTAAACCTCTCCAGAAATTAAGATTTCTTATTTTAAATCAGCTTTGCAAAACATATTTTATAAATGAGTTGTTTTTTCTCCGCTAATCCAGAATTAGAGGAATAGCTTTATGTCAACAATTTACCCCACTTTTAAGCACAATCATGGTAGTTTATGAATTGCAAACACAACAAAAGCCGTAGAGTATCAGGATTCTGGGCTACTGACAGGTGGGTAGTGGATTTTTGTTTATTTATTTTAAACTATTGTGTAATCTCAGGAGTAAAGATTAGTATATGGAAACAGAGTTCCTAAACACAAATTTCCATTTATTCTATATACTTAAGTACTTAGCCATTTTTGGTTCTCTTGCTATGGCTTTTTATTTTGGAGTATACATTTAAGTTGAGCCTCTATTATGGTGTCTTAACTAATCTCCTCATTTTTGTGTAGTTCCCCTTTCTGAAATTAAATGCTATCGCGTTGGGCTGCTGTAGTGTTTTCCCTGTCACAGAGATGTTAAATTTAATTATATTATGGTCGCTATTATCAAGCAGTCCAGCTTGGACCAGATCCTGTGCTCCACCTAGGACTAAAGCAAGGATTGCTTCTCCTCTTGTGGGTTCCGGGACTAGCTGCTCCAAGAAGCAGTCATTTTAAGGTGTCAAGAAATTTTATCTCTCCATCCCGTCCTGAGGTGAGATGTACCTAGTCAATATGGAGGTAGTTGAAATCCCCCATTATTATTAAGGTTTTTTAAAAATTTTATAGCCTCTTTAATCTCCCTGAGCATTTCAGAGTCACTATCACTCTCTTGGTCAGGTGGTTGGTAATATATCTCTAGTGCTATATTATTATTCTAGCATGAAATTACTATCAATTGAAATTCTATGGTATAGTTTCTTCATGTAAGATTTTTAATTCATTTGATTCTATGCTTTCTTTCACATATAATGCTACTCCCCCACCAGAATGATCTGTTCTGTCCTTCCAATATATTTTGTACCCTGGTATTACTGTTTGCCATTGATTATCCTCATTCACCAAGTTTCTGTGATGCCTATTATGTCAATATCCTCATTTAATATGAGGCATTCTAGTTCACCCGTCTTTTTATTTAGACTTCTAATATTTGTATATAAGCACTTCAGAACTTGTCACTTTGTATATGCCTGTCATTACATGATGTAATTGAACGGGACACTCTTTCTTTTGGCAGTTTCTCATCTGATGCTGCTCATATTTTATCACTGTACATCCTCTCCTCCTTACGAAGATGTAAGGGAGGATCTATTAGTGGAGATTCTCTAAGTGATGTCTCTGTCCGAATCACGTGCTCCTCCACACCTGTTGGCTTTCCCCCAGCCCTTATTTTAAAAATTCCTCTACGACCCTTTTAATTTTAAGTGCCAGCAATCTCGTTCCATTTTGGCTTAGGTGGAGCCCATCCTTCCTGTACAGGGTTCCCCTTTTCAAAAAGTTTTCCCAGGCCCTAATAAATCGAAACCCCTCCTCCCTACACCACCATCTTGTCCACGCACTGAGACCCTGCAGTTCCGCTTGTCTAATGGCCCTGCGCGTGGAACTGGGAGGATTTCAGAGAATGCTACCATGAAGGTCCTTGACTTCAGTCTCTTGCCTAGCAGCCTAACTTTGGCCTCCAGGACCTCTCTGTCCTTCCCTGTGTCATTGGTACCTACATGTACCACAACTGCAGGCTCCTCTCCAGCACTACACATAAGTCTATCTAGATGTCTCAAGAGTTCCTCAATCTTTGCACCAGGCAGGAAAGTCACCATGTGCTTCTCCCAGTCATCGCATACTCAGCTGTCTATGTTTCTAATGATCGAATCCCCCATAAATATTACCTGTATCTTCCTAATAATTGGAGTTCCCTCCTCCTGGAGGGGTATTCTGTGCCAGAGAATACCACATCATCATCTGGAAGGAGGGTCCCCGTTATGGGATCGTTTCCCTCAGCTCCTGTTAGACGTTCTCTTTCCCTGAGACTTTCATCTTCCTCAACAGTGCACAGACTGGGGAGTGGGACCCTTCTACTGTGTCTATTTGTACCTCTCTGTCTTCCTTAGCTTCTCCAGTTCAGTCACTCTGGTCTCTAAAGCATGTACACGATTGCTGAGTGCCAGGAGCACCAAATGCACACATACGCCATCTGCCCATAGGGCAGGTAATCATACATGCTGCATTGAGCGCAATAAACTGGTAGCCCGCACTCTGAAGTTTAAAGATTGTTAAGTATATTTAACCCCCACTCAACTCCCTCACCAAACTTTCCTGTTCACCTTTCCTATTCACTAGTTTCTCCGCTCGCTTATGAGCGAGCTTTTTAAAGCCCTGGTCTTCCTGAGTAGCCCCACCACCTGGGTAAAGGTTGATGGGTGCTAAAGGGCTTAGGGATCACAGTCTTCTTAAGAACCTCTCAGCTTTGCCTAGCAGGCCGCTAGGCTCAGCACATGGTCCCTCAAACCATAGGTGCCGAGTCTGTAATCTGCCGGGAGGTGGTCCCTCAGCTTCGCCCAGCCCTGTCCCCACTTGTTCCCCCAGTGCCCCATGCCTGCCCTTTCCCTGCCCAGTTCCACCCCCTCTCCCAAGCCTGCTGCACCCTCGCTGCTCCCTCCAGCGACTCCTTATGCCACGAAGGCACTAGGACTGGTGGGGGGGAGGGTGCGATGGGTGGGACCTGCCGGTGGGCAGGAGGTGCTGTGAGTAGGGAGAGGTTCTGCTAGGGGTGCTGCCGGTGGGTGCTCAGCACCCACCATTTGTTTTCCTGGGTGCTCCAGCCCCAGAGCAGGTGCCTGTATCCCAAACAAACAGACCACATGGGTACGAGGAAGAATTTGGGATTCAGCTATGGATGGCCTGGAGGGAGATGTGTCTCCAAAAATAGCTCTGCACTGACAAGTCTCCTCTTCCAATGTCAGACATTGCCAAAGTCCAGTCTCTTTCCCCTACCTGCATTGATTGACTAGCTCTTAAATGTTTTTTTTTTTAAGCACTCTTCTACTCACAATAGCTGTGAATATTGAAAGTTGTTTGTCCGGCACTGGCCAACCCAACTTCTCTAATGTGGTAGCAGTTAAATGGAATAAATAATTGTACAGCTGTACATGCGCTTAAGCTGCGTGCTCAGCTGCAGCAAGACATTCTTAGATCACAAAATTGCAAAACATATATACAGCTATCAGAGAGATTCATATTGGACAGGTGGATTCTGTTCTGACATACACAAGCATATCTGAGTGTCACTGGTGTTCAAATATGCATTTGTATAAAAAGCAAAGCTCTAGAAGTGGCCCTACGGAGTGAATGCAAGATGGCAGGAATCATAAACTGGCATGGCAGGATGGCAGGGTCCTGACTTGAGTGCACTTCTGATGCTACTTCACTTTGAAATTGACAGCACTGTAGGTATTATTTTACACTAGCAGCTCTCTAATTCAAACCTTATCTATCTTTCCAGAGTTCTTTTAATGCTGTATATCTGCCAGAAGATTCTTTCTTCCCCATTCTATTTTTCATTGTTTCAGCACCCTTCTACTCCTCCTTTCCTCACCAGTCCTTTGCTTTACCCTTCCATTTTCTTCCCATTTTATTAAACAGAACAAAAAAACCTTGCAGCTATCATGAGGAATTCAGAAACTTGTCTGGTCTGCAGTGTACCATTAATAGGAATGACCTATTAATACCAAAAAATCTTTACTTTGGAGAGAGGGATAAGTAACTTTTTTGTAGTTCCTAACATACTAGTTTGCTTTTACAGGCGTAGCGTAAGATTACTGGATAGCCTTTTTTGCATTTTTGTTATGTGGCTTAGTTCCATGTCAGTGCTTTAAATAGTTTGCTTACATGGAACTGAAAGAACCTTCTGTCTTATAAATGTAGAAAAATTTTAGATCACTCTGTGGCAAGAAAAAAATGCAAGTGGCCATTTTAGCCTTGCTCCACACTTTCTTCTCAGACTCATTACAGTTCTAAAGGGAAAAGAAAGTTTGGGACATGACTTTGTTGTCTACCTTTATGCTTCTAGGTAAATGTTGATATTTTTTTTTCGGAAACTGTCTTTTTTTCTGTATAAATTGTTATAGCACCATTATGTATGTTTTTGATATTCAGAACCATACTGGAAGGAATGGAAAGAATTTGTAAGGCAATAGTTTGATAGTTAATGTTATACAGCATATGCTTTGTTCTGTGTGGACTGAAGTTTGTAATTTCATTTTCTGCAGTGTGTAGTTTTTTTTCCTGTCAGTTTCATCTATAGTCTTTTTACATACTCAAAATCTGTATAGAACTGCCTCCCTACAGTTATTCATCTGAGTATATTTGATTTGTTAAATTATACTTTCTTTCTAAGGGGACTAGTTCTCGTGTAGTCATGGATACAATTATATTAAAGTGCCTGTTGTAATGATTGCATCCATTGCTTCTTAGAAACTATACGTCAAGTATTTATGTTCTGTGAGCTCACTTTCTGGAGTTCATAAATTGTTCTGCAAAAACAAAAGAACAAATTAATCAGACCCTTTTTAGATTTAATAGTTCATATTTAAAATACAGGGAAGATTAAGCTATTCAATGGAATCTTAACATGTTTCAAAAGTAGCTATTTTTTATTCATACACAGTATTTCCTCTGTTTGCTTAGCCAAAACTGTTTACATATTTAAAATGTTTCCTTGGCTTCTGTAAAAGATCAACTTTTTTGTAATACACTCATTTATATAAAAAGTTTATTTTTTGTTTAAATATTCTGTAATATGGAATTCAGATGTTTACATTGCTAATACATTTACAAATACAACAAAAACCTTGGTACATATAGCCAATACAAATTGTTTTAGCTCCTTTGTCTTCAACGGAGCTACCCTGACTTACATTAGCTGAGAGTTTGGATCCTTTTCTCCAATTTAAAATTTTTGTTAATGCAAAACACATGAGAATTCAGACATAAAGATTCCTAAACCATTGATTGTGGTGGTGTTTGTTTTTTTTTTCCTCCCAAGTGGCCAGTCTACTGCAATTCTTTTAGAGTTAACTGTACAGATTACCAATTTTTGGCATCTTTTATTTTTGTCTGTTTGCCTACGTGTTCCTTTTCTTCATGTTTCAGACATTTTCTCACTTGGCAGGACACGTCAGGGCTTCCTTGCTCTTGTATTTGGATGTTAATGAAAAAATCGTATATTATATCTTGTTTCTATTAATCCTGACTTTAAAATAATTTTATACAACTGCTCCTCTGGTTTTAAACATTTTTACAAGTTGTGAACTTTCTAAGCTTCTTAAATTTAATCTCTGTTGTCAAGCTGTTTTTATAATAATGATATACATACATTGCCTTAATAGCATAGTCTCAGTGTAGGTGAGATTTCCAAAAACCTTCAGGAGTATACTTTAAATCTGCCTTTTATCCATTGCACTGACTTCCAGAAATGCTCAGATAGCAAATTAATTAAATCTGTTGAAATTTTCATTTTACACGTTTTGGTCCATCTGCTGAGGAGAGAAATGCTCAAGTCCTGGCAGGATAAAGGCCTTATTCTAAAATACTGTTAGCTGGGGCTATAAATTTGAAAATGTTAGCATTGACAGAGAATTGACTGTTCCATGGAGATACATTTAGCTCAGTTTCATTTGATCCTGTACAGCATGCATTATATTGATAGCACTAAAGGCTGAATTCACATAGTGTAAAAATAACTATAATATGTCATAGCCATATATTGTAATATAAAATACATTGTACAATAGAGATTTAACCTTATAGCAGTTTACAGCAGAAAAAGCAGCCAAGAGATGGGACAACATTAGGTGGCCAACTCCATGAGTTACTTGCTGTAGTGATCCCTGTGACCCCATATTGCCATGGTCTTACTGGTCAATAACTGCTCAGGGTTCACACTGAAAAGTAGGAGTTTCAGTAAGGAGTACTGGCAGTGAACACTGCTGCTCTTCTAAGGGTATGTCTACAGCACGAAATTGTATTGAATTTATAGAAGTTGATTTTTCAGAAGAGATTTTAAACAATTGACCGTATGTGTCACCATTAAGTGCGTTAAGTTGGCATAGTTGCATCCACAGTGCCGAGGCTAGCATCGACTCTCGGAGTGGTGCACTGTGGGTAGCTATCCCACAGTTCCCACAGTCTTCACCACCCACTGGAATTCTGGGTTAAGCTCCCAGTGCATGATGGGGCAAAAACATTCTTGTGGGTGTTTTTTGGGTGTGTGTCGTTAGTCGCACCTCCCTCCGTGAAAGCTACAGCAGACAATCATTTCGTGCCTTTTTTCAGCTGCAGACAGTGAAGTAGTTCTGCAAGTCTCTGTTATTCTGCAACTTATGCAGAAGGCCTGAAAGCCGTCGTTAACCATATATCATTGCTTCTGCTGCAACTCTACTGTCCTGCTCTCCTGCAGCACACGGTGCAGTAGGACTGCTAGCCATCCTCGTAAATGGTGTACGGCTCCACCGCTTCCGCTGCCACTCTGCTCTCCTGCTCTCTCTTGCTCTCCTTCATTTTGTGCCTTTTTTCCTGGATTACCCATGCAGGCGCCATAGCATAGTAAGCATGGAGCCCATTCAGCTCACTGCCGCAGTTGTGACCATTGTAAATACCTCACGCATTATCCAGCAGTATGTGCAGAACCTGCAAAACCAGGCGAGGAAGTGACGACAGTATGATTACCATAGTGATGAGGATATGGACCCAGGCGTTCCTAGAAGCACGGCATGTGGCGATTGGGACATCATGGTGGCATTGGTCCAGATTCATGCCGTGGAAGCTTGTAACGCCCGACAGCTACTGGTCAGTCAGGAATCAATTTGGAGTAGGCAGAATTACTGTTGGGGATGTTGAAATGCCTATAGTTATCCTCGGGGACCCAGCCTACCCTTAATGCCATGGCTCATGAAGCCGTACACAGGCTTCATGGACAGTAGTAAGGAGCAGTTCAACTGTAGGCTGAGCAAGTGCAGAATGGTGGTAGAATGTGCATTTGGACGTTTAAAAGCTCACTGGTGCTGTTTACTGACTAGATTAGATCTCAGCAAAACCAATATTCCAATTGTAATTGCTGCTTTCTGTGTGCTCCACAATATGTATGAGAGTGAGGGGGAGATGTTTATGGAAGGGTGGGAGGTTGAGGCAAATTGCCTGGCGGCCAATTTCACACAGCTAGACACCAGTGCTATTAGAAAAGTACAGCAAGGCGCGCTGCGCATCAGAGAAGTTTTGAAAATCAGTTTCATGAATGGCCAGGCTACCGTGCGACAGTTGTGTTTTTCTCCTTGATGTTACCCACCCAGTTTGTTGACTATAGTTCCCTGTAAGCCAACCATCCTCCCGCCTCTTCAATCACAGCCTGCAGAGGAAATAAAGTCATGATTGTTTCAAAACTGTTCTTTATTAGTTGATTAATAACACAGGGAGATAAATCATAAGGTAGCCCAGGTAGTGTGCAGTAGGAGGTTAGGAATGGTTGGGGTGGAGGAGATGGGAAAGACAAGTCCACAATGCAAATCAAAATTTAGGATATGCCAGCCTTCTGCTGCTTGGGCAATCCTCTGGGGTGGAGTGGGTGCATAGGATACCCACTAGGAGTATAGAAATTGCTGTACCTATATCTGAATAGAACAGAACATAATATCCCAACTGAGAGTTTATGTAAGAGACTGATATAATGGAGCTATAATATTTTCAGTGTTGTTTTCCTATCCCATTCCTTACACATTCAGAAAAAAAATGCTTTTTTGATCACTGCTTCACGTTGAGCAGAAATTTACATTAAAGCGTGTCTGCATTTAGTGTTCAGGGTGATACCTGGGTCTTTTTAAGCTGAGTGCTTACAGGTAATTTAGAAACCTCAATTTGTATGAATAGTTCAGATCATTCCTTCCAGTGTACATTATTATCGTGTATTTGTCAAAATGTTATTCCATTTGCGGTTGGGCTGCTCATTCAGCTGATTTTACTTGGGTCCCTCCAAAGTTTTTCAGTGTTTTCTCTATCTTGACTAACCTAAATAATTTTGTGTCATCTGGAAATTTTGCCACTCAGCTGTTCACCCATTTCCATATAATCGATAAATATCTTAAGCAATACTAATCCTTGTACAGAAACTTGGCACAGCCCACTGTCAACTGGTCTGTAAGTAAAACATTTTGCTACCATCCAATCATGCAGAGTTAGAGCTGATTTTCAGAGAATGCATATTACTTTTAGCAGTTTAGCCACATGATTCTTTAGTTCCCTCAGAATTCTTGGGCGTATACCATGTAATCCTGGTGACTTGTTGCTCTTTAACTTCTGGGGAGAAATAATAACCACAGAACAAATGTGCCTCCAAAATCAGTGCCCTTTACAGTCATGATGTGATTGAGGAATTGCCACAGACAGAAAATCACTAAGTTCTGAAACTAGTCAGTTTTGAAATTAGTCTTTCCTCTTTGCAGTTGAAGACTAATAGGAACAATATGAATTACTTTCCCCATCATTTTCAATAAGAAATTTTTTTCTCTTTGAAAGGAATATGTTGGCAGGTGCAAAGCCTTGATTCATTCATTATTATGTTTGTTATTATGGTTGCAATCTTCGAGGGCTACTACAAAAAATAATCTGAAGAGACTTTGTCAATGCAACTTTGTGCAAAATTTGGATTTTGCATTTCACAATACAGTTTGAGTTGACTTGTGTCTCTTTCAGTTTAATGTTTAGTGTGATACTGCCAAGGGCATTTTCACAATGACGTTAATGTTCACTTTTTTGTTGACTTTTTGTTTTAGTTGGGTAAATCCATAATAGTTAAACTAAGTAATTTTTTCCTGTATATTTCTAAAATCCATGTTTCTTACATTCTTCTGAAAGGGACACTGTGATGTTGTGGGCACCATGCATGATCTGGTGTAATTTAGCTTTTCTCATATATTTTAATAGCTTTTTTTCAATTTAAAAAGTCTGTGCTATCATCCAACCTGAGTGAATTCTATTTTTAAACTTGATTTGTGTACAGCATTTGTTTCAAGTTCAATGATTATAAAGTAAACAAATTATTAGATCTATTTTGACAAACTCATGAATATTTTATTGTACAAGTAAACAACAAGTCTGGAAGAGGGGAAAGGGTGATATCTGAGTATTGTAAAATCAAAGTTTACTAAAAACATATTACTTGAGTTTCTCTATGAATTTTCGATAGAAGTCCTCCCAGGGCTGCAGAGGGACACTGACTAGCATGAGACTGGCTGCAGAGACCGCTTTCAAGGAGAAATGTATAGGAATATGTGAGCCTACTGCAGCTAGCTTCACATGTAAACCACTGCTGCATTAGCCTGCCAGCTGGATAGCAGTCACTGGTCCTTCCGCGAAAGTGTGTCCATGTGGACAGCTGATTGGCAAGAAGTGATCCTGCAAGACAAGTAGTGGTTAGGCCATTCTTGATGCATGGGCTGGGAAATTCTCTGTGATATAAAAAATTACTTCAGCTGAATGTTTCTTATTACTTAACCGTTCTGGACTGATGTGTTTTTCCTATGGGGTTTTGGCCATTTTCACTGTTTACTAAATCATAAATTAGGTAGATAGAACAATCAAAACTAAAATGTACTCCTTTTTCCACAGATTGTACTTCCCAAGGCCCCAGTCACCACTACGTACTTTAATTGATGACCATTTATACTAATTTACATTGGATTAAATTGTCTGATGTGTAAAACAGGATTGGCTGCCACTACAAAAAGATGACATGTTGGAAGTGTAATAAGGGTACGTTAGACCTGTTCACTGGATGGTCTTTCTGTACTACTGGCAGTCAGGACTTGTGTTTCCAAGGAGATGATGAAAGATAAAGCCAACAATCTGTTGTTGTCTCCCTGCCTGAACTAGTCTCCAGGCAGACAACCAAAATGACATTTCCAACTAAGATACTCCAAGAAGCAGTTTCAGGGAAAAGAGTGCAAATAGCAAAAGAACAGTGACACTTATGTCCAGATAGATTTCAGTGGTCTTACTCCAAAGACTACCTACACAAGACAGCTCTTTAGGGTCTTCCTGATTTCATGATGTAATAGCAGGATGAAAACAGAACCCAGTGGTTTAGTGTGAATGATTTTCACAGAAGTCCATTTCCTGGTAAAATAACCAATTTTTACAACTGAATATTTTGCACATTATTAAAATAATAATATGGATGTAATGACTTAGTATTAATTTACTAAAAAATTTATTTACTAATTTTATATCTTTTAGTGAACTTAATTCCAGTCAACCCAGTCAAGGAAGATGGGATGAACCCTAAGAACCGAAAGAGAATAATGCCTGATCCGCTGACTGAACCCCCTGCAATTGATCCTATTTATGAAGCTCGTGTTTACTGTAACATTCCTAGCATAACTGAACGCAGCATGGAAGGTAGGCTGTGTGACCTGGTGTAGGGAATTGACAGGGCTTGTTTCATTATTAGGTCCTACATGTTGGCACTGGAAACAATGATTTTAAGTGTGCATTGTAAATGATTTAGAACTCGGAACTAAATGCAAAAATCTTTACTGGCTGCTGAAAAATATTTAGTTGCCCAAAATGCTCAATTCCTCCTTCCCCTCATTGAGTGTTTTGATTTTGGAGTTGGTTGCTAAAGGAGACCAACAAAGGTTCTTCTGGCAGTTAATTTTTTGTAAGTTCCATAAAGTGACGGGGGGATAGGGAGAGAAGATATAGATTGTAGCTTTTTTAGCATTTTAAAATTTTAGCATTTTGTTTGAAACAGTGTAATCACTTCTGAGTGGTGTGAAATTTGGACATGCTAATGCTGAAGTGTCAAACTGGGACACAAGCAATTGGTGTGTTTCCCCAGAAATGACAGATTAGGTTGGTAGGAACCATGGAAAGAGGAGATAATGGGAGGGGAAAGCAGCCTCTATCTTTAGATGGCGAAGACACTTTTTGGAGTGCTCACTCCTAGTATGGCACAAAGCATCTTGTATCACTATACCTTTGTATCCTCCACTAATGTCAGTTAAGTGCTAATATTAGTCAGCCAATACCCTGTTGAGTCCTCCTGCGCCTCTCGCGATGGTAGAATCTACACTAGGGATGGGGATCGACCTAAGATATGCAAGTTCAGCTCTGAGAATAGCGTAGCTGAAGTTGACGTACCTAGATTGACTTAGTGCGGCATCTTCATGGTGGTGAGTTGACTGCTGCCGCTCCCCTGTCGACTCCACCTGTGCCTCTCACGGCGGTGGAGTACCAGAGTCAACGGGAGAGTGCTCAGGGATCAATTTATCGCGTCTAGACTAGATCGGGCGGGTAGTGTAGACATAGCCTCAGTCATGTTAGAAAGTAAACCTAAGGTAAAGATAAAAAACAATACTTTGGACCAAAGTAGTCCACATTTGGTGATTTTCTAGGCATGCAGGAAAAGTCATCTGCTGTACTGAGTTTTTAGAGAGGGCTGAGAGTGTGCTTCCCAGAATGGTTAAAGAAGGGGAGGAAAGTTTTTCTTTCTGAATAATTATTCTAACATTTCTGGGGTTCAGTTGTAGTAATATGTGGTGGGCACCTAGGATCTTTATGGGTGACTTTTTATTATTTAAATTGAAATAAATACTTCAGGACAAAGGACTGTCTCTCCTCTATATTCTCTAAGCACTGAATACGATGTTGATAAAAAACAAATAATAATAATGCATGCTTTTTTACTTGGAATAGTGAATTGGAAAACATATGGAGAGGATTAAGGCTGATGTTTAATTTTACTTCTTCCTTCCACATAGGTCATGCACCTCATTATTTTAAGCTTGTGTCTGTCCACGTGTTGATTCGCCATGGGGATAGATATCCACTTTATGCCATTCCCAAAACAAAAAGACCAGAGATCGACTGTACATTGGTGTCTAGCAGGTAAACATCCTGGTTTTACCATTTCTCTCTCCATGTTGACATTCACAACATTTGGAAATGTTACAGTAAGAGAGCTGAGGCATGGTGCATAAAAGAATTAGAGAGAGAAAAATTACTTTTGTTATGCATCCAGTTAGCTGTTTTGCAATCTGGGAATGGTTGATTGTCTCTTCACTAACCCATGAACAGTTGGTCCAAGTTTTATTAGTCACGTAGCAGTCTGTTGTTTTGCAGTTTCTTTTGCATGTCTACTGCTTGGATAAAGTTAGAGAGTCATTGAATTATCAAAAAATGCAGTGTGTGTTAGCTACACTCAAAATAGTTCGTGTGCCATTGAAAAGATATCTTCTATCATAGCAGGCCCTGTGCACTGAGATGCTATTTAATCTCTTCATTTGATCCTTAAAAATGCAAAATTCAAATGATATAATGTGCAGAGGCATATGAATATTTTTCACACAAATTATGTTAATGAAGCATTTTGGTCAGGATTGATTGGACAAAATTGTAGAAATTCCAAGTTATGGTTCTTACAATTGTAATCCAGCTCACTCATCCATGCATAGGTTTTTTTTTATTAACATATATTAATATTAAGATAAATGTCTTGATTTTAATGACCAATTTGTTGTCGTCTTGTGTGAGAATTATAGTTTCAATTTCTTGAATTTGGAGCAACTTTAAATTTTAACCCTAATACATTAAAAGACAATTTGGATGATTTTTCAAAGTGACAGAATCATAGACTTCTTTAAAAAAATCTACTTTAAAAATTGAGATACTTGGCAAAAATAATAATATGTAATAAGATTTCATTAAGGAGGCCATTTCTTGGGGCCAGATGGGAAATTCAACTGAAGATAGTGGTAACTCTTCAATTGATTTAATTGGTAAAACAGTTGACTTTGACTGCTGTTTTTAGGTAAGGTGCAACGTGTATTTAATAGTTCTTGAGGAGGGTGGGTAAGTAGAACTTAATTTTATATTATCTTGGGTACTTGTAGGCAAATGTGATTAGCATTTGAGGAGAGATACTGCTCCAGAGTACCAGGGCAGAGTTAATGTCCTTGTTTCACAACTGCAGGTTGAATTGGTAGTTGAAAGTGCTTTTGGTATGTAAACTGAATGTGTCATTCCTATTCTGCAGTAATTTTACTTGTTGCATAGTACTACTTCTTGGTGGAGAAGCTTCCTTGGTTAGTTCTGTTGCTGGAATAAATGAAGTTCTGCTGGTTTGCAGCACTCAGCATACTTTCTGCTGTGGGTGTTGAATATGTTTTGGCCCCATTAACATAAGTATTTGAACAGAATTCAGCATGGTTGAGGATAGCATGGGTCATGGAGGCCATTTGTGACCCATGTGGAGTCAAACAGCTGCATACTTGCTGCTACCTACAGTTTCAGTCTGAACTTACCCCCAATTGCTGTTAAGTCTCTAGGCCTTTAGTCTGTTTGATATATCTCATTGTAAGCATCTTGTTTGTGGCCTCACACCAAGCATTTTCACATGTTCTCTCCTCCTCCTAACTCAGGTAGAATTTTCCAGTATTTTCTTACAAGCTGGCTCCTATCTCTACTGGGAATAAGTCTGACTGGTGTGAACTCCCATTAGTCCCTTTCATCCTTCTTCTTAGCTTGCAGCAGCCTCAGAACCTTCTGTGCTGTCCTGCTTCTTTCTTTGAGATAACCGTCACCCCAACAAATTCCAGAGCACCATTTTCTTGCCACTTCCTCACTATAGGGAGCTGGGGTGGCCTCCCGCCGAGCCAGAGGGAACAGAAACCCTCTTGCAGCCGGAGTGGACGGGCCTTGACGAAGCTGGCCCCGCCCCCAGGAAGAGAAAGGGCGGGACAGGAAGTATAAAAGGCAGGGCCCCTAGCTCAGTCAGGGCTGCACCGGGGAGGGAGACAGACGCAGACCGCGGGCTGCTCCCTCCCTACCCTGCCGCCAAGCCAGGGAGCCCTGATCTAGGGGACAGCCTGGGGTTTCTAGACCTGCTGGCTGCCAAGTACCCCGAGGAACTCCTGGAGACCTGCAGGGGCCCGTGGCCGACGGAGGCGGACGCTGCGGGGGACCCCCAGTGGCTAGGATCTGAGGACCCCAAGGAACTGCCAGAGCCCGACAGTGATCCATGGGCAGCCAAGGCGGACGCTGACGGGGTCCCTGAACCATGTGCTACAGACGACCCTGACTCCTGCTGGTGCCCGCTCACCTCTGAGGTACATCCCAAACCCTAGCGAGCGCTCCCCTGCCTGAGGGGCGCGGTCCTGACCTTGTGGGCGCTCCCCTGCCTGAGGGGCGCGGTCCTGACCTTGTGGGCGCTCCCCTGCCTGAGGGGCGCGGTCCTGACCTTGTGGGTGCTCCCCTGCCTGAGGGGCGTGCCACTGACTCTGGACTTTCCACCTCCCGATGCTAATTCCCCCGTGACTGGGAGGTGTGGCCAAGGCGTGGAAGTGCGGTGGTAGCTCCTCACTGCCCCTCAGTGGCCCAGAGGGCCTACTGACCCACGTACACTCACTCTGATAGCTTGGCTTAAGCAAAGATAATTTTCCTAGCCTTTCACTTTGACTATGTTACCACTTTGCATCCCACTCCTGACTTCCCCTTGTCAGTTGCATCATGCAAAAGCTACTTGTCTTCACTTTCAAGGCCCTTTACAGTTTACCTCCATCCTACTTCTTGTCTGCCAGTCACAGCTGAGATGTCACTGCCCACTATGTCAGCCTCCATCATACACTACTTACATTTTCAAACAATCACCTATCTATTTCTCCTATGCTGCCTCTCTTGGGAGGAGCTCCCTGTAAACATCCACGAAACTACTACATTATCCTTCTTAAAATGTTCTCCTTTTCTGTGATGCCTACAGAAAAAAACACTTGACAGTGGTTAGAGACCACTGCCTGCCATGCTGACTAGTATTGTTTCCTTGTACTCCCCATCTGTCGGTATCTGTCTGGGGTCTCTTGACTTATACTGTATATTTGGAGAAGGGGTTGTCTTTTTATTCTGTGTCTGTACATTGCCTAACACAGTGCAGTCTTGGTGTATGATTAAGGCTATAAGGCATTACAGTAATACAGATAATAAATCTTATGCCTACCATGTTATGTTTAAATAAACATATCATATTCTGTTACCAGTTCAGAGCAGCACATATTCTTAGGGATTATTTGTCTTCATCTGCAAATCCTGGGCTACATCTGCTTATAAAGAACCAAAACCAATTTAATTAAATATCTACACTATATTCACTGCCTCTTCTAAATTTTAAAAACCTCTTGTCCCTTATTTAAATGAAACATTAGAGATTGACTGACTGCTTTTTCCACATCAATAGGAAAAAATTTCCATCTCAGTTAATCAAAACTCCTTTCCTGCATGATCACAATAAATTGCAATCTCTGTTCAGTGAGTTCAGATCCAGCCTCTGCAATAGAAATTTTGAAACCTTTAAAAATATTTATATTCCACATATGTTACCTTTGATTTTTATTTCTTAACATTTATCCTTCGTGTCTAGGAGAGAAATAATACTTTATTTTCAGTTTCGTTTCTTTTTGCATTGAATATCTTTTTTGGGCGGTGGGAGGGGAGATTGCATATCTGTCATTTTAATTTGAGCCCTTGAGGTAAACAGATACAATGTCACTATTCAAAAATTACTATTTATGAACAGTTATCACACGGTGCTATTTGAGATGCCAGGGTCCAAGCCAATGCGAAAAAGGAAAATATGGTATGTCAGTTACCTCTGTGTAGTAAATATTTTAATGATAACCACTTAATTGAATTCTTGGTGCTTTTATTTCACATTATAAGTCTGTCTACAACCTAGCACTTCCACTGGTAGCAGGCCAATTCAGGTTGCAGACTTTTTCTGAGTGTCGAGGTCTGCCCAGTCCTGAACCGTACTGCTTTATCCTTCAGCTACTCCTATGTTGCCTTCTCTCAGCCTGAGAGTGACTGCAGCCCATCTCTTGCTGCAGCCCCCTTTAGCTCTCAGCTCCTGGGATTTATTCAGGCCCTTCCTGTCCAGCTGAATCTCGTATCTAATTAGTCCTTGCCCCCTGGCTGCTCCTCCACATACAGTGTAGGTGGTTAATTAGCCTACCTAGCCACCTTAACCCCTTTGGGCCTTTGTGGGATGGACACCTATCACAACTAAATTTATTCTTTTTAGTCAGAATATCTGTTTGCATATGAAAAACAACCTGGAAGAAGGTGTATGTCCTGAAATTTGCAATATTTAAAATATTGGCTTCAGTAGCAGGCGGTGCTGTAACCAAGCATGAATAATTAAACAGTAACAATATAGCTGACCAAGCTAATACTCTGATTATATGACTCCACAAAGAGTTGCGCATGCACAATCTGTTTTGCTCTATCAGTGCATCTGCTGTAGCACCAGGAAGAAAATGTACTTCAGAGGGCCTTTCAGACTTTATTTAGGTTATCATTTTTCTATTCTGTAATACAGGCCAAATTATTTATGGAAGAGAAATGGAAAGAAGATAATCTTCCATAACCGTGTCAAGATAACAGCAACATTGTCTCCATTTATTGGTCATGAAGTTATACAGTTAAAGATTTTTTTTAACATTATTTCATTTAACGTTTGAAAAGAGAAACAGAAAATGTTAAGGCCTTTTTCCCTCTTGTTGTATAAAGCAGCCCTACTTCTAAAGCATTTATTCCTACTTAGGCATGGAAAATTCAGGGTAGAACAGAAGTAAACAAAATATTAGTCAATACCAGGACTCCAAGTGATATGTACAAGGTGGCATTAAGAAGCAGAAGTTTCAAATCATTCAAATAATCATTTTCACTTTCTTATAGCAAAGAAACCAAACAGTTATAGAAAAGATCAGGGGCAGAAATGTAGGGAAAACAAATTACCTGCACACCCTCACTTTGGAAGGGAACATGAGTATTAATCTCTTTTGTTGTGATTTTTCACTGGTATAGTTATGGGAGAGGTGCAGTGCCTGAGTGGTTGAAGTGCTCAACTACAGTCCTGAAGGTTGTGGATTTGAGTGTCGCTCTTTCACGCAGAAAGGCCATCTCCAGTTCACCTAACTGCAAAATGGATACCTGATCCATTAGGTTAGGGCAGTCAGATGTGATGCTGGACACATCACTTCCTCATGTACCGTTGGTTGTGAAATTGATGTTTTAACTGCATCAGTCCTGTGAGCCATTGGCTTGTGAGTACTTTGACTTTGATAGTAAAGGGTCAATTTAGTTTAATGTACACACATTTTTTCAGGAATTTTAACTTATCTTGTTAAAACATGGAATATTGTATGAAAAGTACATGCTATTTTGTGAAAAAAAAAATTATATAATCAGAAAAATATATGGCAGTGGACAGGTTCAAATATATACCGTTACTGTGTTTAGAAAGCTAGATACAGTTTAAAATTGCATAGTATTATATACCCTAAATACGTTACATTTTTGAAACCTGTCACAGTAAATTATTACCATTAAACGTAAGGGCCCTGTGGATACTGTATTGGATCCACAAAAAAATCACAGAGCTCTGTCTTGACCAATAGTTCTGCTAATTTCTCCATCCAGTTCTTAGATGTTAAAGTGTAAAACTTACGTAAGAGGACAGATTAATCAATCAGGATTCTAATCACTTATCTATGTGGGCAAAGTTAGATAAGTATGGATTGATCCATTCTAAAAATTTTCCATGTGGTTAATCAGTCAGTTTCCAATATCTCAAACATTATGCCCTAAACATTTATTTATTTATTTAATCGGATAATTTATAATGTAAAAACACTTCTTGTTTGAGGATATGTCAAACTAAAATCTGCTGTGGGTGAGCATGTGCCTCCTACATGTGAGTTTGGCTTCTTTTGAATAGCAAAGTCTGGTGAGATAAGATGTTTACTAATACTTAACTTAAACTGTATCAGATTCAAGCAAAGTTTCTCATTCTGTGCTTACAAGCCGCATCTACCCTAATTGGATTGGCTTCACTAGCACCGACCCTCCACCCCCAACTTAGTAAGGCAACTCCCATCTTTTCATGTGCTGTATATTTATACCTACCTACTTTTTTCACTTTATGCATCTGATGAAGTGGGTTATAGCTCACAAAAGCTGATGCCCAAATAAATTGGTTAGTCTCTAAGGTGCAGCAAAGACTCCTCATTGTTTTTGATGAAATCCTAATGTAGAGCAGGAAGACGCACTGGAAGGACCTACTCAGCTAACTGAAAGCGGTTCTCAATATGGGCAGCCCAGCAGGGACTTGACCTACAGCAGGTATCAGAACCAAAGATTCTGGACTACTTATAGAACTTGAAACAGCTGTCCTTCCATTCAGCTCAGTTAAGGTCTGCTTTTCAGTCCCTGCTTGTCATCCACTTGTTCAGTTGTTTTTGAGCTATTCTCACCCAGCAATAGTGAGGTTTCCCTGAGGTCTCTTACTTGCCCAGTAGTCAGAGAACTTACTTCTGTCTAGAACAGCAATTTAGTCCTCTTCACAGAGCCTCCCTTTGAATCTCTTTTGGAATGTGCTCTCTCCTCTCTTTCTGAAGATTGTCTTTCTAGTTGCTATAACTTAAACCAGAGAGCTTCAGGTGCTTGTAACTGAACCTTCCAGAATGATAAGGTGACACTGAAATGTTACCCAAAATTCATCGGCAGATGGTTTTAGAATTTCATGTCTATCAGTCAAGCTACTATATTGCACACTCTGGATGTTTCCAGGACCTTACTGTATTGCATCGGCAGAACAAAACAGTTCAGACTGTTCCCCTGGTTGTATCTGGCAATAAAGATTCTTGGTGTGTTTGTTTTTTTTTTAAATGATCAAGCCATCTGGTCCCAGATGTGATTGAAATGGATAACACAGTGTATCTCACTGTGTAACTGGTTAGCAGGTGTACTTCTCCCACTAAACAGTGCAGCTCACTCCACCAGAACACAAGCCTCATCGTCTACCTGCTTCAGAAATGTATTAATAACAGAAATCTATGAAGCAGTGGAGTAATCCACTATGCCTTTGAGATAACCTCTGCCCAGGCGGCTAAGTTCAGGAGAGCTGTACTGAAATCTCTGTTTAACTGATGTGGCCAAGTCTTCTCTCATCCCACCCTCTGGAGATGATACTCATTGCCAGTCACTACAGTGGGATCTAAACTTACATGTACTCTAAGAAGAAAGAACAGTCACTTTGCTCTACAGTAACTGGCTCTTTTGAATTGGTGTCCAAGTGCATCCTACAATCCACTCACCATCCTTGCTTTTCAGACTCCTCAGCAACATTGACTTTGAATTCTGAGGGTACTCAGGGAGGGGCACAGCCAGCCCACTCTTTAAGCCCTCGCATGGGAGCACAAGGAAGCACAGGGCACATGCACAGCCCTGAGAGATGCTGCTGTTCAAAAGATTCCAATCTTGTATATGAGGTGTGCGCACATGTACAGTGGGATCCATGCTGATTACATCCAAAGAGCCACAATTCCTGTATAGTAAGTAATTGTCCTTTGTTCTTCTTGCAATACAGTGGTGAGTTCAGGACAGAGAGGCAATGAATATAGTTCACTTTAACATTAGCATTTGTAAATGTGAGTTTGTTTGCAGGAACAGGGCATAAATTCTGATAGGAAAGTGCCTGTTCTTCAGTGCCTTCACTGAATATGTTCCACAGCAAAATGGTAGAGTATTTATCTATGGCCATAAGCCACATGTTATAAAAGCATTTTAAAAAGAAATCTGTTTGCTGGTTGTGGCTCCCATAGTAATGAACATGAAAAGGCTAACGCTCCAAATGCGGTGGTCAGTGACCTTTTACAATTTCTGAAAACTTTCTTCTGCTGTCACCTGTGCCATTTTTCTTACCCTCTCATGCTACTTCTGTTACCGAAGCACTTATTTGGTCAAACAACTAATAAGCTACTACAGCATCCTATTTAGAGGGGTCTTCATTGAGTGAGCAGAATGAGACACTACTAGAGTACAATGGTCAGTACTCTCCACAAATCAAACTTACTGTCTGAATAAGGTCATGTAAAGTTGAGGTTGCTCCCAGACTGTAGTCTTTTGCATGCTACCAAATACCTCTATCACTGAGCTGAGCAGGCAATTAATTTCTCTAACAAGATGAACTGGGAGCAAATTTCTAATCGCTAAAATAGGATTTTTAATTATCTGTCTCCAGAGACTGCGATAATATTTTCTTTGGAAAATGAGACATAATTCAAATCCACTTAGAGATCGTAAAGGCTCTGATCTTTTCAACTCAAAGAATGTCTGATATGTTATAATATATACAAGGAAGCACCTTTGCAAAGATTACTGGAAATGGTGATGTTGGGTGGCTAGGTTTATTTCTCTGGACTACAGGGTGATATGAGACTTTAGTTTAATATTTTAAAGAGAAGTCAAGGTTGACAGATGGCTAAAAATGGAATATGTAGTTCCTTATCTTCAATTAAAAATACTGTGCAAACGTCACAGCTTTTTTTAAACTGCTTACTCTCTCTTACTGGACTGCTCGGTGAAGTTGCTTGAATAAGAGAGAGGGAGCTTTTCACCTGAAGGCTACTAGCTCAGAATCTACCCAGGGACCTGAACCTGCAATCTGATCTATTCAGGCAAACCCCTGTGTCCTGTGGCACCTAAACTGAATTAAAATAAAAAACAATTTAAAATTGTAATCTGTGTTAAGACCAAAAATAATGAAAATCTACTAAAATCATGCAAATTAAATAAAAAGTAAAACTAATTGGTACGTTTGTTGCCAGATTTTAAAGAAATTTCCCACCGTTTCAGCAATTAGTCACCAGCTAAGCACTTGGAATCAGAGTTAGTTGACATGAAACCAGTTTTGCCGGCAGTAGTCTCTTCTGCAGGTGTAGAGAGAGTATTTTCTTTATTTCAGTTTATTCCACTGGTTTAGTTCATTGACTAGTTAATTCAAAAGTAAGAAATCAGTTTGCCATTGAAAAGGCAGGAAAGCTTATTTTTCCCTTTCAGTCTCTAAATAGAAATTAGGAGTGAGAAGATGAGATCTACTAGTTCCCAAATCCTAGGGGACCACAAACAATCAGTTCAGTTAACCAACTACATATAGTACTTCCTTTGTTTAATTGGTTTTAAAAACAGAACATGGCTTGATAAACATTTTAATGTAACTTTTAATTTAGTTTTATTTAGTAAATATTTATTAAATGATGATTTAGTGCATTTTTAATTTCATTTGAATTTCCATCCAAATGGAGCTTGTCACAAGTAAAAAAATTAATTATCTTGTAAATAAGACGTGCTGTTCACCATTTTCTAACATAAAAAAACTAAAAAAATCTATGTAAGTATAAGTTAAGCTATATACTTGCTTAAATAAATGAGTGTAGATGTAGTACATCTTCCTGATTAGCAAAAAGAAACACCAAATTTAGTGTAAAGGTTATGCTTAGTTGTGAATCAGTGTGTTTTAATGGTTACCAATCAATGTAAATCAAGCTTTATTCAGGAAAATAAAAAGTACAAAAGCAAAACATGATTAAAGTTAATTATATAAATCAAGGTTTTCTACTTGCTGATTTAAATCATAATTTAATTCAGTTATTTAAATCACTGATATAAATCAATCCACTCTGGAGCCCCTTTGTGCTGGCAGGATTTTGTATGGATGTAAGGGTTCTTTACTATGGATCAGATTGTAGGGAAAGGGTGTAGGTCAGTAATGATCGAAAATAATTACAGTTTGATGGCTATTTGATTCTGCCTGTGATCTCAGTGTGTATTGTAGTAGAAAAGAGTTTGTATCATGAAAACTACCCATAAATTTAACTGACTGGCAACCCTGCTGAAATTCTCAGCAGAATGGCCAGGTCAGAGAGTTAATGGCTTTATAATTCAAGCATCTCTTACTTCTGGCCCTTCTAAGGGTAGGGCTATACTACCTGCCTAGATGCAATAAATTGATCCCCGAAAGCGCTCTTGTCGACTCCGGAACTCCAGCTCTGCAAGAGGAGTAAGCGGAGTCGATGAATAGTGTAGCCAAAGTGCGTACCTTAGTTCGAACCCCCCCCACTAGTGTAGCCCAGGCCTAAGGCAAGGTGGAAGGCATAGCAGTCTGAGGAAGCTTGCCCATGGGTATTACTGATTTGTGGATTAATAGAATGTCAGCCTTCAGATCTGTCAGTCTTCAGACCACCTTTCATAGCCACTAAAAATGAGAAGAGTGCAGCAGTCAGTGAAGGGGACAGCTTGAGGTGCATGTGCCATAATTTCAAGGCTTGGCAGAAGTGAATCCCTTAGGTAAAAACACTGGCATTTTTAATTTTGCTGCCATCATTTTGGATGGTATATTGTTTCAATGTCAGAAGGATTTTAGTGTTTTTACCTGGCAGCCTTGAGTTCCTTTATGACTTTATATTGGCTTTTAATTGCAAATTTGTAGTCAGAATATTAAAAGATATATAATTGGCACTTTTTTGAACTGTAGATTTGTTGCTGTTGAATAATGCATCTGAGGTTTCTAATTAATATTTCAATTTGTTTAAACTGCTTCAACTTTACTTTCTGATAAGTATGCCATTCAGATTCAGTCCATTCATTGTTTGAATTTAGTATTCTGCTGATGAAATTCATTAAATACACAGATTATGCTGCAACCTGATGGACTTTTAATAGATATGTAAAACAGCTTTGCTTGGGCTTTGTGAATTACAGATTGTAGCATGTACATGAAATGTGGGATGAATAGAAGAAAAATGGATGAAATGCTGTGGAGATTTCTTCTGTCTGTAACTTCAATTAACATTTTTACTGTTTTCAAGATTGAGTGCAAATTTCCAAAGTGAACTTAAAAACACATTTTTCTATGTGAGAAGAAATATTTTTTATGCTTTTGATCCAAATTTTCCATAGCATTGGTTATTTTTTTAGGAACAGAGTAACAATTTTGTTATGTTTTTCTCTCTGTAACAAATACTTGATGATCGTGTGTCAAATACATAACAAATAGAGAACAATTTACTAAAATAAGTAGTATTTAGAAAAAATTAATCAGAAGGGATTAAAACCATTGGAGAAGAAAGTTCCAGTTTAATGGCTTGCTGGTTTAATAGGCAAGTGCTTGTGAAGTATTGATGTGACTAAGTTAAGTAACAATATTTGAGTTTTGGATACATCTTATACACAAGTGGGTACAACTCCATTTACTTCAGAAGACCTGTATCTGCTTACAGTAGCAAGGAATTTGGTCTGTGGTCTTTAAGACTGCTGTGCTCCCACTGGTGCTAGAAGGCATGGCTGTAATAGTACCTGGTACCAGGACACAGTGTAGCTCTCCAAGGGTAGTGCAGTGTTGGGAGAATGTAACAGGGGAAATAACAGCAGAGTCCTCTCAAAATAAGGTGCAAAGGCTATCAAGAATTATGTTATATCTTATTTAGAGGCTGACCCACTTACCATCCTATAAACCACATTACAAAAGCATATGGCAAGGCTAGAAAGTGGGAGTACTTCTACAAAAATATTTAAGGGCTGACAAAAGCTGAAAAGTACTAATTTTGGGGGAGTTGTGCTCAGTGACATGAGAGTTTGTCCTAAGAAAGTGAAAGTTGCTGCAGGTTAGTGAGTAAATATGCTAAACTGTATTGTGTTTCTGGTATGCAGTTTAGGATAATTTATTAATCCTATGTCTCTGGCCATTCATTTGTCTTCCAAATAGGGAAATAATCCATTCCCTCAATCCACAGCTATTTAACTGTTCAGAAGTTGACACCAGGTTTGCATAAAAATGTATGAGATTCCCTTTTGGTGTTATCAAATCACCTAAACTCAGTAAGCATAAGAAAAACTGAACTTAGGTTCAGTGTAACTGTGAGCCAGAATATATTAAAATAGAAATACAATAAGATGGTGTAAAGCAACGGTTCTCAAATGGTGGTTTGGGACCCAAAGTGGCTGGCTTAGACTTACTGGGGCCCGGGACAAAAGCCTAAGCTGTTCAGCCCTGGGCATCAGGAGTCACATTACAGGCCCCCTGCTTGGGGCTGAAGCCCTTGGGCTTCAGTTTTTTCCCCCACCAACCGGGGGCTCAGACTGGCTCAGGCTTCTGTCCCGCTCCTGAGGGCGCGTAGTAATTTTTATTGTCCAAAGCAGGTTGTGGTGCAATAAAGTTTGAGAACCTTGGTGTAAAGGGATACTGCTGGGGGAATTCAGCAACAAAAAAATATGTGCACAATATTTTCAAATTCTGCATATTTTATTTGTCAATAACACAATATTCATGCCAGTTTCAATTATTTTTGGTCATTTATTTCAAAATACCTGTCAGCAAGTAGGTCTGTAACAATACAGACAACAAAAAAGATTCAAGAAAGGTTTTTTGACAAATAGATTCCTTACGAGGCATATTAATGCCAAACTCTGAGTAATAATTCATTTAAACTACAGTTCAGAACCATATTTCCCGCACTCCTCAGAAGCAGTGCGAAGCTTAGGGGAGTCATGGAGTAACAGAGGAGCTGAGAGAGAGGGAAGTAATTGCTGGGAAGGAGCCTGAGTGTGAAATTGGAGAGTTGTTGGGTATAGGTAGGAAAAGTATGGAACAGGTTTTTTTGAGGGGTGAGGAAAGATTGTTAAGAAACTCGCCCCCATGAAGATCCTGTCTGACCCCTAGCTTCTCCCATTTAGTCAGGCACATCTGCCCCTGTCCCCATGTGTCACTGCACCACCATTTATCCTTGCACCCTCTGTCCACGTGTCCTTTCATCCCCACTCAGACACCTACTCCCACTAGCCCCATGTGAACCTACACTGTCTCCCCCTGTCCCCACTTAGTAACCCTGACCCTATGTGGCCCTGCACCAGCTCCTGCTGTCCCCATGTGTCTCTGTGCCCCCACTCAGCCACCTCCTGTCCCTATGTGGCCCTGAAGCCCATCATCACATGGTCCTTAACCTCATCACCATGTGGCCCTTCACCTCCTTCCCCCCGTGGCCTTGCACCTCCACTACCATTCAGCCCCATCCCCAGTCTGTTCTCACCAACTAGCCCTTATGAGCCCCTGTCTGACCCCCCAGCAGCCTCAGGCTGCCTGTTTCCCCATAGCCCCTGTCTCTGGACCTGACCAACAGGTGCTGTAAAGAAGGCAGGTTCTTTCTCTTCCCTAGCAGGCCCAGAGTTTCTTCTCTGTTTTAACACCAGAGCGCCCTCTAGTGGGCAAAAGGTGGAACTGCACTACATTTCCAGCAGAAACTTTTTTCTGCACAAAATATTAAAAATATCCATGACATTAATTATAGCACAGAATTTCCTCAAGGAGTGAGAGAGAGAAGGATCTGAGCCATGTGTGACCAAAGGCTTGACGGATCAGTAGGAACTGTTGAGGGAGATCTCAGACAGAAACACGACAGCAGACGCTATCTCACTTAGTAAACCAGTGGTGTGATCTGGGTTCTGATGCTCAGTGTTCATAGGATGAGAGAGCCTGTCCACTTTTCATCTTCTTGAGCATGTCTGTCTAGCTCTAGCCTGACTTCAGTAACTGTGATCAGTACACAGAATGGGAAATTTGCTCACATTCCTTCAGCAAGTTCCACTTTCTTGTGGACACATGGAGGCTAGAAATCCCCTTCCCTGCGTAGCCTCACATACTTCCACAAATTCTCTCCTGAGGCATGCAGATGTCTTTCAGAGCACAGATTTCTGTGCTGTGAACAAGCACCTTGCCAGAGAAAGATTAAACAGAGGAAGTGCACCCCTCTGCATTTTCATGTACATCTTTAATCTGTCAAATTGGCAGCTTCCTATTTGGTTAACTATTCATTTAACGTTTCCTTCTTGCTATATTTAAGACACATTTTTAAACATGTGACTGAGTAATTGGACCCGATGATTAAAACATCATATTACGGCACAGTTTGCCTTTAATCATAGTCTGACAGCTTGGCTTCTGTTTGTCTTTAGCATCTTGCCTGTTAGGCAAAGCTACATTATTTATTCTATTTGAGTATTGATAAATATTTAAATTATTAAAAAATAAATATGTATTTTCTTGTCAAGATACGATTTTAATGTCAATGTCACTAATAAATGATGTACTCCATCATTTTATTACTCAGTTTGACTCTGTAGTTTTCATGGAAGTTTAATGTCAAATGACTTATGGATTCCAAAATCTATCTTTTCTTTTATGGAGCATAGAGGTTTGCCAAATGTCAGAAGTAGTCATGCTGATTGGAAAGAAAACAAAACAAAAGGAACTTTCTGCTCAGTGTAGTCCACATTAAGTAGTAAAATAATATTTTAAAATATGCAGCCTTCTTATAGCAAGAATATAATTGTGCCACAGAATATGATTTGAATTATTAATTTTAAAAAAATGTTCTAGCCATGATGGTTGTGAAGAAAATTGTCCAGGTGTAAATTGGGTACGTTGACAGTGTTTTCCTGAGTCAGTCTCAACTACTAGGTCTGAGGTACGTGAACTGTCCATATACATCTCCCTGTTTTAACTCTGAAATCTTGAATTGATGTTCTGTTTTTATACTCAGGATTTGAATGAACATATCCAGCTTAATGAGTTTACTGTATGATCCTGAATGGCCACCCAGGCCTTCTGGTCACCGAGCTATACCTTTCTCGGTGGCAAAAGCTCCAGCTAATTCCCTGACAATTTCTGTGTACTGATTTGAGTTCCCAGAGTCAGTAAAAGCTTCCATTTTTAAAATTTTAAATAACTGCAACAGAATTTCCAAGCTGCTGCCCCAGAGTGTGTCGGAAGCAAGGGATCTTGCTGCAGAATATAGGTCCAGCCTGTTGAGGACTTAACATGACCTTTTGTGCATAAATAACATTTCATTCAAGTGGGAAATATATGTATATACCTAAAACCATCTGTTCATGTGTCACTGATGCACGCGCACACACACACACTCTCTTCAGGGTACTGGGTGGAGCAGAGCCAGAGCACCACTCCAAAGCCCTGAATTCTACAACATGGCTCCTCTTGGTTCTTTATGCAGAAGTAGGGATTTCCCAGTGTGCTGTACACGTTCAGAGGCATCCAACTAGTTAACAATTTAAACCGCAAAACAGAAGTCCTGGTTCATTTCTCATTAAACCAGCTAAAATATCTCCTGATTTTTAGACCCAATCCAACAGAAACGAGGACAATTTCATGTCAGGATGAGTCAGCTAAGTTTTTGGCATTGGTTCCTTTTCATGTAGTTCCAAAATACACTTTTCTTGGTGCATAACAGTAGTAATATAAAATGAGTGGAATAGTGTCATAGTTTTGGCATACATTTATTCTTTTCTAAAAGATTCTAAAGGATCTAATATAATTGCTTTAATGACTTTAAAAAAAAAAGAACGTTTGTTTGGATTTAAACATTCTTCCACATTGGTGCTAATGTATGAAAGCCAGAAAATGAAACTGGCAAATATGGTTTTTGTTAACCCAGTGTAGTATAGTGCAATGATAACAGGAAGTCATATGAAAAAAGCAAACACGTGTTATTGTTAAAGGGAAATAAAATTTTGTTTTTTGTTACAAGTAATCATCATTTTATTTTACAGCAACAAAACATAATTAAAAAAGCAAACCTACAAATATGTCATTAAACTAATAACCAGAAAATAGATGTCCATGATCAAATAAAGTTGGATAACAGCTCATGAATCTCACAAAGTACTGGCTGACCATTTAAAAACAAATTTTAGATTGAATTGATTTGAAATAGCTGGTATATTAACTCCTGATTCCCCAACTGCTGTTTGTAATGCTGCTGCTATAATAATAAAGAAGTCAGTCCAATTACACAATGAATCCTTTTTATTGCATTTTGAGTCTTCTGTGATGTTATGGAAATTAAATTTTTCAAATTTCTCTGAGGGCTTAGTCTTTTCAACTACACAACTGAGTCATTTTCTTTGCTTCCTGCTCAGAAGCAGTCTTAGCAGTGTTGCCTAGATACTGCATCTCCTGCGGCATCTGTAAATTGGCTGATTCAACAGTAAGATCGGTAATCTAAATAAAAAAAATCTTTGGGAAAAAGGAATTTGTCAACTACCAGTTTAAATACTACTGCAAGGATTGCTTTTCAACACCACTTGCAGAATTCTGTTTGCTCTTAAATAAAAACTTGCCACAGTAAAACCACTAGAATACTTGTTTGTTTGTTTCATACTGAAGTTTTACAATAAGGATAGAAAGCAAAAACACATTTTAGTTTGAAATGTCCGATTTTGGCAAAAAATCTCCATCACATCTGGATTGTTTCTCCTCTTTTCTGAAATGAGAGGAAACAACCAGAAAGCTTTTCAGGTCTGAAACCCAGTTTTCAGAATCGGGAATCCAATCAAGTAATCTTCTGTACTGATTTCTGTGGGTGTATGACTGTATACCAAAAAAACCTTAGAAATTAATTAACTTAAAGTATATGTTTCATGTATTGTAATTCATTGATATGCAAAGGTTGCTATTAAGTCCTGGATATTAGTTGTTCTGTCTCGGTATTATGTATATCACTCCCTTCTGCATTGTACTGGTAATAACACTGATTCGAGAGATATTATCTGCTATGTGGTTTCTGTTCCTTCCATCAAATAATTCCTAACAGTTTCACCAGTGAACGTTTTAGTCCACTAGAATTACAGGTGATATAACAGAAGCAGCAGAGCAAGTAGTAGAGCAGCTCTTGCAATTTGTCTCACTATTGTGTTGTTTGAAGAGCTTAACAAAAGAGCTAGAAATTTCATTAAAGGGGAGCATTGCTGGGAGAAAATTACAAATGGCAGTTTATGTAGGCTAAAGTTTATTAAAAGACCACAAAGGTGTTTATGGGGGTTTTTTGGTTAGCCTCCTCTGCCCCCTAAAAATTGTGATAACGTTCTAGCCTTCAAATTTTGTACAAATCTGTTGGCAGAAGAATTACATACAAAATAATTTTCTTAAAATGTGTTTCTTTTATTTTAGATTCTTGTTCCTGAGACATGTCAAATAAATAAATGTAAAAAATGTTTAGTGCAAGTTCCATATTTAGAACAGGATTAAGCTCTGTTCTTCATGGCCAAAGTTGGTATAACAGGAAACCTGAAGTTATCTAGAAATAAAAGAAACTTTTTATGGCTGCACTTTTCTAATTCTGCACTTCATTTGACATATGTAAAAATTTCCAAAATCGGAAACAGCATGGAATTGGCTAAATCCCATAATTTATTTTTTTCCTTCCAAACGCTATTAATACTGTAAAACTTTTCATTCTTTATCCCCTTCTTCTTTTCTCACAATTTGTCACTGCTCAATGATTTCCCACTTACATAGTTACAGTAATATATAAACAACTTTTTTCTGATCCCTTTATAAAGAAAAAAAATATAATACACACCGTGGTTTGGGGAATCTATTTAAAACTGCAGACAAAACAGAAAGAGGCATTTTGATCCCAGTTGAGGGAACTGATTTGTCTGAGAGCTAATGCAATTACTGTATCTTCATGCTAGATCCATTCTTGTTAACATCTGCTCTCTTGGAACTACGTCTCTAGGAAGATCTCATGTGAGCACTGTTGCCTTTATATTGAGAAAATCTGAAGTCAGATTTCTTGTTTCAGAATGCTTATATTCAGATGGCGTTGTGGCACCCTCTAGAGGTTCAGATAACTTTCAGAGAAAAGCATAATATTTGTAGGCATAAGTTTTTTCATTTCAGTTTGGTATATTGCTGTGGCAAACGTCAGTAGGGCAAAAGAGTCCCTCTCTCTCTCTTTTTAAAAATAGTTCTATATAAACTTTTCCATAAGAGTACTAGAGACCCTTTAAGAATTTCTCTTTATAAAGTCAAAGTCAATTCTGCTTAAAACCAAAATCCCAGCTGAATTTATTGTTTCTAAGCAATATTAAGAAACGAGTGGCTATATTTCATATTGATGGCCAAAAGCCATATCAAGGAGATGTCAACGGTCTTGGATTTCCATGGTTAAGTGAGCTGTCTAGAGCTGGAATAGTCAGGATAGGGATGGGAGATAGAAGTTGGAGGGAATGGGGGGAAGTACAGTGACACTGGATTACATGAAAAAGTAGAGCCTTTTATAAGTGTATCTTGTATGTAATGGAATATGACACCGCAAACACACCATTGTTAACATTTTCAAAACTTGTGTGTGTTTCATATTTTTCATGTCTGCATGCATTAAATATATGACTTAACATGTACACATGTGATATAGTCCTGTAATGGAATTTCAGCTTATATTTTTGGGAGTTTTAAGTTCATACCCATACACAGAAAAATCAGTCTATTCCTTTGATTCTCTCCTCTCATTTTTTTCTTATTGTTATCTTGCTTAATCTTCAAATACCCCCTTCAGTAACACACCAACAGCAATAATATAAGAGTTCATATTGTGGTACGGACTCACTTTGGTTGACATTTTCAAAGCAATTTAGGAGATTTAGACTCATCTTCCATTAATTTGAACTCTGTTATGATGTTAATTTCAGAACCTTTTTCCTTATATCCATGACAGTTGTAGTCATGACACTTGCATGATCAGAGAATTTTTGCATTCAGTCAGTTACTGTTACTGCATGTGTACTTGTTTTAATTTCTTAAAATAAACACACTGCTTTCCCAGCTGTCTCAGTGAAAGGCCAAAGGAACTGCTATGGAGTAGCCATCTTCTCCTGATGGGGTGTAACTTAAGGCTGGGGTTAACCATCTTTCTGTTAGAGCCATCTTCACTGATGAGAAGGAAAGGCCAGTATCTATCAACCTCCTTGCTCCATACTGCTTCCCCTCTGTTTCATTCTCATAGAGCTATCCATTAGTTACATGCCACAGTGCCAAGGACACCTTGGAAGCTGCAAAGCATGAGAGATTTTAGTGACACTGCGAGTTCCTAGGTGTGCCCTATATCCCAGGACATTGCAAAAGTTTGAAATGGAGCAACAGCCAAGCTAAACAAGAGCTATATTTGTTGTTTGTACCATCAGGGAAGCCAGATATTTATTTTCCACATAACTGAAATTATTTGTTGAAAGAATGTCATTTGCTGGTGTAAAGTTTAAATATTGATCATTGTGTTGTGACTGTATGTCCAGGGGCAACTCATTTAAGCTTGTGCTGCTCAGTTTTCCTACCTGTAAAATAAAAAATACTTGTCTCAGGGGGAAATTGATGAATGTTTCATTAATGGTGGTAAAACACTTTGAAAGGCTTGGAAGTGCAAAGTTTTATTAGTAGTGAAATAAGTACTGCATGTATATAAATCAGGGTATCTTTGCAGGGGTATTTGTTATAAAAAGTCACTTTTAGTACTCTATTTAATTGTGACTATGTAATTTAGATATTGCCACTAACACTGACAATTTATATGAACTCACTCACTCTCTCCTACTAGACCAGGGATCGGCAATCTTGGCATGCAGCACCTCAGGGTAAGCACCCTTAGCGGGCTCCACCAGTTTGTTTACTTGCCAGTTTGCTGATCCCAGTCCCAGTCCAATAGGGGCTGTGGGAAGCAGCGGCCAGCACCGCACCGCTTCCTGTGGCCCCCGTTGGGCCAGAGCAGTGAACCACGGCCAGTGGGAGCTGTGATCGGCGAAGCGGCAAGTAAGCAAACCACCAGCGGGACCTGCTAAAGGCGCTTACCCTGCGGTGCCACATGTCAAGGTTGCTGATCCCTGCACTAGGCAGAGATCCTGGAGCATCATAGAATATCAGGGCTGGAAGGGACCTCAGGAGATCATCTAGTCCAACCCCTTGCTCAAAGCAGGACAATCCCTAATTAAGTCATTCAACAGATTTTTGCCCCATATGCCTAAGTGGCTTCCTTGAGGATTGAACTCACAACCCTGGGTTTAATAGACCAAGGCTCAAACTACTGAAATATTGCTCGCATGTACATGCTGACTCCATCAGCTATGTTTAGATTATCAGACATGACAAAATCACAAACCAAGGTCCTGTGGCTACAGACCATGCTGTTGAAATGTAGTAGGCTTTCTGGTTTTGAAAATATTCTTCCACACAAAGGATTTTTCCCAATATTGTTATAATATTCATGCAAGTAACCACAAAAGTTACTAAACTGAAGAATGTGACCTCAGATCCAGTGAATTTTTATTGAATTTTTGATATTCTTATTGGCCTTTCGGGCACATTAAAGTCCTTTATTTTGTCCTCACCAGTTCTTTAATATCAGTACACAGCTATGTGGCTGGATTTTTTTAAGGAAAATTCTGACCAAGAGCCGATATTTTCTTAGCAGGAAATATCCCCTTATCATGAGATTACGTGAACTGACATAATTAGAACTCTTCACTTTTCTGAGCTATTTTTACATGCACTTACGAAAGTGTTCATGTTTTGGTTTACCTCTTCAGGAAGCCATCTCACCCTCAGCTTGAAGCTTTTGTCTGGCACATGTCCCAAGGCTCTGAAGGCCAAATGGATGGCACCCTGAGCAGCCTGCCTCGTTACCCCAGTCATTCTTTGTGTGAAATGGGAGAACTTACACAGACAGGTAAGTTCCTGTAACAGGTTTATTTACCACCTTCTCAGCCTCCAACAAAACATAGTCGGCTTCCGGGGCTGTATGGCCCTGTGTATTAAGTAGAACCATGCTGAAAAATTATTCTGCCAGCTAACTTTGTTTCCAATCCCAGTGTAGATGGAATATGACCATGTAAAAAGTTGCATATACCAGAAACAATCATGATAGTGTCATATACTTTGCCTGTATTCGGCCTACTAATGCATCACTGTTGGGACTAGTTCTAACATGTTAAAGCTCAGAATGGCAAACAATTGCCATTTAAAAAAAATACATCAACCTTGTTTCCTTTCCCCTCCGCTCCCAAACATGGAATTCCTCTCTACACCCCCTAAAAATGGACATGAGTCCAACATCCAGGAAGAATAATTAATGCTGAGTTGACAGCAGGCTTACAGTTCAATATCTTGAATCAGAGGGGTAGCCGTGTTAGTCTGGAATTGCAGAAGTGACAGAGTCCTGTGGCACCTTAAAGACTAACTAAAGTATTAGAGCATAAGCTTTCGTGAGCTAATACCCACTTGCATCTGACGAAGTGGGTATTAGCCCACGAAAGCTTATGCTCTAATACTTTAGTTAGTCTTTAAGGTGCCACAGGACTCTTCGTCACAGTTCAATATCTTATGATCCATCAAATTTAGAAAGGATTGGTAAGATTTAATTGCCAATTTTCCCCTGTGATGAAGTTGCTGCTTCTAGCCCAGGGAGATCCGGAGAGAGCAGATGTCAAATTGTGGCACTTGTCGGTATGGAAATGAAAATGCTATTTTAGATTACATGAGGAGCTTTCAGTGTATGAGTTTATTTTTCTTTCTCTGAGTTCTATTCAGTTGAATTAAGTTGATATGAAGGGAACCGAGCTTTACAGATGATGAGATTAAAAAGAAATTCAAATAAATTGTTTAACAATTCTAAAACATTCCTGAACTAGCCTGGCTCTAAAATATGACATGTATAGGACACATCATGGCTTTGTTATGTGTATAGCTTTCATTGGTAACAACTAAGGATTATTTGCTTAACTCTGTCATGTATTCACTCCTCTTGTGTAACATTCTGTCCCTCATTTATTCTGATAAAACTTTTACACCATCATGCATTTCTATTTATAAAATCATGTTACAGTTTAGGTCAACCAGATACATTATCCTCAATATGGTAATAGAAAGGAAGTGTATACATTACATGATATATATGAAAACTTGTTGAACTCAGGTCCTCAAATGTAGTTGTATATTTTATGTTTATTATCAATTCTGGTCAACGTATGTTGTGTATAAACTACAAATGCCAGTTGATACATTTATTTTTATTCGCTGTACAAATATTTTTCTGCAAAATTAACAAAGCCCTTATTAAAACAAACAAAAATTCCTATCTGTAAACCTAGGGAAAGGAATCATAACACAGTTGGGTTGAAATGTGGTTGTGAGCAAGGAATTAGTTTTGCTGTTGTCAGATTTCTTATCTTAGTACATGGATTTATTTTGCTTTTTATAGAACACACTAGCAGCACACTCCTCTGTGCTCTGGACTCCCTTTACAATATTTAAAACAATACTTAACCATTCATATCCACTGTTACTCCTGGGGGAATTTGGTGCCAAAAAATTAAAAATTCTCCATACAATATTTTAAAATTGGGCAAAATCCTGCACATTTTGTTTGTCAAAATAACACTACATAATCACGCCAGTTTCATTTATTTTGGTAATTTATTTCAAAATACCTGTCAGAAAGTATGTCTGTAACAATACAGACACACAAAATTCCCTCAGGAGTATAGAGTTAAAGAAACCCCTATGACAACCCAGTTCCTGCTTCTCTGCCCTCTTTCCCCCAGAGCCCAGCCATGGGTCCGTCCCCAGCCCAGGCAATCACACCCCGTCTTCTCCCAGAGGCTGGCAGTGCCCTCTCTCCCCCAAGCCCAGACACTCACAACCTCTAGTCCAGAGAGAGAAACAGCCTGATGCTGGGTCCCTGGCTGCACAGAGTTTCCCGTGTGCTGCTGCCTCTTTCCTCAGGGCGTGCTGGGAACTGCAACTGCAGGGAACTCTCCAGTTCCCACTCCCTTCTCCCAGCCTTGTCTTTATTGGGAGCTGGGCTCTGCCAGGTCCAGGGGCTCCTAGTGGCAACCAACATCTCTGCAGCCCATTTCTATGGGGAAAAAGGCAATTCTGCACGCACAACATTAATTTCTTCAAAATTCTACATTGTCCAGTGGCGCAGGATTCCCCCAGGAGTAGACTGTGGACCCCCTGCACGTTCTTCATTCCTGCCCATAACATCATTATACCTTAATTAACAGCCCGCATTCTCTCTCTTCCCCAAATGCCGATGAATAATGGAGTTCTTTGCAATGTATCTGGAAGGAGAAGTCTGGGCTCTGGCCAGAGAGAATGGTAAACACATTGTAGAATTGAAGAGCCTCTGTGGAGAATGCCAGCAGTTGTCTCCCTTCTGTATTGAGGAAGCACCAGCTGTAGCAGGGGTGGACAGACTTTTTGGCCTGAGGGCCACATTGGGGTCCGAAACTATGGAGGCCCAGGTAGGGAAGACTCTGCCTCCCAAAACAGCCTGGCCTCCACCCCTCCCACTTCCCGCCCCCGGCTTCCACTCTCAGAACTCCTGACCTATCCAACCCTCCGCTCCTTGTCCCCTGACTGCCCCCCCGACCCCTATCTACACTCTTGCCCCATAACAGGCCTCCCGGGACTTCAACACCCTATCCAACCCTCCCTGTTCTCCATCCCCTTACCTCCCCCTCTGAACCTCTTCCCCATCCAACCAGCCCTTGTGCCCGGCTGCCCACTGGGACCCCTTGCCTCTTATCCAACCCTCTCCCGCCCACCCACGACCCATTCTCCTCCTCCTTTACCATGCCACTCAGAGCACCCGCATGGCTCATTGAAGCTGTGGGGTGGGGGGTGACAGCAAGGGAGGGCCCAGGGACTAGCCTCCCCGGCCAGGAGCTCAAGGTCCGGGCAGGATGGTCCTGCAGGCCACAGTTTGCCCACATGTGAGCTATAGTGTCTCCATTGATCAGACTTTTGATAATGGTCAGTCATACCATAGTAAGTTCTCTCAACCTTCTGGAGCCTGTCAGATCTCAGCGGTCACTTTGGAGTGGATCATTGAAACAACAGCTAGTTGGCCAGTCCATGCTGAGAGTGTAATCATAGAATCATGGAATATCAGGGTTAGAAGGGACTTCAGGAGGCCATCTAGTCCAATGGCCTGCTCAAAGCAGGACCAAGCCTGACTTTAAAAACCTCTAACAAGGGAGATTCCACCACCTTCCTAGGTAACCCATTCCAGTGCTTCACCACCCTCCTAGTGAAACCGTTTTTCCTAATATCCATCTTAAACCGCCCCCCACTGCAGCTTGAGACCATTACTCCTTGTTCTGTGATCTGGTACCACTCAGAACAGTAGATCCATCCTCTTTGGAACCCCCTTTCAGGTAGTTGAAAGCAGCTATCAAATCCCCCCTCATTCTTCTTGTCTGCAAACTAAACAATCCCAGTTCCCTCAGCCTCTCATAAGTCATGTGCTCCAGCCCCCTAATCATTTTTGTTGCCCTCAGCTAGACTCTTTCCAATTTTTCCACATCCTTCTTGTACTTCTAACTTCTCTGAACCCATTCCTAGCACTAAATGCAGATTGTGGCCAGCTAGATTTGTAAACCAGAAACCAGCTGGGTCACCATAGCTGTAAATTCTAGAGTCAAATCAAAAGAATCCTGAGCGATATTGGCCTCAGCCCCTGCAATACCACCCCTGCTGAGGAATCTGCAAAGCTACTCCAGGATTTCTGCCATGCAGCCGGGTAACCTATACATCAATCTTAAATCTAACTTTACCCCATCCCAGGACTCATACATCAGCTGTATGGGTCAGTTAGTGTCTAGGACTGATACTCCCTGTGACAGCATGTAATGATGCTCTGGCATGCAAAAGGTAACTGAGTTCTTGCCTATCACTTGGCTGCACTGGGCAGGGTTGTAAAAGGAAGGGAGAGTCTGTTGCAAAGGAGCTTACTGTAGGGGAAGGGTGGGACTTCTCTCTTCCCAGCTCTCTGAAGCTGTAAAGGTGTTATGAGATGTGGAGGGTATTATCATGTAGTATGAATTGATTTGTGCTGGCTCTGAATTTTGGTTTTGGAACTAAAGCAAGTTCTGAAGAAAGAATAGGAAGAGGCCAGTAGTTGGGACCTGATTTCCTTTCCCTAGTTTGAGAGTCTGCACAATGGCTTACGCTCCCCTAAACCATTCCGGGTTTGTGGTATACACTTCTTAAGAGCTGTTCTGAAACTGAATGGCTATTTATCTGTGAAAGCAGCACCGTGTTAACAGATTTGTCCTGGAAAGTGAGTTAATCTCTGAATGTGGATCCTTTTTTATAAACTACATAGTACAGTGGAGCCCCGGTATAACGTGCCCCGCTATAATGCAAGTTCAGTTATAGCGCGGCTCCCAAGTCCTCCTTCTCTGTCCCCGGCAGGCGCAGGGGACACGGCTTCTCTCCCCTGCTGGGCAGCGAGGAGAGAAGCTGCAGCCTCCCCTGCCAGGGACAGAGAACTCAGTACTGCAGGCAGGGGGCCGTGGCTTCTCTCCCCACTGCCCAGCAGGGGAGAGAAGCTGCGGCCCCCACCTGCGGGGACAGAGAACTCCGGGGCTGCAGATTGCAGCCC
>ML677363.1:10010768-10074680 GCA_007922305.1 Dermatemys mawii
GTTGGGGCCCCGCTATAACACCAACCCCGTATTTAGCACGATGGGATTTTATGGACCCCATCTGTCGTGTTATAGCGGGGCTCCACTGTATTTTTCATAGATTATCAGACTGGCTTTCCTGTTTAATTATTTTAAAGTTCTATGTCTAGTACTACTCATGAATGAGTTGCTTTATTATAAAAAGTTATAGAACTAGCTGTTTATCTACATTGAAAAGTATACAGACCTAATCTATATTTCAGATTTAGAAATATATATAATATTTGTATACTTTGTGAAATTTTCCTGGCTAATAATTTGTGCACGTTAACAGTTTTCTAATTGTCATTTTCCAGAAATGTCAAAGTTCTAGACATTTCCCACAACCCATTTATCCGAACACTGGTAACAGGATTTTTTAAATCTCTCCCTAGGTGTTGTGCAGCACTTACATAATGGACAACTATTACGGGAAATTTATATAAAGAAACATAAACTGCTATCAAGTGATTGGACAGCAAAGCATCTCTACTTGGAGACAACAGGAAAAAGTCGAACCCTGCAGAGTGGGCTAGCACTTCTGTATACCTTCCTTCCAGATTTTGATTGGAAGAAAATTAACATAAAACATCAGTGGAGCACTATCTTTTGTTCTGGAAGCTGTGACTGCCCAATGAGAAACCATTATCTAGAAGAAGAGCAACGCCGCCAGTATAGCTTAAGGGTGAAAAACAGCCATTTGGAGAGAACATACATGGATATGGCAAAAATAGTAGGCATTCCCACTAGGCAATTAAGAGCTTCTAACCCAATAGATTCTATGTTGTGCCATTTTTGCCACAATGTCAGTTTCCCTTGTACTAAAAATGGCTGCATTGACATTGAACACTTTAAGGTAATTAAGACACATCAGTTAGAGGATGAGCGAGACAGACAGGAAAAGAAACTTTTTTTCTGGTATGCACTACTGGCTATTCATCCTCTCCTTAATCAGACTGTTAACCGGATGCAGCGCATTGCAGAAGGCAAGAAAGAAGAATTATTTGTTCTTTACTCAGCTCACGATGTCACCTTGTCACCTGTTCTCAGTGCCTTGGGCATTACAGAAGCCAGGTTTCCAAGATTTGCAGCCAGATTAGTCTTTGAGTTGTGGCAGGATGGGAAAAAACCCAGAGAACACTTTATCCGCATCCTGTACAATGGGGTGGATGTCACATTCCAGACCTCATTTTGCCGGGAGCATAACTTGTATTCCAGCAAGCCCATGTGTCCTCTAGAAAAGTTTGTTTATTTTGTCAAAAGGGGAATGTTTTCATTTTTTAATAGCACTAATTATTATGATGCATGTCGCAGGAGACCATTTTAAAGGGGGGTGTTGAAGAGAGGAAGAAATGTTAATTTGTATTGACACAAGATCTGTGTGTCTGTATTGGTGGAGGGTGTGGAGTTCACCTTTTGGGTTTTCAAATTCTTGTACATCAAAGTACAAAATACTGTTTGAAACAGATTTTAATACAGTTTTATTTTCATCAGAAGACATTCTAGATGTTCTGGAGAAGAAAATAGTTTGGTAGGTTGTTTTAGTGTGCATCTGAACAAATTTGCTAAATTATCTTTAACTGATACATTCATTGTGCTACTGTAAACTGGACATTGCTTGAAAAAGTTTGAGAGTATAGGTTTGGTTCCTCTGTATTCTAGAGCAGTATTTGGACACTGTGAGTTACCATTTATAAACAAAATGGTTTTTTTCCACCATATTATCACAATAGTTTTAATACATAAGGCGCACACTGGATCAAAAGTATTTATGAATTCCAACCGTCTGCATTATAGTCTTGCTAAAGAAATCCTGCGACAGGAACATCCTTATCTTTGCCAGAAATATTAGAGGACAAGTTGGCAGAAATACACGCATGCGTTTGAGCATGCACAAATGTATGCATGCTTTTTTGCACACAGCCTTCTGAAAACTTGTCCCTCAGATGTACTGGATGAATGGATATAAACTTCTCTTTTTTGATTGCACTTTTAGCACTTTCAGAAATAGTTTGAACACAATCCAGAAACTTTAAGGTTGTATGACTGTCACTAGAAACAGATAAATAAATGCTAATGTTACAGTTAAATGTGAAGGGGAATTTAGAACAATAAATCAGTCAGTCTAATGGTAACATTTTTGGAACTTTCCGATTAGTAACTCTATTCATGCTGATAGGCTGTGGTACAAACCGATGCGTTTCAGTTTGATGTAGTGGCTGTGTGAGGCAGAAAGACATCTTCGCTAAACACTCAGAAATTTTGTAGTCCAATTAGTATTTTTATAGACTAGGACGATGTTATTTTAGAAGACCAGTCTGGTACATACTGTATTGTGTGTATGTATAGTGCACTAAATTTTTCTTACCTGCTTGGTTTGCAAAGGGTTGTGAAAAGCTGATTTTGTGGATGCTTTTCCTTGATCAGGATAAACAGACTTAGGAACAACCTGCTTTTAATGGATGATTTACCTTGAGCCACCATAGTAGGCATGAAAACTCAATTTTTAAACTACTTTCATCTCTTACAAGTAGTTACTTTAAATCCAATTTTTAATACAAATGTTTGAAAAAGATTTTCATTACTAGAGTACAGCATTTTATAATGGTGGAGTTTTTTACATGTCTAGAAATAATTGTGATTTAGTTTATGGTTTGTGACTTAATGGTGCTAGTTAATCAAAGAAAATGTAATTGAACATGAGGTTCTCTAACTTGATCAGCATTCCAGTCTCTTTCTCTCTCTCTCTCTCTCTCCTTTTCAAATGCTGCATTTGAATACATTTCTATAAATAAAGTTTTGGAGAATATTTGTACACTTGTGTTTGCTTTGAGTTCAATATAATTCTTGCTTTTCTTTACTAAATCTAGTTTTTAAAATTTATTTTGCAAACTGTTGTTTGTTTCATTGATAATTTTCACTGTCACTGCATTATTTAATTTTTTTTTCTGCCTCCTTAAACTGTTTCTGAGTAGGGGCTAGTAAGGTCTTAAAGAGAAATAAAGGTATAAATCGTAGGTCATTTGTGTTGCTTAAGGAGTGTGTAACCACAGGAAAGGTTCCTGTCCCTCTGTATATGTGGCAAATTTAAATTGTTCTTGTTGTGGGTTGGGGAGAGCACAGAATGCATCAAGTTGAGAGATTTTTCACTTTAAGCAAACTTGTTTTTTAAAACTTATTGAAAACGATCAGCTTGTCTAAAGTAGGCATTGAACTCCCAAAGTCACTCTCCAAAGGGCTGCTGCAATAAATTCTTCAGGTTGATAGGCTGCTGTTGTTAGAGGGCTCATAATGGAATACATAAACCCTACACTGGGATAAGTGCTAAGGAGCAGTTCTGGGCCCAAATGGCTCCTCCCCATCATATCTGCAGAGCTTGCTGTACCTGGAGGAAGACCTTAAAAGATAGACAGCTCAGAAGAGGAGCAGAAGGATAGGAGGAGAGACCTATCTTGGCAATCCTGAGCAAGAGCATAGCTGGAGCCCTGGCTGCAGGGGAGAGGGGGCTGCAAGCGGTGCTACCGCAGGCCCTAGATGAGGGACTAGTCTTTCCTTAGGACTAGGGAACCATTCACTTCATCTTCTGGTGAACTGTTTCTGAGGCTTTTGGATTGGGAGGGCCGGTGGTAGGGCATGGCCCACAGAGATAGCCCTAAAGCACTCCTCGATGTTAGATATTACTACTTGTCATAGGCTCCTGGGCCAGAACCCAGTGGAGAGGGAAGGCCTAGGCTCCCTTACCAACCCCTTTCCTGCAAAAGGTACAAACCCCTTCTCCCTGGTAAGGGGGAATAGAGACATTGTAAACCCCCAGCCCAGGACGGGTAGCCCACAGAGGCCTGGATGTGACCCGAAGACTTTCTTTTGTGAGAAACACTATATATATATTGTCGCATTCTGTTAGCCCCCTGGAAGGGGGCTGACTCAACTGGCAATGTGTCTGGCAGGCTGAGTCACATACTACCAGAAAGGAGATTGTCACAGTGCCAGGAGTGACCACTGGCAGGGGATGCTAGAGGCAGGACAGAGTTGTGACCCAGCTACCAAACCGATGGGAAAGGTCAACAGCTGCACTTCCTTAGAGAGACTGAGGTGTGGGATGCTTGCCTCCAGTAGAGGATGCAGGTGTGCAGCCCCCACAGACACTGCTTTGGAAAAGGCTTCTATGCCCAGCGCAACGGAGGTACCACTTAAATGAGTGTCAGTGTTCAGAGGCAACTTGAACCTCCACTACTGGTGAAAAACATTTCTTTGTTTCCTTGCAGACCTCTTCACCCACAGCTCCCTCTCCTCCCTCAAACTCCATTTCCATGCTGCTTTTTCTCTTACTGCTGGCCTTGTATGGCTGTACAGGACATTGATGGAACAAGAAATAGCGACTAATTTATCTAAGGCAACATGGTTTCAAACAAGAAAATAATGGGCACCAACACCCTTCATAGAATGATCTCTTTAAGAAGGTCATAGAATGGGTACAGAGCAGCACTTAGAGCTCATTGCTTAGAATGGTGCTATGAAAACATTCAGCCTGATATATTTAATTACTTCAAAGGCATGAGCTGAACTAATGTTGATTACTCACAATGTGGGTTCAGTGCCAATGGATTTGCAGAGCATCATGAAAAGGACCAAGGGCATTCCCTATAAATGGAAGTGTAATTTGACCCTTCAGCTTTATTTAAAGGCCAAAAGAAAAGCTTAAGAGGAGCATTACATGACTAGGACATAGCAAAATGCTAAGAAATAATGAAAAAGGAGGGCAAGAACCTTAATAGTCTGGTTTTCACTTCCAGCATTTGCAGCATCTCAGTTTGTACCACTGTAGCTATGTGTATGCATTAGAGTTAAAAAGCGGGGGAGGGCAGAGGAGGTCTTTAGCCATTTCCATGTGTTGCTGTTCTAAGATAATCTGTTATGGTGCTGTATAAATGATTTTTATAGAGAAGTAAGGGTTATGTCAAGTTTAAAAACTAAGTGCTTTTTTTTTTCCTTCAGGAGAAAACCATACACTGCATCTTTAAAGGTTTCAAGTATTTTAAACTCACAGGAAATTCATTTAAGGGTTTTGCTACCACTGGAACTTTTCCAGAATTCAGACTAAAACTAGTATCTTTGCAGCATCGTAAACAAACTTGCATTACTGAAAAAGAGAGAGAATCACAGCTGTTTGTGGCTGAGAGTAAGGTGACCAGATAGCAAGTATGAAAAATCGGGACAGGGTGGGGGATAATAGGAGCCTAAGAAAAAAAACCCCAAAATCAGGACTGTCCCTATAAAATCAGGACATCTGGTCACCTCAGCTGAGAGAGAGAGAGAAGCAGTATAAAACTGGGGCTCATGAGAAGAACAGGCATGACAACTCTGTGTACTGAAGCTTTCTGTGATTAGAAACCAGCATCACAAGCTTCACCGCATGGCCCACAAAAATGACTCAGCGCTAATCTGGAATATCCACATTCTTTTGCTAGCCTGTCTATAAAGACTGCCAGTGAATGTGCCACTCTCTTATTTTCCATCGTTCGCTCTGAAAAGCACCTCGAAATCTGGATCTACTGTAGGAACAGTGCTCTATAAACCAAGACTGCTAAGTTTCCTTTATGTTAAAAATACAAAGAGAAGCCCAAATGGAACAGAAAAACTGAGCTCTCTGAGCTTTGAAGTTGATATCCAATTCTGGATCAATACTTCAGGAATTGTGCCTAGCTCTATAATGGGCAAAAATGCATCACTGAATCTGGATAATCTTAAACTCAGGGAATTTGGTTTTGGATAAGATTCCTGATCCATATTTTGACTCAAGCTCATCTCTAGTGGGAAGAGGTGTAACTCTTCTGCTTCTTTTGTAGGGCTACCTTTTAAATATTTAAGGATTAATCCTCAACCTGGTCTTGATCTTTTAAACTCTGCACCCAGGCATATCTTATACATCTCAAATTAAATTAGGTTAGAACCTGTTAGTAATAATAAGTATACTAGTCCTCTGCTTCCTCACAGGGGAGTTGGGAGGTATACTTAATGTTTATATGGTACATTAACCTTACCATGGGTTCTAGAGCCTTAAAGCTAGCTTTATGTCAGGATAGTCACCTCAGCCATTTGACCTGGACAGAAAGGGAGTGAGCAGAGGCACTAAAATGGAAAAAAATGCAGCTGATTAGAAAAAAAATGCATAGTTTAGGAAAATCAGTTTGTCACCTTTCTGAAGCCACAGGCTTTTAGGGTCTGACCAAATTCCCATGGAAGTCATTAGGAGTTAGATCAGGCCCTCTCTCTGGTGCAGAACTAAGTGTGATAACTGAACTATGCAGCAAGTTCAGCAGTCAATATTATTTTAAGGTTTGTAAGTAAAATGAGACTTACCACTCCAGCATTCATAAAACCCGTCACTGTTGGTAGAATATGCCTATGTCCCATAGCACCATAACAGATTATCTTAGAACAGCAACACATGGAAATGGAATGTTGAGAATGGATTTATATTTGGTACACGACCATAATTTTGCTACGTGGATGACTAGATGAGATATAGAAACCTTGAAAGCATGACTGAATGGCTACAGGTTTAATCAAATGGACAGCGTAGAAATACAAATAGCTGACACTTCTCAATGAAGCTTAAAAAAAAATCTCATCCTGAAATCCTGTTGGTTTAAATAAAACTTAAGTCCTGCTTCAGGGGTGCTGATTTCACCTACCATTTCCATTGACTGCAGCTGGGGATGTGAGTGTTAAGTGAGTCAAACTCATGCTCTTCTTGCATTTTCATGACAGAAAAAGGGCAGGTTATTTCCCATTCTTCCCTTCTATATAGTATCATCTGTGAAATGACTAAGGATTCTAGAACGGGTGAACTTCCTTTCCCGTATTTTAAACCCATTTGAACACACTAGTGGTCAAATGGATTGGCTTGAGCCCTAGCATAATTGGCTTTGCATTCAGGAGAGGTGGAGGTGATGCGATGAAATGTGAGGATGAGAAATGGGGCAGCGAACAGAGGGAATCTGCACTTGCAAATAAAGAGAAGACTGTGAAAATGGGCATGGATATGGGAAGGTGAGAAATCCTAATAGAAAAATAAATTCTATTTGTTTGCATATGTACAGTTAGGGCACCCATTTGTGTTAGCTTCCTGTTTTACAAAACTAATTTCTGCGTGATTTGATGTGAAAAACAGCCCATGGGAATTTTAATTTTTCCATGTGAAACTGCCTATAACTTACGTGTCTTTTGCACAATGGCTTGGGGGGAAAATGTCCTTCCTTTTGCACAGCTCTAGCATTAGTCCCTACGTCTAGGAGATATTGCTCAGAATACACTGGGGTGAGTAGGGCAGACACCGAATGGCAAATTCATGAAGTTATCCAATCTTCTGCATCTATTTCTCAACTGTTGCTTTTGGGTGACGGATAAAATGCAGGGGTTGTGTTAGCAGGAGAAATGGTGACAGTGTAATAAATGGAAAGGGATGATTATTTGCCTGTCTTGCAAACCAATTTATTTTTAGCACATTATTTGTCTCTCAAACTGAACTACTAATTAACAAACTGACAGTACTGTGGCAATTGTTGTATCATCAAGAGGATTACAGAACAGGAGTAATTGAATTTCACACTAGACATACTCTATCAGTACACTGTGAAAGAAAGAGGCTGGTGACATCATCAGAGGGGGCAGAGCTTCAGTGGAAGATTGCCCACAGTGATAGTGGGAGAGTGGCTCTCGAGAGCAGGAGATCTGGGAATGGTAAGGGAGTACGTGGGCAGACAGAAGACTTGGATAGACTTGCCCAAAAGGGGGGCTAAGTGAAAAAGGGTTAGTAGAGCTCTGAAGAGGGAACTAGAGGAGGATGAAGAGAGCTCAGCTTGATATCCCTAGTCCCAGCTCCTTTCCCACCTAGGTCATGGAGGGGAAAGAGTTCTCAGGGAAAGTGAGGGACTACCAAGGCTGTTCCAGTAAGCCAGCATCAAGGTGCTACATAATAACTGTGTCAAGCCGCAAAGATACCAGATAAAGAATCACCAGGTGTGTATACGTGTCTGTTGTTTGCGGAGGAGGGAGGAAAGCAGTCTTCTCATGCTGTACTATTAAAAACTAAGACAGGGAGTAGGAACTGGAGGGCTCAAGGCATTGTAACAGGAGGTAGTGCATTTAGCTTTCCATACTGAACCAAGCCCAGGTTGTTGGTATCATACGACAGTTACCATCTGGTAGCTCTTGGTAGCTATGTGAGGTGAATCAGCAGTATTAACAGAGCAGTCAAAAACTGAATGAAGTGAGAATGTGAACCCTCTCTGTCAAAGAAGTTGTCCTTTCAGAACAAGATTGAGGCTGCTGGGCAGTGTGAGGAAGCTTGGATTGCCATATTGTTTCTGGGCTGTGGGTAAAGAATAGGCTTTGTTTTCCCATGTGCTCAATCCCACTCTTTTCACAAGTAGTAAATTACAAAATAAATGAAGTTCTGTGGTCAGTGCACCATGGTATGTGCTAGAACACAAATACCATTGATGTTTCCCTGTCGCTGTTGGGGTAGTGGGGGGATATTTTCAGTTGTGATTTGATCTCTCCTTTTCCCTTTCATGCCCCCAAAAGGAATCATCCCACTTTGTGTTTTCTGGCATCACTTTTAAAGTGGCTAAGGTATGTCACACTGTATTGTGAGTTGCATAGCCAGTGTCGGGAGATTTCAGCCATTGCCTTGGAAATGGGCCCTTGCCTCGACATTGCTTGGCCTCTCCTATAGTTAACATCCAGAGCTGCAGGAATTGCTTGGACAGTCTTTGAAGACGACTGAAACCTAATAATACTTTATCCTTAGGGGTTATTCATGTGTTGCTGCTGAGTGCCTTCAACCCCCATTAAAGACAACAAAGATAGAAGATAATTTAGTATCATGCTTGACTGGAACCTGCCAAAGCAATTCATGATCTCCCCTCTCCGACGCTGAGGTAGGTGTGCAGTATTGTACCTATTTTACAGTGAGTAAACTGAGACACAGATGTTACAAGACTTTCCCAATGTAAATGATGGGGCCAGATGTTGAACCAAGAATCCAGCTCCTGGTGACCTGCTCTAAGCATTGCATCACACTCATTGAAAAGCCATCTGGACCTTTTAGATTTTATTGCTTCTAGAGCACTTCCAACAAATCAAAAAGAAATGACCACCTCTTCTCTATAGACAGCCTTAGCATTAGATTTTGGAGTAGTACAATTAAATGCAATCTGTTATGCACGTCCACAATGAATTGCTGCTGTCATTTTAGGGAAAGCCTATTCTGTTAGTGCAGACGCTGTCAGTTTTCTACAGTTAATTCCAATCACTACATTAACATCTATCGTACATCATTCTTGTGAATCCGTGATTATTTCACGTGGTGTTAGTATGCATGTGTTACACAGACAGCATCCTGCAGACTTCTGCTGAGCATTTTCAGTAATGTTTACATTTCATAGAGATGGATAATTAGAAATTATGGGCAAATAGCATCTTTCATCCTGATGGATCCCACTAGGTTTTTACACTCTATGGTGTCCTGTCTTCAGGGACCACCTAAGGAGCTAGCAAAAATCAGTTGTCAAGTAGAAGGTTGGTCTTTAAAGTCTGAATGAAATTGTACAGTACTGGAAACCCCAGGGAGATTTTAAAGTGTAATGCAGGAGCTTGCATCTTAGAAGTGGCCCTTATTGTGGGTTTTGCAGGTACATACAGGGAGCATTTTATTTGCCACTCATATTCAGCTTTGCTGGAAATTATTGTTCACTTTATAATTACATAAGAACTGGATATTTACATCCTGAAAACTGTAACTGTCACTGTCAATTACTAGAGCTTCACCTAGAAACTCAAAAACTGTATGTTGTTCATAGATGAGTATGCGGTAAGTTTCACTTTATTTGGAGATGAATATAGTGACATAGGGTAACATTTTCAAAAGGGACTGTAAGACCCATTTTCAGAAGTGACTTAGAATCAGGGCTTTGGAGCGGTGCTCCGGTTCCGCTCCAGCTCCAGGCAAAAACCTGCCGCTCCACTGTTCCGCGCTCCGCTCCAAAGCCCTGCTTAGAATCCTATGTCAGTTGGACAATTTGAAAAATCTACCCATAATAACTATCCTATCTCCCTGGCCCTAGGCATTCACATGGTCATAGTTTCTGAAATTGGAAAGAGCCTCTAAGCATTTAGTAGTATTTGCACAGCTTTTCTCAGAGAGCTGGTGCAGAATACACCCTTGGCTATTTGTGGTTTTAAAATGAAGCCCTACAGCTAATTTTTCTTCTGTTTTTGGTTTCCATTTAATTTTCTTATTCCCCACTCTTGCATGGATAGTCATGGTGGTGTGAGGTGGAGGACTCTGCTGATTGAATACCAGTCTGCCACTGTGTCTCACTTTGGGGTCTTTTGCTACCTGAGCAGGGACAACTCGCCAAAGGGGTTGGATGCTCTGCCACTTGGTACTTCTCCGTACTGGAAATGGGGTGGACATAAGACTATTGGCAACTACCCTTCAAGTTGGGTTACAGGATAAAAGCTTAATCCAAGCAATAAATCCGTTACCAAACCCAAATTTTGCTTCTCATGCTTCTGTCGCAGAGATGGGAAGGGGTGTGTGCGCCACATGTGGAAATCAATCCAGTGTCCAAAATCTGCAGATTTCTTGAGGTTGTCCAGAGTCATCCATGCCAAGGCTTGCCTATTGCACTACCCTGCATTTGACTTGTACAGTCCCTCCTCTGTGCCACCATCACAGCTGCTAGCAGACAGTCCTGACTACTCCTACCCCTTCAGGCCTTTTCAAGGAGTAGGGCTGATAGCGCAGCAGCAGAAACTGCACAATTCCTCAGTGCTGACTTGGAGCTCTCCTAGAAGAGCATCAAAGGACTGAGGGAAAAGAGGGTATATTGTGCCCATTGGGCCTCAAGATGTACAGGGTCAGGCTTCACTGTGAGCAGGAGAGGTGTGTCAGGGAGCATTTAGCTTGACTTTTCATGTCAAATAAGAACATTATCTTGCGGTGGAAGTAATTATTACATCAGATACAGTTGCATGTGTAAAATCCATAGTCTCACTGCATTTATGTTTCTAGAATTATTAGATCTATCATGTAGGGCTCAGGTGTGTGAGTTCATCTCCCATTTTTAAAAGGCCTTCTCCCCTTTTATACATGTAGGTCTCATAGGAGCAGGACAGATTCTGCATTCCACTAAGTGCACTTTGCACCACGAAAGCAGCGGATGGCCAGTCCAGACATACCTCTGTCTTGGGAAGCTGGCAGAGGTGGTTCCACTATCTCTGGCACCAGCTGCCCCCCACCTCAACTCTGGGTGATGTGGTGGGAATAAAGCTCTACTCCACTCGATCTTCATTGGCCTAAGTTAGAGCTATAGAGAAGTTACTTACTTGCACCTGGACGGGGCAGCTCAGGATCGGGGAGCACAACTAGCTTCCTATGCAACCCTCTCTGCTCTGCCTCAGCTCTGGTTGGGCAGGCTGGAGAATCCCACTGTACATGTGCATACATTACATAGCTGTTCTTTGTGTAACTTGCAAAAATTGCTGTCTGTCATTTATGCCATTTTGTCAACTTGGGGAAAGATTTTTTATTTTTTTTTAAAGAAAAAGGCATTTATATTATATTTCTCCTCAGACTTCCAAAATCCACTTTCTTGTGGAATGGAGAAAGGTGTAGAACTCCCTCTTGTGGTCAAGACCAACCACAATGACTTTGTAAAACAGCTAATGTTACAGCAACATAAGTCAAGTTCAAGATTTAATGCCTGATGGTAGAGAATTACAAAGTTACACGCTCCTCAGTACCTGAGACTAAAAGTATTCTATCCACTGCCAGCGAAGATATCTCTTTAATGGTCAAAATGTCAGCCTCTGTCATCAGAATGAGAGGAAGCAAGAATTTCAATCTAAACAGACAAGGCATTCTCAAACATCTAATCAACTGCACTGTGTATCCATTCTTATGAGAGCATATAACAAGATCCCTTGTCCTGAGCTATAGGGAATTGGTCTAATTTGGGAATAGGTATGTGGGGAGGAAATTTACCCTTTAGGAAACATGGAAGGGTTATAAAAGGTTTCCTTTGCTACATGGGATATTGACTACAAAGCCTAGTTTCGGGCAGGATTTAGAAGGTTCACCAGTGGTAGATATATCCTGGGGAACTTTCAAGTAAACCTTGAAACATGGGAAACATCTTCCAGTGTAATATAATTTAAAAGAACTGAACGATTGGTCGTATGATTTTTTTCAAAGATAATATAGGTCAGAGTCAGAGCAGGATTCAGTCCATCCACAGTGGGAAGCAACAAGAGTAGGTGCAAAGAAAGCTGTGCTGTGACAGAGGGCCCAGAGCTGGTAAGTTCAGCCCCAAACCTGAGTAGTGCATGCTGGAATATGGGATAGCTAAGCCATCTGAGTCATGTACTTGATTCAGTGCACTCCTCTAGCAGGCTCCACCAATGGGACTCTAGACTGAAAATTAAAACTGGTTTACCTTGGCAAAACTCTCAAAGACGGGAACTCCACCTGCCCTTCCCTCTTGGTCCAAAGATGACTCCATTGAGATGACTCTCAGTGCATGAGCTCTGCTGAGTAGTAACTTGTGAGCAGTACATCATAGGAAAACATCTGTCTTAAACTTAAGATCAGACTAGCCATGATTATTATTAGGTATGAATATGTTAGTAAAACATTTTAAAGAGTTCAGTTAAAAGATTCTGTCAACATTGAACAGATGCCTCTAGTGAAAACTGCAAAACTATTTGTGACTATTTGTTTGATTAAAAACTGCAAATTTGGGACACCAGATGGTGGTGAAGATGAAGTGGATTCAGGTTGCTTGAGTCCTAAAGCATCCTATGGAGAATTCCCAAACATCGTCCAACCCCAAGAAATATTCCATCCAACTACTGAAGCCCCCAAGGTGACTTGTCGCTCTGCAACTTCCTCTCTAAGTCAGAAAGCACCATAAACCAGAAGAGATCTGCCTCCCTCTCTTCTACAAACAAAATGGAGCTTGAGCCTTATACAATGCCTGATACAATGCAGCTGGTGACTGTGCAGCAACAGGTGGCCACAGCTACTGTTGAAATTATGCCTATAGTTTTCACCTTATAGATCACCGTGACAGAGCTTGTAGTGCCCTCTGAATCTCAGTGCAGCTATATAGGGGAGGCAGAACAGCGAATTTCTGAAGTGGAAGAGGCTTTCAAAGAGAACAATTTACAGGCTGTGAAGAATTGTAATAATATCAAGACTATTAAGACCAACCTAATAGATCTGAAAGCCACTCAAGACAATGTAACATCCTGAGGGAAAAGAGAAAGGTAAACCCTCTGAATTTTTGTCCTGAACTGAGAACTAAGTTGTTTCATCTGCCAATAGCTTTTTGGTTTGATACTGAACTGGCACACCCAATGCCCATTGGCTTAGAGCATTGATTGTGAAGTTCCTTAAGTTTACCGCTAAGGATCTTGTATTGCAGAAATCCCAAGGGGAAAAAAGGCTATTCTGGGGAGAAGCAGCAATACTTCTCTTCAAGCAAAATACTGCTCTTCAAGATTATGCCTGTGGTGTGGTTTCAATGAGCTCAGCTTTTAACAAAGCAAAACAACTGGCCGGAGGAAGAGGAATTCGAAGTATTTTTATTAAATACCCAGCAACACTCCATATTAAGAATGGTGAGACAATAATATCATTCAGTTACTCTCAAGAGACAGAAAAATACCTCAAAAATCTGCAAACTGCTCCCAGGCAAGAGGAGATGTCTATGGAATGATTTGCCCACATGGAATTTATAAGATTGCACTGTGAGATCTTATATGGTTGCTCTAAACAAGTTGGTGGGTGCTGGTTGATATTGATACATTAATTCCTTTCTTTTCTCTCTCATTGGGGTTGGAGGGTTATAATCAATATACTTCCTATTGCCTTAACTCAGAGGTTCTCAACCTTTCCAGAGTACTGTACCCCTTGCGGGAGTCTGATTCATCTTGTGTATCCCTAAATTTCACCTCATTTAAAAATTAACCCTAACCCTAACCCCGGGTTGAGAACCACTGCCTTAATTCATGGAAAGGAGCATCAATGTAAAATCTATCATTTGATTAGTAATTATATATTATCTTTGCTGTATTAAATGGTGATTTCTTATGGACTAATATATGAAAGTTCTGTTGGTAGTAGGTGATTACTGTAATTGTAATGTTTGAGGCCTCAGGTGCTGTGAAGATATGTAAGTTTCTCTGGGTGTCAAATGTGTATTTTTGGACTGTTTAAACAGATTCTTCCTTTAGATTACAAGGTACCAATAAGAATTTCTCTTTCTCTTTTCTGTTTTGCATTTTCAGTTATTTAATTCTTCTTCTGCCCTCCTACTATTACCCTCCCATGCTGGGAATTTCCTTCCTATTCCTGTAGAATATGTACTGGGAAGTAACATCCTGCCCATGGATTATATAACTTGGCTGCATAGTTATGCAACTGTATGCTGCTCAGGAAAATTTGCAACTTCCCTTTTATTCATCAATAGACTTTATATTTTATCCAGTATATTTTAACAATGATGTCTCTGAAATTAAACGTGTTTCCTGGAATATAAAGGGTTTTAATAACCCTATTAAAAGAAAAAAATATTCAATGCATAAAAAAATGTGTTGATATTGCCATACACCGGGAACACCTCTGACAGACCTTGAAGCTTGTCAACTGAATAGACATAGGGTGGGCCTCCCAGTTTCTAGCTGCTTTAATTCTAAAGTAAGGGTCATTGCTGTACTGATATATAAAAAGTTAAATATTAATTTTCTGAGCACAAGGTCTGACAGTGAGAGAGGATTTACTGTCCTCCAGGCTGTAATTGAAAGTTCTATAATCATTTTTGCCAATCGCACTGAGCAAACTAGGATGATCCCATGATTCATGACATGGGCCAGCATCCTGTTGTTATCTCTGGAGACTTGAATGAAACTCTAGACCCATTCCTTGATAAATCATTTCCATCTCAAAACATAAATACTCATCAAGTACTTCTACATACCTCGGTGATTTAGGTTTACAAAATGTGTGGTGACTGCAAAATGTGAGGTGACTACAGCCAGAGACTATAGGTTTTTTTTCCTCTCTCTCTCTTTCCGCAGTTCATTCAACATATTCAAGATTGGACTATTTTTTTTTGTGTCACAAGAATTGATATCCTGCTTGCTCCAGTTCCTGACCTCTGGTTTGAGCCTTGGCCCTGTGTAGTGGGGCAGCTGCCCCATTCCTGGAGAAAAGAAGTAAAAGCCCTGGAGAGGGCTTAGGCTGTGAAAGACTGGTTGGGGAAGCAGCCACAGCTGGCGCCACACCCCAATCAGGCTACAGCTGGCCCTATAATCAGGGATCAGGATTACTTGTGTGTACTGTGCCACCCTATCTGCACCATTCGTGCCAATTTCTGTGTCACATCAGTGCCAGTGGTTTAGCGTGTTGTACTGAATATTTTGCTTATGTTTGAACTTGTTTTAAATTGTTTCAACTTTCAAAGTAATCAAACCTAGGAGAAGGTGAGTAAAGCATTTATTTATTTACTTATTCTAACTACAAATTCTCTGTTTTCATTTTTTAAAAATTTTAAACAGTAAAAAAAAATTTGCAAAGTGCAAACATGTAAAAGCCAAAAAAAAAAAAGGGGGGGGAAGGGGGTAAGGGGGCGGCCACAAAATTTGTCGCTTGGGATGGCAAAAAACCTAGAGCTGGCCCTGCTGACAGGAAGTCATCCAGTCAGGGAGCAGAAGGAATGTCCGTATGATGTAATTTAGGTGACCCCATATTAAAGTAGGAATAGGGAAGATTCTGAGCAAGAGACACAGAGAGGGAATAGACTGTATGGAATCATTAGGCAAACAATCTATTAATTGAATACTTTCAGATAATGAAAAAAGTCAGTCTGTTTTTGATTACTTTGTGAACAGGAAGAGAGTGCTAGATTCATTGGATAAATGGTTCATTGTGAATAGTTCACCCAGCTCTAAAAATGTTGATAAATAACTGCCCTAGAACATTTTTATGGAAGATACTGTACAGCTATGGCGGCAGCAGCCCTTTAAAAATCACATTACTAATCCTACACTATCAGCCTAGAATCCAGTTCATAATTTCTTAGCCCTGAATGCTTTTAACTAATATATGCTAACATATATATAGAGAGAAAGATGTGGCTCTTCTTAAAATCTCTCATTCACTTTTATGCTTTTCATTTACTACTGAAACGCTCGCTGCTACTTCTTCACTCTTCAAACTCCTGAACACATTTAAATATATTGTTTTAATAGTACAGCACTGAAAGTGGAAATCAATATAATTTATGGAGCTTTTGAGGCTTCCCATCCCCTGCCTCCTTGTATTTAGTGAAATTAATTGTAAGGATAATGTAAATGAGTGTTATGCAAATGAACCAATTAATGCAAAATGCCTTGATTTAGGAAATAAATTTGCTTTCTGTTTATACCAGCATAAATTCAGAATAACTCCACTAAAGTCAGTGAGCCAGATCCTCAGCTGGTGTAAATAATCCCAGCTCCTTTTGCCAATATACATGCTGATGATCTGGCCAGGTGAATTTATTCTAAATTTACAGTAAACTGGGGTAGCTGAGACCAGAATGTGGCCTAATATCTTATTTTAAATCAACAGTTTAGTTCATTCTCTTCTTCCTGAATTTGGGTAACAGAAAGAAATATAATTATTCCATAGATCCACTAGCACTGAATGATGAAGTTGGGAAAGACATCTAAGGAGATCCAGTCCAACATGGCCATCAAACAAGGTCTTCCTCTATCAATGAAATGTGTGCAAGAGGTCTGTACCAATACTTTTGTTACAAAATTCTGACCAAATTTGCCAAAATGTTCTTTAAAGTTGGCACAAGTCTGGACAGAAGGGGAAGCAAGACTAGGCAAGCAAATTTGAGTTGATTTATTGGGCTAGATCATCAGGGGAAAATTTTGTAGTTCCATTTATTTCAGATATTTTAAGGCCAGCAAGCAGCAATATGGTCATCTAGGGCTTGATTACACTGGCACTTTATAGCGCTATAAAGCCCCCACGAGTGCTATAACCTCCTCCCCGTCCACACTGGCAAGGCACGTAGAGCGCTATAACCGCGGAGTTATAGCGCTCCTCGTAATCCACCTCTGCACGGGGAATAAGGGCTGTAGCGCAGCTGCTGTAGCGCTACAGCAAGAATGTGGACACCCGCTGCGCTACAAGTGATCTCTTGAGATGCCTAGAGCCATTTAAGGCAATTGACGTCTCTTCCCTTTCTTTTGAACTCGGCTGGGGGAATGCGGAAGTACCTCTTTAGAGTTTCTCTCTTAACTCGGCAGATAAGCAATGCAAATGTTTAAGGAGGGAGCCTGTGTGAAAACAAAGCCTTCTGTGAATGGAGGCTCGCTGACAGGCTTTCAGAAGAACGGAAAAACCACTGTCTCTCTCCCTCCACATACACACAACACGTCCCCCATCACCCTCCTCGTTTAAAAAGCACGTTGCACCCAGCTGAATGCTGGGATACTTGCCCTAATGCGCTGCTCTTAATGCCGCATTAAGTTCCCCAAATGTGGCCATGCTATACCGCTGGCGCGTCTGTGTGTGGACATACAATAGCTCTATACATATTACTGTATAAGGGGACCGCTATAACTAATAGCGCTATAATCTTGTAAGTGTAACCATACCCTTAGTCTGAGCTCCTGCACAGTAAAGACCAAAGGAATTAAATATCAATGGAACTAGGCTAATTCATGCATCTGAGGAACTGGCCCATACCTTTGAGCAGCAAACAATGCTAGTTTTGTTTGTTTTACTTGAAGTATTTGAATTTAATTAAACCCAAATCTTAAAGTGGAGCTCTGTTTACATAAACCCACACAAACCAGGAACTTGTCTGCATGAACTCCTGTGATCCACAAATGCTGTTTCACACAGCATTGATACAAATGCCATTAATATGTAAGCAGTCTGAATGAGTTCTCCCCTGACATCTAGTGGTGAGCTGTGGAAAAAGATTTCAGAAACTGAGCTTGTTTGCATGGACACACCCACCCTGCTTGCTCAAATGATCACTTGTGACTGGTGTTGGATCCCAGTCTCCTTGTTATAGGAGCAGGAATAATAAAGTGTTGTTATGCTTGTTATGTGAACAGCAGACCTGTACCTGGCATACCCCAATGGAGGGACTCAACTGAACAGCACTGAAAGCCAAATGAGTCGAGAGAGGATGGGGACAGATACTTGATGGTGTGGGTGCTGTTTAAGGGGCCTAGATACCATTCAACTTTCCTCTCTCTGTGGGATAATAAGAGTTGATTGAGACTCAATAGAGAGCCTTCTTACATGCTGAGGAGCTGAAATCACTGATACCTGGGTCTACATATTAGACCTACATTGGGACAGTCACTATTGCAAGAGACTGCCCAATGTGCACAACAGCAAGGCTCCCCTACTAAGAGCTGAAATAACTGACAGTTATGTTAAGGGCGGGGGGCTGAAAATATCTTGGCCAGTGGGCAGCTGGTGGAGAGGTGTGACAAGTGGCTAGCAGAGTGGCTGACAGAGAGGCGTGGCAAGTGACCAGCAGGGAGGCTGGTGGAGAGGACCAGAGCAGAGCCCCACAGAGGCGTGGCAATTGGTCATTAGGGCGATGAGTGAGTGCCTGAGCAGTGCAGTGTATAAGGTGCCTCCTTACCCTCCTCTCACCCTCCCTCCCTTCCCCCCACCTCACACACAGGGTGGGAGGTGAACTCTATGGATGAACCTCTGAACTCTAGGGCTGCACTGGCCAAGAACAGCAACTGTGAGTGGGGTACAGAGAAGGGACAGGCATGTTAAAGGGACTCTTGGGTTGCTGGATGTCAGACCCTGAGGGGAAAAGGACACTGCCCAACTTACCTGAGGCTGAGTCTTTTGTTCATAGTTTGTTTATGAACCCTAGTTGCAGTGTTTTCCCAAATTAATGCTAACTTAATTCTCTTCTTTTATTAAAAGTTTTTGCTACACTCAGACTGTGTGCTTTCAAGAGGGAAAGTATGGCCTCTTAGAGGCACCCCAGGATCGTGTGTTAATTGTTCCAGGTCAGTGGGTGGGGGCTTAAGCCAGTTTTGTGTTGTATTGGTGAAAAGGAACCCATAGATACTGAACCTGGCCCTTGTGCTGTTGACTCCACCTGTTAGAAGGGTTACAAACATATTACCTAAAATGTCTGAACGTTGAAGGAAGTTAATTCAGTGGACCCACTTCCCTAAAATATAGTTCTAGCGGAGCTGGTCAGAAAAGATTATTTTCCCCTGTGGAACATGTCAATTTTTCCTTGAAAAACCCAACATTTTAGGCCAAAAATTAAAAAAGCTTTTGAGGAAAGCAGACACTTCATGTGCATGTCCTTCACATGCGTGTGCACACATGCGCTCGCTCTCACGCACTCTCTCTCTCTCCGGTTTTATTTGGAAATAGAATTTTGACCAAAAATTTTCAACCAGCCCTCTTGTCTAGCAATAGCTAAGGGTAAAAAATATATATGTAAATACTGATGGTTAAGGCAATTCTGCCAAATTCTTTTGGTTTTCATTCATTTTAAGGACACTCTAAACAGACTTTCTAGATCTCAGTGCCAATTGTATGTCTATATCATGGAGCAGTGTTCAGTTTAATCTGACCTAAAATAAAGAGAAGGCTGCATTTCCTTATAGCATAAGTGTCTCAGCTTTTACAAACTGAGATGTTTTTACAGTGCAATAAGGGATTCAGGTTCTACATTTCTAATATCTGTTGTGTAAAACACCACTGGATTATTTTCATGAGAGTCTCCTGGCAAAGCACTTAAGCATTTCAAAAGTGTACTACTTCTTCAAAGATTCTGATGTGGAGAATTGCGAGTCAGGTACAATTATATGATGACTTTTCAGCTGTCAAAACTGAGCCACAGAACTTGGCAGGGCTGTGGTTTCTCTACAACCTCAATACCCAGAGGAGTTTGCAAATGTAGGTTTCTTTCCTATTTTCCTGCCAAAAAATCTCCATAGAGAAAAATATATACTGTCTGGATCTGCTACTTTTCATTTATTTCTTTCTTTCCTTCCCTCCAAAGAGATTGAAATATTTCCTGTTAAGTCAGTGACAGCTCAGGTTGCTTTAGTAAAACATATACAAGAGGTGATCTCCAGACATACAATCCAAGTGTGCTTGATGCATGCTTGATCAAACTTTACCTCTTTTATGACTGATCTATTTAAAAGTGCAGTATGTATCCTAAGAACATAAATGTATGCTGAAGAGGTGAGGGGTTTTTTAGGAGGTGTAAACATTCCAAGGCCCGGCATTCTCACAAATCCAAACAGTTCCCCTGTCTTAGTGTGTACTTGTGTGAATGTGCACACACAACCCCATATTTTGTAACAGGATGCACATAGTTAGAGATGGAGAAGTCAAACTATTAAATCATCAACGCTGTTCAGCGTGTAAGCACTGAGAGAGGATCAGGAGAGTGCAACACTCAGCCTTTAATCCTTCCTTCATATATACTGTTCTGTCTCATCAAGCACCTCTGCGAGTAGACTTTGTGAAGTTTCTATACACAATTCAATTACAGTGACCCTATTGGCAAGCTATTTATCGTACCAGAGTCCAATTCCCTTTAAAAATAGGCTATAGTCACCCCCAAAAAGGATCCACAGATACCAGATAAGGTTTTGGCTGCTGTCTGAAAGAACGCTCAAGTTCAGGAAATACTTGTAGGCTTCAATTTATAAAAGTTTAAACTTTAGGGCCAACCTAGACAAGTGTCCTGAATTTCAGAGCAAGTCAATAGGAACTCATGGTATTCAGCACCTCTGGCAAACAAGCCATTTATTTAGGTGCCTACATATGGATTTAAGTGTCTAACTGCAGCCACTGACATTTTTAAATGGTCTAACTTTCCAGAGTTGCATGGGATTTATCAATACAGTTCACATAAAGATTAATGGTGGTCATGTGGCTGAATCGCATGGAAGTTTTTGAAAAGTTAGGGTGCTTTGTCATCCTGTGTCTCAGCTTTTGGCTTTCTTCAGTCATTGCTATGATACTGGGTATGTAACCTTGCAAAAATAATAATAATAATAATAATGGCAGCAAGTCTCAAGGTATGTCTACACTGCAATTAGACACCCATGGCTGGCCTGTACCAGCTGACTTGGTCTCACGGGGTTCAGGCTAAGGGGCTGTTTAATTGCAGCATGGGGACTTGGGCTCGGGCTGCAACCTTAGCTCTAGCATCCTCCCACCTTGCAGGCTTCTAGAGTCCAAGTTCCATCCCAAGCCTGAACTTCTACCCCACAGTCAAACTGTCCTTTAGCCCAAGCCATGTGAACCCGACTCAGTTGGCATTGGCCAGTTGCGGGTTTTTAATTGCCATATAGACACATCCTCAGAGCCCAGGACAACTAACTCAGGCTCGCACTACAGGGCTAGGAATAGCAATTTAGACCTTCAGGCTCGGGCTGAGGCCCAGGCTTTGAGATCCACTTGCTTCCTCAGGTTCCAGAACCTGGGGTCCACCTCAAGCCCAAATGCCTACAATGCTATTTTTAGACCTATAGCATGAGCCCGAATCAGTTGACCTGGTCTCTGAAATTTGCTGCCACAGGGCTTTTTTTGCAGAGTAGACATGCTGACTGTCTCTTACACTAATGATACCTGCTCCCCAAGGCTCTCCAATTCTGTCAATGGGACTACGTGTGAAGTAAAGTGCTATTCAGCAGAAGGATATCAGAACGTGGCACATAGTTACCATTTTCAGTTCTTACCTTCTGCCATCACTGTAATTAACTTTTGCCCAGGAATATGGTGCAGTTAAGTGTTTCCACAATTATACTCATTGCTACTCTAGTCAATGGTTTAAAGGGAAGCAGACTGTTTAGTCCCACATCATTCCAACAACTGCAATGCTATGCAATGCAACTCGAAGGAAGACTAGTACACATAAATAATCAGCTCTAAAGGAGTCAGGATATTTTCTGGAAACTTTAGCACTGTATCTACACTAGCAAAAATGGAACATGTAATCCACCATGAGTGAGAGCAGTGATGGAAGTGGTAGTGTAGACAGAGATCAGGCATCTTCTCCATTGTGTTGTGTAGCCCGGCTCAGGATAGGGTTAGATTCTATATAGATAGAAGCACCTGAACTCCATCTACACTATAGCTCTTACCAGTGGGACCATACTGATGGTGAATTATAGTTTCTGTATTTACCACTATAGACACCACCTAGATGTCACTTCGAAATAAAAGCTGACTAAGACAAAGTGGTATATTAAATAAAGTTTTTCTGATTTTAGACAAAGCAGTGAAAGGGATATTAACCCCAGCGTTCTGGCTTCATTCCAGATTGAATAATTACATTTGTTCTGTCTCAAGTCCCCCTGCAGTTTCAATATAACAAGCTTTTCTCTACTTCCTGCCCTACTGCTGTGTAGTATTGCGGTGTGCTGTTAAACAGATGCTAGGGTTCTCCTCAGAGGTAAATAATGACATAACATGTATAGTTTGTATAGCATTTTAGTGCCTTTGCAAAGCTCATTTGAGATCCTTCAGAATGAAATGCACAACAAAAATCTAAGATGATCATTCTCCCTGTACAGTCAGCATGGCAACATTAACTGATGTACTGGTATATGAATTACTGTGGAATTTTTTATCTTTGTATTCAGTTGTACTTAATTTAATAATGAAACTTAGGTCACAAGTACATTGTTATATACTATACATTGATCCTGAGTTGATTGCAAAGATAGCCCAATTAATTGCCTGAATGCAAATTCATTTAGGGGTAAACAGTAAGCCGCAGTAGCTGGACCAGTAAGATGTGCAGGAATTGGGAAGGAATCGTCTCCCTTCATCATCATCATTATGCTGAACTAAGAAACAGATCCTCTTTGCTGGAGCCCCGCTTAAGAGGAAGTATTCATCAGACGGTTGAGCCTTCATTTTGAGAGAAAACATTCCTCTGTGAATGGCTAATATCAGGGGTGCAAAGTATTTCAGTGAAATTGGAAATGATCAAAAATGGAATAAATTTTACATCTGAAAGTCAGTCCCATTTTTGTGACTCCAAGCAGGTCAGGAACTGGTCAATATCAGTGGGCTATAAAATGGGAGAGTTGGCTGGTGGAAGGCTGGAGTCCTATGAACTCTTCTGCTTTTGAAGAACTCCTCCTTCAGGGAGCCAGTTAGTAACTGATGGCACGTTTGAACGGGGAGACTTGAATTATTTTATTTTTAGGCAAGTGTTCACCATAATATTTACAGCAATTTACAAATATTCTGCTGCTGCTGTGTTGATGTAATACAGCACAGAACTATTGAAGCCTAGGCTATAGGTTTATGCTCTATATTGGACATATGGCATTACAGATTGCTTTAAAAATTCCACCAAATTATTTATAAATTTTTCCTATCCAAGTATCCTAGACTGATGATGTTTCTTACATAGGTACAGTGCACATAATGGCAAAGTCGATGATTGTAGTTCCATTTCTTTTAAGATTCTTTTTTTTTTTTTTTTTTTTTTTTAAATCAGTTGTATTTCATTATGGCCTAGAGGCTTTAAGTAAGCTGAGGCACAGTTGTGCTAGACAGGGTACGTATGCACAGTGAGAGAAATCCTTGCCACATAGGCAAGACCGACAAAGGGCAGGATGGAAAACAAGCATGGAATGACTTGCCCCAGGTCATTACCAGAGCCTAGACTGGACCCCTGGTCACCTGAATCCCAGTCCAATGCCCATCCATGGAATTCAGGAACAGCTTTAAAGTGGTCAGCCATAATTTGCATTCTGCTGGACTGAGAAGATGAAAGATGTGAGATTTTTGGTGGGAGGGATGTCAGTGATCTCCACCCTTAAGCAGATCATTAGTTTACTAGATTAGCACTTAGGGAAATGCTCATAACCTTCCATTTACATCATTATAAAAATATACAGAAACTACAAAGTGTGGCACACTCCCCTGTTCATTCACTTCCCGTTGTCTTCTTCCTTCTCCCTGGGTACGTTCCTCAGGGCAGGGACCACCTGACCCATTGTGGGGTGCTATAACACTTGTTTATTTTCACCTAGAGCCTGATCCAAAGCACTTTGAAGTCCACGGAAAGTCTCCCCTTGATTTCCATAGACTTTGGATCAGACTATTAATGGATATGACACTCCATTGTAATTTAAATCTCAATTCTGCTCTGAGGTCATTCAACATTGTACGTTATCACACCTCTGTAAGAAACCATCATCAGGCCAGACTAATCGAACATGAACGTGGAATTGTTGATTTCAGTGGAACTACCAGCAGGGTAAGGTATTACTCAATATGAGGTGGTGTTCTGTCCCAGGTGACTAGTTAATGAGTGAGTGATGTGGAGGGGGGAATGTGTTCCAAATTGCCTCAGGTATTGAATACCATTGTGTGATACAGCTGTTGAAATTCTCCCAGAAGACTTCCTCGGGGCTGGAATACCTGTCCCTACTATTTTCTTTCATGCCCTGAAGGGAACAGTGACTGTTCGCTCCTTAAATAGTGAGGAATAAAACCGTTTTTGATCAAAGATAGGGCTGATCTGTACACAGCTGCTCTAAACCTTTACTGACTGTTTCTAAATTAAGCTGCATGCTGAGAGAGTCTCCTTAGGTTTGATCATTTGTATTGTATTAGAGACATGTCATAGAACATGCAGGCTGCGGTTAGAATAGAAGTTACCAAATAGGGGAAATATATTAGCCGTGTCAGATGAAATTTACATCAGTGAGCTGGGACTCTCCCCCACCTCTTCTGTAGCAGCATTAAATTAAGATACTGGTCAGCAATGTCCTGGTTAGAAATTCAGCAGTGAGAGTCTCCTGTCATTCTTCATGTATGGGAGTAGCAGGCAATTACCTCAGGGTACAGGAAGAATTCCCCAGGTGGTTCCTCAAGGCATTGTTGCCAATGGAAACAAAGCTTATTCTAGGCCATCCTATTCATCAGGGATCCCAGTGCTGGACAATTCCTTCAGCTTCAAATGATACAACCACTATGGTATTTACTGTTCTGTCACATATTGCCCTGGTCATTGACACCAGGTAATACATAAGCCCTGCTCTTCTTTGCCCTTGAAGGTTTGTCCACTCACAGTGTAATATTGATTTTTTCACATCAACTTTTATAGTTATCCCGTAAAGAGTTTTCACAGCCATGTCTCGATGAATTTTCACAAATGCAAATGTGATTCATTCCTTACAAATGGTCAGAAGATGATAGGCCTAAAAGATACAAAATTGCATTTGCTGAAAGCCCTGGGGAAGAAGAGGCACTACAGGTTTTTAAACAAAGAAATCAGCCGTACATTGTAATCTGGGCTACTTTAATGTTTATTGATTACAAGTTCTGTCAAATAAACAGAGGGGATGTGCAGACAGGCAAAAAACTCCTGTTTCACTCAGAAATGATTCAAAATAACATTTGTTTCCAAATGTAGGAAGAGGGCATTCAATGGGATCAGACACACTTTTTTGTAAGATTTTATTTAGAATTGAGAAAATAATTCACAATTTATTTTATGAATTAAACCTCTTTTGCTACTGGAATGTCTGTTAGCAAGGCGTGCTTCCCTTAATTCTTTAAAAATTTATTTATTGAACATCTCGTTGAATATTTTTGCATTAGGATCTGATCATGAATACTTGATATTTGAGCTGTGTTGATTGTAATGGGTCTGATAAATTACATGCTTTTTTTCTGTTCACTAACTGAGTGAGCATGGAAACACTTGTAGCTCAAAAGAATTTAACATTTCATTTCTATGAATACTTACACATAAGAGGCTTGAGTGTTTTTTTTCTCACAGTTACCCTTGTACAGCAGTTATAACTCCACTGACATCAATCAATTGATGTCAACAAAGTGACTTCTCTACTGACTCTAAATTTGCACTGGTATAAGAATCAAATCAGGCACTCTTTTGAAATATGTTGTCAGTGTTCTTGCCAGTAAAATTTGATTAATTAAAATATTTGAATGAAAATTCACAGAGGTTAGGATGAGGATTTTTTTTGTTTTATTTTTTTGATGGGGGAGGAAGGGAAGTAGTTGCATGATTTGCCCAGCTGTCCTTTTAACTGTGCTCAGTTATTAAGTTAGAATGAATACTGCATACAACTGTTTATTATGCTCACTAAGGGCTCTCTTCTGATACCCCTGCTCATGCTGAGTCATACCTTACTCCCTAAGTATTTCTGTTGAAATCAATAGAGATATTGCATAAGTTAGAGACTATTCATAAACAGTAAGCATATTGAATCTGACCCTAAAGTATTGCCAATATTTACCTAAGTAATTAGTGCTTCTGATTGCTTTGGTTTTTGAATGCTCAAATGGAGACATCATAAAGTGGGCTGATTTTCTGAAAGGGCAGAACCTTCTCCCCTCTGAAAATCAGAGCCCTTTAAGGAGTCTCAAATTGGCTCCCAAAAAAACGGACACATCCAAAATCTCTAGTTACTTTTGAAAAGTTGGGCCTTATGCGCTGTAGTAAATATATTGCAATTCTAACTAACGTATAGATGGTCCAGTTTGTACGCAAAAAACCCACACATATTCAATTTTCATATTTGCTAGTGTTCTAAAGTTGTTGAAATTTACAGTCAGCTCAGAGTACACCAGCTGCCCTGGCTACAAAGCTGTCATATAACGTGATGGGTTAACAAGTTATTTATGCAGCGGGAAGGGTTGTGGTGATGTGAGAATGCTGTGACATGTAGATGGAAGTATAAACAGCTGACTGTACACTTGAATAAAATCTTATATAGTTTATATATACATCTTATTTTTATCACCTTAAGACATCTTGAAGTGACTGATGACTATTCATAACATTGAGCATCCAGGAGGCAGCTAAAGTAAGCAGACATTGGCAATACAGACTGGTAGGCATCATGATATTTCTCCATTGTACTTGGTGGCATTCCTTCGATAACTTGTGTAACTTGAAAGTTACCATGCATTATCTGGGCCACCAAAAATAACACATTGCATAATATAGAATCAGAAAACTCAGCAGGCTCTTCAGACTGATATTGTGACTTCACCACTGTGATACGAATCACTGCTACCTCCACATCCCATAATAGATTGGCTTTTCACTTCAGAAAACTGTCCATTCGCTCTACAAATTTGCAACATTTTGATCATCTGTATCCATCTGTCTCTTTGCCAGTAGTACCAGAGGTGGAACTGTGCAGCATCGCTCTAGATCTAAAAATCTCAACTCACCTTCATGCCTGTCTGGCTTCAACTCTGTGGCACTGTGAATCTCATCAGTGTCCCCTTGTCAGAGTCAACCCTGATTTCTGTCACTTTCTCCAGAGGCTAGCTTGGCACTGTTGCCCATTTACGAAAAGGGGAAGATGAGCTACCTTAACATGCTACTCTGCTTCATGTGTTTCAGAAGAAATAGGCGGTTAGATAAACTGTTTGAGGCATTTTTGGAATGTGTGCATGTCTGTATAAGAGAGTAGCATATTTGGGAAGGTTTACTGAATGGCTGTTCATATGGCAGTCTCAGCTAGCTCCTGGGAAAATCCATATTTATGGGGCATACTAATAGGGGTAGAATCTAGCTTGAATGCATCAAGACCAGTTGTTCTTTTTTTAAACAATAAGCTATCTAATGTCTTTTAACTGAGATACACTCTATTAATTCATTGCTGAAATCCAAGACCTAATTTCCTGGCTATATTTGTGTGCTGACTTTGTTTTCAGAAGCTCTGGGCTTTGCTTACTATTGTGTATATATAACTACCATGCTGAATAGCTTTATTCAGTTTCAGTTACACTGTAACATGACAGCAAGAGGCCTTTATTTATTTATTTGTTTATTATAAACAGAAGACTCGTTATTCAAATATATTGCTGCATTAATGGCAATTTGCGTCAAGTTGTTCTATGTCATTCTAAGGCACATCTTGAAGTTGATGGTGATGGAAATGAATACCATGAAAAATGTATTCAGTGACTCAAATAGTTTGCTATATTTCAGTTTTTTATTATTCCAAAATCCAGAGGAAGTGAAGAACAGGAAAGCATAAGCAGAAAGAGAAGCAAGAGTAGGAAAATTCACTTCTAATATAAAATGACAGTTTGACAGCAAATGCATTCAGCATGAATTGCAAATACAGTGCAGAATGGGGACCTTAATCTGGTCATTTAGATCTCAAATCATCCCATTACATAGTGTTTTATATATGCTAATAAACCCATACATCCAACATGGCACTGACATTATACAGAATAGATAAATTCTTAGGATGGTTACTGAAGTATTGTACACTGTCCTGGGGTTTCAAATGTTACCCTGTTTTGGGTCCATAGTGGATCTAAATCCTATAGCTCCTTTCTTCTGAATATAGATCAGATGCAACCCAAGAGGTCAGAAAGCTGATGAAAACAGCCAATCTCAAAAGATTTCCATCATTTGGTGCTGAAATATCACAGAAATAGCTCGAGAGAGTTTGGTGTCATTGACTCTAACATTAGCCCTTGTTTGGATACTCAAGCCCAAACATTAGCTCTGGTCTGAATCATAAACTCTGGCCTAAATCAAATCTGGACCCAAATCCTTGATTTATCTAATTTAGAGGGAGGGCTGAAGTTGTTAGGGCAAAGAAAAAAAATAGCATTCCCTACTCTGCTGTTACCTTGAGAGTTGTCTCTGTTTCAGTTTTATGCAAAGCATTCAAAATATTGCTTAATTTTTAAAAAACTGTCCTAGCTGAAGTGGGTAGAAAATCTCTCAAACGTCCAACATACCTTGCAGTAGTTAGTAAATAAACTGGTGCACTATAAAAGATGATGCAATAGTAGATCTGATGCTTCACTGCCATATACTCTGTGCACTCATTAATATATCTGTTAAAAGGTTACCACTGGTGAAAATGAGGGGAGAATTCATATTTGATACTTTGCCTTGGTACAGATGGAATAGGAATTCTTCTGGGGAAGTTCTGTGGCCTGTGCCTGTATAGGAAGTGAGACTAGATGATCTGAAAGGTCCTTTCTGGACTTAGATTCTATGAATCTATGAAAGGCAGTGGGGAATCAGGCTCATTTTGTGTGCACCAGTACAAATGGCCTTTTCATCCTTTTCAAGTGGCCTGAACACAGAACTAGGAGCCAGGAGAATCTGAATTTTAATCTGGACACTTACACTGATACCATGTGGTCTTGGGCAAGTATCTTTGACCCCTGTATGTATAATAATAGTTACAAGACAAGGGATGCTCTGAAGATTAGTTAATGTTTGCCAAGTTCTTTGAAAATGTGATGACCTAAGTAAGTACTTGATATTTTCTGTAAAGTGCCAGCTCCATTACAGAATCACTGAAGTCTGGAATATGGAACAACTGACGGAATTTGACAGGAGTAAGGCTAACAACTGTGATAGTGCCTCTTTAAAGGCTTGCCAGGGTCATCTAGTCTAATCCCATTGAGTCTGAGATCTGGTGAACAGTTGTCAGACCTTAGAATGATCACTGAGAATGCCCTGCTGCCTCTTGTTTAAAGCTGAGACTCTTTGCTTGAGTCCCTTACCTGATCACAACTGTAAAATATGACCTAAGGAGAGACGTGGTTCCTCAAATAGTCAGGATGACTGTAGAGCTGGGCAGGAAACAGTTTTCCCAAATTTCTTCCTGTCTAGAATTGGGATGAAAAGTTGAAATCTCAATATACTTCAAAATATGCTCTTTTAAAAGAATAAATTAACTCCATTTTTAATGAAAACTCATTTTGAACCAAAAAAATGAAAAAAATTAAGCCTTTTAATTTTTTTTTCAAATTGGGAGATTTGTTGAAACCAGTCTTTGTCTGTGAACAATTTTGGTTGTGACAAATCAGCATTTTCCAATGAAAAAATATTTCATCAGAAAATTCCTGACCAGCTCTAAAATTCAATGTCTTCACCTTTGCCTTCACCGAGAAACTAATATATAAACACAGCTAACTAGGGTGCATGGCTAGTGTAAACGTTTGGTCTGCTACTTGTGGGGGAATTCTGCGCTACTGCATATGCACATAATTAATGCATAATCTCTACAGTTCTGCCTTTTGCTCCCCCCGAGGACATTATAGCAAAAGAACAGCAGCTGCTCCTAGCAGAAAATAACTTCTGCAGTTCTGCCTTTTGCCCTCCAAGGGAGCTGTGGAGATAGGACAAAGTGGAAACTCCCAGACAGCAGGGGAAGAGAGAGAGCCTGCAGAGCCTTCTTCGCAGAGGGTCATGTCAGGAGACAGGGTTTATGGTCTGAGACACCTAGGAATTGAGTCTGAGACTCCTAGGAACTGATTTTTCAGAATACAAAGCATTACATAGCATGTTCTATGTTCATCATATAATCCCATTAACTTCAAGTGCAGGCCTCGGCACTTCTGCTAATCAGGCCCTGGAGCAGGAACAGGAGGGAACTAGGGGGTCATGGCCCTCCCACTTTTTGCTATGGGCCCTTCCCCTGCTCTTCTTCCCCTCTTCCCCCAGCGCCAAGGCCTCATCCCCCAGCCAGTCTAGCAGCTGGAGCCCAGCAGCTGTGGGGAGCTGTGCACCCTCCACCTGCCTGGGATGAGAGTGTCTGAGAGCAGGGCCGATGCAAGGATATTTCGTGCCCTAGGCGAAACTTCCACCTTGCGCGCCCCCCCCGCCCACTCCAGGGAGCCTTGCGGCAGCTCCCCACCCTCCCATCCCTACCCGGGGAGCCCTGCGGCAGCTCTCCGCTGCAGCTCACGTCCCTGCTGCCTCCTCCCCTGAGCACACCACCATGCTCCACTTCTCCCACCTCCCAGGCTTGCGGCGCCAATCAGATGTTTGGCCCAGCAAGCCTGGGAGGGGAGAAGAAGCAGAGCAGTGGGCGTGCTCAGGGGAGGAGGCAGAGTGCAGGTGAGTTGGGGTGAGGAGCAGTTCCCCATGCCCCTCCTTACTTGCTGCAGGTGGCCCTCCCTGCACCCCCCTACTCCAGCTCACCTCCTCTGCACCACCTCTCCTAAGTGCACTTTTTGATGTCCCCAAACACTTGGCGCCCTAGGCGGCCACCTAGTTCACCTAGTGGCCTTGCCTGAGAGCAACCCTCAACCTGTGACCCTGCCCAGGGCAGACGGAGGGTCTGCAGCTCCCCACAGCCATGGCTCTTACCATGGCCAGGCTGTGGCTCAGAGGCTCCACCCCGTGGCTAGAGCCAGGTTGGGATAAGAGCTGCACGAGGAGCTGTGGGATGCCTCAGAACTGCTGTGGACCAGGCGGTTCTGAGGGTGGGGTTGTGGGTCGGCGGCTGCTCTTGGGCCCCCTCACCCCAGACAGTTGGAGGGGCCTTGGGCTCCCTGCCTTGCTCCAGATTGGCTGGGGGCAGGGCGCTGGGGGGAAGAAGAGGGGTATGGATGGGGCTATAGAGGGGTGGGGAGTCCCTGGTACCCCACTTTTGGGAAGACTCTGCCACCCCTGCCCTGGAGTATCAATTTGGGACCCCAGGAAATTCCTTCCCAATCCAACTCCCTGTCCCTCAGGCTTCTCATCGCAGACTCAGTCTCCTTGCCCGGCAAGTGCTAGTACCTCCCTCCGGGCTTGTTGTCTAAGTCCTAAACTCCCATCCACTCTGTCACTCCTCCCGCCCATACCCAGTTCCGGTCTCCTTGCCTAGCACTCCCACTTCCCACCTCCTGCCCCAGTTTCCTGTCCCAATACTTCCCCCCAGTCTCTTTGTCCAATCAATTCCAGTTCTCTCCCCACACCGCAGGCCCTGTCCAACTGTCTACCCTCACTGGTTCTTAGACCCATGCTTCTTGTCCTGCAAGTTACAGTCTCACCACTGCTCCCTAGATCCTTATCTGATCTCAGTATCCTTCTCTACCTTACCCCAAGGTCAACTGACTCCCAGTCATTGTTTCTCTCACCAGTCTCAGTCCCAATCTCTCTCCACCTAGCTCCTAGTCCCAGCATTTCTTCACTCTTCCATTCCCAGTTTCCGTACACTGATTCCAGCCCCAGTCAATGCCCAGCCAGTCCCAGTTTTCCCCCTCCCTCCACCAGTGCCACTCTTAGACTAATTGTTCCAATATCCTCCTTTCCATCCCCCCCCACCCAGCTTTTTCCTCCTTCTGCATTCACATCAGATGGGTTCCTTTTCCGCACTGCCTGCTACCAGGGGGTATAACTGAGAGCACAGGAGACACAGGTTCCCAGCTCTTCTTTTGGGTTCCTGGCCTCATCCTAGCCAGAGTAGCTGGGAGCAGCCATTATAAAATCCAGGTTCTCAACTGTAGCCCTGGGCTGGAGCTTGCTCAATTGCTCTGTGGGAATGCTGCAGGCAGAGTCCAGTCACCTGTAGGAGCTTTAAGAGGATGGAGCATACTCAGTTGCTCTGTGGGAATGGTTCATATGCAGCCTGGTTAGCACTAGGACCTGTGTGGGGATGGTGCATGCGCAAACCAGTCAGTGTGAGAGGCTCCAACATGCTCAGTGAGGGTGGAATCTTTGTAAATAGAAGACGACTTTACGGAGCACGTGGAAACTATGATTTGTCAAAGGATTATAATATGGCCAAATCTGGGCAGATTTTCATGGGGGTAGCCAAAGGCCAGACACAAGGGCCCCTCTCCTGCTAAATTTCAAGTCCTTGCTCCAAAGCATGAAGGCACTAGAATAGTTCAAAGAAAGAGTTGCCAGAGTTTTTTAACATATGTCAAACATCATATTTCCTGCTAGCCTCATTCTCAGAAATGGCTGAACCATTTTGGCTGAGATGTTCCAAAAAGAGTCAGTCTGAGGCAGACACCTTGCATAGAAAATTTCAGCTAGAACGGTTAACGTCTGGCAAAGTGATAAGCAATTTAGAACAGGATCTTATAATGAGAGTTGTTGGGCAACCTTAATAGGTGGTATTCCCAGGCCGGCCTGTAATATGTACATACACACAGAGGCCAGTTACTTAGACCCAGTACAACTGAAAATATGGGAGAACAAGGTGACTGTAACCTCCTTTTTGCTCCCCTGGTCCTGGGGAATAGCAAAGAGCTTCCCCTGCAGTCTTATCACCTCAACATGCTCCCCAAGCCAGAGGTGCAGGGATAGATGGTACATAGCTAGTTTTATGCTGGGGGAATCTTCAGTGGCCTCTTTTGAGCCAATATAAGGTTCCTTTACTGTGACTGCCCCAAAAGACCCACCAGAGGTTGAGGATTGGGATCATAATATTTGGGCGATCTTTCTAGCAAACATATTCATTCTGCAGAGTATCCCATTTGAGCGAACTGAGCTTGTTTTAAAACCAGAGCAGAGCTTAGTTTAGAGGTAATAAAAAGGCAATATATCGTACCTCAAATGAGAATAAGAATTAGGAACATTTTTGTGGTATGAGCCTGTTTTAGATCTGAAGCTTAATGTTTAGTGGCATGCATAACTGAGACTGACACTCACCTTGTATTGGTATCAAACTCTAGCATTACACATATGTTCTCTCCAATGGAAAAACTGACATCAAGGAAACCAGCTCTTGGCTTCAGTTCACTGGAATGCTCTAATGATGCTTCCTACCAATTTTCTTTGAAATTCTACCTATTACAATGATTGAGAAATTCATTCCCAGTTAAAACAGACCCATAAATTATAATCCTTGATTTTATGAAAACTGTCCATTCCCACTACGCCTGCCTGACTCCTTGGATATGGATCACCGCTCTGGTACTTGGAAAAACTTTAGTTGATAGAACTGAAAAATCATCAGCCAACTCATTATCTGAGCTGTGATGCTGTCTCTTCCAGAGGGCATTAGCACTCACTCAGCAAGGTCCTCATTATGCCTATGGTTGCTAGAAGATGCAGTGGTACTGCACTTAGTAATGTGTCTGTCAGTGGCATGAATCAACCTTCAACAATAGCAACTCTTCTGTATACAAATTCCGTGAGATTCCTTTGCTGTTTTATGTCAAGAACACTTTATAGCACTAATAACACTTGCGCTACAGGAAGAGTGTACTTAGACTCCCCTCTCTATTTAGACTGTCTAAAGTGAGATAATGTTACTATGCTCATTCACTTCCAAAATTAGGCTAGTTATTGTGCCAAGTTAGAGACGCGTGCTGCCAGCCTTTCCACTAAGCTAGAAAGGATAATAAAAATGTTTATGGATGTTTTGGATTTCAACTGTTTAACATTTTTAAAGACCTTAACTGCCTGGGCCAATTTACAGCTGGTTTAACTCTTAAAAAAATATCAAAAGAGATTAAAGAACTCATAATAAGCTACATACTCAAAGAGCTTTTGGCTGTCTAAAATTAAAAGATTTATAGCTATAAAATGTAATAGCCTACCAAGTGAGGAAGAGGGTTATTTTTATCTGGCTAAGGAAACGTGTTGCAATAACGCTGAAATGTAGCTCTCATTTTGCCTCAGTACAGTACATGACATTGACTATTTTTATTTTAAAAATGGCTTTTTAAAATTTCCTTATTTATATTTTGATTCTCAGCATAAAGGATTTATTAGAACTATTCTAAGTATATTCTGGATGTTAAGAGGGCTCTAAATTCTTAACTGAGACAAGCCTCTAATTTATGTAATAGCCATGGGGTTGAGCAATGGCATCCAGAAGTTTAGCATAAACAACATCTAGTTTGGGAAGGAGGGGACAAGTGGTTCACGGAGATATAAACTTAATGAGAATAGCAAAATAAAAATGTTAACAATCAAGCACTTGGCTTCCCCTTGTATCACAAGGGTGATTGTGCAATGCCAGTACCTATTGTGGCAAAGCTCTGACCTTGTCCCTGTGGGTCCCACACTTCCAGGCACTTTATGTTAGCCTCAGAGGCTCACTGCAACCCTTCATGTAGCCCTTCTCCCTCTAGGCCAGAGTTACAATCTACTGAGCCCTTTTCATCATAAGCCAGCAAAGCTGTTGGTGAGAGAACTCCCACAGTCTCTGATGTCCCTCTGGTCTTATTTCAGGACAACATAGCCTCCTGTCCTGCTAGGGGCCTGCCTTCCCCTTCCAGGAGGTGTTTCAATAGTAGCAGGTTGGGGGGAACCCAGGCCCACCCTCTACTCTGGGTTCTGGCCCAGGTCCCTAATGGTAGCAGCTCATAGCTTTCACTACCAGAGTTGCTACTTTTCCTGGGCCACTTCCCTACAGCTCTCCTGCTTCACCCTTACTAATAGGGTGTCTTCTGTAGCCAGCCCTTCAACAGCATATCCTCTCCTCTGCTTCACTGGAGTGAGCCCTTTTTTATAGTACCAGAGGTCTTCATTAGAGTCAGGTGGTCACATTAGCTTAATGGCCTCACCTGACTCCTTGTCTGTTAACTGGGGTCAGGTGTTCTCATTAGCTTAAAGCAGCCCCTGCTCTGGTCAGTCAGGGAACAGAAAACTGTTGAGCTAGTGGCCAGAATATCTGCTTTCTGCTCCTCTGCTCTATCCAGAGGCCTGGGTCTATCACACTATGTTTTAAAATATTGATTCAATATTCCCAACTGTTGGGACAATCTTCCTCTTGGGGGAGTTGATGTTTGGTGAGAAGCAAGGGTAAGAAGTGAGAGACATGTTTAAATATGGTAGTGCAGGGCAGGCAGATTAGTGCTCTGATTTGGAAATAAAAAGCGGTTTGAGAAATGTACATAGAGTGAGCAGTCTCATAGCATAAGTAGGAAAATCCTAACATGACTGATAAGGTAAAAACAAGTGAAAGAGAAAATCTGTGTCTGTTCCACCAAAATACCCTGCATTTTTGCCCATGGACTCCTGTTTGAAGTTAACAGATGTGACCATCACTTCCAAAATAATCACCGTCTTACAGAGAAATTACTTTGAAATTCCACCTTTTACAATGGGTAAGTTGGGGAAGAATTGTGGCATATTTTTTTTGGCAATGTATTTTATCTTGGCTATTCCCAATGTTTTGTTCACTGTGCTATGGCTTTTCTCATATATAAGTGGTTAGCATCTCTTTAGAAGAATGTTCAATGACTCAGCAAAGAATAATGTTAGGTGTAGACTTTCGAGAATGACTAAGGATTTTGGCTGCCCAAATTCTTGGGCTCCCAACTCAGTCATTTTAAAGGGGCCTGGTGCCAGAAAGTTTTATACACCTGCCCTCTAAATAAAATATCAGCTCCTTTTGAAGCGTCTCAGGCAGGGGCATCCCAAAATCACTACTCATTTTTGAAAATGTAGGCCCATTAAAAATACAGGGACTCCTGTACTACTTCTGGTGTAAAACTAATACTTCAATCTCACAATAAAGTCTGCTAGTATAGACTGTTATGCTTCCACAGAATGAAATTCTGGCCCCATAGAAATCAATGGCAAATCTTCTATTGACGTGAAAAGGGCCAGCATTTCACTCCAGGAAGTTTGGTTTGGACACCTTTGGGACTCCACACAGGTATCAGTGTCCTCACTTGTGGACACTGTGGCAGGACTGAAGCCTAAATGTATTATAAAATAAATGTAAGATCACAATGAGGTGAAATTACATTGACTTCCAAAGAGTTGTGCTAATTTAACCCTCTGTGTCGCAGTAACATTTGGAGAAAAGAGATAACTTTCTCACTAGATACTGTAGAAGGGAGGGGGAGGAATCCTTTCTTCCAACCTTTTATGTAAAAAATAAACTGTTACTAAATTTCTAAGCAATGTAACATTCAGTTCCTGTTGTAGGAAATGGCATATCAATAAGAAACATTTTTTCTGAATTGTTCAGATTTCCACACTCTTCATATAGTATTTGTATAGTTGGAAGCTTTGTTCCATTTTGAATTACTCACTGAAGCTGATCTTGGAGTTTTTTTTTCCTTCAAAGTCTAGTTGTCTATAAACTTAGTACAAGCTTAATGGGCAAATGAAATTAATTCAGAACTTATTAAAAACCGCTGGACTGGCAGCTTAGTTGACTGAATTCCTTTATACAGACGCAGAACATGTAGAACCTAGGAAGCATCAGTGCACTTTCTTCCACACACTTCTCCACCAAGGTGCTTTAACAATGCCCTGGAATAAGGCAGGTTAGACTCTGTTTTTCTTCCAGTCCTTGGTGTATGCTAACACTGCCAGCAAGGGTGCTTATCAATGCAATATAATCAAAATTGCATTGGTAGTTTTGTGCATAATAGATTGCTGTCTCCTTGTAACAGGTCGGAGACTACCAGCTCTTTTGTTTCTGACTGGATTCAGAATTTTCAAGAGAAAATGACTAGGACTTGCTGAAGTTGTGGCCACAAGATCAAAGGAAAGATGGTCTTGTGGTTACGGCATCAGCCTGTGACTGAAGTGATTTGGGTTTTGTTCTCAGCTGGGCTATGGACTTCCTGTGTGACCATGGGCAAATCATTTTAGCTCTATGGCGGGGATTTTCAAAAGTGCTCAGCATTGGCCTAATTTTGTTCCCATTGAAGTCAATGGGAATTTCACTGTTGATTTCACTCAGAGCAGAGATAGGCCAATGCTGAGTGTTTTTGAAACTCTGTGTGCCTCAGTCCCCCATGTGTAAAATGGGGCTACCACTTTTCCTGAACGAAATGCTATTAGGATTAAATCATTAACGTCTTTGTTGTGCTCAGATACTGTAGTGCTGAGTCCCATAGAAAGTCATATACATAAATGAAGAAAAAATTTTAAAAAATGGAAAACTGCTCCTTTAAGGTTTTTGCCAGAAGCTCACAGGATTTCATGGTCTTTTTCATTAAGCAACATTTCAACAGCCTCGTTTAATCTCTGTTATTTCACGTGTAACAGAGTTATAGAACTCTGAAATAGAGGCTGGCTTTTAGCTATAATTCTGGAAGAGGAACACCAGCCCTGATGAAAAACTGCACAAAAGAACATTGCTAATGACATACTACTTATGAAATAGATGCAACAAGATGGCATACAACAAGATTTTGCAGAGAAAGCTCACAATAAAACGATCTCTGTCTATAATTTTGATAGAAACAGAAGAAAAGCCATAACAGAGCCTACCCTTGGACCTTCTAGTCCATTGTCTTCTCTCTGACAGTGCCTGGAACAGTTGCTTCATAGGAAGGTGCAAGATACCTCAGCATAAACAGGGGTAGTTTCTTCCTGACCCCATCAGTTAATGGTTGGCTCCTGGCCTGAAGCCTGAGAGTTTATCAATTAATTAAAACAAATAAATCGGGGGTATCTGTGGAAGTTAGTTTATATTAATGGCCAGTCCTTTCTTTGAATCCTGCTAACCTCTTGTACTCAGTATAATCTTGTGGCAGTGAGTTCTATGGTTAATTATGCATTGAGGAAAATAGTATTTTCTTTTAATAGCTTTTGACTTTGTCTTTCCTTTGTTACTGGCAGTAACTTTTTGTCATGTGTTGAAATGGTGAATAGGAGCACAGCATTTACAAAATAATGAATGGTAAAGATAAGGCATACAGCTCCCATGCTTGTCCCTTTCTTTTCTGAGCAGAATGGGACTAGATCCTCTGCTACGGCCAAGGACTGCACTGTGAAGCTTCATAGGAGTCTGAATGCAAAGATGGCTTTTGCTTTCCCTTGATTCCAGGTCAGCTATGTTCTAGGCAGCTCAAAGTTATACCAGCTACCGGTAGCCCAAAAGGGCCAATTGCAGGAGAGTAAGGCCTCTACACCAGCAGCAAAAAAGGTTAGTATGGTGGCCACCATGCTGCTTTTGTGTCTTTGGAGGATCCCATGTTTTGAATAGACCAGAGAGACTTCCAAAGGCACAAAGGGCAAATGGGGATGCAATTCCCAATGAAAATCAATGGGAGTTGGTCTCCTAACTCCCATTTGTGCCTTTGAAAATCCTTCCGGCTGGCTCTAACTGCTTTGCCCTAGCAGTGTGGGGCAACTGGAATAAAGGATCTGGGCAGGCCCAATCATTTCAGTCTCTTTATATGGAGATCTTTCCATACCTCTAACTACTTCATCAGCCATCTGTGGGTACCTGTAGCAGTGCGACAACTCACCCCTGCAGCACCTCCTACTGGTTGTCCTGGGAATTAGTATTTCCAGCCTCTGGAGCACCCTCTGCAGGCCGATGTCCCATTTGCCACTGGCCCCGGTCCCTCTTGGACCCAGGTGCCTTCTTCCCTGGGGTGCTGCCTCCTGGCAGTTCCCCCTCAAGTCTCTGGGTCTCCCCTCCCCCACCCACTATCCCCACCTTTCCTCAGTCTATGGGCTACTGCCAGTCACCATCGAGCCCCCTTTCACTGGGGCCGACTGCAGTCTGTATAAGCCAATCATCATAGGCAAGGGGGGGGGGGGTTGGGTCTGCTGTCTCTGCCTACCTGTGGGCTGCCCCCTGCAACCCCAGTACCCCTTTTGGCCTTTTACTAGGCTGGCAGCCTGAGGGGTTTCCAGGCTGGTGCTCCTCTGGCCTTCCCCTAGCCCTGCTCCACTCCAGGTGCCCTCTCAAGCTCCCCAGCAGCCAGGCCTATCTACCTCCACAGCTAGAGGAGACTGCCTGCCATTAGCTCACAGTCCTCTTATAAGGACCAGCTGTACCCTAATTGACCCAGCCACAGCTGTGGCTGCTATGCCCAATCAGCCTGGGAGATGCTTGCCCCCAGCCACAGCCCTGTTTACCCAGGAGTGGGGCAACCACCCCACTACAGTACCTTTTTAATTTCTGCTGTATCTATTTTAAGATAGGATGACCAGAACCGAAGAAAGTATTGGTTGAGTGATGAGTGACGATGGTATATAATGGCATAATATTTTCAGTATTAGTCTCCATCCTACTCCTTATGTAACCTAATATTTTGCTTGCTTTTTTTGACCACGAGTACACCCTGAACAGATGTATATCCATTGTTATGAAGGTCTCTTTCCTTAGTGGTTACAGTTCCTTTAGAACCCAGTCATTTTCGTTGTAGTTTAAAGGAAATACAAGATTCCAAAATGTTAAATCTAACAAACTATTCCCTAGAAATTTAAATAAAAAACCTCCACAGCTATATCAGTAATCTTCTCTGGCCAAGGTAGCTAACAATGAGATCAAAACCACATGAATGCTCTGGAGAGTGTAAAGGAACTCAACCATTCAGAATTGCCTCTGAAGGATTATTACAGGCTCATTCATTTGCTGATTATCAGTGAAATCTGAGCCTTAGACCAACTTGCCAAAGGTACTTTTGACTCATTAACACATCATCATAATTCTGCAATAGCCTGAAGAAGGGGAGGAAAAGCCCACAAAAATATTTTCCCTTGACTGTAACTTGATTTGGTAAGTGACAATCTATTCTGAATACAATCTATATAAGTCTCCCGAGGGCAATGACCTGAGAAAAATTAATCAATTAACATGTTTACAGAAAAGTTTGTGTCAATGCTTTCATCATAAACCCCAAGTATTCTAGAGATCAGGAATGAATGGCAGAGCAAGCGAAGCCTTTTAGACTTGTCTCTTTGAACTCTCATGCCTCTCACCTCTGCCATGATCTGTAACTCTGCCCACCATTACCTACAAAATATTTTCCCACTGAAAATGTCCATGACCATTTCTCAGTTCCTCCTCTGATTCATGGGTTCATAAAATCTTCACTGTCCTCCCTCCTACCCTAAATGGTCCCCACTAGGGCCAGTTCAACCCACTTCAGTCCATCCTGGAAGCAGGAACCTCCTCCTCTGTGATAATGATTGGCTCCCTGGACATTTCAGAACCCAGTATAAAACATTATTCTTTCAGGTCTTCAGGGCCGTCTCTGGGCTTGAGTTTCCTCATCTCTCTTCCTATTTTTGAGGACTTTCCCTCCACTGCTCATGACAGAATTGGATTTGTTCCTCCATGCTTCCCCCTCCTTCAGTTCAATTCATTGAGACTTTATTGCCATGACAAGCTATACAAGTGATGCCAAAATGCAGGAAAAAGTCATACCCATCAGGGATCTATCAGAAGCTTGGTATGACCCATCCAGGATAGGGTTACATGCGGTGTTTTGGTTTCTATTTGCCATTATTGCCTATTCCTGATCCAGTGGCAAACTGATACATAGTGTGGTACCAATTCTGTTTCTCTCTCTCTCTCTCTCTCTCTCTCTCTCTCTCTCTCTCTGTGTCAGGAACAGTTTATCCTCAGTGCTTTTTTATTAGATGTGTTTTATGATTCCTGATAGTTTGAGAAAATATCTTTCTTTCACTTTGGATTTTTGACATTGGTGCTGAATTTGTATTTCTGTTTCAATCTTTGCTCAGCCACAATGGCTGCATTGTTGGCCTTCTGTGGTTGGGGTTTGCACCTCCCAACTTCTACCACTACACTGTGGTCACTGAGGCCTTGTAGACACACAGAAGTTTTACCACTTGAAATTTCAAGGTATAGGTAAAGGGGGATACAAGGACCATAGCTTGGATGCAGTTACATCATTTGCTTCCTTATTGATCTGTCAGCCACCTCCAACATTGTTGACCAGTTTCTTCTTCTTGAAATCCTATCCTCTCTTGTCTTCCAGGATTCTGTCTCTGTCCTCTCTGACTTCTCCTACTTCTCTAATTGTTCCTTCAACCAGTCTTGCACAAGATCCTCCTCATCCTTCCTCTAACTTTCTGTGAGGGTTCCACGGGGGCTCTGTCTTTGATGCCCTTCTCTTCTCCCACTACACTTTGTCTCCAGATAATTTCATCCAGAAACACAAGAAACATCTATCATCTCGATGCTGATGACTTACAGAGCTACCTCTCTACTCCATACCTGTTTCTTTCTGTCCAAACTAAAATCTCACATTGTGTCTCTATGGTGACCAGATGTCCTGATTTTATAGGGACAATCCCGATTTCTGGGTCTTGTGTAGGCTCTCCTGTCCCCACTCCTGTCACGATTTTTCACACTTGATGTCTGCTCACCCTGTGTGTCTTTGACATCTTCTCGTGGATGTCTAACCATCAGCACAAGCTCAACAAGGCTAAAAACAGAGTTCTTAATCTTTTCCTCCCACAAGGCCTCCCCACTACTTCCTTTTTCAGTCACTGTGGACAACACCACCTGCCTGTCACTCAGGCCCATCATCTCGGCTATCATTTTGATTCAGGCTACTGTCTAGGTCCCTATATCCAGGCCATGTCTAAGTCTTGCAACTGTTTCTGCTTAACAAGTTTAAGGTACAGCTTTCTGATCCAGCCACACAGCTAACACTCTGAGCCGGGCTCTCAGCCTCTATCTAAATTACTGAAACATCCTTTTCTCTGTCCTTGACAAATGCAATCTTGCCCCATCATATCCATTTAGAATGCTGCTGTATTGTGACCATGTCATTCCTCTCTTTGAATTCCTCCACTGGCTTTCTCTTCCCTATCAGCCAAGAATAAGTCACTTATCTTCACTTTCAAGCTTATCCCTGCCCTAACTATCATCTCTTGTTCTCTGTCAAAATATTGACTCCCACCTCCCACATGAGGCCAGCCTCCAATCCCCAGAAGCACCTTTCTACTTTCTGCCACTTGGAAGAAGCTCCCCATAAACATTTGCTAAGCTACAACATTTTCTGCCTTCGTAATTCTCCTTAAACCTTACTTTTGTCATGATCCCCACAGAAAACTTGACACCAGTATGATATGTTGGGGATCACCCAGACCCATAAGGAGTTCTGTCACCACCTGCCCTGTAACCTTAATGCTATGCTGCTATGGCTCAGATCCCTGACTCAGTAGCTTGCCTACAAGCACAAGCTCTCACCCTGGCTTCCACCAGACTATTTACTCCTTGCAGGGTGACAGAAACAGCCCTTTCAATCCCAAGTCTCTCCAAATCTGCTCTCCTTGAGTTCTTAAGTACTAGACACTCAGATCATTTCCGCCTGCAGAAGTAAAATCAGCTCCCCAGTTATCAGCTCAGATTTGCACCCACACTCCACACAGTTTGCACAACAGAGGGTACACTGATAGTTTGCACAACAAAGACCTGCCCTTCAATTTCCTGTTGCCAAATCTCAGACACAAGCCTTCCTTTAAAAGGTTTTATTCTCTTTCCCTTAGTCCCCGGTGACTCACTTTTATTGTGGAAATCCCTCTTGATTTGGGAGCAGGCCTGTCTAAGTTCTGCACTTAGGAAGGAAGAATCCCATGCACTGCTACAGACTGGGGACTTACTGGCTAAGTATCAGTTCTGCAAAGAAGGACCTAGCGGTTACAGTGGACAAGAAGCTGGATATGAGTCAGCAGTGTGCCCCCATTGCCAAGAAGGCCAATGGCATTTTGGGCTGTATTAGTAGGAGCATTGCCAACAGATCGAGAGAAGTGATTATTCCTCTCTATTCGGTACTGGAGAGGCCACACCTGGAGTATTGCATCCAGTTTTGGTCCCCCCACTATGGAAGGGATCTGGACAAATTGGAGACAGTCCAGCGGAGGGCAACAAAAATGATTAGGGGGCTGGGGCACATGACTTATGAGGAGAGGCTGAGAAAACTGGGCTTATTCAATCTGCAGAAGAGCAGAGTTAGAGGGGATTTCATAGCAGCCTTCAGCTACCTGAAGGAGGGTTCCAAAGAGGATGGAGCTCGGCTCTTCTCAGTGACGGCAGATGACAGAACAAGAAGCTATGGTCTCAAGTTGCAGTGGGGGAAGTCTGGGCTGGATATTAGGAAATACTTTATCTAGGAGGATGGTGAAGCACTGGAATGGGTTACCCTGGTAGGTGGTGGAATCTCCATCCTTACAGGTTTTTAAGGCCCAACCAAAACCTTGGCTGGGATGATTTAGTTGGTGTTGGTCGTGCTTTGAGCAGAGGATTGGACAAGATGACCTCATGAGGTCTCTTCCAACCCTAATCTTCTATGATTCTATTGTATTATATTCAGTTATCCACCACTGTCCTTTCCTGAGCTGATGGGTACTTGAAGTTGGTTTAATGTAAACAACTGGCTTGGGAGATGCTTCTTGCTGTCTGATCACTCCCTGGCTTGCTGTGCAGTGGGGTGTCAGAGCAGTACACTGGTGGTGTAACCTACTAGTCAGAACTCAGAGTAGAGACAGGATCATGCCAGAGGTCCAGCTGGAGTCAGAGTTTGAAGCCATGCCAAGCGTTAAACTGAAGTCAAAGTCAGAGTTGCACTAATGGTCAAGCCAGATTCAATAACTGAAGTTAAGGCATAGGAGCAGAATGAGGTGAGGTAACTAGCCCAATGAATCCATATAGTTCACTTGTATTTGCAGGTATGGACTGTGCAGGTATGGACTGTGAAGTGTTTCATGGTACTTTTGAGTGGAAGATGGTATACAATAATACAGTACTTTGTGTTGTACTCTGAAAGCCAGAGCTGTGGAGCCCACAAGAGACAGGCTGTAGCAAATGGAAGTGATGCAAAAATGACAGGGGGAGTGGTGGTGGTGGTGGTAAGGGAATACACATGTGAATGAAAAAGAGGGAGAGAGAATGTGTGACTGGATAGGGGAGTGTGTAAATGGCCTGATGAATGATGAGCGAATGTGTGAGTGAATTAAAGAACTGTGAGCTGATAGATGGGAAGGTAAACCCTTGAACCAACTGTACTGAGTATCGCTAGACTAGCCATGTAGGACTGCAGTGGAATCTAGCAGAGAGAGGAAACAAAGAATAGAGGTATCCGTGGCAAGGTTGCGGAGGCACTCAGCACTAGCGTGGTAGACAGAACAGCTAAAGGAATGGCTTAGATTTCTGAGGCCCACACAAAAAGAATAATGCTGGGCAATTAGTTAAAAAAGACAGGCCATATTGGAGCATATAAAGAAGATCTGGAGCACCTTCTAACCGTCAAATAAAAGGCACTATGACATACAGAGGGAAGAAAATCAATAGCAAAACGTGTAGCAGAACATTCAGCTATTTCTACAGGCTTCTATCAGGGAAAATATAGGGGGAGAAAGAGAAGAAAAACTGCTCACCCTAGGGTGCTAATGACAATGAAAAGAAAATATAAACAGTGGTTGTTCTGAAAAACATGACTGTCCCCATGAACCCTTTGGGGAACATTCTTTATTGCAAGTCACCAATTGCTTAGGCCAGAGGCTATTACCTGTTATCAGATGAGATAGATTTTCTTCTGGCATTTTACTGAGGCCCAATTTTCCAAATGCAGCCTCTAATTTTGCACACACTAATTTGCATGCTTAGTAAATTGCACACACAGTATTCCCTGTCCTATTAGATAGAACAGGGAGATGTAATAGACTTTGACTTTGGCCACATGGGTACCAGGATGATATTGACAACTGGAAGAGAGTACAACAAAGTTATCAGGGTGGGGGGAATGGATTGACTCATCAGAAATGATTGCAACAGCTAAGTGTGTGTATGTGTGAGTGCTCACTAAGAGAAGATTAAGAATCTCCTCACTTACACCAGTTTTGCTCCATTGACATCAGCGGAGTTACTCCTGATTTACAGCATTGTGGGCAAGAGGAGAGTCAGTCTTTGACTGCGATCATTCAGAATGTCCTGTGTACATGGATTCCTAGAGCCGTAGAAACACAGCAAGGGCAATGAACGTGTGCTGGCAACTGACTGCTTTATCAGTCTCCTTAAGATTTGCTAAATGTTAGGCCCAAGTTATAACTCATTCCCATTCTTCAAAGCAAAAGAGAGAGCTCCTGTAATAATTTACCACTGAATGAACTCAGTGAAAGTAACACAATCAATACACAACACAATAAGATTCACAGCCAATGTTTGTTTATTTATCTTTATAACTTACGGGTGATGTATTTTGTCAGAGTAAATGACAAATCCCGAAGCCATCCTATTTGATTGTTATAACCAATCAATATTATTAAAAACAAGAACACTTCAGTGTGTTAGTGGCAATTCATAACACTGCATGCAGCAGGCTTTTTCCAGATATGACCCCTAGTAAATAGTCAGGCGGTAATGGCTGTAACATTTTGAAAACATTTTTTTAGGGGTGACTGTTAAAGTGACACTAAATGTTGGCTCTGCTGTGATAGTAGAGGGTAGAATTTTTTGTAACATGTTCTTGAAAAAAACCTATTCATTTCCATTTCCTGAGCTAAATACAATCTGCCATGAGCTATGTGAAACAGCTAACAAAGGGAGAATACTCTCTGTCAGTTGGGTGCACACAGATACGTACAGGGAGGATAGCAGTTAGTAATTGAGATCAGGGGACTGAGTGCCCAAAATAGGACTGCATGTGTCCTACTAGTTTTGTTCTTCTACAGGGTGAAATTAACTTTTTTGGTCTATTTCGATTCTCATGGATTTGTACCACTTGAGTTTTCTTTAAAAGTTTAGATTTATTACAAACTGAAATGGCATGAATGAAGCTAAACCTACTAAACCTGCAGTATTTTGTTGAGCATTATGCATTACTCATTGTCTATAGGTTAATGAGATTTTCATCAGTGTGGCTGGAAATTGAAAGCGGAAGTAGCTAAATGGATGATCCTAGTTCTCTCTGTGCATCACAGACCCATCACGCAATTAAAGATGATTGGCAAGCTGTGCTCCAGAGAGATCCAAGACTAGAATAATGGGCCTGTTGCACAAGTCAGATATAAGATGCATTAGCAGAGCTTTGTAGCCAAGTTTGTACAGTACAACTATAGCTACTTCTGTCTAGTGTGCACAGTTGCCCATTTGAATGAGCTCTAAAATTATTCTCAATTAAAAAAATTGTTATTGTCACACTAACTTGGCCTCTGCAAAGAGTCCATAAAGCAGATAAAGTAGATTAGGAAAAAAAATCAATATCAGCGAGTCATCACCACTAAACTGATGAGGGAGAAACTTTGACTATAAGCAATAAATCACTAATCACACAAAACTCCAAGGACTTGAAGGACTAAAGATTCTGGCAAGTTTAAAAACACTCCCAATTGTCTAGTTCACTTTTTAGCCAAATCAGTTGACTGAGAATGATTTGTAAGAGCTACACTGACTCAATTACAAGTCAATACAGCACTGAACTTTAGAGTTAAGTGATTAGAAAAATAATATGGACCCAAACACTTCAAGCCTTTGTGATTGATTTTTGCTTCAAGGAGAGGAAGTTAGCACTGCACTGTATCTTTTCTAGCAGCTTCATACTACATGTTATACAAAATAATTGTGATATAGCAGTAACATACGGAGGCATCAATCTTTGTGGCTGCTTAGCACCTACCAACTCTCTTCAGTGAAGAGTTGACTTCTTGTATAGACATTTTCCCAGCATGCATTTCTGGGTCTGGCCTTTCATATTTAGCACTGTCAGGTAGCATCAGCTTTCAGGTGGCCTGGCGAGATCCTCTTTCCTGCTCTAACCCCTTCATACTGCTGGGTTAAAAAAGCTGGAGTGGTGTAAAGGTTGCAAAAAAGGGGAGAGGACTCCTGCATTACAGGAAATGTGGAAGACAGCTTTAAGGCTTCCCTCCCAGCTTTGCAGCCTATATGGTAGCTTGGGGAGGTTACTTTAACTAAGGGCTTGGTTACACTGGCACTTTATAGCGCTATAAAGCCCCCACGAGCGCTATAACCTCCTCCCCGTCCACACTGGCAAGGCACGTAGAGCGCTATAACTGCTGAGTTATAGCGCTATTGTTAATCCACCTCCGCACGGGGAATAAGGGCTGTAGCGCAGCTGCTGTAGCGCTACAGCAAGAATGTGGACACCCACTGCGCTACAAGTGATCTCTGGAGATGCCTAGAGCCATGTAAGGCAATTGACGTCTCTTCCCTTTCTTTTGAACTTGGCTGGAGGAATGCGGAAGTACCTCTTTAGAGTTTCTCTCTTAACTCGGCAGATAAGCAATGCAAATGTTTAAGGAGGGAGCCTGTGTGAAACAAAGCCTTCTGTGTACAGAGGCTCACTGACAGGCTTTCAGAAGATCGGAAAAATCACTGTCTCTCTCCCTCTGCATACACACAACGCGTCCCCCCTCACACCCCTCATTTAAAAAGCACGTTGCACCCAGCTGAATGCTGGGATACCTGCCCTAATGCGCTGCTCTTAATGCTGCATTAAGTGCCCCAAATGTGGCCATGCTATACCGCTGGCGCATCTGAGTGTGGACATACAATAGCGCTATACATATTACTGTATAAGGGGACTGCTATAACCAATAGCGCTATAATCTTGTAAGTGTAACCATACCCTAAGGCAAGCCCCCAGAGCTAGGGTGGTGCAAAGATGGCTCTTAGAAATGCAGCACAGAATCTTACCCACCATTTTGCAAAAGTCTGTTGCTTGCTGCATCTCCTTCATTGCTCCTTATCCTTCTTCTTGAGTTGGTGCTTAACTCTTGTTGTTTCCCTTTTCTGATCGCTGAAAAACTGGCACTTTCTCTCAAAGATAGAAGCTGAGGAAAAAATACTGATAGACTCAGTCAAGCCTGATTTCTGTCCATTTCTTGACCTCTTTTGGGGTTCTTTGCTTTGATTTTGAAAACCTTCCGTTAGGGTGAGTGAAATGATAGTGTCATAGCGTTGCCAACCCCAGTGCTCAGGAAGCCTGAGCGTGGACTAAAGAAATCATGACAATGGCAGGAAAATCATAAGATTTTAAAAATATATATTATATTTGGGGGTTATATTCTTTGCCTTCTGATTTCTGAGATGTCAGGAGGCCCATGCTTCGCATTTTCAAGTTTTTCTCTGCAACCTCAAGGGCTAGAAACTTAGCTTTCATTCAAAAGACGAAGTGATTCTCATAATTCCAGCAGCTGTGGCCACATGGAAAAAAACACCAAAACATTGTGAAACTTACAATACAATCATGAAAGTTGGAAAATGTGGAGTCATCATTTATATTATGATTATTATATACATTGGAGTAGTCACTTGTTTTCGAGAGCACTTTTCACGTGTCTCAGACTAAAGCACACAAATTCATGTGTGAATTTTCATCCATCAACTAAAACATCTTAGTCCTGGATGGGTATGTTTAAGCTGAAGCTTGGACCAAAAGAGTCTCTTATGCTACACGCTTGGTCCTATATACAGTTTATTACGCTGCCTTAGGCCTCCTCTTTTCCATGTAAAAATCAGCTTTTTAGGGTAAACAAAGGAAAATGTCCAAAACATTTCTAAGTAATCTTCCCCCCAAATTCAATAGTTTTCAAGAAAATGGCAGAATTGCTTGTCAGAAGCTACATGCTGCTCTTCTGGATGCAATGCAATATTCATATTCAGTACCTTGTTTACACTGGATTTTTCCAATAAGGGTCCCTTTAAGCTAACAGTAAATGACTAGCTGAACCTCTCACCACTAAGACAGATGCAAAACTAGCTCAGCTTGCTGGGCCTGGGTTTCATCTACACACCTGCAAAATTCTTTGGAAAAAAAAAATGCAAGGGCAGTAGTCAGTAGCTTAAAAAAATTATGATGGATAGCAGCAATTATAAACCAATAATATATGGGAAACAGAAAAGATTGCTAAGAATTTCCTGCCACATGCATGTAGGAGGCATCTGGACTACATCTGGGAAAGCACAGACTCAAGGAACTGCAGCCAGTTGGAGATATGTCTGTGCTATCAAAACTAATGATAAAAGGTGCACTTTATGTTTGATACCTTGTACAATATAGGGATGGCGGCGGGAGACTCAAGCCAAAGCATTTCTCTGAACAGACAGAATATGATACAACATTAATTGGCTGAAAAACAGTGGAGATCACCTTGTGAGCTGTTCGCTCGCTTTATTGTTTAATTATGTTCAAGATGATTGATAACGTTCCTTAAAGAATGTGGTTCTGGGAGTGCTATTAGCATAAGTGGTGACATGCAAATATGACCGACCTTTTGGCTCACTAGAGGAGGGTGCAGTCTAAAGTGAAGCCGGGTAAGAATACATTTTGCTAATGAGTCATTAAAAGGAAGAGGAATGGAACCCATCTGAAAGGTTCCTCTGCTGATATCCCAGAGCAAAATAATTGCTAAGAAAAATTTGGTTGACTGCACAAAAACTATTTTTTTAAAAAGCATTTTCTATTGTGTGAAAAAAACTTTTCTGATGAAATGAGAGCTTCTTGGTGATTCAGCATCTAACTGAGCTGGTTTCCTTAAAGGCTACATAAAGACCACGTCTACACTATAAACTTACAATGGTATAACTACATCACAATGGGATGTGAAAAATCCACACTCCGGAGCAACGCAGTTATATCCCTAACCCGCAGAGTAGGTTGACAGGGCTTCTCCTGTCAACATAGATACTGCCTCTCGTGGAAGTGAGTACCGGATTTACCATGGCTCCGAGCCCACGTTCCGAAGGGGCCTCGGCCCGGCCGCTCTTCTCCACCCCGTACTCTCTCTCTTGCGGCTCCTGGGGCTCTGTCCTGCTGCTGCAGGGCAGGGTCCACTGGCAGCCAAGCTCCCCCCTCTCCCACTTTTTTCCCCAGCATTCACACCCTCCCCCTCTCACTCCCTCTCAGCTGCCAATCAGCTGTTTGCCGGCTTGAGGGAGGGGGAGGAGGCGGATTTCTAGAGATGGGGGCGGGGCTTTGGGGAAGGAGGTGGAATCAGGGCATAGCTATTTTAGCCCCCTGTCGTGAGACACTCAGGGTAGGGGGCAAGAGGCACCCCCATGACCACAGCCCACACCCCCAGTCCTCTACTCTGACTCCGGCACCCCCCTCACACACCCCCAGCCCCCTACCCTGACTCCTGCACCCCCCACCCACATCCTCACCCCCACCCTGAACACCAAACTGGAGCTTCTGCACCCTCCCCCTCACATACCTACTTGCATCCCTTGCATGAAATGGAAGCTGCCCCAGGTAAGTGCTCTACATCTGAACCTCCTGCCCAATCCTGAGCCGCCTCCCTCATTCTAGCTCCTAGCTAGATCCTGCACCCCAAACCTCAGCCTGCTCCTGCACCCTAACTCCTTCTAAGACTTGCACCCCCAACCATGTGCTCAGTGCACCCCCACCCTCAGCTCAGTGCAGAGAGAGAGATGAAGAGAATGGGCTAGAACCAGGGAGAAGGTAGGTACCCGCTCTATGTGGGGGGGATGGAAGGGATCCTGTTTACTCCCTTCCCAGCCCTGCTGCACTTGCGGTTTACCCCTGCAGTTTACCTTCCCTTGCCCTAGGGACCAAACTTAGCTCCTGCCCCACTGTGATTTTTCCCCCAGCCTCTGCCTTGCTCCAGTAGAAAAGGACTAATCCTTCTCCCATACCTCATTGTGCTCTTGCCCCTGCCTCACTCCAGCTGGGGACCAATTCTTCCCCTTCACCATGCCCAGTTATCCGGGTGGATAAAAATCAATAACTTTTTAAGAAAAAAAAATAAGATTTTTTAAATTTAACTTGGATTTTTGAGGAAAAAACTATCTAAAGATAGTTTTATTTAAGATACATTATATCTCATCATGGAATAGGGATTATAAATTCTATTTCTATAGTATGAATATATTCATGTAATGTTTAAGAAAAGTTTTGTAAATGAGTTCCAATAGTTCATGGATTAGGAACCCAATCTTATGGGTGAGGCGCAAGCTGAAGTTGACGGGGGAGCATGCTGACGACCACTGCCGCCATGAGGGCGGCAGGTAAGTCGGCTGAAGATACCCCAACTTCAGCTACGTTATTCATGTAGCTGAAGTTGTGTATCTTCAATCAACCCCTCTCCCTAGTGAAGACCAGCCCTATTAGAGCTCTTGATTCTCCCCTCCCCATTTTTAATAATATAGGACATTGTTAAATAGCACAAGTTATGACCCTTACAGCAAAATCTGTATTTTGTCTTGGCAGGGTTTCCCCTTAATCACTTCTTCCTCCTGTTTGTTCTGTAATGTCTACTTTTCAAGCCTTTAACTAGAGAATACTTCCTGGCTAATTGCAGCTTGTTAATTCTCTCTCCTCCCTACATACACAATTACAATAAAAGCATAATTTTTTCTCTCCAAAATAGACACTAACAAGGAACCTCTTTCGTCACCTCTTTGTGCCATTCTCTTTCAGCATTATTATTCCTGTGACAATTATGCATCTGATGGGGAGTTTTGTATTCTATGATGTATGTATTTGCTGCATTAAATCTAAACTGGAGGAAGTAGAAAAATGAACTGTACTGTATCCTGAGACATTGTTGCTGTTTATGACAGCAATAAGTCAGTTTGCGCTGTAGGTGCTCTGTGCATGGTCTGCTTGTTTTGATTGTTATAACTGGAGAGTTTTATTTTTTAATAATGTTTCAATGTATTTTTAGCAATGTTTTTCTTATGTTGTACAGCAGCCTGAGCACATTGGGAGTACTTCAGAAGCAAGTACTAGAGAGCATGATTTCACTAGTGAGATCCATGTCTAGGTGGATTCCTCTGAATTAGGGTGACCAAAAAGCAAATGTGAAAAATTGGAATGGGGTGGGGGGATAATAGCAGCCTATATAAGAAAAAAGACCCCAAAATCGGAACTGTCCCTATAAAATTGGGACATCTGGTCACCCTATGTGCATGCACATTTCTCTTCTTGTGGACAAAAGAGACTCAGCTGCCTCCATGGGAGAATCCTTCTGCTTCTGTATGACTCGCTGGAGGACTGTAGGTGCAGAGTCTTGTATAAGGAGAGAAGGTTGATAAAATGCACATGGAGGAGGGGTAGGCAGGGCAAGAAAATGCACATTATCTCCTCCCAGCCACCACAAATCTTGAGAAGATTCTCTGGGAAATTATAAGACACCCTGCAACATAGCTCCATTGGACCCCAGTGCCACATTCCCTTGCTGCCAGAGAGTAGAGGCTGGGTGGGTGGGAACATAGACATGGTGTGTGGCAAGCTCTGTTCCTCTAACAGGGTCAGTGGGCAGGAATCTCTGAATAGGGAATGTTGTAGTCCTCTCCAATGAGTATTGCTGCAGCATGGAACTATAGGGACCCATTAGCTATTGTGACTCAGGGGGGACTATAATGGAATGGGGCATAGGCGATCTTGCCTAGTGGTCGTGGCTGAGCTGAGGTGTGCCCACAACGGGTGGTAATTGCCAGGCAGCAGGTGGAGGAATCGCAAGAGCCAAGTTCCATAAGCAACAGCCAGGGTCAGAGTAAGGCAGGAATTGGAGACAGGAAATCAGAGGCAGTACCCAGTTAGAATGGGGAGGCAGGAATCAGAGTCGGAATCAGGCTGGAGTCAGAGGCTGGAGATCAGGAGATCAAGCAAGGACTGGTATTGCAGCAGGCCAAAGTCTGTGCGGTTGTCCAGACAATTTCCTGGGGCAACCCATGTGGTTAAACAGGGGGCTTGACCAATCAGAAGGTTGCTAGAGGGTTGCAAGGTACCATCACTCTCAGTGTTGCCAGCTCTGATGATTTTGGCATGGGTCTCATGACAATTATTGTTTTTCTTAAAGCCCCAGCTCCTGGAGTCAAGGGGATATGTGATGATTTCAACCTTCATTCTTAAAGAAAAAATAAGTTTCTAGCCCTTGCGGCTGTGGTGAAAAGTTCAAAATGTGACCCCAGTACACCCTAAAGGCTCAAAAAGCAGAAGGCAAATAAAAAGAACACCAAATCTATTATTTTTATGTAACTTCATGATTTTAAAGCCAATCTCATGATTTTTAGTGACTCTAGATCATGATTTTTGAATGTTTGGGGTTGGGACTACTGACTCTGGGTCTCTTGGGGGCACTTCCTGCAGCACCTACTCTCCACAGCATTCCCTGGCTGTACCTCTGCATGGCCTCACAGTGGCACTATGGGAGTATCCGCCATCACAGGCTCTGCAGACCTGGGTCCTTACAAGTACTGTACTCTTTAATAATGCTTCGTATTGTATCTGAATCTGTCACTAGGATGGTATGTCCATTTCCATAAATGGGGGTGGATATTTCACCTCAGGGGTCTGTCTGGGTAGTGGAGCCAGCCTACACACAAAGAGAGAGAAGACCATTTATGGGTCATTAAAAGAAAATGCCAGTGCAAATAGCTTCAGTGGCTCTTACCTGCTTTTCCCCAAACCAATCTGAATAAGAGGAAATCAGACTGAGAAGTCCAAAGACACACAGTAAGATCTGTCTTGTTAGGGGAACATGAGTTGGTTCAGTTTGGTTCCTGCAATTTAAGAAGAAAGCCTATTTAATTTAGGTTGCAGGAAACCTTAAAACTAAGTATATGAGTAGACTGTTGTTTTAAAATCCTTTTTCTTTAATGCTTTGTTCCAACTGCTAAATAAATATACTTTGTTTGGGAAAGGCTGCTGATCAGTCTTCCTGGTCACAGGTTCTCAAAGAGAGATAATGCAGGTGACTGAAACCCAGTTGAACATATTGGATGATAGATAAGGGTTAGAACACATGAAGTAAGTGCATTCAGAAAGACAGAAAAGGGGCTAGCCTTGTACCTATGACACCTGTATATTTTTTTTCTAAGGCTTGGAGCTAATGGGTAAAATTGTACTCTGAGCTACACTGATGTAAATGCATAGTATCATCTCTGAAAGCCATGGAGTTACTCCAGATTCCCACCAGTGTAACTGAAAGGAAAAATCTGACCCAGTAATTCTACTGAAAATGGAAAGTCACTTAATATCAATCATATGGTAATAGAAACCTCTGATCTGGAAAGTCTTCAAAGTAGAGAGCAAATCTTGGAGATCTTCCTTCTCTCCCACCACTGCATATAAAATTGATGTTTTACTGGGATCAGTAAATATCTTGCATCGGTCAAATTCAGAGAGACCAGGCCAAATTCAACTCTCAGTTATGCTTGTGAAATCAGTTAACTTTAATGGCGTTGCATGGTGATAGTGGAGGGCAGTATTTGTTCTTCCATATGCTACTGCATCAAACGCCTTTGAAATTACTTTTTAAAGAACACTTTTAGAAGGAAATCTGCAGAACTTGGTGTTAGCCACAAGTACTCAAATCTTCCAGTTGATTGTGCTTGTGATTGTGGGACAGATCCTACTGCTAGCTTTCAGACCTTTATTGGGCTAATGTTTGATTTTAGTTGCCAATTCTTCTGTAAGATAATGAAGTTGGATGCCTGTTTATAACCGGGAGGAAGTTCTGAACAGAACAAACTCAGACTGTTGAGAGGTGGCCCAGGAAGACAGCCACTATGCACTAGCTTTTTCACTGGAGTGTGTGCCGTGCTCACAGACCTTTATGAGCACTTGAGAAAAGAGAAGTATGATGATTCTTGTGTATTTTGTCCTCAGACTTTGTCTTGGCTTGCTTACAGGTGAAGTTAAAAAAAATCAGGGTCTCCTAATGTTTCATTATTTTCTTTCAGTGCTTTTCAAACCTTTTTATCCCTCAGTCTCTTCCTGTGACCTCATTGTGTTGCCTGCTAGCTGTTGGCAGACATCAAAGGAGTTTGAATCAATTAGTGAACTCCTCTCCCAGTGCCTGAGCTTGCTGTTGTGTTACACATTACGCTAGCTAAAGTCTGACATAAGACAATGCTGGTTAGTAACTGGCAGTGTTGGCAAGCAAGCTAAAAAGTAGGTTTCCTTTGTCCAATAAGGGTTTGTCTCATCTGGTAGCTGTAGCTCAGCGTATAATTTACAGCAGTCCGACATATCCTATAACTGCCTTTAACTTTCATTTTTTGACCAAGGAAATTATTGCTTATTAATTTCCTAACAATTTTCAATAAAAAAGTTATATTTGGAAAAGTAAAAAGGGAGTAGTAATTTTTGCACACTGATTCACATGTATACTATACCCCTGATACTCATGCACCACAAAAAGTGTGTGATTCTTGCACACACATTGCCTCCCTTGCACTGGGTAGATATAGATCAGGAGCAACACCATGAAAGTTAGTGGAGGTACAGCACTGTAAAATTGGTGTGAATCCCAGCTGTATTTATTGACCAGCCTGAAAAGAGACTCTACCTCAAATTTGTTCATATGAATACAATGGGAAATCTTTTCATTAACTAATTCCCACTAATAGTTAGAATCAGGCAATTAATAACCAGTGAGAAACTTACTTTGCCAGAGTTTGTTAAAATGGACAATAATATTGGGAAACTTAACTCTCAAAGGTCTGTCTGTGTTTAAAAATCCAAAAGCTCAAGACCGTTTTACATTAACATGTATCTTAATCCAAAAAATGGATCAGAGTTTCCCACTCAAAATCCTTTCCTTCCCTTTAAGATTATAAACCACAAAAGTATGTCATACTTTGGAAGTATGTACTACCTGGCCTTACAGAATAATGTCATTCCAATTCCCTTAAATAGCGGTCCCACAATATGGGCACATTGAAAGAGTTCATTCTGATTACAGAGATATTAGTGGGTACCAGTCATGCTCTCCATTGGTAAGTATGAATACTGCTCAACCCCGTATTAGCTCTAGACTTAGAAAGAACTTTTTAAGTGCACCCACTCTAAGTCACTTCAAAGACACTCAATTTGGCTCCCATCCCATGACAATGCTCAATAGCTGCCAAAGACAAGGAACAACATGGATGTTTTACCCAGCCCTTTGCCCTGAGAAATTCTCCACCTCAAAACAATGCAAGAACTGCAATAAAATGACCTTCACATTTCTACCATTTATAGTAGTTTTTATGATCTAACAAGAAATATGTCTGAACAGTATCAGTCATTTCAGACAGGAAATACAAATAACTTGTCATGAAAATCCAGACACTGTAATCTGTCCAGACCCTGTTAGCCTTTCCATCACAATCATCCTCCCATAGTTATTTCATTACTAAGGATTTCTCTTCTATTAGCACCAGCTTTCTTATTCCATATCAATTAGCAAAAGAACACAAGACATGCTGGTTCATTGTCAACCCAACTCTAATAGTGTCTGGCTTCTAGGTTTTTGTCCATCAGAGTTCTTTTCCGGTCCTGCTGCCATTAGTCTTTTATATACCAATCCCAAACCCCTTTTCCTGTAATAGTCTACCAAGGTCAAATGCACTGCACGTTTGAATTACGTTTTAAGAGGCTGTGCTGGGATGATGAGAAAAGTGAGACAGGGTGATAACTGACAACTCAGTAAAACAAGTAAGTGAAGTATCTGAACATTAGCTACATGTCTGTGTTCAGGCTGCCTATCAAAGGCTTTTCCACAGATTTTCTTTTTGCAAGGGAACACTTGACATAACTGTGTTAATAAAGGAGATGTGATTCGTGTGTGTGTGAGAGAGGTTTGTGTCTGTGTTGTGCTGAGAGACAGAATGGGCTGAGGCAACACTGGTCTTGTTTGGAAGAATTCCATCTCTGATTCATTCATTTGATTAATTAATGTTTGTGGAAGGCTTTGACTATCTCTTGTTAATACTGTAATGTAGCCCTTGGAATCTTTGTGAAAATACTGCATAAGAAAGAGAGACTATTATGGGAAATATCCAGAGGATGAATACAGTCAATGAGTCTCTGTGAAGGCATTAGGTGCTATTATTTTTATGATATTGTGCATAAGCACACACATTTCACTATTTGCTTTTCTTATTTCAAATAGCAATATATTAGATCTCAGATGCACAAGTAATTTCTTCATATTTTAAAAATAGCCATATTTCATGCGGAGGAAGTATCTGAAAGATGTATTCTGAGGGCTAGATTGAGCCTTCATGCTTAGCTTTGCCAATCTCCAAACTGTGTGCATGAGACAATTAGTGGTGTCCACTCTCCCACATGTACTGGATAAGGTGATCTTTGGCTGCAGGAGCTCTTGCCCATCTCCTGCCCATAAATTATTCCTGTCTTCCAGTCCCCCATCAGTTCTTTCCCCACCTAACCTCCTCAATTCAGCCCCCATCATCACCACCCCCTCAGTTCAGCCCATCAACCCCTACTACCCTCATTTTACCCTCCAGCACTCACCCCATCTGCTCAGAACCCACCGTCAATACAGCACTTCAACTCTTACCCTCCTTGCTTCACCCCTCCTGCAGCCCCCAGCCTCACCTCTGTTATGTAGGGTTCTTCACCTTCTCCAGGTCTGGAGGGTGGGTTGCAAACTGGGCCTGAGAGCTAGAGCACCGGTTGTGCCTAGGGCAGCTGATAGGATTTCTAAGAGTGTGTCTATACTGGCAGAGTTACACTGCCGACAGTTACACCACCACTCAGAGAGCACTGAAGGGAAACCATTGTTGTATGTTCCCATGTCAGCTGCCTGCGCAGTAGAATGTTCACACTTGCAGCACTTGGAGTGGTGCATTCTAGGCAGCTATCCCACAAAGCATTTCTTTCTCTTCTGCCACTAAGAGTTGTGGTAAAGCAGAGGGGGTCATGGGGCATTCTGGGTCCTGTCCCAATGCTCTGTGATGCGTTGTTTCACATCCCAGCAATCCATGTGCTTCTGTCCACATTTGGCACCATCTTTCATTGGTTTGTGTACTGGGTGGTCTGCCGCTTCGGGCAGCAGGAATGGATCCTACACTGTTGACCAATATGTTGCTTGCTCTCACTAACATGTCACGAGTGACAGTGGAGTTATTCCTTAAACTACAAAGGCAAAAGGAGTTCAACACTGATCTCACCACACATAGTAGCTACAACACGAGATTGTTTATAGCATTCACAGAGGTGCTGACAATATTGGAACGCCACTTTTGGGCTCCAGAAACAAGCACTTGGTGCTGGGATCACATTGTCATGCACATCTGGACTGCAGAACTTTTGGAAGAGGAAAGCCACATTCCTGGGACTGTGTGACGAGCCCACCCCAGCCCTGTGACACAAGGACACGAGAATGAGAGCTGCTCTGTCATTGGAGAAGTGGGTGGAGATTGCACTGTGGAAGCTGACTACTCCAGACTGCTACTGATCAGTCGCTGACCAGTTCAGAGCAGGAAAGTTGACCACTGGAAACGTGTTGATGGAAGTGTGCAGGGCCATTAATCACATCCTGCTCCAAAAGACCGTGACTCTGGGCAACGTGCATGACGTTTTGGATGGCTTTGCACAAATGGGCTTCCCTAACTGCAGAGGGGCTATAGATAGCACATATATTCCAATTCTGGTACCAGATCATCTAGCCACTGAGTACATTAGTCAGAAGGGGTATTTCTCTGTGGTTCTACAGATGCTTGTGGATCACCACACATAGGCACCGACTCTGTAGGTGCTCCAGGGCTGGAGCATCCACAGAGAAAAACTGGTGTGTGCTCTGCACCCACTGGCATCCTACCGCCCTCACCCCCTGCCCCAGCTCACCTCTGCCTCCTCCCCTGATCATGCTGCCACATCCTGCTTCTCCCCCTTCCCTCCCAGTGCTTGCCTCAGGAAGCAGCTGTTTTGCACAGCTGGGAGGGAGGGGGGAGGGAGGGGAAATGTGGCATGCTCAGGGAAGAGGTGGGGCCAGGGCTGGGATTTGAGGAAGTGGTCCAATAGGGGCAGAGTTTGGGCAGGGACTTTGAGGAAGGGGTTGGAATGGCGGCAGGGAAGGGGGGGAGTTGGGGCGGGGCTGGGGGAGGAGGGGACATGAGTACTCACCGGCGCCACAGAAAGTTGTTGCTTATGTCACCATGGGCGTTTCACGGCTATTAGTGCATGCTGGTCTGGAAAGATGCTTGACACACGCATCTTTCGGAACACTGGCCTGTTCAGGAAGCTGCAAGCAGGGACTTTCTTCCCAGATCAGAAGATCACTATAAGGGAAGTTGAAATGCCCATTATGATCCTGGGAGACCCTGCCTATCCCTTAATGCCGTGGCTTATTAAGCCATACACAGGGAACCTTGACAGCAGCAAGGAGCGGTTCAACAACAGGCTGAGCAAGTGTAGAATGACTGTTGAGTGTGCTAATGGCAGTTTAAAGACTCCCTGGCACTGCCTATATGGGAGGCTGGAACTGGGATGACAATATTCCTATGCTTATAGTTGCATGCTGTATGCTCCATAATATTTGTGGAGGGAAGGGTGAAAACTTCACTCAGGGCTGGACTGCAGAGGCTTAGCCCTGGAGGCTGAGTTTGAACAGCCAGAGACCAAGGCTATTAGAAGAGAGCAGCGCGGGATCATAAAGATCAGGGATGCCTTATGGCAGCAATTTGAAGCTGAAAACCATTAATATTTGTTGCTATGCTCGGGAGTGCAGTACTTGTAATGCTAGGAGGTGATTGTGGTTGGTGCAGATGATGCACTATGAAGGTTTAAGAAAATTGCCTGTTGCTTTGCAGGATTCTGTTTGCTTTCAGTGAATGGAATAAAGATTGCTATCAAACCAAAATAATTATTTTATTCAAAAACAACAACCGGAGGAGAGAGACAAACAAAAATGTACATCAGCACTGTGGGGGATGGGGGAAGGAAGGGTCCTAGGAGGAGGTGGGGTCCCAGGGGTGGAATCCCAGGACAGTTGAAGATTTGTGCATGTTTAGGTATCATATGTAACTTTGTCCTTTGGAGTTCAGTGCAGTGGGTATTGTACTTCAGCAGGGCCAAACTCCCAAGGAGTTTAAAGGGTGGAGCTCATGGTTGGTCACCTGAGGGCAGGGCAGTAGAGTTCAAATCGATAACAAGAGGCAGGATCAGGCATTGTGGGACACCTCCCGGAAGCCAATCACAGTGCTGTAATTGACCAGGGTGTCTACAGCCACAGAAAGCTGCACCCCTCTCGTCCAAGTTGGGTTTTTTTTAAAGTGCTGCAACTGTGAAGTTTCTGCGCACTAAGGGTATGTCTTCACTACCAACATTAAAGCGCTTTAACATGGCTGTGCAATCATGGCACCAGCACAGGGAGAGAGCTCTCCCTGTGAGGTAAAAACTCCCACAACATGAGAGGAATAGCTACCAGTGCTGGTGCACTGTCTACACTTCCACTTTACAGTGCTGAAACTTGCATCACTCAGGGGTGTGTTTTTTTCACATCCCTGAGTGAGAAAGTTTCAGTGCTGTAAAGTGGCAGTATAGACAAGGCCAAAGTGGCTTGACAATGTATACACCTTGAGAGTTACACCAGAGAAAGCTGCTCTTGAAGAAACTTGCCAGCATGGACAAAGCCTAAGTAAAATTAAGGGCATGGCTATACTTGCAGATGTAGAATGCTTTGAATTAAACCAGCCTTTGGAGAGCCCAGTAGGAAAAGTGCTGCAGTCTGTCCACGCTGACAGCTGCAAGTGCACTAGTATGGCCACATCTGCGGCACTTGCAATGGCATTGGGAACTGTGCATTATGGGAAGCTATACCGATGTTCAAGTGGCTGCAATGTGCTTTTCAAATGTGGGGGGTTGGGTGGAGTGTGACAGGGAGTGTGTTGTGTGTATGTGGAGGGAGAGAGAATGGGTTTTCGGGGTGCTGAGAGTGTGTCAGCATGCTGTCTTGTAAGTTCAGACCCCCCTCCACCTCTCTCTCACTCACTCAAAGCAAGCAGCATTCCTTAGTAATGGTTGCTTTGCCCCAGAGCAGATAAGCATGCTGGCTGTCAGAAATGGAGCTTTGAAAGGGCATATCCGCATTCCTCCAGCCGATTCCAAAACAATGACAAGAGTGGCGACTTGACTTAAGGGGATTATGGGACATTTCCGGATGTCAGTCAGAGTGCAGTAATGCAACACCTTGTTCACACTGGCCCTAGGGCATCTCAGCCAAGACACATTAGATATTATTTCTCTCATCGAGGCGGAGTCAGACCACTGTACTTGCCTTGCCAGAGTGCATGGGGAGTGAGTTAGAGCGCACTAGGCAGCTTTAGTGCGCTCTGACTTGCAAGTGTAGCCAAACCCTAAGCCTCACTTTTAGAACTCTCAAATGTCAGGATTTTTTTTTTCAATTCATTCACTTATTTGAGGGTTGGCCTCACCTTCTCTATATCTCACTTTGATGAAGTTTCTCTTCCCTTCTGGGGTGTAGCTCCCTCTCTCCCCCTGTCTCTTGTTAACTTGTTTGTCTGATATGTAAATGAATTCTCATTGACTTTCAAATTAAGTGCTCCGTGGAGAAACCACATTTCTTTGTTTAGGGTAGGTGGGGTAACTCCTGTTTGAAAGTGGAAACACACTTGTGCTGGCTGGAAAAAGAAAAAAGAATCCTGACATTTGAGAGTTCTCTCCTGAGATCATGAGTGAGGCTTAATTTTATTCAGAAATCGTGACTCTCATGATCAGTTCACAAGAATTGGCATGTCTGATAATGGGTCCCCAATAAACTACTCCCCCCGAGAATCACCTTTCATGCATATCACTATCTGAGATTCATATGGAACCATGAGTTTAGGAGACATACATTTCCTCAGAGTGCACCTCTGTGCCTTGTTCTGAAAATATGGCTCTTTAATATGAATTATGTATGACCTTTTAACTGCCTTACCCAGCATGTAGATGTGTTGTCTTTTGCTTCACTGCAGTGGGAGCCTGGGTCACTGGGTAGTGATGATGGGTTGCAGCTTCTGAATTCCTGACCCCTTACCTCTATCATCTTCTTCCTAAATGGCCTAGTCTCAGATTTCTGAAACATCAACTGCAAAAATAGCAAAGAACATAGCTGAAATCCAGCTACTTAATTGTTGGGGAAACCAGGTCCATGTGTGCAGAGGAGAAGTGCGTAAATGATTGCAGTGGATGAGAGATCCAAGGCTGCGCTGCTGTCATCTTTTAACCACTTTGATGAAAACTGTATGGAGGAAAAGCAGCCTAAAATGAGCTACAAAGAATGGGGAAAGTGTCAAGTGAAGAAAAGCAAAGACTACAAACGGACACATCACCTAGCAACACTCTAGGCTTTCTCCCTCCTTTTATTCTCAACTGCTTTCTTGATGTGTGTTTTTCCCTCTCCTGTGCTGGTTTATAGCTATAGTAAAAGTTAATATCCACTTTTGAAAAGCTTAATTAGAATTACAGTTCTGAACACACAGATCTGATGAGATTCCAAATTCAGATGATTCACTGAAAGCAGGAGGTAACAGCATAAAACAAAAAAAGAACATTTGGAAATTGGCAAGATAAAAAAACCCAAATTCACTTCAAGAGCATAAAGAAAGGCAATAAAATGGAAATCTTCCATTTTATTCAGTCATTAACTTAAAGTGGCCTCCCAGACGAAGCTGTGAGAATTTAAACAATCTAAGTGACATTACAAATTTAAAATCATGTTGTTCTGGTATTTTTGAGGGGGTGGGCTGTCTGAGGGAGATTTGCTATGGTGTAATTTTCTGTGTTTGCTAAGGGATCAAAGCTGGACAAAATGGCAGGGACACTTCATCAGCATTTTATCATTCATTCCATGTATTTTCAGCCTTCAGCAGCCAATCCTACACGCCAACATTATACTCTCAGCTAAGAGAAGCAGTGTGGTCTAGTACATAGGGTGCTAGTCTATAAAACTGGAGATCAGGGTTCTGTTTCTATTATGTATGACTTTGGACAAATCACTTCCCATCTCTTGCCCTTCCCTTCCTTTGTCTGTCCTATTTAGGTGTTAAGCTCTTTGCAGCAAGGACATTTTCTTACTATGTGTAAGGTGTATGTACAGCCCCTAACACAGTAGGTCCCTGGTCTCATTTGGAACCTCTATATCAGTGGTGGGTAACCTGCAGCTCACAGGCCACATTTGGCCCATCAGAGAAAGGTGATTGTGGGCCACGAGACATTTTGTTACAGTTGACTTTTCACAGGCATGCCCACAGACCCCCCACCCCCCGCTCCGGAGCTCCCAGTGACTGTGGGTCACTGTTCCCATCCAACTGGAGCTGCGGGAAGCGGCGACCAGCATGTCCCTGCGGCCTGTGCTGCTTCCCACAGTCCCTGTTGGCTGGGAACAGTGAACTGCAGCCACTGGGAGCTGCAGGGGGCCATGCCTGCGGATGGTCAAGGTAAACAAAATGTCACAGCCTGCAATCAGATTACCTTCATGGGCTGCATGCAGCCCAGGGGTTGCAAGTTGCCCACCACTGCTCTAGATGTTACTGTAATATAAATAATAATAGAATCAGAGGGGTAGCCGTGTTAGTCTGGAATTGCAGAAGTGACAGAGTCCTGTGGCACCTTAAAGACTAACTAAAGTATTA